>CM039674.1:72498311-73109487 GCA_022496015.1 Hordeum marinum
TGTTCTCCTTTGTTTTTCTATTCCTCTATTGTGTTGATGTGAGTGAAGATTCATCTAGACTTGGGATTTATGTTTTTTTTTGGGTGATTAACACAACCAACCTAAGCTTATATCTTCGTCGTCTTCATCCATGCTGTTCTTCTTTCCACTATTATGTCTAAAGAACTCTTCTTGGTCGGAGGTGTTCCTAATTTTTCTCTGCTCCAGTTCCTTTCTCTCATGCAATTGGTTGCTGCTAACTTTCCTCCATTGTATTAATTTCTACAGGTTCCATAGGCTAGATTTTTTTGTCTAAATAGATCTGACAAAGAGAAGAGCAAGGCGAACTATGATTTATTGGCAGCATGATATTATAATTGATGTGGTTCTTCCATGAACGAGTATGTGATTATTTCCAGTTTTGCAACGGATTACTACCGACTTAGCATTACCTGCTTAACCAATACATGTCCCTATTTTTGTGTCCACCAGGTCATGATTTGCTCCTGATAGATTCTTTCTGCTTACACTGATTCTTATGTGGTTTCAGGTTATCTTTTGCTCTTTGACAATTGGCTTTTCTCTCTGTTATTCTTTTTGTGGGGTCTGCACATGTTCTGTTGGTTGCGATGATGAGTAAGGCTCATTAAGAGGAGTACTGAGATCAGATAACATTGCTTGTTTTTATTGTATAGGTTTGGGTTTTGTGTGACTAGGTAGAAGCGTGCAAATCGGGACGGCTTGCTTTCTGTGAGCAACCATTTGAGTGCTGAAATGTCACATGAGTGTAAGGGCAGCCTCACATTCTTTTGAATAGATACAATCTCTCTTGCTGTGATTTGTGGTTATGTGCTTATGTATATTTTTTGCTAAGAGGTAAAGCTGTGAATTAGTTCCATCTTGGCATGCTTGATACGTTATTGGTTTAGCTTTGGGGATTCCAGATTGTTCTTTAACAAGTTTCCTTTGGTGGCTTAGCAAGATATTGTTTAGCAGATACTACTCCACGAGCATAACTTAGCTTGATGTGCTTAGAGAAATCTTCCAACCGATTCCGCGTATTCGCTTACTCTTGGCATTTTTCGTATCAATATGTTTATTCTGGCTTCTGAAATTTGTGCTTATATAATTGTGCATCTCCATTTTGTCATATTAACAAGACATTATTAGTTTTCTTATGAGCTGGGTTGTTTAGTTTAGTGATATGCTTATATTTATATGAGCTAGAATATATGTGTAAGCAATGCAACATATATTTGTTTTTCATTAGGATAGACATATTAGAAAATCTGTCTTCACCTTTTCCAACCTCATGACTCTACTCCGGTCAGTTGACCATTAATTTACCTTTTCATTTAGGATAGACATAATAGAAGGATTAGTTCATTTAGGATAGAAAGGCTGACCTCCTGCTACACTGCCTATCATTTTGTATATATCTGTCTCAAATATACTCATTTCTAATATAATTTCAAACTTCACAGGTAATGTTTTTATCTGGTGGAAACCTTGGGCATTTGTAATAATATATTTATTGCGCCCTGTGAGTGGTCTACAGCAAGAACTAGGTAATTACTTGCCCTACCATGTCCCCAATTTCCATATGTCCTTTCTAAAATTAAGCATGCCTCTGCTTTCTTTGGGTGCTTCCGTAGTTCGTTTATGTCTGCTTTGTGTGAACATTGTTGTAAGCACCACTTGTGTGCTGATTTTGCCCTTTCAAGTCCTAATTCAGTAACTTACTTAGGATGCACGTTTCTGCATAATTCCTTGAACATTTAGTTCATTTTTAATGGAGCTTGAGCATTCAGAACCCATGATACAAATACCGCACTAACCAAAAATAACATAATTAGCTTAATTGGAGCATTGTTGGTTGGATTATTACTGTCCCACCAACATTTGGATGGTTGGCTTTGCTTCTCCCCTTGAAATTGTAATCCCAGATGTTTCAATTCTGATATCTAGATCTACCATTAAATATCTGGGTGCTTTATTGAGATATGATTTGCCCATACATACTAAGGCTATTTGTGAAGTTCAAGCTTTCTGGCGAGCCTTGGAATCAGTTAAAATAACAAGTTATCCTTTCAAGATGCCTGCCAGCAAATATTTAGATTTTCTTTAAAGTAGAAAGCACCTGTCTGTTGCCTCGAGTCTCTTCAATTGGCTTTACCTCATGAATACCAGCCCTTCTAAATTTATCTTGAAACCTTCGAATGTGAGGCACGCATCAAAAGCACTGATTAATAGGACGAGTTTAAAACTTTTTGAGTATTGTGAGATGGGCATTGAGAGCTTGTACTGAATCATGATGATTTTGTTATATTATGTGCTATCATGATGCTTTGCAGCTTTCCATCCTCTGAAATATACGGTTTAATTATGTTTTTTTGCTTCTTGTGTTGGTCAGTGACTCCCCTTCTACAGTTGCGTCTGTTAGAAGGCATAATTATAGCCCCCCCCCCCCCCCCCCCGCCGCCACTTAGCATAAACTACTTCAACATATGGTCTATGCCTTTGCTCGGACTCGTGTAATATATCGATTCATCTTGAATTCACTATTTTATTTAGATCACTCATGTATTAGTAAATTACGTGCCTTCTGAAGTGGTTGTGCTCTCTCCTTTTCGTCTGTGTTTTTATGGAACTTTGTGCACTCTCCTTTTCGTCTATCATACTACAGGGTGGAGGAAATGTGATGGCTTGCGGTGGTGCTCACTCACACTGATGCGGATGGATTTCTTGGACCGACAACAATATGTGTGACGGGCTTCTCAACTCCAATGAGAAGCTTCTATCGTGGTGGGTAACCCAGGCAACCCATGTTCGCGACAGGAGGCGGTCGCTGCTCGGTACTCCAGGAGCGTGTCCGTGTCCAAATGGTATGTGCAAAAGCTCTTATTCACACTGCTCGTGGAGTTATAGATAACAATCCACATCATGAGATTTTGTAACAACCTTTTAGAATTTTCAGTGAATGACATAGGAAATTAAGATATAGCTCGCAGTTGAGATTATAAGAGTTTGTTACCTTGAGGACATGGTGTATTGTGTTATTTCACATGAATCAATATTATGTATAGCTTTGTGAATTTTCCGTATGAATGAAAAATAACTGCAATAAGCAAGCCATGTGTATAAATATTACGAAATGCTGATACTTTGCATCAGTGATTTAGAAATAATTCATGTTGTACCCTTATTTTCACGTCAAGTTTTCAGGAATGTTCAGGCTAATTCATGTTATACCAATTACGCTCTTTACTGTTTGTGATTTATGCTGAGCTCATTTATCCTTTGTGTTTACTGTAATTTCCAGGCTATTTTTTTAGCATTTTGTTCATATACTTGTGCTACCATTTTGTTCATAACTATCTTTAGAATGCCATATGATATGAACGAGAAAGCATATGCTTGCAGGTCACCACCGCTCTCTCCCTCTCTCTCTTTGACCGCCACATGATGTCTTGGTTTGCTAGTTGATGTTGTGTCAACTGCCGGTTCTCCCCTTACCATTGCTGGAAGGTCTGTGTAGGCCGCGAGGACCATGAGAGAGCTCGGAGGGTAACAACGCAGTTGATGACCATATTTGACGCCTTCTGGTGCAAACAGTAGAAGTCTTTTAGTGAGCATATGCTCATGTCGAACTTCTATGCTACTGACTCTTTGTCAAACTTCTATGCTATTGACTCTTTGATCGCCTGATTTCCTTCTTCCTTTGATGTAGGACTTGCATGAAGAACACATTTGAACTCCATTTACGACGTCTTCTGGTGCAAATAGTATGAGTCTTTAAGTAAATATATATTCACGTGAAACTGAAATTAAGGCAACTTTAGTTGAACATTACTTCCTGTTAGTAGATTGATACTTGTACTGAATCTTGCCTTATATACATGTCCACCTTGAACCATGTTATCAATGAATGTGTATATGTATATATTGAATGCTTGTGTGTTAATAGATGCTAAAGATTGTATTCTTAATGGAAAACACTTGCTATCTATAGTCTGATACAAGGCCATCGTCAGACCGTGCGTAGGCCGTTGATTTGTGCTTCATCTCACGGCCAAAAGACCACAACAAATCATCCTCTAACCTCCTGTTTTTCACGCACACACCTTCCCATAACCCCTCGCCTCATTATCTTTCTCCCAAATCAATCACCACCGCTGCTCCTCTCTCTGCCGGGTCAACGTCCATCGCGCCGCTCCTGTACTCTTTGCCAGAGGCGTCCAGGTTGGATCCCTGCCCCGTTACTACTCGTCGATGCAGCCACCTGGATCACTGTCCACGGTGTTCTCCACCGTGTCTCCTGCGAGCTCACCTCCCCGTCATTCTCCAATTTCTCCACCGTGTCTCCTGCGAGCTCACCTCCCCGTCATTCTCCAATTTATTTCTTCTCCCCTAACCAAGGTAGCCATCTTGCCCAGATTATGTTCCTCATCCTATATTTGCAGAATTTAAGTGGTTGGGGATGGAAGGCGCACCAGGGGTGAGATCTGCGTTAATCTGTTTTTGATTTCATGTATTTGCAGAATTTAATTAAGTTGACGTAAGATAAGAAAACCTCCAATTAGGATAGATGAGATCTGTTTATAGATAATAAATTTCTGCACCCGCTTATTACTGGCAAGCATGTTATTTTGCATCTTGAAATTTCTGTGGTTCCAGACTTCCAGTACGTCTTAGTTACGTGGTGATATGAAAATTTTCTTGCTTCAGAGCATTCACGCTTCCTATGTAGGTTCTCTTGCCATGCTTCCAGGTAGCAGGTTCCTTTGTACTGATGCATCTACCATGTTTCACATATATTTTTGGTTGGAATTTTAATCTCTTGTCATGCTTCTTACGTGTAAATATATTTCTTCATAGCATAACCAATTTAGCATCGATGCTTCCTGGGTGATTGTTGTGTACACATGCTTCTTCCATCCTATGGAACCTCAGTCTTTTGCCATGATTCCTAGCTTTATATACGTAAAGTTCATTGCTTCAGAGCATCCATGCTTATGAACAAATAAAATTACAATCATGATTATTGATTTAGCGTATGTATTTCCATTATTTGGAGGTTTCTTTTATTTTTGAACAAATGCATTATCCACGATGGCGTATGACTCGCCCGCTACCGCGTCGCCGTCCTGGTCATCGCCACAATGTTCTAACCCAGCGGTCTTCGGTCGACAACGCCCGAGTGCTCTCTTGGTTCAGGAATGAAGGAAGCCATCGAAGATTGCAGGAGTCGCTCCCTCCACACATGCACCATCCTCATATCTCCTAGGTATTTAAGCTTGTCATCCTGGTACAATGCTTGTTGATTTCCAAACATATTAATGTTCTCTAGTATTGTTTGATATCTCTAGATGCGTATATTGCTTTATTCCCCTTTTTGGGCCTCATTTCATTCTTTACATTATGTAGTGGATCACATAATCATCAATGGATATACGTGTATTTGGTATGTACATGACACAAATATGCTTCCTCATGTTGGCTCCAATATTTGTTTCGTATTGCTTTTTTTATATAAAAACCCCTTGCTTTCAAGTAATACTACATATGTATGCAGAGCACTATTTTCATGTTTCTTACTCATTGTACTTCTACATTGTTATAGATATGCTTCTACGAGCTACAAAGTATGCTTCAATTGGTGAATAGCAACCAGTGAATAGCACCGGATTAATGCTTGTTAATCACGCTTCCTTTATTTTTACCATATCCTTCTAATGTAGGCATGTAGTGCCGCAATAAAAATGTTTTGATAAATTAAATTTGTGCACCCTAATCTTGTCATGTATATTTCTCAAATCAAATTCCTATGCTTCTAGTGCATGAATGTATCAAATAATTGATTTTGTGTCAGTCATTCTTCCTACTTTTTGATTTCTCACATATGGCTCTATGCCGACTAGGGGGTGCCCAGAGATCCAAGGTTTGTTGTGTCTACTACAGAGACCACAAATTGAGTTTGCACAGCAATCGCAATGGGCCAGACGTTCGGGCTCGCGGGTTATACATCCTCAAGGACTTAAAAATGAAGGAGATTAACTCGGGCAAGGGTATTGCAGCCTCTATGTGCCGGCATCGTGAATCACGCCTTCCAGCATTTTATGGCTAGGTCACATTTGAATTAGTGAAATTTGACGCATGGAAGCAATTTGACCTTTTGTTATTGAAGCATACTACCTATTTGACAGTAGCAATTTTTTATTTCTTTGCAAAAAAAATCCCTAATTCATATGAACCATGTATAATTACCACTGGAAGTATTTTTTTTCTCTTTGATGGAAGCATGATAATATTTAGTCGGAAGCAATTCTCTAGTCGATGGAAACAAGATCGTGATGCTTCTCAAACAAGTGGAATAATTTCCTTTTTGATGGAAGCATGTTTGAAGGAATTCCCTAATTGATGGAAGCAAGATAGTGACGCTTCTGAAAAAACTATCTAACGTTACATCGGACATAAATATCAAATAAATCAAAGTAGATCTCATTTACCACATAAGCAAATTATGCAATGAGCAGAAGCACAAATTGATTTTTTATAAAGAAAATGAACTGATACACAACATTAGTAACAAAGGTGGAAGCACAAATTAGTTGGATCTGATGTAAATTTGAATAACGTTGGTTAAGAGTTCTGCTTCGTAAGGAAGCAACCTGCCTAAAATCTGTATAGGTTGTTTCCCAAATCCAGTGATCAATGCATGGCAATTAAGCCCACATAATTAGGGACCCACCTACACTTGAATTACAGGAGCACCCGAGGCTTGTTTAGTGGTAACTGATTAAACAATGCAGCAAAACCGGGCCTAATTACTAGTACATCGGACGATCACCATGCTTCCGATCGGACGGACTACGAGTAGTCTGATGGGAAGCAAAACATCAGTAGTCTGATGCCTAGTAGTGCCCTTAATGGTGTTTTACCGATTCTTTTGATTTCAGTGTATTTTAAATATATGTATTAGATATTATCTGGTGAGCACACATTTATATTCTATATGAGTACTACCTGGCTGGATACAATTGGATCCGGTAAGATGCGGCAAGTTGCACTTTTATCTTTTGTACTAACACGTCATATCATCTGATTTTTACCTGCTTCGCCACGTCATTGGGACCGGCACCCTCGTGCCAAGGCGCGATCCTGATCTAGTCTACTAGTGTCTCTCTCCTCTCTCTCCAACAAACAACCAACGCTGGCCGTTGGATAGCTTTGCTATGGACCACCCTCCTTTCTGCCCGTTCGTGTCAAACCCTAGCACCCAAACCTGGCCACATGGGCCGGCCGACCCTTTTATAAAGGGGCACGATAACGCCCACACGTGTGGTGGGAGCAAAATCCGTCCACACGCCTATAACACACAGACTGCGTCATGTCACCGCATGCACGCATGTGGAGATCTTTTTTGATTTCCAGTTTTTAAAATGTTTTATCTCTTAAATGAAAAATATGATTGAAGATCCATTTTCATCATTAAATCCATCGCGACGAGATCTTCGAAACTAGATCTCATATCAATATGTTTTGACGACTTTTTTTGGGGATAAAAGTTGCCATTTCTATTGCACATGAATTGCCATGGTGTTTACACTGAAGTTGCCATGATATGTTTCAGATATTTTTTATTCTACCTTTAAAAGTAAATTTTGATGGATTAGTAAAGAATTGCCATGATTCATGCATTAAATTTGTCGTAGTTAATTACTAAAAAATGCCATGATCAATTAATAAAAATTGCCATAAAAATAGTTGAAAAAATATACCGGTAGCTTTAAATCTAGAAGAAAAAATAGATAGAACATGTCATGACAACTTTAGTGTAAACACTATGGCAACTACAGTGTAACATCATGGCAACTGTTGTTCAAAAAAATATTAATCGAAACATATCAACATAAGATCTAGTTTTGTAGATCTCGTCGAGACGGATTTAATGTTGAAAACGGATTTGTAATTAGAAGATAAAACACTTTTAAGCCAAAAACCAAAAAAGATTCTCGCTGATGTCATCTGATTTGACATGGTAAAATAAGTAGTAACGAAGGCATGTGGGCAAATTGCAAACGACCACACGTGTAGGCTTTGGCTTTTCTCTTTATAAAAAGGTTTGCTAGCGCTCCGCTGCTCCTCCCCTCATTATTATGTTTATTATTATTACCATTTCTTCTTTGTTTTTGTTTCCTTTTTTCCGGAAGCTTCTTATTTTGACTTACCTTTGCATACCCCTGTGTATTCATATATGTATTTATCTAATAAGACTAACTAACTAGTTGCAGCCATCGAGGGGTCATCAGATATTTATATTCGCTAGAAGGGTTGGATGTGCTTTCCTACGTCGTTGGTGTTGTTGGATTTCTTAAAAAATAAGCACTCCGTTTCAAAATATAAAATGTATTAGTTTTTAAAAAAATCAAACATTTGTAGGTTTGATAAAATTTATAGAGAAATATATCAAAAATCTATAGCTCAAAACAATATTTTTAGATTCACCATGTTTTGTTTAATATTATGGATGTCAATATTTTTGCTCTGAACTTGGTCAAAGTTATAAAAAAAATGACCTGCTAAAAAACTAATACCCCTTATATTTTGGAACTGATGGAATATTTAGCTTGACGGGTGAGTGAGATGATAGAGTGTGTGTTATTTCTATTTTAAATGTGGTGATTTAGTGGGCCTTTCATGGTGTAATTCTGTGTTATCAGCTAACCAACCTATAATTATGTGGAAAAAATTCTATGTCAGTGATTGCATGTACTATATCGGTGCTATAATATCACATGGTGGCGCTTTTTTAGGAGTGGAAGGGTGCGCGGGATGGATATGTTTATAGGTCGATTGTTGGTAATTAATTTGAAAAATCGTTGCCCCGTTTAAAATCGTAAACCAAATCCTCAATTGAATGAAACAGCTTTAAAATTATAAAATATATTGAATTAAAAGAATTTAATGAGAAAGCTTGAGAAATTATTTATCCGATCAAAATCGGATGACCTAATTCTAAATTAAATACCTAGATTAATTGTAAAACCTTAAAAATTAGAAAGCATAGTTTATAATAATATGAAAAATGGAATGTGAGAACTTGAAGAAATTATTAACCCAGTCAAAATCGGGTGATTCAATTCTAATTGAATACCTAAATTGAATGCGGGCTCTTTAAAATTAGGGAGCTTAGTGTTATAGAGGATAGCATGCTGACAGAGTCTGATTCCAAAAGCTTCACTACTAGGGAAAATCCTAGTAGTTGCGCTCGAAATATGCATAGTAATAGCACCGGGTCTAGCGCTACTGCTATCGCGCTACAGCTAAGTTTTATCAGTAGCGCTGGCTTGGCAAGCGCTACTACCATGTGTTGTTAACAGTAGCGCTTGCCTGGAAAACGCTAATGCTAACTATCTGTAGCGCTTGGACAAACGAAACGATGCTGCTAATCCAGCGCTACTGCTAGTATTCCTGCTTTCGCAGATTTACACCCTCTACATATTTATGATGTATTTATACAGGATCTATATAGTAGTTTCATCAGATCATCATAATACATCACTGTCATATAAGAACTTCTCATCATCATCATTTTTGTCAATGAGAGATCATATAACAAGTTGGTCACTAGTCATAATTACAACTCCTCCTCATCATCATCAACTCTAACACATTGTAGCACATAATAACACATTGTACCTAAGACCTAGTCCTCTCTCATAGGACCTACTCTACCCTCTCTTAGGTACACTATCATAAAACAAGATAGGGTCTGACTCTCCATTATGGAGAACAGAGATCATCCTATCTCCCATTCTTGGCCTACGCACAATGTTGCTTCCAAGTAGCTCTCTACGATCGACCATACATTTTTTCCAATCTTTGATTGTCATGTCTTCATCGGTTTTAGAAATCCGATATGGACAGGAGTGATGCGTAGGCTGACCTGACCGTGGTGGCCCTAAGCTCATAGCAACAACGCGACCTCTCGGAAACATCAGATGAGGCACACAATCCTTCGGGATTTTCTGTTGAAAAACATAGTAATAACTTTGTAGTTAGCAATTTAGTTTGGTTTCAGAATAATTTATGCAAAAGATGCACAGATGTCGTAATAGTAGAAAATCTTACCATGCAATCTCCATGGATGTTACCGTAGTTCACCACGCGCATTAGTGGCGCGTATTGACCATATTGCGAAGGAGTTTGATAATAGCTATTGTAATTCTCAAGATGACTAAGAAATACGGTACGATGATCTTTCTCCTTATAAGTTAATTCTACTTCATCACTGTAGTAGTAGGTTCTGTCTACCATCTTCCGTACATTTTTTGGAAAATAAAAATAAGCTGCCGATGCAAATAAGTTGTCAACTATTTTTAAATAAACAATATAAATTACTTAATAAATATGGTTGAGAAACTCACATAATGGTAGTAGAACTGGAGGCGTCTGCACATCGACCCAGATGTTGATATTACCTTCAATTTCATCTTCCGGACGAATATCAAAGGTGATAAGAATATTAGGCTCAAATGCATAAGCCTTGCATAGTGCTCTCCAAGTTTGCATTCAAAATAGCAGTAGGTGTCTGCATGGTATAATTTTACCGCAAAAATAAAACCATGCTCGGTCCTCAAGTGAACTATCTTTACCTCCATATCTTTTTTGATATTGAAACCAATCTTATCCAAGACAACAATTCTTGCATGGCAGGGGATATGCTAGTAGAATAGTAAAAAATTAAAATTATAAGTTGAAGCAAAAAAGCAGAAATTAAAATTATAAGTCATGCTTAATTACGAAAAAAGACTTGTCATTGTGACTTACTGTATCCACTTAGAAGGTCTCATCCAGCATGATGCTGAAGCGCCTACCATCAACTAGGAAAGGCTTTTCACACAGGCCACGCTCGTCTTCGCAGTATTCGCACATAGCGAATTACCTTTCGTCGTCAGACATTTCCTATGTTCATAGTTGAAACATTTAAAATCAATCAAAGTAAACTACAAGTTTTCTGATCAACACACAAATCACTATTACTCAATATGCAACGGGTTGACTTTAGGTCTGTCGAGTCTTTCCTTCCTAAACTCTTATCTCACGTATATGGTGGGCACTCCCTCTGATATTGCGACAGTCGGTGATGGTGGCTCCTCCATTCGTCCCAGAGTGCATTGCACCAAAATGTCTAGCACAATGGAACGAAGGAGAAGCGACCCCCACGACAACAGTCAGGATTCTTCGTCTCTCATATATATGGTGGACACTCTCCCTCACTAAAAGAAACACAAGGAGCCGAAACAGACCTAAAGTCAACCCATTCCATATAACATGAGCAAAACTAAATCATAAAACAAATTAGTATTCAAATTAGCATGCATTCCATAAGCAAAACTAAATCATCTCTTGCGTCCCTACATTGTCGAATAGTATCACTAATACATCTCGAATAGTATCATACATATAACATCACTAATACAATTAGAACCATAGCGAACGACGGGTATCAACGCGGGCGGAGGACACCCAAAGAGAAGGAACCATCACAAGATCATAGCTTGGGTGAGATCCCTGAAGAACCTGCCAGGTATTGGAGAACCTGACGTCCAACGTAGCCATATAGCGTCGGACGTGCTCGTCCTCCTCCCTAACACGGTGACGTATCACCTCCGCGGGGGCCGACTCCCTCTACACCGACAGCGGCCCACGCGTCCGCCACCAAATAACCTCCGGGTCTACGACGGGCTGCATCCTCACCAAGTTGCGCGCCCCGGAAGGTAGGACCTCGCAGTACCAGCCCGGCGGAGCCCAGTCCCGGACATGGCCCCTGTAATCAAGCAGGCCTCCTCCACCGAATCGACGACGAGGATGCGGGCCAGGCATCGTCGACGTCGAGAACAAATGCTTAATTATGAAAACAAAATTAATAAACTTCTAAACTTAAATATATGTACTACACAAACTAAATTAGATCATTATTATTCATCATGGGTTGACTATCGGTCTGTCGGGATTCTCCTTCCTCTCTCATATATGGTGGACATTCAAAATGTCGTTTAATTCTCTTTCTAGCAAATCTGGGTCACTCAATATTTGCTACATATTCTAGCACAAGTCATGCTAAAATTCATGAAAAAATCCGGCATGACCTTTGCTAAAATAGGACATATCAAACGCCTGAAATTTACCGGAACGGAAATGAATCAACACTCCGACAAAACATAGGCCACTGTGAGGTGTTCCCTGCAAACATAGGCCACTTGGGCAAGCACTAGTACTACAGAACACTATATATCACATATTTCATGAAAATTGTCACAACTACTCATGTAGCTACTACTCTACTACAACTATCAAAACATCTACATCGTCATCGACATGGGGATTTGGCTGGTCTCACCTCGAGGTCAGAGGTGGTCGATGATGGGGATGACGACGGGGATGATGCAGGGGCTCCTTGATTTCTGCAAAAACAAAATATAAACAAAAACATTATTATCCTTATCTTAGGACTTAGTGAAACCCTATGTGTAAAACATCCTAGTTCTAGCCCTAATATTTACTAAAAATACCTTGTTCTAACCCTAAAAACTGAAAAGACCTATACATTTACTAAAAATACCATAGTTCTAGCCCTAACATCTATCCATCCATCCATCTATCTATATATCCTCATAAACCCTAGTTCTAATCATTGACATGGGCATTTTCATATTTTATTTGATACCGACATCGAACGAAATCTATTGTATTCAAAAACCTACATTTACTAAAAATATATCATATAGCATAATACATTTCTGTCTCTGTTCAAGAATTCGTCCGATTAACCAGTTAACTTGCCGATTAATCCCTACTCATGGGGTCACCGAGTAGCCGATTAACTGATAAATCGTCCGATCAATTAATTAAATGGTCAATTAACTTGATGATTAGCCTATTAATCCCCTACTCGCCAGTCAGCCGAGCAGCTACCAGTTAACGATTTCCTCAACAATGATTTCTGTACCTAAAAATTTCTATTACTAATTTCTTTAACTAAAATTTTTATTACTAAATTCTATTACTAAAAAACTTTGTATTATAGAAAGGAGGAGGAGGAGGAGGAGGGATGAGGAGGGAGGAGGAGGGGGCTGCCGAAGGGAGGAGGAGGAGGGGGCCGCCGGAGGGAGGAGGGAGGAGGAGGGAGGAGGAGGAGGGAGGGACCTTGGGGGCACTGGTGGGCGACGGCGGCGACGGCGCGCGGCGGAGTGAGTGAGAGTGTGAAGGGGAAAGTGAGGACGCGCGTGGGCCATACGTGTGGGTAAGGTGCCCCATAGTAGTAGCGCTGGTTCTTAACCACCGCTACTGCTAAGTACAATAGCAGTAGCGCTTTAGGTGAAGAAGCGCTACAGCTATTCTGTTCGCAGAGCGAGGTGGGACTAAACTTTAGCAGTAGCGCTGGTTAGAGGAAAGCGCTATTGCTAAATTCAATAGCAGTAGCACTTTTAACCTATGAGCGCTACTAGTATACCTAGTCTGCCTACAATGGTCTGGCAATTATAGTACTAGCGTGTTTTATATCTACAGCGGTACTGCTATGTGCATAGTAGCGGCGCTCTTTCTGCCCACGCGCTATTGCTATTTATCAGTAGCGCATCTTTTTTAAAAGCGCTACTGGTGAGCTCCTGTGTATAAGCATTTCCCTAATAGTGATTGTCTACGAGTTGAAGAGGGGACATGCGGATTTGTTGGATATTGGGTCCCATTCCGAGAAGCTAGGAGCTTATGTGTTTTGGCTTTCGAAAGCTATGATTCCATGCGTTGTAAGCGTAGCACTAATGACCTAGCTCACGCTTTGGAGAAATATGGTTATGGTTCGGCTGGATCCTCACAAGCTTGGGAGAGTTTATGTCAGTTTTTTATCAGAATTGGTAGTGATGTTGCTGAGCCCGGTGGTTAATGAAAATATTTTTCACCATAAAAAATACTAACTAGCTAATTGCTCATGCGTCACAACCGGGGCATGCATATTCTAGTGGTTAAACAATAACTGTGTTCGACATATAAGGCGGAGCATACATGTTCTATTTGTTAAACAATAATTGTGTTCGACATATATAGCAGTAGAAAACAGGTCTTTGGTCCATGCCTGAAATGTAATTAATCCCGGTTCACTCACGAACTAGGACCCATGAGGACATCGGTCCCGGTTCGTGAATCTAGGGCGCCGGCCGGGCCTCGTGGGCCATTGGTCCTGGTTACATACACGAACTGGGACCAATGGGCATCGCTCCTAGACCACAACCATTGTTCCCGGTTTGTGGTTGGAACTGGGACCAAATGTGGTCCTTTAGTCTCGATTTCAGCCATAAACCGTGACCAATGGTTGGCCTATATATACCCCCTGCTCGCGACCAGAGCAGTGCACTGCTCTGTTTTTTTGTCCGGCCATGAGAGAGCTTTGTGGTGCTCTGGCTCACCTTCTATGCACATGAGGTGTTCGATGAAATGTCCGAGCCACACTTAAGCTTTCTCCTCTCGAAGCTCCTTGTCCAAGCTCCATTTTCCTCAAGATTTGTCTAGGTTTGGCGGTCCGTCCTGTCCCATCCCTGTCCTCAATGCCGTCGATCGCCTGCGCCCATCTCGACGCCGGTATCGCCGTGGTTAGCCTCTTCTTCTTATTTTCTTTCTAAAGGAAAAAAGTTCTTACTTGTATGATTTAGATAGATACTTCTGTAATTTTCTTACTTTTATTATTGTTTGTTATTATATAGTGCGATGGTTTTGGTATCCGTCTCCGTCGGCCCTCATCCTGTCTATGAAAAGGATGTGGTATATATTATCTTTTATAACTATTTGTTTTATTTAGTGTTTATGACAATTATGCCGACCAACGTGACATGGACTTTTTAATCTAGGAGGTATTGAACCGAAAATTCCAACCGACACAGAAATTCTTGTCGAGAAGTTAAATTTGGTTGAAAAAGAAAATAATTACTTGAAAGAAAAATTACAAAGAGTTGAAGAGGAGAAGATGAAGTTGCATGTTGCCGATGTCGTCGACGATCACAAGATCAAGATGGATGCAATGCACTTGAAGATTAGAAAGATTAGAAAATATGCCATTCATACCGAGGCTTGGTATCATTATGCCGTTGGATCCATCTTGAGGGCGGGCAAGAGCAACGACAGGGCTGAGGATGGGGGGGGGGTGAGGGAGATTTTGTGGGTGAGCATGGGTGGAAATGTTGTTGTTGTAAGGCATGACACCAATCGCGCTAGAAGGGATGCAGGTGACTCCCGTACTTGGCAACATGCTGGCGGGCATGTGCGGGACCCAGGTTAGCTCCGGCTTCCCCGCCGGTGAGGATGCTGCCTGGTAGACCAGGTATTCATAGGTGCTCTTATTTGCTTGCAAGGCGGAGGGACTGATGTGGCCGTGGCAGAGGGTGATGAGGGCAAGGTTACCTTCTATGGCGAACACGAAAGGCTCGCGGAAGAACAAGCGGGCCTCTTTTTCACCGTGGTCGTTGGGGCAGTAGGCGTGGCAGCAGAAATAGGAGAGACGAGGCGGCGGGGCGAGGCAGAAGGTGACCTCCACATCCACCTCCTTGCCGTCCAGGTCCCTCTTGAATCGACAGGGGGTGCAAGTATGGATTTTCTTGTCGACCATGTAAGCGACGCGATCGAGGAGGACTTCCCTGTTAGCCCAGAATGAGTACTACTCCCTAGCTCTCACACTCTCTTTGATAGCTACCCTCAAACACGCTAGCAAAGTACATACACTAGTGTATCACACACACACACACGTGAAGGAGTGAAGCTCAGTTGCTAGTAGTACTTGTATTGCATTGGATTGGAGTGGAATGAGTTACAACCGGGAGATGAGTGCTCCTTATATAGCACTCTAAACCGACTTAGAGCTAGGATATTTTGCTAGTAGTGAGCTAAGCACTTAAGTCACGGAGCATCCTACCTTACCTAGTAAGCTACCTTGATTTATTTACTCCCTTAGTTACTAAGGTATGCAACCGCCGCTGCCGACCTGCCCATTGCATGCTAGCTAGAAAATTGCTGCTGCTGCACTTGTGTGCATGGTGTCGACATGTAGCCTTTGTAGACAAGTTTGACCGAACATTCTCCCCCTCAATCTTGTTGGAGAAGCTTGATGTCGACGATGCTGATCATGTCGCGCAACTTTTAAAATCGGACACGACCAAGTGACTTGGTCAAAATGTCTGCCTTCTGCTCACTAGTCCAGATGAACTCCACGATCACTTTGCCTTTCTCGACGCAGTCACGTATGGAGTGATAGTGGAGACCGATGTGCTTGTTGCGGTCATGAAGCACTGGATTCTTATAGATGGAAATCGTCGACTTGTTGTCGACGAAGATGAGCGCATGGGCGGTTTCCTGGTTCACCATCTCACCGAGAAGGCGAGTGATAACCCACAAGTGATTTGTGTAGTATGATAATAACGGTAATAGTGGTAACAGTAGCAGTAGTGATTTGTGTAGCAAGTGGGACAACAGTAGCGGTAAGGTAACGTAGCAAGGACCAGTATAGGAAAAGCTCGTAGGCATTGGATCGGTGATGGATAATTATGTAGGATGGCATTCATCATGTAACAGTTATAACATAGGGTGATATGTAACTAGCTCCAGTTCGTCAATGTAATGTAGGCATGTATTCCGTATATAGTCATATGTGCTTATGGAAAATAACTTGCATGACATCTTTTATCCATCCCTTCCGTGGCAGCGGGGTCCTAATGGAAACTAAGGGATATTAAGGTCTCCTTTTAATAGAGAACCGGAACAAAGCATTATCACATGGTGAATACATGGAATCCTCATACTATGGTCATCTCCGGGAGTGGTTCCGGCTATTGTCACTCCGGGGTTGCCGGGTCATAACACATAGTAGGTGACTACAACTTGCAAGATAGGGTCAAGAACACACATATATTGATGAAAACATAATAGGTTCAGATCTGAAATCATGGCACTCGGGCCCTAGTGACAAGCATTAAGCATAGCAAAGTAGTAGCAACATCAATCTTAGAACATAGTGGATACTAGGGATCAAACCCCATCAAAACTAACTCGATTACATGATAGATCTCATCCAACCCATCACCGTCCAGCAAGCCTACGATGAGATTACTCACAAACGATGGAGTGCATCATGGAATTGGCGATGAAGGATGGTTGATGATGACGACGGCGTCGATTTCCCCTCTCCGGAGCCCAGAACGGACTCCAGATCTGCTCTCCCGAGGAAGAACAGGCGGTGGCGGTGGCTTCGTATCGTGAAACGCGATGAAATCTTCTCTCTAATTTTTTCTGGGCGAGAGAGGTTATATGGAGTTGGAGATGAGGTCGGAGGAGCCACGTGGGCCCAAGAGCCTGCTAGGCGCGCCCTAGGGGGGGCGCCTGCAGGGCTCGTGGCCCACTGGCAGCGTATCTTCAGTTGATTCTTTCTCTGGTATTTTTTATATATTCCATAAAAAATCCTCATAAGTTTCCAGGTCATTCCGAGAACTTTTATTTCTGCACAAAAACAACACCATGGCAATTCTGCTGAAAACAACGTCAGTCCGGGTTAGTTTCATTCAAATCATGCAAATTAGAGTCCAAAACAAGGGCAAAAGAGTTTGGAACAGTAGATACGTTGGAGACGTATGAACTCCCCCAAGCTTAAAGCCTTGCTTGTCCTCAAGCAATTCAGTTGATAAACTGAAAGAGAGAAAAGAAAAACTTTTACGAACTCTGTTTGATCTTGTTGTTGTAATTATGTCCAACTCATATTCAGATTTTCAGCAAGATCATAAGCTAACCACATAAGCAATGACATTTAGGTCTCATGGTATACTCATATCAATGGCATAATTAACTAGCGAGTAATAATAATAAGTTTCAAACGTCAATGCTTCAATCAAAACAATCATGATACAATATGAATAGATGGTATCTCGCTAGCCCTTTCTGAGACCACAAAACATAAATGCAGAGCACCTTCAAAGACCAAGGGCCGACTAGAAATTGTAATTCATGGCAAAGAAGATCCAGTCATAGTCATACTCAATATCAGTTAATAGCAAAGCACACAAATGACGGAGGTGCTCTCTAGCTGGTGCTTTTAATAAGAAGAGGATGACTCAACAAAAATGTAAATAGATAGGCCCTTCACAGAGGGAAGCATTGATTTGCAGAGGTGCCAGAGCTCAAGCTTTTTAAAACAGAGATAAATAATTTTGGGTGGCCTGCTTTCATTGTCAACGCGATGACCAAGAGTTTTCACCATCTTCCATGATACACATATTATAGGCGGTTCCCAAACAGAATAGTAAAGTTTTGACTCCCCCACCACCGATCAATCACACTCCACGACTAGCCGAATCCTCGGGTGCCATCCATACCAACAACAATCCAGGGGGAGTTTTGTTTGCAATTATATTTTTATTTGATTTGAGCATGGAACTGGGCATTCCGATTATCGGCCCCTTTCTCGTGAGTGATAGTGAATAAACACATATCGAGGATAACACGCCTAACATGGAAGATACTGACCGCCCCTTGTCACCACATGAGCGGTTCGGGCATACAAAACAAATTATTATTTGAAGGTTTAGAGAATGGCACATGCAAATTTACTTGGAATGGCAGGTAGATACCGCATATAGGTAGGTATGGTGGACTCATATGGAACAACTTTGGGTTTATGGAAGTGGATGCACAAGCAGTATTCCCGCTTAGTACAAGTGAAGGCTAGAAAGAGACTGGGAAGCGACCAACTAGAGAGCGACAACAGTCATCAACATGCATTGAGATTAACCAACATTGAGTGCAAGCATGAGTAGGATATAAATCACCATGAACATGAATATCGTAGAGGCTATGCTGATTTTATTTCAACTACATGCATGGACATGTGCCAAGTCAAGCCACTTGAATCATTCAAAGGAGGATACCATCCTATCATACTACATCACAATCATTTTAAAATTTATGTTGGCATCCAAGACAAACCATTATAAACTCCTAGCTAATTAAGCTTGGCATAAGAAACTATGATCTCTAAGTTGTCATTGCAAACATGTTTCTCTCATAACAATGCTGAATTAGGAACAATGAGCTAGTCATATTTACAAAAACAAAATAGGTCGAGTTCATACCAGCTTTTCCAAGCTCAGTCACTTCATCATATATTGTCATTATTGCCTTTCACTTTCACGACCGAATGATGTGAATAATAATAAGAGTGTTCGTGCATTGGACTAAGCTGGAATCTGCAAGCAAACTAAGAGGAGAAGACAAAGTAATATGGCTCTTTGAGGGATAAACAATAATGCGTATGAGATCCACTAATCATTTTAATCATGGTATTCTACCCCGACCCAAAGAAAAAGAAAACTATTTACACGGGAAAGCTCCCAACAAGCAAAAGAAGAACGAGAAATATTTTTGGCTTTTCTTTTTAGTTACTACTAAGCATGCAAGAATGTAAAGTTACAACTAATTTTTTTTGTTTTTCTCATTTTTATTTTTTTTGTGATTTTCTCAAGTTAATCAAACACACAAGAAGAATGCGAGAAAAAGAAAATAAACTAGCATGGGTTATAATGAAAAAGTGTGAACACCGACTACTGTTCACATTTATTGGAGATGCATTCTTTGAGCCTGGCGTTGCGAATAAATGTATCAAACTCTTCCTTGACACCTGCATCAATCATGAATTCATCGGAAGGCCATTCACATGGTTGCACCGGGGCGTCCCTCGGCTAATAAGGATCGGGCTCCCGAATCGCGAGACGGGAACCCCTCTTGCTTGAGGAACCACCATGATAGTTCTTCCTAGACATTTTCCTTTTTTTGAAATAATTATGAAATTTTTAGTGACTCAAAATAAAAGTGAACAAAACTTAACAAAACTCATAGCAACTACTCCTACAAGTGCCTAGAGGCCATATCTTGCATCAAAACTACTTGGGACCAAATAAAATCAACATGCAAAGCTCAAGAACAGGGTCACCAAGGCAGCAATAATATGCAATGAATAAAGCACTAGAACAAAAACTAATTGGACCAATGGAGGAGTCACATACCAAGGAACAATTCCCCAAAACAGTTTGGTGAATGGGGCTTTGCACAAGGAGATCGAAAAATGCAGCAAAATGAGTAAGAACACGGGTTTGAGCTGTGGGATGATTTTTTCTGGAGGTAGACGAAGGAGATGGGTGCTGGAATAAGTGGAGGGGGGCCACGTGGGACCCACGAGCCTGCCAGGTGCGCCCATGGGGGGTGGGCGTGCCTCCTGGGCTTGTGGCCCACTGGTGCATCCCCCTGACTAGTTATCTATCTCAGAAATTCGTAAATATTCCAGAAAAAATCATACTTGAATTTCAGGGCATTTGGAGAACTTTTATTTTCAGGTCATTTTTTTATTGGACGGATAATGCAGAAATCAGGAAAATAATGCTATATTTATTATTTTTCTACTAAATAACAGAAAGTAAAAGTTGGGAACAGAAGGTTGTGACTTCTAGATTCATCCATCTCATGGTCATCAAAATAAATCCATCAATGAGGTTGATCAAGTCTCCTTGACAAACTTTTTTCGAATCACATGAAACTAGAGAATTTTCGAAAAATCACTAGGTTACCTCAAAGGGGATATGCATATCCCCAACAATAAGTATATCATATCTCATCTTGATAGTAGGTATAGGAAATTCAAAGCTTCCAATAATAATGGATGAATATTTATCAATAGAATTTATGCAATGAACCCGATATTGTTTCTTCGGAAAGTGCACCGTGTGCTCATTACCATTGACATGGAAAGTGACATTGCCTTTGTTGCAATCAATAACAGCCCCTGGAGTGTTTAAAAAGGGTCTTCCAAGGATGACTGCCAAGGCATCATCCTCGGGAATATCAAGAATAACAAAGTCTGTTAAGATAGTAACGTTCGCAACCACAACAGGCACATCCTCGCAAATGCCGATAGGTAAAGCAGTTGATTTGTCGGCCATTTGCAAAGAAATTTTCAGTAGGTGTCAACTTATCCAATTCAAGTCTATGATAAAAAGAGAGAGGCATAACACTAACACCGTCTCCAAGATCACATAAAGCAGTTGTAACGTAATTTCCTTTAATGGAGCAAGGTATAGTGGGTACTCCGGGATCACCTAGTTTCTTAGGAGTCCCACCCTTAAAAGTGTAATTAGAAAGCATGGTGGAAATCTGAACATCAGGTATCTTTCTTTTATTTGTCACAATATCTTTCATGTATTTAGCATAAGGAGACATTTTAAGCATATCAGTCAAACGCATTTGCAAAAAGATAGGTCTAATCATTTCAACAAAGAGCTCAAAATCCTCATCATCCTTTTTCTTGGATGGTTTGGGAGGAAAGGGCATGGGTTTTTGAACCCATGGCTCTCTTTCTTTACCATGCTTCCTAGGAATAAAATCACCCTTATCATATCTTTTGTTTCTAGGTTGTGGGTTATCAGGATCAACAACAGGTTCAATCTCCACATCCTTATCATTACTAGGTTGAGCATCAACATGAACATCATTATTAACATCACTAGGCTCATGTTCATCACCAGATTGTGTCTCAGCATTAGAAAAATCATTTTGATTCTCAGGTATAACAGAAACAGGTTTACTAGCATGCAAGTTCCTATCATCTTTCTTTTTCTTCCCATTACCAGGATGACTAGGTGCATCAGTATTAATTCCTTGAGAATCTTTCTCAATTCTCTTAGGATGGCCCTCAGGATACAAAGGTTCCTGAGTCATTCTACCACCTCTAGTAACAACTTTAACATAATTATCATTCAATTCATTAAGCAAGTCATTTTGAGCCTTAAGTACTTGCTCTACTTGAGTAGTGACCATAGAAGCATGTTTACCAATAAGCTTAAGATCATTAACATTTCTATCCACACAAGCACTTATATGATTAATCATACGAGCATTTTGTTCAGTTGTCTGCTAACATAATCATTAAAACCTTGTTGTTTGGCAACAAAGTTATCAAATTCATCTAAGCATAAGCTAGCAGGTTTATCATAAGTTAACAATCCACCTCGCACGAAGAAGTTGTGACAACCTTCTGCCTCACCGTTGCCAGCTGACGAGACTACTCCCGAGGAAGAATAATATGCCAAAGGTGCTCTTCCTAGAGTCCACATCACCAGCATGATCGGAGTCACTATAGCTGACCAGCTTGTCATCGTCGCCACGGCGATACACGCATCCATGCGTGATCGTGTCTGCGATGTACCAGAGCAGGTGTTTGACCGACGCGAGATGGTCGCTGGCGGGAGCCTCCATGAACCTGCTCAGAAAGCCGACAACAAACGAGATGTCTGACCAGGTGTGCACGAGATACCTCAAGCTGCCGATGATGCTCTGATAGAAAGTAGCGCCCAACGGTTTCTCCTTGCTCTCCTTGATGAGTTTGCACCGTGCCTCCATCGGGTAGTGCACGACGTAATAGTCCGCCATGCCCGCTTGCTTGAGCATCTTGGTGGCGTAGGCCACCTGAGTGATCGTCGTGCGACCACGCTCCTAGTTCACCTCCAGCCCGAGGTAGTATCGAAGCATCCCGAGGTCGCTCATGTTGAAGAGGCGCTTCATTTCCTCCTTGAAGCGTTGAACCTCTTCGGGCTCTGCCCCGGCGATGACCAGGTCGTCGACGTAGATGCCGACGATGAGCAGCGTGTTTGCGGTGCCACGCGAGTACACGCCATACTCAGAAGCGCTGCGTGAGAACCCAAGGGATGCGAGACTTGCATCAAGCTTGGTGTTCCATGCCCTCGGGGCTTGCCGGAGACCATACAGGGCCTTGTGTAGCCGATACACACCCTGCTCATAGTTCTTGGCAACGAACCCTGGTGGCTGGGAGACGTACACCTCCTCCTTAAGGTCGCCATTGAGGAACACCGACTTGACGTCCATGTGGTGTACCTCCTATCCACAGTGAGAAGCCACGGCAAGGATGAGCCGCACAGACTCCATCCTTGCCACTGGAGCGAAGACTTCCTCGAAGTCCACCCCCTCACGTTGTGCGTAGACCTTTGCGACGAGGCACGCCTCGTGCTTGACAATGGCGTCGTGCTCGTCCTTCTTCATCTTGAACACCCACTTTAGCCCGATGGCTCGGTGCCCTGTAGGCAGTGTGGTGAGTGTCCAAGTGGCGTTGTCGTTGATCGATGCCAGCTCGTCCAGCATCGCGCGACGCCAGCAATCCTCTTGATCAGCCTCTGTGAACGTGGTCGGCTCCTTGCCGGCCATCAGATGCAGGATGTCGTACTCATCATCGTCCTCATTCTTGGGATGCTGCGACATTGCCGCAGGATCGCTGAGAAGATCCGACATGCGTCGGAACCTGTGTGGGGCACCAATGCTGTCGTCGGCGTCGAACAGCTCCGACCTTGCCGTTGGCGGGGTTGCGAACTGCCTCCCGGGAACCACCTTGATTGACAGCGGGGTGTCCGGGATGCTGTACCCGGGGACGGTGTTCTCAGGGTTGCGATTCCCAGATCCACACCTCCCGGGCTTCCCGAGGTTGTAGAGTACATCGGGTACTCCACGGTGAAGGCACTGCTTGCCGGAGCCTCCCCCGACGCCTCCCAAGTCCATTGCGTGTCTTCATCGAAGATGACGTCCCGCGAGACATGCACATGCTTCGAGACAGGGTCGTACATCTTGTATGCCTTGGAGCCCGTCTCGTAGCCCATGAACACCATTGGGGGTGCTCCGGTCGTCGAGCTTCTTTAGTTGTGGGCGCGTCGTCTTGACGTGCCCGATGCAGCCAAAGGTGCAGAGGAAGCGTACGTCAGGCTTCCTCCCATACCACGCCTTGTAAGGCGTCTTGCCGTCGACGCTCCTTGTGAAGGAGCGGCTGAGGATGAAGACGTCCGTGAGCACGGCCTCCCCCAATACGTGCTTGGCACCTGCTTTGCCTTGAGCTTGCAGCGTGCCATCCCAAGCACCATCTGGTTCCTCCACTCGATGACGCCGTTCTGCTGCGGCAAATAGGGGGCCGTGAGATGGTGTTGCACCCCCTTGTCATCGCAGTGCTTGTAGAACGTGACCGATGTGAACTCGCCGCCACGGTCCGTGCGTAGTATGCGCAGCTTGTGGCCGCACTCGACCTTTGCTGCCGCTTGCTGCTTGACGATGGCTCTCTCTTCCTCGTCCTTGGATACGAGGAGCATCACCCACATGAACCTGCTGTAGTCGTCGACAAGCAACAAGATGTAGCGACGCCCCCTGGTGTTGCCGGAGTGATTGTGCTGCACAGGTCCCCGTGCCTTCTCGGGGAAGGGAAGACGCTGTTGCTTCCCGGCAAGACACGCATCGCACAGCTCGTCGGCATGCTCAATGTGAGGTAGCCAGCGAACGAGGTTGCCTCGCGCCATCTTCCGCAACCCGTCAAAATGTTGGTGTCCTAGCCGGGCATGCCAATGCCATGCGTCGGAGACACGACCCACGGCAAGGCACACAGGATGCACGGGTTGAAATAAGAATTTGTAGAGACGGTTTGACGAGTGGGTTACCTCAATGACCAGCCTCTTCTGTTGGTCGCGCACAGTAATCACACCGTGCCGGATGCCGATGTCCAACCAGCCCTCGTCGAGCTGTCCGACACTCACGACGCTGCTCTTGAGCGTCGGGATGAAGTAGACGTCCGGGAACGCCCTATGATCACCCCCTTTATCGGCGAAGATGACGGTCCTGCGTCCGTGGATGTCCACCATGGATCCATCCGCGAACCACACCTTCCCGGTGATTGAGTGGTCCAGCTCCGCGAACGCGTCGACCGAACCAGTCATGTGGTTCGTGGCGCCGGTGTCAAGGAACCAACCCTCACTCCGCTTGCCGCCTGCAAGCGTGGGTGTGGTTATGGCTCTCTCCTCGTTGAGGAAGATGAAACCGCACACACATTTCGTTGTCGGGGAGCCATCTCCCACCAACGCAGTAGACTCCGAACAACTCGTCGTTGGGGTGTGGGTGACCTGAGTCGTCGTGCGCTCCTACACGGACTCGATGGTCACCATCATCATGGCCGGAGCATGGTCCGCTAGATTCGACATTGCCGCGCCATCTTGTGCGGGCTTGCCGGGTCCCGAGGTGGTCGGGGACGCCGTTTCCGGGGTGTGGCTCCCCCACACCCAAGCCATCATCGCCTCCCAGTCGACAGGCCCCGAGAACATTGTTGTCGAGATGGGACCTGTCACTGAAGGGATAGTTTCCGGGGACGGGCTCCGTGCCTCTTGCACGGAATGGGTGGTTGTCGGGCCCGTGGTCGTGGGACGCCATGGTCTCCTGCACGGGCTCGACCCTTGCCAGCATTATTACCGGCCCACCGTCCATGTCTTCCTGGATGAGGTTTGCCTCTGCCGCGGCTTTCTATTCGGCTATCCTCGTGCGGCATTCCCGAACCTAGTGACCCGGTCTGTTGCAGTAGTGGCACTTGCCACTGCTGCCAGAGCCTCGCCCAGCTCTGCCCTGGCCAGGCTTGCGACCGCGGTTTCCGCCGCCTCTCTGGGCATGGCCTCCGCCTCTGCCGCGAGCTCTGCTTCCCGTGGGGGCGCCTCCCCCACTGCTGGAAGAGCCGCCATGACCGCGCTGCTGAAGTTGCGCGTCCTGCTGCTCCCTAGTGAGTAGTAGTTCGCCTCCAACGCTGTTGTCGGCTTCATTGCCGCGCTCCTCGACGACCTTGAGCCGCCCTACCAACTCCTCGCTAGTCATGGTGGTGAGATCCACCAAGCTCTTGATGGACCATGCCAGTTGCTTGTACTGCTTGGGGACGACGCGGAGAAACTTGAGAATCACCATCTTGTTGTCGATGTGATACCTGAGTGTTGCGAGCTCATTGACGAGACCTTGCAGCCGCAAGGCAAAGTCGTCGACTTGTTCAACGGCCTTGAATCAGATCTCCTCGTATTGGAGGCACAAGGTCTGGGCCTTCGACTCCCGTATGCGCTCTACGCCGACGCGCAGAGTCTTGATGGTGACCCACGCTTCCTTGGCCGTCTTCTTGGCGCCAAGGGTGAGCACCATCTCTGGTGGGACGGAGCGCAGGATTGCCTCCATCGCCAGCCGGTCCTCGTCGAAATCGACATCACCGGTTTCCACTGCTTTCCACATATGGCGCGCCTCCATGATGACTTTCATCAGGAGTGACCAACTTGGGTAGTTTGCCTACGTGAGGAGAGGGAAGGAGGTACTAGACATGCCCATGTCGCGCAGAGAGCGTGGCGCACCCAGCTCACCTCCCGGCCTGCCTCGCAGTGCCAGCGCGTCCGCCGCACACGCCTCCTCATCCGCGATCTGCTCAGCGGTCCAGGCGGGGTCACCGGCACCGCCGTTCTTGGCCATATGCTTCGGAATAACATGTGGCTCTGATGCCAATTGTTAGCCCAGAATACTGAGTACTACTCCCTGGCTCTCACACTCTCTTTGGTAGCTGCCCTCAAACACACTAGCAAAGTACATACACTAGTGTATCACACACACATGTGAAGGAGTGAAGATCAGTTGCTAGTAGTACTTGTATTGCATCGGATTGGAGTGGAATGAGTTACAACCGGGAGATGAGTGCTTCTTATATAGCACTCTAAACCAACTTAGAGCTAGGATATTTTGCTAGTAGTGAGCTGAGCACTTACGTCACAAAGCATCCTACCTTACATAGTAAGCTATCTTTATTTATTTACTCCCTTAGTTACTAAGGTATGCAGCCGCCCCTGCCGACCTGCCCATTGCATGCTAGCTAGTATTCCCTTTGTTTCTAAATACAAGGCCGTTTAGAGATTACACTATGGACTACATATGGATATACATAGACATATTTTAGAGTGTAGGTTCATTCATTTTGTTTCGTATGTAGTCTATAATGTCTTATATTTAGGAATCGAAGTGAGTAGAAAACTGTTGCTGCTGCACTTGTGTGCATGGTGCCGACATGCAGCCTTTGTAGACAAGTTTGACTCAACATTCCCCCCAGTCCTTGGTCTCCGGCGCATCGTCCAAGGCCGGCGGACGCTGAGAGGCTTCGTAGTAGCCTTCGTGCGGCATGGTCGGTCTTGTGAAATCTCACACATGCGTGCTCCTATCTGGGACTGGTGGTGCTACTTATTGAGGGGAGGGGTGAGGCCTAAGAATAAGAATCAGGTTGTAGTCGGAACCGGATTCATCATGGATAAACAGGAGACCGAGATGGAGAAGGAGTGTCCTCAGGCTAGATAGATGGCGGAAGAAGAAGGGGGTGGAGTGGGAGTGGCAAGGAGGAAGAAGGGGAACAGAAGGAGATAGCGCCCAAACCTGGCCGGCCCTCCTCTCTGCCGGTCCGCTGTGAACCATAGCGCCCAAACCTGGCCACATGGGTCGGCCGTTTTATTTTTTATATACAAGGTTTCCTAGCGATTCACTGCTCCTCCCCTCTTTGTTATGTTCATTATATACTTCCTTCGTCCAAAAATACTTGTCTTAAAAATAAATAAAATGGATGTATCTATAACTAAAATAAATTTAGATACATCCATTTTTAGGATAAGTATTTTCGGACGGAGGGAGTATCTATTATTATTATTTGGACTAAAAAACTGTTTATTATTATTTTGTCTCAAAAATGTGTTTATTAATAAGGGCGTGCTATGCGTCCGCGGGCCGATCTCTTAAGAAGACCAGTCGGGTCGCCAGCCGTTAGATCTGAAGCTAATTGAACGGTCAAGCGTCTCACACCATTATTGCAACAAACTTCGAAAACCTTTGCAACTGAGATCTTGTTTCAAAAACCTTTGCAACAAAGGTCATGCTGCAGATTTTTTTGCAAGAAATATCATGTTACAAAAAAATGTAACAAAGGTATTGTTTCATATATTTTTTCTTGCAACAAAGCTAATGTTACGTTTTTTTTGAAGATCCATCGCCTTGACAACTGTTAAGATGGCATCATCCAACGACCCAACCTCGTCCTCACCATTGCAACAAAAACGGTGTCGTGGAACTCTTGCAACAAAACTCAGTGTTGCAGAAACATTAATGACAGAGGTTCTGTTGTAGATTCTTTTTCTAGTTTCACCTTTTTGCAACATAGATATTGTTATGGAAAGGACTTTTGCAACATGAATAATGTTGGAAAAAATGCAACGAAAAATGATGTAGAAGCAGCATGGGTATTAGTATCATCCCTTTTATTTGCAACTCCGTCGTTGTCGCAGAAACTCGTTGATGCGCGGTCGCATGACTTGGCAGGCATGGGCGCTTCCGCTGCGCGATGTCGTGCCGACGGTGTCGCAACATTGGTCCTACACATGTTGTTGGGGAATGTAGCATGGGAAACAAAAAAAATATGCACACGCAAGATCTATCCATGGAGATGCATAGCTACGAGAGGGGGAGTGCTACGAGAGGGGGAGTGTATCTACATACCCTTGTAGACCACTAAGGGGAAGCATATATAACGCGGTTGATGTAGTCGTACATCTTCAAGATCCAATCATGATCTGTCCCGATCTAGTGTCGAATGGATGACACCTCCGCGTTCAGCACACGTGTCGCTCGATGACGTCTCCTCCTTCTTGATCCAGCAAGAGAGGGAGGATAAGTAGATGGGATCTCAACCAGCATGACGGCATGGTGGAGATTGTGGTGTCATAGTGTCGGCAGGGCTTCGCCAAGCCCCTCCGGAACAATGTACAAGGAAGAAACGAGGGAGACGGGAGGAGGGCCGCGGCCGTGGGAGGGTGTATAGCCCCCTTGTGCCTCCCCACCTTTATATAGGCATGGGAAGGGCCGGTGGCTTGCCCTAAAAGCCCCTAGGGTCGTTGGTAAAGGGGGGAGGAAGGAAATCCCTCCCTTCCTTCCCCACCGATCACTATCCCACCTTTTTAGGGATCTCGATCTTTTCCTTTCAGGATATGATCCTATTCCTTTTACTGGCGGTCTTGATGCACCTAGACCAGGGGTGTGGGGACTTTCCCCACTACCCACGTCCATGTGGGTCCCAAGCAGGTGGGGCCCACTCTGGAACCTTCTAGAACCTTCCCGGTACAATACCAAAAAATGCTGAACATTTTCTGGAACCCTGGATATGACTTCCCATATACAAATGTTTACCTCCAGACCATTCTGGAGCTCCTCGTGATGTCCGAGATCTCATCCGAGACTCTGAACAACATTCTATCACAAATGTACATATCCTACTACTACTCTAGCGTCACCGAACGTTAAGCGGGTGGACACCTCTCCGGTCAATAACCAATAGCGGGACCTGTATGCCAATATTGGTTCCTACATATTCGAAGAAGATCTTTATCGGTCGAACCATGATGTCAGGGATTCAGTCAATCCCATATGCAGTTCCCTTCGCCCAGCAGTATGTTACTTGCCCGAGATTCGATCGTCGGTATCTCCATATATACCTAGTTCAATCTCTTTACCGGCAAGTCTCTTTACTCGTTCCGTAATACAAGATCCCATGACTAACTCCTTAGTCACATTGCTTGCAAGATTCTTGTGATGTTGTATTACCGAGAGGGCCCAGACATACCTCTCCGTCAAATGGAGTGACAAATCTCAGTCTCGATCCATGCCAACCCAACAGACACCCTCGGAGATACTTGTAGAGCATCTTTATGATCACCCATTTACATTGTGAAGTTTGATACACACAAGGCATTCCTCTGGTGTCAGGGAGTTGCATGATCTCATGGTCTTAGGAACAGACACTTGACATGAAGAAAGCAATAGCAATAAACTTAGATACGATCACATGCTATCTTACGGTTGAGCCTTGTCTATCACATCATTCTCCTAATGATGTGATCTCATTATCAGATGAAAACTCATGTCTATGGTCAGGAAACCTTGACCATATCTAATCAACGAGCTAATCTAGTAGAGGCTCACTAGGGACACGGTGTTGTCTATGTATCCACACATGTATCTGAGTTTCTAGTCAATACAATTATAGCATGGATAATTAACGATTATCATGAACAAGGAAATATTATTAACACCCAACGATTATCCACACCAATTTATTATCGTCTCTAGGGCATATTTCCAACAGTCTCCCACTTGCACTAGAGTCAATAATCTAGTACACATCACCATGTGATTAACACCCAATGAGTTTTGGGGTTTTATCATGTTTTGCTTGTGAGAGAGGTTTTAGTCACCAGGTCTGCAACATTCAGATCTGTGTGTATTTTGCAAATCTCTATGTCATATTGTAGATGTTGCTACCACGCTCCACTTGGAGCTATTCCAAACGATTGCTCCACTATACGTATCCGGATTGCTACTCGAAGTCATGCGGATTGGTATCAAAGCTTGCATCGACGTAACCCTTTATGACAAACTCTTTATCACCTCCATAATCGAGAAACATTTCCTTAGTCCTTGAGTTACTAAGGATAATTTTGACCGATATCTAGTGATCCACTGCTGGATCACTCTTGTACCCCTTGTCAGACTCATGGCAAGGCACACACCAGGTGCCGTACACAACATGGCATACTGTATAAAGCCTACGGCTAGGGCATAAGGGATGACCTTCGTCCTTTCTCTTTCTTCTGCTGTGGTCGAGCTTTGAGTCTTACTCAAATTCATACCTTATAACACAACTAAGAACTCCTTCTTTGACTGATCTATTTTGAACTCCTTCAAAATCTTGTCAAGGTATGTATTCATTGTAAGTTTTATCAAGCGTCTTAATCTATCTCTATAGATCTTGATGCCCAATATTTAAGTAGCTTCATTCCAGGTCTTCCTTTGATAAACTTCTTTCAAACAACCCTTTATGCTTTCCAAAAATTCTACTTTATTTCTGATCGACAATATGTCAACCACATATACTTATCGGAAATTCTATAGTGTCCCCACTCACTTTCTTGTAAATACAAGTTTCTTATAAGCTTTGCATAAACCCAAAAGCTTTGATCACCTCATCAAAGCGTATATTCCAACTCTGAGATGCTTGCTCCGGTCCATAGAAGGATTGCTAGAGCTTGCATACCTTTTAGCATTCTTACAATCGACAAAACCCTTCGGTTATATCACATACAACCTTTCCCCAAGGAAACCATTGAGGAACCGCCTTTTCAACATCCATCTGCCAGATTTCATAATCGAAAAATGCAGCAACTGCTAACATAATTCCAACAGACTTTAGCATCGCTACAGGTGAGAAGGTCTCATCATACTCAACTCCTTGAACTTGTCGGAAACTTCTTTACGACAATTCGAGCTTTATAAAATGTGACATTTACCATCAGCGTATGTCTTCTTCTTAAAGGTCCATTTGTACTTAACAGTCTGCCATTCACCGGGCAAGTCTACCAAAGTCCATACTTGGTTTTCATACATGGATCCTATCTCGGATTTCATGGCTCCTGGCCATTTGTTGGAATCCGGGCCCACCATTGCTTCTTTATAGCTCGTAGGTTCACTGTTGTCTAACAACATGAACTCCAAGACATGATTGTCGTGCCACTTAGGGGCAGTAAGACTCCTTGTCAACCTACGAGGCTTGGCAGTAACTGGATCTGAAGCTTCATGATCATCATCATTAGCTTCCTCTTCAATTGGTGTACGCATTAAATGAACACCTTTCTACGCTGCGCTACTTTTCCAATTCAAGTGAAGTTTCGAGAACCTTATCAAGTTTTATCTTTCTCCCACTCACTTCTTTCGAGAGAACATCCTTCTCTCGAAAGGATACATTCTTGGCAACAAATACCTTGCCTTTGGATCTGTGATAGAAGGCATACTCAATTGTTGATTTAGAGTATCTTATGAAGATGCACCTTTCCACTTTGGGTTCGAGCTTATCAGGCATAAGTGTCGCATTTCCAAACTCTAAGAAACGACAACTTAGGTTTCTGCCAAACCATAATTCATACGATGTCATCTCAACGGATTTAGATGGTGCCCTATTTAAAGTGAGTGTAGGTGTCTCTAATGCATAACCCCAAAATGATAGTGGAAAATTGGTAAGAGACATCATAGTACGCATCATATCCAATAGAGGACGACTATGACGTTCGGACACACCATCACACTATGGTGTTCCAGGTGGCATGAGTTGTGAAACAACTTCCACATTGTGAAATAACTTCCACATTGTCTTAAGTTGCATACCAAACTCGGAACTCAGATATTCACCTACACGATCATATCATAGACATTTTATCTTCTTGTCACGATGATCTTAAACTTCATTCTAAATTTGCTTGAACTTTTCAAACGTTTCAAACTTGTGTTTCATTAAGTAAATATACCCATATATACTGAAATCACCAGTGAAGGTAAGAAAATAACGATATCCACCGCACGCTTCAACACCCACTGGACCGCATATATCAACACGTATCATTTCCAATAAGTCACTTGCCCACTCCATCATACTGGAGAACGGGGTCTTGGTCATCTTGCCCATGAGGCATAGTCCGCATGTCTCAATCGATTCGAAATTGAGTGAGTCTAAAGATCCATCAGCATGGAGTTTCTTCATGTGCTTCACACCAATATGACCTTAGCGGCAGTGCCACAAGTATGTGGTACTATCATTATTAACTTTGCATCTTTTGGCAATAATATTATGAACATGTGTATCACTACGACCGACATTCAATAAACCATTCATATTGGGTGCATGACCATTAAAGGTATTATTCATGTAAACAGAATAACCAGTATTCTCTGACTTAAATGAATAACCATATTGCAATAAACACGATCTAATCATGTTCATGCTCAACGCAAACACCAAATAATATTTATTTAGGTTCAACACTAATCACGAAGGTAGAGGGAGCGTGTGAAGGTGATCACATAAACCTTGGAAACACTTTCAACACACATCGTCAGCTCGCCCTTATCTAGTCTCCATTTATTTCTGTAGCTTTTATTTCGAGTTACTAACATTAGCAACTGATCCAGTATCCAATACCTAGGTGCTACTAGGAGTACTAGTAAAGTACACATTAATAACACGCATATGAAATATACTTTTATTGACGTTGCCAGTCTTCTTACCTACCAAGTATCTAGGGCAGTTTCGCTTCAGTGACTGTTCTCCTCATAATAGAAGCACTCAGTCTCGGGTTTGGGTTCAACCTTGGGTTTCTTTCCTGGAGCACAACTAGCTTGCCATTAATTAAGTTTCCCTTCTTGCCCTTGCCCTTCTCGAAACGAGTGGTTTTACTATAATATGTCTCCAACATATCTATAATTTTGATTGTTCCATGTTGTTATATTACCAATCTTGGATCTTATATATTCATTTTATAGCAACTTTATATCACTTTTAGGACTAACATATTGACATAGTGCCAAGTGTCACTTGCTGTTTTTCCTTGTTTTTTACTTCGTAGAAAATCAATACCAAACGAAGCCCAAACACCGTGAAACTTTTTGGAGAATTTTTGTGGGCCAGAAGACACCAGATGGGCCAAAGAAGTGCTGGAGAGGAAGGGGGAACACCCACTAGGGCGCGCTAGAGGCCCCTGGCGCATGGTGAGTGCTTCCCACCTCGGGACCCCCCTCCACCGACTACCAGCTCTATAAATTCTCAAATATTTGGAAAACCCTAGAGGAGTCGACGAAACACAATTCCAGCCGCGCAATTTCAAGAACCTCGAGATCCAATCTAACACCATCACGGAGGGGTTCATCTTCCTCATAGGTGCCTCTCCGATGATGCGTGAGTAGTGTTGGGGAACGTTACATGGGAAACAAAATTTTTCCTACGCAGACGCAGATCTATCCATGGTGATGAGCATCTATGAGAGGGAGAGTGGATCTACATACCCTTGTAGATCGCTAAGCGGGAAGCGTTAAGAAACGCGGTTGGTCTAGTCGAACATCTTCACGATCCAAATCACCGAGCGTCCTGCGATCTCATCATGATCCGTCCCGCGATCCAATCACGATCCGTCCCGTGAACTCACCACGATCCGCCCGCGATCTCATCATGATCCGTCCCACGATCGCATCACGATCCGTCCCGTGAACTCATCACGATCCGTCGCGCGAACTCATCAGATCCGTCCCGGGAACTCATCACGAACCGTCTCGCGACCTTGATCACGGTCCTTCCGATCTAGCGCCGAATGGACGGCGCCTCCGCGTTCAGCACACGTGCAGCTTGATGACGATCTCCACCATCTTGATCCAGCAAGAGGAAGTGGAGAGGTAGAAGAGTTCACCGGCAGCGTGACGACTCTCCGGTGATGGTGGTGGAGCAATTCCGGCAGGGCTTCGCCTAAGCACTGCGGAAATCCGATCTGGAGGAGCACCGGTGAAACGGGTAGCACGTGGCCATAAAATCAAGTGCAAAACACCCAATACCTCCAGTATATTTAAGAGGGAGGGAGGAGGAGGGCTGGCGCACAAGGCAGCCCGGCCTTGCCTCTTGCGCAAGGAGGATTGGAGGAGTCCTCCAATCCTAGTAGGACTAGGATTGCTCCTTTCCTACTTGGAGTCTATTTCCACCTTCTGCGGTTTTTTCTTTCTTTCTCAAGTCCAGCCGCATGGTCCTGTTAGAGGACTTCAACCGCCCACTAAGGGCTGGTTTCCACCCTCCCACAGCCCATGTAGCCTCTTGAGTCGAAATACCTCTCCCGATGGTCGCCCGGTACACTCTCGACACTCCCGATACACTACCGATGAGCCCGAAACTTTTCCGGCGACCAAAATAGAACTTCCTATATATGAATATTTACCTTCGGACCATTCCGGAGCTCCTCGTGACGTTCGGGATCTCATCCGGGACTCCGAACAACCTTCGGTCACCACCATACATAACTCTATACTACCGAAACGTCACCAAACCTTAAGTGTGCAGACCCTGCGGGTTCGAGAACTATGTAGACATGACCGAGACACCTCTACGGTCAATAACCAATAGCGGGCACTGGATGACCATACTCGTTCCTACATATTCTATGAAGATCTTTATCGGTCGAACCTCTATGTCAAGGATTCAGTCAATCCCGTATAACGTTCCCTTTGTTCTTCGGTATGTTACTAGCCCGAGATTCGATCGTCGGTATCTCCATACCTAGTTCAACCTCGTTACCGGCAAGTCTCTTTACTCGTTTCGTAATACAAGATCCCGTGGCTAACACTTAGTCATATTGCTTGCAAGGCTTTGTTGTGATGTTGTATTACCGAGTGGGCCCTGAGATACCTCTCCGCCACACGGAGTAACAAATCCCAGTCTTGATCCATGCCAACCCAACAGACACCCTCGGAGATACCTGTAGAGCACCTTTATAGTCACCCAGTTACGTTGCGACATTTGATACACACAAGGCACTCCTCCGATGTCTGTGAGTTGCATGATCTCATGGTCATAGGAACATATACTTGACATGCAGAAAACAGTAACAATAAACTGACACGATCATATGCTACGTTTGTAGTTTGGGTCTTGTCCATCACATCATTCTCCTAATGATGCGATCCCGTTATCAAATGACATCTCATGTCCATGGCTAGGAAACCTTAACCATCTTTGATCAACGAGCTAGTCCATTAGAGGCATACTAGGGACATGGTTTTGTCTATGTATCCACACATGCATCTAAGTCTCCGATCAATACAATTATAGCATGGATAATAAATGATTATCATGAACAAGGAAATATAACAATAACTAATTTATTATTGCCTCTAGGGCATATTTCCAACAGTATCCCACTTGCACTAGAGTCAATAATCTAGTTCACATCACCATGTGATTCGCATTGTTATGAATCTAACGCCCAATGAGTTCTGGGGATCGATCATGCTTTGCATGTGAGAGAGGTCTTATAGTCAACGGGTCTGCGACATTCAGATCCATGTGTACTTTGCAAATCTCTATGCCAAACTGTAAACACTGCTACCACACTTGGTACTATTCCAAATGGCTGCTCCCACTATATGTATCCAGATTGCTACTACGAGTTATCCGGATTGGTGTTAAAGCTTGCATCGATGTAACTCTTTATGACAAACTCTTTATCACCTCCATAATCGAGAAACATCTCCTTAGTTTTTAGTTACCAAGGATAATCTTGACCGCTGTCCAGTGATCCACTCCTGGATCACTCTTGTACCCCTTGACGGACTCATGGCAAGGCACACACATGTGCGGTGCACAACATGGCATACTATACAGAGCCTATGGCTAAGGTATAGGGGACGACATTCGTCCTTTCTCTTTCTTCTGCCATGGTCGAGCTTTGAGTCTCACTCAACTTCACACCTTATAAAGCAGGCAAGAACACTTCTCTCTGACTAATCCATTTTGAACTCTTTCAAAATCTTGTCAAGGTATGTACTCATTGAAAGTCTTATCAAACATCTTGATCTATCTTTATAGATCTTGATGCTCAACAATTAGATAGCTTTATCCAGGTCTTCCTTTGAAAAAATCTTTTCAAACAACCGTTTATGCTCTCCAGAAATTCTACATCATTTCCGAATAGCAATATGTCATCCACATATACTTATCAGAAACTCTATAGTGCTCCCACTCACTTTATTGCAAATACAAGTTTCTCGTAAACTTTGTATAGACTCAAAAACTTTGATCACCTCCTCAAAGTGTATATTCCAACTCCGAGATGCTTGCTTCAGTTCATAGACGGATCACTGAAGCTTGCAAACCTTTTAGCATCCTTAGGACTGACAAAACCTTCTGGTTGTATCACATACAACTTTTCCTCAAGTAAACCGTTAAGGAAACGATGTTTTGACATCCATCTGCCAGATTTCATAATTGAAAAATGCAGGAACTGCTAACATAATTCCAACAGACTTTAGCATCACTACAAGTGAGGAAGTCTCATCGTAGTCAACTCCTTGAACTTGTCGTAAACTTCTTTGCAACAAGTTGAGCTTTACTAATGTGGACATTCACCACGAGCGTCTGTTTTTATTTTAAACATCCATATGTACTCAACGACCTGCCATCCAACGAGCAAGTCTACCAAAGTCTATACTTGGTTTTCATACATGGATCCTTTCTCGGATTTCATGGCCTCTAACCATTTGTCGGAATTCGAGCCCATCATCGCTTCTCCATAGCTCGTAGGTTTCATCGTTGTCCAACAACATGACATCCAAGACAGAGTTGTCATACCGCTCAGGAGCAGTACACATCCTTGTCGACCTACGAGGTTCGATAGTAACTTGATCCGAAGCATCATGATCATCATCGTTAACTTCCTCTTCAACTGACGTAGGCTTCACAAAAACATCTTTCTGCGCTGTGCTACTCTCTGGTTGAAACAAAGGTTCAACAACCTCGTCAAGTTCTATCTTCCTCCCACTCAATTCTTTCAAGAGAAACTCTTTCTCGAGAAATGACCCATTTTAGCAACAAACACTTTATGCTTGGATCTGAGATAGAAGGTTCACCCAATTGTTCTTAGGGTATTCTATGAAGATGCATTTGTCCGCTTTGGGTTCGAGCTCATTAGGTGAAAACATTTTTCACACAAGCGTCGCAGACCCAAACATTAAGAAATGACAGCTTAGGTTTCTATCAAACCATAATTCACACGGTGTCTTCTCAACGGATTTAGATGGTGCCCTATCTAAAGTGAATGTAGTTGTCTCTAATGCATAACCCCAAAATTATAGTAGAAAAAACGATAAGAGACATCATAGCAAGCACCATATCTAATAGAGCACGACTATGACGTTCGAACACACCATCACACTATGGTGTTCCAGGTGGCGTGAGTTGTGAAACATCTTTCACATTGTCTTAAGTTGTATGCCAAACTCGTAACTCAGATATTCACCTCCACGATCACCTCGTAGACATTTTTATCTTCTTGTCACGATGATCTTAAACTTCACTCTGAATTTGCTTGAACCTTTCAAACGATTCAGACTTGTGTTTTATTGAGTAAATATAGACTATATCTACTCAAAATATCAGTGAAGTTAGGAAAATAACGATATCCACCACACGCTACAAGACTCATTGGATTGCATACATCAACATGTATCATTTCCAATAAATCACTTGCCCGCTTCATCAAAACAGAAAACGGGGTCCTTAGTCATCTTGACCAAGAGGCATGGTTCGCATGTCTCAACCGATTGAAAATCGAATGAGTCCAAAGATCCATCAGCATGGAGTTTCCTCATGCGCTTTATACCAATATGACATTTTTTTGGCAGTGCCACAAGTATGTGGTACTATCATTATTAACTTTTGTATCTTTTTGGCATCAATGTTATGAACATGTGTATTACTATGATCAAGTTTCAACAAACCATTCTTACTGGGTGCATGACCGTTGAAGGTATTATTCATGTAAATAGAATAACCATTATTTTCTAACTTAAATGAATAACCGTGTTGCAATGAACATGATCTAATCATGTTCATGCTCAACGCAAAAACACCAAATAACATTTATTTAGGTTCGTCACTAATCTTGAAGGTAGAGAGAGCGTGCGATGTTGATCAACCTTGGAAACATTTCCAACACACATCGTCACCTCACACTTAGCTAGATCTCCGTTTATTCCGTAGCTTTTATTTCAAGTTACTAACATTTAGCAACCGAACCGGTATCCAATACCCAGGTGCTACTAGGAGTACAAGCAAGGTACACATCAATAACACGTATATCAAATATACTTCTGTCGACGTTGCCAGCATTCTTATCTACCAAGTATCTAGGGTTGTTCCGCTTCAGCGACCTCTCTCCTCATAATTGAAGCACTTAGTCTCGGGTTTGGGTTCAACTTTGGGTTGCTTCACTGGAGCAGCAACTGACTTGCCATCCATGAAGTTTCCCACCTTGCCCTTGCCCTTCTCGAAACTAGTGGTTATCCTAACCATCAACACTTGATGCTCCTTCTTGATTTCTACCTTCGCGGTGTCAAACATCGCGAACAGCTCAGGGATCATTAATTCTATCCCTGGCATTTTATAGTTCATCACCAAGTTCTAGTAGCTTAGTGAAAGTGACCTGGAGAACTATATCAATCACTATCTTATCTGGAAGATGAACTCCCACTCGATTCAAGCGATTGTAGCACCCAGACAATCTGAGCACATGCTCAAGGATTGAGCTATTCTCGTTCATCTTGCAGGCAAAGAATCTTGTTGGAGATCTCATATCTCGCAACACGGGCACGAGCCCGAGATCCTAATTTCAGCTCTTAGAACATCTCATATGTTCCGTGACGTTCAAAATGTTTCGAAGCCCCAATTCTAAGCCGTAATGCATGACACACTAAACTATCAAGTAGTCATCAACACGTACCTGTCAGATGTTCACAACATCTACAGATGACACTAGAGGGGTTGGCGCACCAAGCGGTGCATTAAGGACATAAGCCTTCTGTGCAGCAACGAGGACAATCCTCAGATCATGGAGCCAATCCGCAATATTGCTACCATCATCTTTCAACTCTATTTCTCTAGGAACATATAAAAATTCAAGGTGCTACAACGTGAGCAAGTAATCTACAACATAATTTGCAAAGACACTACTGACTATGTTCATGATAATGAGTTCAATTAATCATATTACTTAAGAACTCCCACTCAAATTTACATCCCTCCGGTCATTCGAGTGATACATGATCCAAATTCACCAACTCAAGTCCGATCATCACGTGAGTTGAGGTGGTTACAATGGTGAACATCATCATGTTGATCATATCTACTATATGACTCATGTTCGACCTTTCGGTCTCTTGTGTTCCGAGGCCATGTCTGTACATGCTAGGCTCGTCAAGTTTAACCCGAGTGTTCTGCATGTGCAACACTGGCTTGCACCCGTTGTATGTGAACGTAGAGTCTATCACACCCGATCATCATGTGGTGTCTCAACACGACGAACTTTCGCAACGGTGCACACTCGAGGAGAACACAATTTATCTTGAAATTAAGTGAGGGGTCACCTTATAATGCTACCGTCGTCCTAAGCAAAACAAGGTGCATAAAAGGATTAACATCACATGCAAATCATAAGTGACATGATATGGCCATGAACTTGTGCTTTTGATCTTCATCATGAAAGCACCGGCATGATCTCCATCGTCACCGACATGACACCATGATCTCCATCATCTTGATCTCCATCAACGTGTCGCCATCGGGGTTGTCGCGCCCATCATGCTTCTACTACTATTGCTACCGTTTAGGGATAAAGTAAAGCATTACATAGCGCTTAATGATTGACACACAGGTCATACAATAATTAAAGACAACCCTATGGCTCCTGCCGGTTGCCGTACTCATCGACATGCAAGTCGTGATAATCTATACATCACATGATCATATCATACATCACATATATCACATCATGTAATTGGCCATTGTTGGAAATATGCCCTAGAGGCAATAATAAAATGGTTATTATTGTATTTCCTAGTTCATGATAATTGTCTATTGTTCATGCTATAATTGTGTTAACCGGAAACCGTAATACATGTGTGAATACATGGACCACAACGTGTCCCTAGTGAGCCAAGAATGGATCCTTTCTCGAGAAAGAGTTTCTCTCGAAAGAAGTAAGTGGGAGGAAAATATAACTTGATGAGGTAATTGTACCTTCACTCGAACCGGAGAGTAGCGCAGCACAGGAAGTTGTTTCTGTGGAGCCTACACCGGCTAGAGAGGAAGTTAATGATGATGACCATGAAACATCAGATCAAGTTGCTACTTGAAGGTCCACTAGGACACGTTCCGCACCAGAGTGGTACGGTAATCCTGTCCTAGAGATCATGTTGTTGGACAACGGTGAACCTTCGAACTATGAAGAAGCGATGGCGGGCCCGAATTCCGACAAATGGCTTGAGGCCATGAAATCCGAGATAGGATCCATGTATGAGAACAAAGTATGGACTTTGGTGGACTTGCCTGATAATAAGCGAGCCATAGAAAACAAATGGATCTTTAAGAAGAAGACTGACGCGGACGGTAATGTGACCGCCTATAAGGCTCGGCTTGTCGCTAAGGGTTATCGACAAGTTCAAGGAGTTGACTATGATGAGACTTTCTCACCCGTAGCGATGCTGAAGTCAGTCCGAATCATGTTAGCAGTTGCCGCATTTTATGATTATGAGATCTGGCAAATGGACGTCAAAACGGCATTCCTTAATGGCTTCCTCAAGGAAGAACTGTATATGATGCAGCCGGAAGGTTTTGTTGATCCTAAAGATGCTAACAACGTATGCAAGCTCCAGCGCTCCATCTATGGGCTGGTGCAAGCATCTCGGAGTTGGAACATTCGCTTTAATGAGGTGATTAAAGCGTTTGGGTTTGTACAGGTTTATGGAGAACCCTGTATTTACAAGAAAGTGAGTGGGAGCTCTATAGCATTTCTTATACTGTATGTGGATGACATGCTGATAATGGGAAATAATATAGAACTCTTGGAAAGTATAAAGGCCTACTTGAATAAGTGTTTTTCAATGAAGGACCTTGGAGAAGCTGCTTACATATTAGGTATTAAGATCTATAGAGATAGATCGAAACGCCTCATTGGTCTTTCACAAAGCACATACCTTGAAAAAATATTGAAGAAGTTCAATATGGATCAGTCCAAGAAGGGGTTCTTGCCTGTGTTGCAAGGTGTGAGATTGAGTACGACTCAATGCCCGACCACGACAAAGGATAGAGAAGAGATGAGTGTCATCCCCTATGCTTCAGCCATAGGCTCTATCATGTATGCCATGCTGTGTACCAGGCCTGATGTGAACCTTGCCATAAGTTTGGTAGGGAGGTACCAAAGTGATCCCGGAGCGGAACACTGGACAGCGGTCAAGAATATCCTGAAGTACCTGAAAAGGACAAAGGACATGTTTCTCGTTTATGGAGGTGCCGAAGAGCTCGTCGTAAAGGGTTACGTCGATGCTAGCTTCGACACAGATCCGGACGACTCCAAGTCGCAAACCGGATACGTGTATATTTTGAATGGAGGGGCAGTGAGCTGGAGCAGCAGCAAGCAAAGCGTCGTGGCAGCATCTACATGTGAAGCGGAGTACATAGCTGCTTCGGAAGCAGCAAAGGAGGGAGTCTGGATGAAGGAGTTCATCACCGACCTAGGAGTGATTCCGAATGCGTCGGGCCCGATGACTCTACTCTGTGACAACACTGGAGCTATTGCCCTTGCGAAGGAGCCCAGGTTTCACAAGAAGACAAGACACATCAAGCGCCGCTTCAACTCCATCCGTGATTACATTCAGGAGGGAGACATAGATATTTGTAAAGTGCATACGGATCTGAATGTCGCAGATCCATTGACTAAACCTCTCTCACGAGCAAAACATGATCAGCACCAGAATGCTATGGGTGTTCGATTCATCACAATGTAACTAGATTATTGACTCTAGTGCAAGTGGGAGACTGTTGGAAATATGCCCTAGAGGCAATAATAAAATGGTTATTATTGTATTTCCTAGTTCATGATAATTGTCTATTGTTCATGCTATAATTGTGTTAACCGGAAACCGTAATACATGTGTGAATACATAGACCACAACGTGTCCCTAGTGAGCCTCTAGTTGGCTAGCTCGTTGATCAATAGATGGTCTCGGTTTCATGACCATGGACATTGGATGTCGTTGATAACGGGATCACATCATTAGGAGAATGATGTGATGGACAAGACCCAATCCTAAGCATAGCACAAGATCGTGTAGTTCGTTTGCTAAAGCTTTTCAATGTCAAGTGTCATTTCCTTAGACCATGAGATTGTGTAACTCCCGGATACCGTAGGAATGCTTTGGGTGTGCCAAACGTCACAACGTAACTGGGTGGCTATAAAGGTACGCTACGGGTATCTCCGAAAGTGTCTGTTGGGTTGACACGAATCGAGACTGGGATTTGTCACTCCGTGTGACGGAGAGGTATCTCTGGGCCCACTCGGTAAGACATCATCATTATGAGCTCAATGTGACTAAAGAGTTAGTCACGGGATGATGTATTACGGAACGAGTAAAGAGACTTGCCGGTAACGAGATTGAACAAGGTATGGGGATACCGACGATCGAATCTCGGGCAAGTACCATACCGATAGACAAAGGGAATTGTATACGGGATTGATTGAATCCTTGACATCGTGGTTCATCCGATGAGATCATCGTGGAGTACATGGGAGCCAACATGGGTATCCAGATCCCGCTGTTGGTTATTGACGGGAGAGGTGTCTCGGTCATGTCTACGTGTCTCCCGAACCCGTAGGGTCTACACACTTAAGTTTCGATGACGCTAGGGTTATAGGGAAAAGGTATACGTGATTACCGAAGGTTGTTCGGAGTCCCGGATGAGATCCCGGACGTCACGAGGAGCTCCGGAATGGTCCAGAGGTAAAGATTGATATATAGGAAGTCCAGTTTTGGTCACCGGAAAGTTTTCGGGCTCATCGGTATTGTACCGGGAGTATCGGGAGGGTGCCGGAGGACCCCCGGGAGGGGTGTGACGACCAGAGGACTTAGTGGGCCTTTAGAGGAGGTGTGCCAGCCCATATTGGGCCAGCCAAGACCTCCTAGAAGGGCCCATGCGGCTGGGATCTAGAGATAAGGGCAAAAGGGGTTTGAAAGGAGGAGATCCACCTTCCTTGTTGGAGGTGGACTCCTCCCCCACTTCGGCCGAGCCTCTCCTCCTTGGAGGAGGGGCCAAGCCAGCCCTCCCTCTCCCTCCTCCTATATATACTTGAGGTTTTGGCCCTTTGAGAACAGATCTGAACTCTCTCTCTCTCGGCGAAGCTCTACCTCTCTTCTTCCTCCTCCGCAGCGCTTGGCAAGCCCTGCCGGGATACCTTGATACTCCACCACCACTATGCCGTCGTGCTGCTGCTGGAGCTCTTCCCCAACCTCTCCTTCCTCCTTGCTGGATCAAGGCATAGGAGACGTCACCGGGCTGCACGTGTGTTGAACGCAGAGGTGCCGTCCGTTCGGCACTTGATCGGATCTTCCGCGATCTGAATCGCTGCGAGTACGACTCCATCAACGCGTTCTTGTAACGCTTCCGCTTAGCGATCTTCAAAGGTATGAAGATGCAATCTCTCCCCTCTCATTGCTGGTTTCTCCATAAATAGATCTTGGTGACACGTAGGAAAATTTTGATTTACTACTACGTCTCCCAATAGCCATATCATATCACAACATACCCTGCAAAAACAAGTTAGACGTCCTCTAATTGTTGTTGCATGTTTTACGTGGCTGCTACTGGTATCTAGCAAGAACAATTCTCATCTATGCAAAAACCACAATGGTGATACACTAGTTGCTTTTCAACCTTCTCAAGGACCGCCTTTTTCGAATCCGATCCAACTAAAGTGAGAGAAACTGGCACCCGCAAGCCATCTATGCAACAAGTTGCGGTCGAGGGAACCGGTCTCTCGTAAGCGTACGAGTAATGTTGGTCCGGGCCGCTTCATCTCACAATACCACTGAACCAAAATCCGACCAAGGGAGGAAGCAATCTAAGCATCAACGCCCACAAACCTTTTGTGTTCTACTCGAGATCTCATCTACACATAGACCTAGCTCATGATGCCACTGTTGGGGAACGTCGCATGGGAAACAAAAATTTTCCTACGCACACGTAGATCTATCCATGGTGATGAGCATCTACGAGAGGGAGAGTGGATCTACATACCCTTGTAGATTGCTAAGCGGGAAGCGTTAAGAAACGCGGTTGGTGTAGTCGAACATCTTCGCGATCCAAATCGCCGAGCGTCCCGCGATCTCATCACGATCCGTCCCGCGATCCAATCACGATCAGTCCCATGAACTCATCACGATCCGTCCCGCGATCTCATCACGATCTGTCCCGTGAACTCATCACGATCCGTCCGGTGAACTCATCACGATCCGTCCTGCAAACTCATCACGATCCGTCCCGCGAACTCATCACGAACCATCTCGCGACCTTGATCACGGTCCTTCCGATCTAGCGCCGAACGGACGGCACCTCCGCGTTCAGCACACGTGCCGCTTGATGACGATCTCCACCGTCTTGATCCAGCAAGAGGAAGTGGAGAGGTAGAAGAGTTCACCGGTAGCGTGATGGCGCTCCGGTGATGGTGGTGGAGCAATTCCGGCAGGGCTTCGCCTAAGCATTGCGGAAATCCGATCTAGAGGAGCACCGGAGGAACGGGTAGCACGTGGCCGTAAAATCAAGTGCAAAACACCCAATACCTCCAGTATATAAGAGGGAGGGAGGACGAGGGCTGGCGCACAAGGCAGCCCTGCCTTGCCTCTTGCGCAAGCAGGATTGGAGGAGTCCTCCAATCCTAGTAGGACTAGGATTGCTCCTTTCCTACTTGGAGTCTATTTCCACCTTTTGCGGTTTTTTCTTTCTTTCTCAAGTCCAGCCGCATGGGCCTCTTAGAGGACTTCCACCAGCCCACTAAGGGCTGGTTTCCACCCTCCCACAGCCCATGTAGCCTCTTGGGTCGAAATACCTCTCCCGATGGTCCCCCGGTACACTACCGGCACTCCCGTACACTACCGATGAGCCCGAAACTTTTCCGGCGACCAAAATAGGACTTCCTATATATGAATCTTTACCTCCGGACCATTCCGAAGCTCCTTGGGACATCCGGGATCTCATCCGGGACTCCGAACAACCTTCGGTCACCACCATACATAACTCTATACTACCGAAACGTCACCAAACCTTAAGTGTGCAGACCCTGCGGGTTCGAGAACTATGTAGACATGACCGAGACACCTCTACGGTCAATAACCAATAGCGGGCCCTGGATGACCATATTGGTTCCTACATATTCTACGAAGATCTTTATCGGTCGAGCCTCTATGTCAAGGATTCAGTCAATCCCGTATAACGTTCCCTTTGTTCTTCGGTATGTTACTTGCCCAAGATTCGATCTTCGGTATCTCCATACCTAGTTCAACCTCGTTACCGGCAAGTCTCTTTACTCGTTCCGTAATACAAGATCCCGTGGCTAACACTTAGTCATATTGCTTGCAAGGCTTTGTTGTGATGTTGTATTACCGAGTGGGCCCTGAGATACCTCTCCGTCACACGGAGTAACAAATCCCAGTCTTGATCCATGCCAACCCAACAGACACCCTCGGAGATACCTGTAGAGCACCTTTATAGTCACCCATTTACGTTGCGACGTTTGATACACACAAGGCACTCCTCCGATGTCTGTGAGTTGCATGATCTCATGGTCATAGGAACATATACTTGACATGCAGAAAACAGTAGCAATAAACTGACACGATCATATGCTACGTTTGTAGTTTGGGTCTTGTCCATCACATCATTCTCCTAATGATGTGATCCCGTTATCAAATGACATCTCATGTCCATGTCTAGGAAACCTTAACCATCTTTGATCAACGAGCTAGTCCATTAGAGGCATACTAGGGACATGGTTTTGTCTATGTATCCACACATGCATCTAAGTCTCCGATCAATACAATTATAGCATGGATAATAAACGATTATCATGAACAAGGAAATATAACAATAACTAATTTATTATTGCCTCTAGGGCATATTTCCAACAAGTAGTCCACCATAGACATACGGGTCCGTAAGCAGTAGCTAGATGGCTTCATCTCTCTTTTTTGATTCTCAATACAATGGTCTCTTGGTTTCTTAACTGAGGGAAATACTTATCGTCGCTGAGCTGCATCATCCCTTCCTCTTTGGGGAAATACCGATGCAGTCTCAAGCCACGTCAAAAGAAATTTGTGGCGCCGTTGCCGGGGAGGAAGCAATCTCTTCGCGTGCCAATCTCGGACGCCGGGGAGATTTCATCAACACCTATCGGGTTCCTAATCATAAATCTCATCTCCTTGCAATTTACATTATTTGCCATTTGCCTCTTTTCCTCTCCCCCACTTCACAAATTTGTCGTTTTATTCACCCTGTTTTTTGTTTGCCTTTTTCTCGTCGAATCGTTTGTTGCTAATATGAATCCTCATCCACTTGCTAATATTTTCAAAAAGGCAAATTATGATGAACCAATTGCTAGTGAGTTGAGTGCAGTTGATTATCTCTTTGAAGTTTTGTTTGAAAAATCATGAATCTGAAATTTTTGATGAAATGCTAAAAGAAGAAAAGGAAGAAAAAGGGAGCAAGTCAACATGATGGATGTGGTGTCCTAGTGGTTTGTTGCATAGATTAATATCAGGTGGTCTTCTGTTCGAGCCACTCCCCCGCGCTAATTTTCTGTTTTTTAACGGAGAAAAAACTAAAGCTGCCCGGTCCAGCGGGGCAGCAGGGTTTGCACCCTTTGCAATTCTTGTTTTTACATGAAAGAAAATATAACGCTAATTTTCTGTTGTTTAACGGAGAAAAAAACTAAAGCTGCCCGGTCCAGCGGGCAGCAGGGTTTGCACCCTTTGCAATTTTTGTTTTTACATGAAAGAAAATATAACAGGCCGGCCCACAAGACAAATCTTTGACACATCAGTGTTTTGTGCTTAAAATGATGTCAGGGTTTGATTTAGACTTTGATTTAGACTGGGACTTCATAAATCATGATGCAATCGGCCAGCATTTTTCGACCCAACCTCTACAAGGTTTTAAATGGACTTTCTCCTTTTGGGGACAAATAAATCTTACGGTCAAAAAAGGATTTATCAGACCATCGATAGCCGACCGGCCCAATTTGGGCCGCGAACCGGCCTAGTGGTGGCCTTACAGTTAGGAACAGAGGTAGTAGTTGACATAATAAGGTCAAAAACGCACCTGACTTAAACATCAGATTGTAGGAGAACATAATAGAAAGTCAACACCTCCAGAACATCATAGGAAGTCAAGTACTCCATGACAACACGAGTAGGGGATTACAAACCATGGACATCATGGTTGTACCAGAACATAATAGCAAACAGGCACCTGAAGGAAGCTCTAACTTATTAATAACGTCTCCTAGCCTCAACCTCCATCATACAGGCTTACTTAGTCTTATACAATAACCTTAATAAATAAAATTCTGATCCTGACTAGTTAATCAAGCAAGCACAAGCACTCGTCGTTTCATACTCTCATTTGGAACTGCACAAAAGAGAACAGATTTTTCGTCTGAGAAAGAAATCATTGCCCTTCTCTTTTAAAATCACAACTAACAAAGCCTGGCAACGCGATAAGAGTCTACAATAACAATTTCTAGTCCTACAATGTACTAGTAACATCCATTAAGAAAAGGAAATTTGTTAACAGGAAATCTTGTGCTCGCCAAGTTAAAGGTGTCAGTTTTGAAGTCATATATATGAATGTGTGTTTAATTAACCATCAGATTGTCCTCACATGATAAAGTCATAAAACTATAACTTATGTCATGGTCTACATCTCGAACGAATTTGAGCATGGCATATCGATGTATATTTATCATTTATTAACTGGGAACCGATGGTATGGTACCTGGGGGCTTGAGATAGCTGGAGATGCCAGTGCGCATGTAGTTGTTGGGTCTTTGCATATCAAATTCTGTCACATCCAGCAGCATCTTGTGTTTGATGTCAACAGCAATCACTCGTGAGTCCCTGTTGGTTGCACTGCTCGCATTTGTCCTGAGGTACAAGACGCCATCTGTGCTGGAGCTGAGAATGGGGTTGGAAACGAAGAGAGACTGGGGCAAGTTGTAGCCCGAGATATCATGAGAATGGAGTTCATGCTCCGGCTGGAAATGCAAATCACCCAGGGTTTCCAAATCCAAACCCTCATGGAGCCCCTCCAAGGTCCATGTGAGCACCGTCCAGCCACAAGGGGTTTCTGAGCAAGGGATGCTGGGGTCGGCGTGGACCTGCAGGTCGACGAACCTGATGATGCCAGTCTTTTTGACAAGGACAACGTCTCGAAAGTGGTATCCAATGTCAACGGCGAGAGGAAGCCAATTTGGGGGCTGCGTCGGCTTTGGAAGGGAGACATAGCGGAGCGGTCTGCAGGGTGTGTTGTCTGCGAGCACGTCAGAGAGGAGCATGCTATTCCAGAGGTCGACCCAGCCCATGATGCCACGGCTGGAGCCGCCGATGGTGATCACCATGTCAATGTCGCAGATATAGTCAGGTGGCAGCGGGGGCTGTGGAATAGCAGCTGGTTTGCGGATCCAATCCTTGGCCTTGGAGTCGTAAGTGCATATGTAGTATGGACCATATGGGCTATTGCTAGAGTCGTGGTAGTAGTCATAGGCAAGAGCTGGCGATTCTGTAGGCATCACAAGCATCATCCTGGGCGAGGGCGTCTGAATAGGCGGTGACGGAGGGGCTGAGGATGGAGGTGGGGGGCGTAAAGGGTAAACTTTGGGGGCGGGGAAGAGCGACGGCAGGGCTGAGGATGGGAGCGGGGGGCGTAAAGGGTAAACTTTGGGGGCAGGGAAGAGCGGCGGCAGGGCTGAGGATGGGAGCTGGGTGTGTGAAGGGGAGTTTGTGGGGGTGAGCATGTGTGGAAATGTTGCTGCGGTAACGCACGACACCAATGGCACTGGAAGGGATGCAGTCGCATCCCGTAGTCGGCAACATTTCGGGGGGAAATTTCGGGAGCCGGGTGAGCTCCGGCTTCCCCGGTGGTGAGGTTGCTGCCTGGTAGACGAGGTATTCGTATTTACTCTTCTCGGTATCGAAGGGGGAGGGACGGCCGCGGCCGATGCAGAGGGTGATGAGGGCAAGGTCACCGTCCGTGGCGAACACATAAGGCTCGCAGAAGAACAAGCAGGTGTCTTCTTCTCCCTTGTCGTCGGGGAAGTAGGCGTGGCAGCAGAAGTAGGAGACGCGAGGCGGCTTGGCGAAGCAGAAGGTGACCTGCACATGCACCTCCTTGCCGTCCAGGTTCCTCTTGAATCGAAGGTCGGCGGAAGTGTGGTTTTTCTTGTCCACCATGTAAGCGACGTGGTCCAGGAGGACTTCCCCCCAGTCCCACTTTGTCGCCGCCGCCGCCGCATCTTCCGTTGCCGGCAGACGGCGGCGGCATCTTCCGTTGCCGGCAGACGCAGTGATTCTTCGTGATAGGGTCCGAGCGGCATGGTGGATCTTGTGGTATCTCACAATGGCGGGAGGAGGGCTATCAGTATTTATTGAGAGGAGAGGAGGGGTGACCGGGTGAGGTCCAAGAATCAGGTTGTAGTCGGAACCGGATTCATGGACAACAACGAGACGGAGACGGAGAAGTCCTCCGGCTAGATAGATGTCGAAAGAAGAAGGGAGTTGGGAGTGGGAAGAAGCAGACCTGGCCAAACGGCCGGACCGGCCCGCTGTAAAAGGTGCCTGGCACAGCACGGCCCGCCTCGGCACGATTAGTATACGGGCCGTGCCGTGCCGACCCACGTGCGTAGCCTTGCGGCCTAGACACGGCCCGTTTGCTAATCGGGCCGGCCCGCCGGCACGTCAGACCCGTTAATATGTCTACTATTTGACGCATTGAGCGTTTTTAGTCTATTTTTACTTATTGGACCGTATAAAAAAATAAAAAATAAATAAAAAAGATAATCGGGCCGTGCCGTGCCGGCCCGCGTGCTGGTGTTGGCGGCCCAGACACGACCCAAGGCGGGCCGCGGGCCTGACACGGCCCGTTTAGCTCGTGTCGGGCGGGGCCACGTGCCGTGCCGACGCGGCGTACCGCTGGGCTGGCCCGTTAAGCCCGACCCGTTTGGCCAGGTTTGGGAAGAAGAAGGGAGTTGGGAGTGGGAAGAAGGAAAAGGGGGACCAGACTGTCTCGACGACGGCGGAGGGAACATCTACTAATTCCTGTTTCCTCTCTCTCCAACAAACAACACACGCCGGCCGTTGGATAGCTTTGCTACGGATGACCCTTGTCTCTGCTTGTCCGCTGCAAACCCTAGCGATCAAGCCAGGCCACATGGGCCGGCCCTTTTATAAAGAGAGCTGCTATACGTACGACAAAAATCCATACGATTTTTATACGACCAGACTCATCTGGTGGTGTGGGCCCAAACCTTGGGAAACGTGCCTGTGTCTTGTCGTACGAAAATCGTATGAAATACCATCGTACGCGAGGCAGTTTCGTTTTATAAAATAAAAGGTTTCTTACTTCTTAGTGCTCCACTGCCCCTCCCCTCTTTATTATGTTTACCATTTCTGATTTCTTCTTCTTTTCCTTCTTTTTTTTGGAAACTTCTTGTTACATACCCCTGCGTATTCATATACTCCCCATTTATCCAATGATGCTAACTAACTAATTGCAGCCATTGAGGGGTCATTAGATTTTTTTTAAGAAAAGATCATCATGGCTAGCTTTATTAATCGGGAATTAAAGATACATCTTCTACGAGCTTAGCGACCAGACAATCTAAAGGCTCATCCATCCACAAACTAGAAGTTTTATTACAATAACGATAGCTAGCTAGCACATGCGTCACTTGATTAGCTGAACGATAACAATCTTTAAAACTAACCTTCCCAATCAATACGCCAATATCAACACACTCAGCAAATACTGCAGCAGCAACGTCCCACCATCTATTTTGTCGGTTACAATAGTTGATCACATTATAAGAGTTCGACTCCGTTTTCACACGTTGGAATCCCAATCTCTTTACCGAGTTCAATCCATCTTTCATTGCCAAAGGTTCTATAGTCACAACATCAGCTGCATGGTTAACGAACTTACATTGTATTGCTAGGAACGTGCCACGACCGAGCCTGGTCGGTCGACAAGAACAACCTAGTCTCCTCCACATATACTGGGAATGAATGCATTGAGAAAAATAGATGTTGTATGTCCTCTGCGTGTTGAGAGGGGTCATTGGATATTGATATTCATTACTACCTCCGTCCTGGTTTATTGGTCCTCATTGTATTTTGTGTCAAGTTTTGATCCTAGAATTAACTAACAAAATGCTTATGCATGTCATAAAAATTATATCATTAAAAACTATTTTCAAATACGAATCCAATGATATAATTTTTGTCCACATGCATTGACATTTTATTAGTTAAATCATTGATTAATATTTGGCATAGATTTTAAAGGGGACCAATAAATCAACGGGAAAGACATTTTGCATGTCCATCAAGGCGACAAAAGAACATCCAAACTGTGCAACCCTGAGGCAAAATGGAGGTGCAGGCCAACGTCTAGCAGTAATGCACGTTAGTCAGGCATGAAAAAGCATGGTAGAAATGCGATATTTTTCATATGCTTTTTGTAAGACAGTTTATCCGGACCATCCATGAATAAATCAAAGTTGAACAAAACAATTAGATTGAATCTAGTTCATCCCTTTAAGTTTCTTGGGGCTATCTCACGAATTTTAACCAGCCCACTATCCGATTAACGCACTTGCTTTTTCTCTTGTAAAAATGGATAAGTTGTGTTAAAAAAAGTGGATGAACTTGCTTGCAGCAACAACCTCCGCACATGCACGCGTACTCCTCTCTCTTTAATTACCCTCGCTGAAGTTTTTTGTAAATTCAAAAATATCGCGGAAAAATCCATCCATAATTTTAAAGAAAAATATCTTAAGGAAGCAACATAATTTAATGAGCCAAATTGATCTTGCCCCGAAGCTCACGCGTATGCAGTTACTCGCGCGCTCATGCATGCTGGGCCGACTCCATTACTCTCTTTTCCTGCTGAGTCTCCTGCAATGCAACACAGAGTTTCTTTAGGCTACCCATAGTGAGGGTAACAAAGCTGGTATCATGCACTTAGAAATATCAAATATGCTGATATGGCAAAGAATTAAAGAAAAGAGAGGGTTAGAGTAAATAGGTAGATACCGTAACATGTTAAATGCTATGCTGCTTTGTGTCATGCATGATAATAAATATCACCATACATGATATTACTTTATGATAGTACTATGCACTATGAATGTAGTATCATACACTAGTATTATATGTATGATACTAGTATATGATATTCCTCATTATGAGTAGCTTTAGACTACCCATAATAAGAGTAACATAGGTAGTAACATAGATGTCACCTAAGCAAAAAAATATGATGTGACAACTAATTAATAAGAAGAGAGAGAAATTGAGGAACTTAGCATGTTACTGTAACATAACGCATATCAAAGCAAGATGAATCCATAAGCTAATAAATCAAAAGATCAATGTTACTATCACAATGTTACTATTCACTGTAGAAATAATAACTTAGACTAGTAACATATGCATGTTACTACTCTATGTTACTCCCTATTATGGGTAGTCTTATGATCTCATTTTTTACTTAAGGATCCTTAAGATCTCATTTAATTAGCCCGCCAATCTGCCAAATCATTAGTTATGCATGTCCCTCCTTCATATCATCCATCAGCCATGTTCGTTTCTCCATCCCATCTAATTAGGAGTGCCAGCCCACAAATTCATTTGAAGCATAGCCATGTCTCTCCTCCTTCATCGAGTTTTTCTCGGTTTAATTGGCACGTGCATCGCCCTCTCGATATTTTCGCTCCCTTATTTCTTGTTTATTGAGGCTTGTTGATAGGAACCTATGAACGTACATAAATAAATAGAATTCGGTGACAAGAATCGAGGTGGGACTACTGGATAGCAAGCCATATTTCTAGCACAAATTTTATGATACCTTAGTTACACCCTTCTTTAACGAAGGTGAGGTCGAGAGTTTGAACCCCACACGAGCTGTATAATTGTTTGTTTGTCGTCGCTGCACTCCAGTGAACAAAAGGAAAAGGTTACATAGCAGGCCCAACCCGGCCCATGGGAGGGCGCCAACTCAGGACAGAACACGCACGAACTCCACGTGCCTGGATGATTGACGTACGAAAACAGGTGGAACTGATGAACGAAAATACAGACGGAATTATTGATGGTAAGAAGCAATAGTCTATTTATTATTAGGTAAAGATAGGGTGTTGATAGAGTCTGATTCCAAGAAGCTTGTCTATGCAGTAAACAGGGGACATGCGGATTTGTTAGATATTGGGGTCCTATTCCGAGAAGCTAGGAGTCTATGTGTTTTGGCTTTCGAAAGCTATGATTTTATGCATTGTAAGCATAGTAGTAATGTCGTAGCTCACGCTTTGGCGAAATATTGTAATGGTTTGGCTAAATCCTCACTAGCTTGGGGAGAGTTTATGTCGTTTTTTGTATCAGATTTGGCAGTCAGCTAAAAGCACAACTTTTTCTTATGTGGTTTTGGTAATTAATAACAACATATAGTTCATTGCACTAATGAGTCTATCAAGTATATTTGAGAAAAATATCAATGAATGGATTGGATAGGATTGTGAGGACATTTCCTAGATGAAAGGAACATCAATTAACAATAGCTCCAAGACTCTACATTTTTACTTCATGTGAGAAATTACATTTGAGTCCATAGGTGTAACAGTTCGAGATCGACGCTCCAGATTCCTTCCATGTATTTCAAGTTTTGCCGTGTAATTTATTTGTTTCCAGAATTCATCCTTGCATCATGCACATTGCATCGTCACTCCGTTGCCGCCATTTTTTTAAAACTTGCATCCGTTCATAGTTTTTGCTTCTTTCGTTGTCTTCATCGGCCGTTTCGACACCAAACACACTCGCACTCGCCCGCAGCATCGTCAAAATATTGTTTTTAAAAGTGCGTATAAAACATTTTCAAAATGGGTTGAAAGTGGGCGTGTGGTCTTAATTTATTGTAGGTAGACCACCTGTCCAATTTCGTCGCATTCGGAGGTTGTTTGATACCCAAACAGTTAAACCTATAATGGCACTGCAGCCGCTTTATTCGTTGGGGTTTTGTGTTTTAAAACTTTGTTGTCGGGCCGCACACCTCCCTCTCATTTCATCCCAACATCTCCCCACAACGCGCCATAGCCCACCTAGCCTACCCCGCTACCGGAGCCGTCTTATTGTAACATCCCAAAATTCCATTTTGGAATGTTATGAATATAGCTATGCATCTATCATCACCATTGCTTGATTGTATGTGTTAGTTGAAATGCCATTTCTGATTTTTCTGAAAGTCCTTTCTACTTTTCCCTATGTTGCTTCCCCTATTTGAAATTTTGGTTAAATGTTCAAAATAAGAGAGGAGTAACATGACACTCCACACCAGGGTCTAATTGGTGAATTATTTGAACAAAATAACCAGGGGTTATTTTGAAAATATTTGCAAAAAAGGATCTAAAAACAATTAGGCAATTTCTGAAAATAATATTTTTTTCAAAGTGTTCAAATGACAGAATAGCAATGTTCATTAAATAGCATTTATTATTCTGTTAATTTTGATATATAATACCCCTATATTTAGAGACGATTTGAATGCTTTAAAAGCTTTTGAATGTCTCTGGAAATTATTAAAAAAAAACGGTAACCGTTTCCGGTATTAAACGGGCCGGCCCACCGGCTTTAAAAGCCGAAACCGTTACCGGTCGGCCGACCGAGTGCATTCACTCCCCTCTCTCTCACTGACACCGGGCCCCACCCCCGACCGACCGTTGCCCGAAACGGTCATCGTCTTCCCTCCCCCGCGCTCACCGGATCCGACGCCGGCAGTTTCCCCTCGCCGGATCTCTCTCTCCCCTCTTAACTCCCGCACCCCCCCGAGCCTCTATAAGAACCGGACCACTCCCCGCATCCATTCACCCCGAGCCCCCCCTCTCCCCCTCGCCGGAACGCTGCCAATTGCTCGCCGGAGCTACCCCAAGCCGAAGCTCGCCGTCGACCGTAGCCACCACCTCCGACCATCATTCGCCTCGCCGTCGCCACCAATCGCCTCCGGAGGACCGTCCCCGTCGCCCGGACCACTTCCCCTTCTTCCCCGACCACCGGAATACCTCGCCGACGCTGTCGCCGCTACCGGACTCGCCGGAGTACCCCGACGCCGGCAACCTCCTCCCTGTAAGCCCCCTCGACCGTCGGATCCCGAATCAACGTCCCAGATTAGAACAAACTTAAACCGAACCGGTATCTTCTATCGATCGGTCGTCCGCTCTAATTCACCTACCGCACGCCCCCCCTTAGCCAATCGGATCACGCCACGTAGCCCCCTGACCGACGCAATTTTTTTTTTTTTTTTTTTTATTTTCTGTTTTGTTTTAATTAACAGAATGTTTTCCAATTTTGTTTTGCTTATATCTTTTAATCTATTTAGTGTTTTGAGTTGATTCTTTTTGCAATAGCTCACATTTTTCATGTAGTTTCACCCTGTACTTTTAAATTTCAAATTTGAACTATAAAATTTGAATGTAATCAAATTTGCTCAAAATCTTCAAATCTGAATAACTAGAGTTTGAAAATAGATTTTGACATGATTCTTTTTGCTACTGTTTGGTATTAGTTAGGACTATCTTCATGTATAGTTTGAGGATTTTCATGATCTATTTAATTACTGTTTTAACCAAAAAAACAGAATCTGCTTATTATTATAATATAGTTTTATAAACTTAATTTTAATTAGTTTGATTTAGATGTTGGTTTCATTTGTTTATTAGATTCTGTTAGTAAACATTTAGTGTTTTTACTCACTGTTAATAAAAATATAAATTTGCCTAATTTAATTTCATTTAACATAGGAATCACAACTTCTTTTCAAATAGGCATCATTTGATTAAAACAACTAACTAATGGTTTTGCTTCAAACAAAGTTTTATAATATTTAATTCTGTTTTCTAAGACAGATTTAATAGTAAATTCTTTTCTGTTAAGAACATGTTTTGCTAATAAATAACAAGTTTAGTTTTCATTCTTTTGTTAGTACAACTATAGTTGATTCATATAGTGTTTATCAAAACTTTTATAAACTTTACTAAAGTTTTCCCAACAAACTTAAATTGATTTTCTTTGTTTAATAATAAACTATTCTATTGTTTCCCTTGCTGTCAACAATTGTTTTGCTATTTCAAAATAGTTTTATTATGTAGTAGTGTTTTCATCATCCCCTTTGGAAAAACAAAACTTTGTGTGTTTTACTTGCTAGAGACTTTTGTGCATTGTTTGCATAGTTTGTTTAGTACTTCTTTGCTGAATGTTATGAGTACTTATTATGGTTGTATGCTTATTTGAGTGCATTGTTTGTTTCGTTAGATTATCCGGAGTGCGAAGCTTGTTACTTAGAGTCACTCACGTACGAAGATCATCAATCAGGCAAGTCACTTTGATCATGTTTTACCCATGTTTTATATGCATTAGTTCTACCATCTCCCCAGTTGCATGCAAGATAGGTTAGTTGGAAACTTGGTTACATTGTAGTAGTATCATGTGGTAGATACCTCTCTCAACCCCCTTTGACAACATTGGCCCCGGGAAACGTTGTTTTACCTTTTGCTATGCTATTAGTAGACGGGGTTGGTTGTGTGATTCATGAGAGTTGAGAGAGTTAATAATTTCAAGACCTACATAATGATCAAGATTTCAATACTCCAAGTTTTCAACATACCTCTGGGTGGATGATGGTTGAACGGCGCCTTGGAGAAACCAGTGGTTAGCCTAGGTGATGCTGGAGATGGCCAGTATTCACGCGGAAAGGTCCACCCAGGCACAAAGGGATGGATGGGTGCTTCAAGACCCAAGGCTTACCTGCACAGCCACAAGTCATTATGGGCTCTGGCTTGGTTGGATATCGTGGTGACTCTGGACAGGCGGTGCTACGAGAGGTAGAAGAACGGTAGGAAAGGATGGGCACCGTCAGAGTCGCAGGGAAACCCTTTGGAAGACCATGTTTTGGTCATCCGTTTCTCAAACACCCTGAAGTGCGAGAAATCAAACGGAGGCGACCAAATCTTGTGGGGAACGTGTGCAAAACTCTGCAGAGTACTTAAACCTAATCGATCAGCCGTGTCCACGGTTATGGACGACTTGAGCCAAAGGAATTGGAACTTCCGGAACTCTCAACACAAATAATATGATGATGTGGGTATTTAATAATTTTGGGTATGAGAATTGGTTGGTGGAACCATCTCATTAATCAACCAACTTAGTAATATTTTGCTTAACCCCCTTCGATGTAGGAAAAACTTGGCTTTACGCAAAACTTACACCACCACCTGCCATATAAGCATATAGACTAGCTGATTATTTTCACCCCTCTCTTGTGACTTTGCCGGCATATTCCATATGCTGACCTACACGGCTGCAACGTATCATGTTGCAGAGTATTTTTCCGACCAGGAGTGAGGACGCGTTCTATGCTCAGTGAGATGCCCTTGGAGTCAGATGGACTCATCTACCTTCGACGCTTCCGCAAGATTTAGATATTCTCATGAGTTGGCCTTTAGCCACTTTATTGTAATTTTTATTGTAATAAAGGACTCTATATGAGATTGCGATTAATATAATGCTGTGTGATTTCCCTTTGATATATACATTGATGTACCGTGTGTGTACCAGCATGATCTTGGGATGGTACGGAAAACACCGGAGACTTGGCCTTTCAGGTCGGGTCGCTACAGAAATGGTATCAGAGCACACGCTGACCGTAGGACGTAACCTCTAGGATTGGAAAGCCTTAGGATTGTTTCTCTTTGTCTTTAAATATCTTATACTCTCATCTATTCGTTTCTGACTCCTCTCCGATTATTTCAAAATTTATAGATGGCCACCTTCATCCCAGTGTTGATCACGGAGTTTTGCCAGCCTGACGCAACGATGCCCTTTGGTAAGGAGCTGATGAGGATCGTCAAGGACGTAAGGATTGCTTTGCCGAGCATCACCGGGATTCCTATCATGTCATTTCCCCAAGATGGACGCTACAGGATCGAGGTGCATATTCCAGGGAAGACCTTTGGGAATCGTAAGGAACCCATAGATCTCAAGTTCGTGGCACCCAGTTGGATACTTGGAAGAGACATGGCCATTCATCGTGCCCTTGGACGTATTCAGGAGGAATACAGAGGTGGAACCATTTCACCAGGACTCAGCATGGTTTGCCGCAGAGATGCCCATGGCAACATCATCACCAATCCCACTGCAGACACCACTATCTCCTATATCCAGACCTTGGAGACTCACATCAGGACTCTGGAGCTTCGAGTTCGTGCTGACACGAAGACTATCAAGAATCTGATGAATCGGGAGCTGGACCTTGAAGCTGATCTGCGAGAGGCCAACTATGAACACGAGCATGAAGTGAAGGACTTCCTAGAGAGGATTGATGAGCAGAATGCACGCATCGCAACTCTGGAGGAGCAGCTAGACATGGGGGAAAACCTTCACCCCGAAGGAGACATGGCACCCTTCATCAGCGACGATGAAGACTATGAGGAAAGCACCACCGGAGGATCTACGACTATGCACTTTTGAGGAGAACATTAGTTATGCCCTCCATGTATCTTTTATTCGTTAAAGCGTAGGTCGATGCTTAGTTGTCTGAGATTTGTATTTCCATTGTTTGACATTGATTGAATAAATGAATGAGTGTTTGGTGTGATATGTTTGTTGCATTGCATATGGGTAGTGAATTTCTTCTAGACCCTTGTTCTATTCTAATTCTCATCCCTCTGAAAACAACAAGATGCCTCCACGACGTGAGACCGATTTCACTTTTCCGCCGGAACTCACTCAACTCCTTCAGCAGCAGAATGCATTGATGCAACTATTGATTCAGAATCAGACCAACAACCAGAACAACAACAACAACCACCATCCACCCCAGACTGACAATCTCACCCGTTTTCTGAGGTTGAACCCTCCAACTTTCTCCAGCAGCACTGAGCCCATTGTGGCAGATGACTGGCTCCGCAAGATGGAGAGAGAACTTGTCACCGCTGGATGCACTGACGCTGAGAAAGTGCGATTTGCCGCACATCAACTGGAAGGACCAGCAGCATCATGGTGGGAGAATTACACCACCACTTATCCTATTGCAGATGTGACTTGGGAGCAATTCAAGCTTGCTTTCCGCACAGCTCATGTTTCAGCTGGAGCCATGAGTCTGAAGAAGCGTGAGTTTCGCAACTTGCGCCAGGGTAATCGCTCTGTGGCCCAATATGTGGACGACTTCAACACATTGTCACGTTATGCCCCAGGAGATGTGGCCGATGATGCGGCCAAGCAAGAAAAGTTTCTGGAAGGACTCAATGATGAGTTGAGCATACAGCTGGTAGTGGCTAATTTCAACAACTACCAAGAGCTGGTGGATAAGGCACTTATTCTGGAAGGTAAACAGCAGCAGATTGAGAACCGCAAGCGGAAGTACACTCAGGGGAAGTTCAACTCTGGAGCTCATCAGAAGCCTCGTTACTCCCCGTACTCCGGGAATACCGGATCAGGAAACAGTAAGTTTGGAAAGCACACTCATACTGTGCATAACCATGGAGGCCACCATCATGGAGGAAATGGGAACAACCGTCTCAACCATGGTAACTTCAAGACTGACAATGGGAATGGGAACAACAACCAGCACCGTCACGTTCCTGCTTAGAAGGATCTGAGTCACATTACCTGTTTCAAGTGCCAGAAGACAGGGCACTATGCTACTGAGTGTCCCCAGAGCAAGCAAGGCAATGGAAACGGCACTAACAACGGCAACTCCGCAGCCAAGAAGCCCAATCCGTTTCCCCGTGCTCAAGTGAATCACATCGATGTGGAAGAAGTCTATGATCAGCCCGAGACTGTGGTTGGTAAGTTTTCATTGCATTCACGTCCTGTTACAGTACTTTTTGATTCGGGTGCAACTCATTCATTCATATCAAGGGTAGTTGTGGATAAGTATGGTTTGCCCACCAAAACCCTTAGTCAGCCCATTAAGGTTAGTTCTCCAGGAGGTATGATGATGGCAGGGATAGGATGCCATGCCTTGAAACTCAATATAGGGAACCATGTTTTTCCCACCGACCTCATCGTCTTAGAGTCACAAGGATTGGATGTAATCCTAGGCATGGATTGGATGACCAAGTATGAAGGAAATCTTGATTGCCCTAGCAAGTCTGTTTCACTCACCACCCCGGAGAACAAGAGGATTAAGTATGTATCCCGACGCACACGTATGAGTGCTCGGTTAAATTCTCTCACAGGAGTTGTTCAGGAGGAAGTACCTGTGGTAAAAGAATTTCCAGATGTATTTCTGTAGCGACCCGACCTGAAAGGCCAAGTCTCCGGTGTTTTCCGTACCATCCCAAGATCATGCTGGTACACACACGGTACATCAATGTATATATCAAAGGGAAATCACACAGCATTATATTAATCGCAATCTCATATAGAGTCCTTTATTACAATAAAAATTACAATAAAGTGGCTAAAGGCCAACTCATGAGAATATCTAAATCTTGCGGAAGCATCGAAGGTAGATGAGTCCATCCGACTCCAAGGGCATCTCACTGAGCATAGAACGCGTCCTCACTCCTGGTCGGAAAAATACTCTGCAACATGATACATTGCAGCCGTGTAGGTCAGCATATGGAATATGCCGGCAAAGTCACAAGAGAGGGGTGAAAATAATCAGCTAGTCTTTATGCTTATATGGCAGGTGGTGGTGTAAGTTTTGCGTAAAGCCAAGTTTTTCCTACATCGAAGGGGGTTAAGCAAAATATTACTAAGTTGGTTGATTAATGAGATGGTTCCACCAACCAATTCTCATACCCAAAATTATTAAATACCCACATCATCATATTATTTGTGTTGAGAGTTCCGGAAGTTCCAATTCCTTTGGCTCAAGTCGTCCATGACCGTGGACACGGCTAATCGATTAGGTTTTGTACTCTGCTGAGTTTTGCACACGTTCCCCACAAGATTTGGTCGCCTCCGTTTGATTTCTCGCACTTCAGGGTGTTTGAGAAACGGATGACCAAAACATGGTCTTCCAAAGGGTTTCCCTGCGACTCTGACGATGCCCATCCTTTCCTACCGTTCTTCTACCTCTCGTAGCACCGCCTGTCCAGAGTCACCACGATATCCAACCAAGCCAGAGCCCATAATGACTTGTGGCTGTGCAGGTAAGCCTTGGGTCTTGAAGCACCCATCCATCCCTTTGTGCCTGGGTGGACCTTTCCGCGTGAATACTGGCCATCTCCAGCATCACCTAGGCTAACCACTGGTTTCTCCAGGGCGCCGTTCAACCATCATCCACCCAGAGGTATGTTGAAAACTTGGAGTATTGAAATCTTGATCATTATGTAGGTCTTGAAATTATTAACTCTCTCAACTCTCATGAATCACACAACCAACCCCGTCTACTAATAGCATAGCAAAAGGTAAAACAACGTTTCCCGGGGCCAATGTTGTCAAAGGGGGTTGAGAGAGGTATCTACCACATGATACTACTACAATGTAACCAAGTTTCCAACTAACCTATCTTGCATGCAACTGGGGAGATGGTAGAACTAATGCATATAAAACATGGGTAAAACATGATCAAAGTGACTTGCCTGATTGATGATCTTCGTACTTGAGTAACTCTAGGTAACAAGCTTCGCACTCCGGATAATCTAACGAAACAAACAATGCACTCAAATAAGCATACAACCAAAATAAGTACTCATAACATTCAGCAAAGAAGTACTAAACAAACAAGGCAAACAATGCACAAAAGTCTCTAGCAAGTAAAACACACAAAGTTTTGTTTTTCCAAAGGGGATGATGAAAACACTTCTACATAATAAAACTATTTTGAAATAACAAGACAATTGTTGACAGCAAGGCAACAATAGAATATTTTACTATTAAAGTAAACAAAGTCAATTTAAGTTTGTTGGTAAAACTCTAGTAAAGTTTATAAAAGGTTTTGATAAACACTATATGAATCAACTATGGTTATACTAACAAGGGGAATGAAAACTAAACTTATCAATTTGTTAACAAAACATCTTCTTACAGAAAATAACTTACAAATAAATTTGTCTTAGAAAACAGAATTAATTATACAAAACTTTATTTGAAAACAAAACTATTACTAGTTAGTTGTTTTAATCAAATTATGCCTATTTGAAAAGAAGTTGTGATTCCTATGTTAAATGAAATTAAACTAGGCAAATTTATATTTTTATTAACAGTAAGTGAAAACACTAAATGTTTACTAACAGAACCTAATAAACAAATAAAACCAAATTTTAAATCAAACTAATCAAAATTAAGTTTATAAAACTATATTATAATAATAAGCAGATTCTGTTTATAGCTAAAACACTATTAAAAATCATCCTAAAAATCCTCAAACTAAACATGGAGATAGTCCTAACCAATATCTAACAGTGACAAAAAGAATCATATCAAAATCTATTTTTAAACTCTAGTTATTCAGATTTGAAGATTTTGAGCAAATTTGATTAAATTCAAATTTTATAGTTCAAATTTGAAATTTAAAAGTACAGGGTGAAACTACATGAAAAATGTGAGCTATTGCAAAAAGAATCAACTCAAAACACTAAACTGATTAAAAGATATAGCTAAAACAAATTTGGAATACATTCTGTTTTCTGAAAAACAAAACTGAAAAGAAAAACTAACGAACGGTCGACTAGGGTGACGTGGCGACCTGTGAGTGGCTGAGGTGGGTGTCCGAGCGGTGCTTCGGGCGGTCAACCGATCCTAAAAAGAAAACGGTTCGGGAATAAGTGACTTCTAATCTGAGCCGTTGGGTTTGGATCGGAGGGAGGGAAATGCTCACGGTGTAAAGGTCGCCGGCGTGGGGAAACTCCGGCGAGTCCGGAAGTGGTGAACGCGACGGCGAGGCATTCCGGTGGTCGGGGAGGACGGGGAAGTGGTCCGGGCGACGGCGACGGTTCTCCGGAGTCGATTGGTGGCGACGGCGAGGCGAATGGTGGTCGGGGGTGGTGGCTACGGTCGACGGCGACTTCCGGTGGTGGTGGAACTCCGACGAGCAATCGACGGCGTCTCGGCGAGAGAGAGAAGGGGGCTCGGGGGGGGGGGGGGGAAATGGATGCGGGGCAGTGGGGCTCTTATATAGGCGCTCGGGGGGTGCGGGGAGGAGAGAGGGGAGAGATCCGGTGAGGGGGGGGGGAGCGACCGGCGTCGGGTCCGGCGCGCGCGGGGGAGGGAGAAGACGACCGTTCGAAGCAACGGTCGGTCGGGGGTGGGGTCTAGCGTCAGAGAGAGAGGGGGACGTTACTGCGCTCGGTCGGCCGACTCGTAGTTAATGCGCGAATAAAACCTGTGGGCCGGCCCGTTTAATACCGGAAACGGTTACCGTTTCTGTTTTTAATAATTTCCAGAGACATTCAAAAGCTTTTAAAGCATTCAAATCGTTTGTAAATATAGGGGTATTATATATCAAAATTAACAGAATAATAAATGCTATTTAATGAACATTTCTATTCTGTCATTTGAACACTTTGAAAAAAATATTATTTTCAGAAATTGCCTAAATGTTTTTAAATCCTTTTTGCAAATATTTTCAAAATAACCCCTGGTTATTTTGTTCAAATAATTCACCAATTTGACCCTGGTGTGGAGTGTCATGTTACTCCTCTCTTATTTTGAACATTTAACCAAAATTTCAAATAGAGGAAGCAACATAGGGAAAAGTAGAAAGGACTTTCAGAAAAATCAGAAATGGCATTTCAACTAACACATACAATCAAGCAATGGTGATGATAGATGCATAGCTATTTTCATAACATTCCAAAATGGAATTTTGGGATGTTACAAACCTACCCACCTTAAGATGAATCTCGCCCTCGAGATTCGGGTTGGCTAGAAAATAGGTGCGGATGGTCTCTACGAAGATCTTCTTCGTGTTCCCAGGTGGCTTCTTCCTCAGTATGGTGACTCCACAAAACTTTGCAGAACTTGATAATCTTGCTGCGGGTAACTCTGTTGGATGTCTCGAGGATCTTGACAGGCTTCTCCTCATAAGTCAGATCACTTTCAAGCTGTATGGCCTCTAGGGGCACGGTGTCTCGCAAAGGGATGTCAGCCATCTCTGTATGACATTTCTTCAGCTGGGACACATGGAACACATCATGAACTTCGGATAATCCTTCCGGCAATTCCAGTTTGTATGCAACTTCACCTCTACGTTCAAGAATGTTGTAGGGGCCTATGAATCTGGGTGCTAATTTTCCTTTAACACCAAATCTCTTGGTTCCTCGAAGCGGGGATACATGAAGATATGCTCTGTCTCCCACTTCATATGTCACTTCTTTACGTTTGCTGTCAGCATAACTCTTCTGTCGAGATTGAGCTATCTTGAGTCTGTCACGAATCAACCTGACTTTCTCTTCCGAATCTTTAATAAGGTTGGGACCAAAAAGTTGTCGGTCTCCAACACCATCCCACGTCAGTGGTGTTCTGCACCTCCTTCCGTATAAAGCTTCGAAAGGGGCCATCTTTAGACTAGTCTGATAACTGTTGTTGTATGAGAATTCTGCGTAAGGCAAGTTATCATCCCAACTAGATCCATAATCTAGCGCACAAGCTCTCAACATGTCTTCCAGAATCTGGTTGACTCTCTCAGTCTGTCCATCTGTCTGCGGATGAAAAGCTGTACTAAACTCTAGCCTTGTACCCAAAGTTTCATGTAACTGATGCCAAAACTTTGAGGTAAATTGTGTTCCTCTATCTGACACAATACTCCTCGGAACTCCATGCAGACATACGATCCTGGTCATATATATCTTGGCTAGCTTAGCACTGGTATAGGTGGTTTTCACTGGAATGAAATGAGCTACCTTGGTCAAGCGATCAACCACTACCCAGATGGAATCATAACCTGAACGGGTCCTGGGTAATCCTGTGATGAAATCCATACCAAGCTTTTCCCATTTCCACTCGGGTATCAGCAAAGGTTGGAGTAACCCTGCTGGTTTCTGATGTTCTGCCTTTACTCGCTGACAAACATCACATATCGCAACATGCTCTGCAATATCTTTCTTCATACCTGTCCACCAATAACTTTCCTTTAAATCCAGATACATCTTGGTGTTGCCTGGGTGTATCGAGTAAGGTGAATCGTGGGCTTCCTCAAGTATCAACTTCCTGAGCTCTGGTTCATTGGGCACATAGATTCGGTTGTCAAACCACAAAGTTCCGTGTTCATCCTCACGAAAACCTTTAGCTTTACCATCTTTCATTCTCTGTTTAATCTCAGCTATCTCCTTGTCCGATTTCTGGGCTTCTCGAATTCTTTCGGTCAAGGTGGACTGAATTTCCAGTGTAGCAACATATCCTCTTGGAACTATCTCTAGCTTGAGCTCTCTGAGATCATCGACTAACTCTTGAGGTAATCCTCCAGCTGTGAGTGTGTTCACATAAGTTTTCCGACTCAAGGCATCGGCTACAACATTAGCCTTACCTGGATGGTAGTGTAATCTCATGTCATAGTCCTTGATTAACTCTAACCATCGTCTCTGTCTGAGGTTCAACTCTTTCTGCGTGAAGATATACTTCAGGCTCTTATGGTCGGTGTAAACATCACAACTATTTCCGGTAAGGAAATGTCTCCAAGTCTTGAGTGCGTGCACTACGGCTGCTAATTCCAAGTCATGCGTGGCATAATTCAACTCATGAGGTCGTAGCTGTCTGGAAGCATAGGCTACAACTTTTCCATCCTGCATAAGTACTCCTCCAAGTCCTTGACGTGAAGCATCACAATAAACTTGGAAATCCTTCCGATTATCGGGCAAGATCAATACTGGGGCTGTGACCAAACGTTCCTTCAACTCTTGGAAACTGGTTTCACATTCCTCGGTCCAAACATACTTGGATTCTTTCTTTAACAACTCTGTCATGGGCTTGGCAACCTTTGAGAAATTCTCAATGAACCTCCGGTAATAACCGGCAAGTCCGAGGAAACTGCGGATCTCCTTAACTGAGGTGGGTGACTTCCACTTGGTGACGGCTTCAACCTTAGCGGGGTCCACTGCTATTCCATCTCCGGAAATAACATGTCCAAGGAATCCGACTTCCGTTAGCCAAAATTCACATTTACTGAACTTGGCATATAACTGATGCTCTCTTAGCTTCTCCAGAACTAAACGCAAATGTTCCTTATGCTCTTCCTCGTTCTTGGAGAATATCAGAATGTCATCGTTGAACACCACAACAAACTTGTCTAGGTATTCCATGAATACTTTGTTCATCAAATTCATGAAGTAGGCAGGAGCATTAGTCAATCCAAAAGACATGACCGTATACTCATACAAGCCATACCTCGTGGTGAAAGCTGTTTTGGGTATATCTTGTTCACGAATCTTCAACTGGTGATACCCTGATCGAAGATCGATCTTGGAGAATACTTTGGCTCCTACGAGCTGATCAAACAAATCATTAATCATCGGTAGAGGGTACTTGTTCTTGATAGTCACCTCGTTCAAGGCACGATAGTCCACTACCATTCTCAAAGATTTATCCTTCTTCTCCACCAAAAGTACTGGGGCTCCCCAAGGTGAAGAACTTGGGCGTATATAACCTTTGTCCAATAACTCCTTGATTTGCTTCTTGATTTCCAACAGATCATTTGCGGGCATCCGATAGGGTCTCTTGGAAATTGGAGCTGTCCCTGGCTGTAGCTCTATTAAGAACTCAATTTCCCTATCTGGTGGCATTCCTGGTAATTCTTCCGGAAATACATCTGGAAAGTCTTTTACCACAGGTACTTCCTCCTGAACAACTCCCGTGAGGGCATTTAACCTAGCACTCATACGTGTGCGTCGGGATACATACTTAATCCTCTTGTTCTCCGGGGTGGTGAGTGAAACAGACTTGCTAGGGTAATCAAGATTTCCTTCATACTTGGTCATCCAATCCATGCCTAGGATTACATCCAATCCTTGTGACTCTAAGACGATGAGGTCGGTGGGAAAAACATGGTTCCCTATATTGAGTTTCAAGGCATGTCATCCTATCCCTGCCATCATCATACCTCGTGGAGAACTAACCTTAATGGGCTGACTAAGGGTTTTGGTGGGAAAACCATACTTATCCACAACTACCCTTGATATGAATGAATGAGTTGCACCCGAATCAAAAAGTACTGTAACAGGACGTGTATGCAATAAAAACTTACCAACCACAGTCTCGGGCTGATCATAGACTTCTTCCACATCGATGTGATTCACTTGAGCACGGGGAAACAGATTGGGCTTCTTGGCTGTGGAGTTGCCGTTGTTTCCATTGCCTTGCTTGCTCTGGGGACACTCAGTAGCATAGTGCCCTGTCTTCTGGCACTTGAAACAGGTAATGTGACTCAGATCCTTCTGAGCAGGAACGTGACGGTGCTGGTTGTTGTTCCCATTCCCATTGTCACTCTTGAAGTTACCATGGTTGGGACGGTTGTTCCCATTTCCTCCATGATTGTGGCCTCCATGGTTATGCACAGTATGAGTGTGCTTTCCAAACTTACTGTTTCCTGATCCGGTATTCCCGGAGTACGGGGAGTAGCGAGGCTTCTGATGAGTTCCAGAGTTGAACTTCCCCTGAGTGTACTTCCGCTTGTGGTTCTCAATTCGCTGCTGTTTACCTTCCAGAATAAGTGCCTTATCCACCAGCTCTTGGTAGTTGTTGAAATTAGCCACTACCAGCTGTATGCTCAACTCATCATTGAGTCCTTCCAGAAACTTTTCTTGCTTGGCCGCATCATCGGCCACATCTCCTGGGGCATAACGGGCCAACATGTTAAACTCTTCCACATATTGGGCCACAGAGCGATTACCCTGGCGCAAGTTGCGAAACTCGCGCTTCTTTAGACTCATGGCTCCAGCTGAAACATGAGCGGTGCGGAAAGCAAGCTTGAACTGCTCCCAAGTCACATCTGCAATAGGATATGTGGTGGTGTAATTCTCCCACCATGATGCTGCTGGTCCTTCCAGTTGATGTGCGGCAAATCGCACTTTCTCAGCGTCAGTGCATCCAGCGGTGACAAGTTCTCTCTCCATCTTACGGAGCCAGTCATCTGCCACAATGGGCTCAGTACTGCTGGAGAAAGTTGGAGGATTCAATCTCAGAAAACGGGTGAGATTGTCAGTCTGGGGTGGATGGTGATGATTATTGTTGTTCTGATTGTTGGTCTGATTCTGAATCAATAGTTGCATCAGTGCATTCTGTTGCTGAAGGAGTTGGGTGAGTTCCGGCGGAAAAGTGAAATCGGTCTCACGTCGTGGAGGCATCTTGCTGTTTTCAGAGGGATGAGAATTAGAATAGAACAAGGGTCTAGAAGAAATTCACTACCCATATGCAATGCAACAAACATATCACACCAAACACTCATTCAGTTATTCAATCAATGTCAAACCTCGAGATACAAATCTCAGACAAACTAAACATCGACCTACGCTTTAACGACTAAAATAAAGATACATTGGAGGGCATAACTAATGTTCTCCTCAAAAGTGCATAGTCGTAGGTCCTCCGGTGGTGCTTTCCTCATAGTCTTCATCGTCGCTGATGAAGGGTGCCATGTCTCCTTCGGGGTGAAAGTTTTCCCCCATGTCTAGCTGCTCTTCCAGAGTTGCAATGCGTGCATTCTTCTCATCAATCCTCTCTAGGAAGTCCTTCACTTCATGCTCGTGTTCATAGTTGGCCTCTCGCAGATCAGCTTCAAGATCAATCTCACGGTTCATCAGATTCTTGATAGTCTTCGTGTCAGCACGAACTCGAAGCTCCAGAGTCCTGATGTGAGTCTCTGGGGTCTGGATATAGGAAATAGTGGTGTCTGAAGTGGGAGGAGTTATGATGTTTCCAGTGGCATCTCTGCGACAAACCATGCTGAGTCCTGGGGAAATGGTTCCACCTCTGTATTCCTCCTGAATACGTCCAAGGGCACGATGAATGGCCATGTCTCTTCCAAGTATCCAACTGGGTGCCACGAACTTGAGGTCGATGGGTTCCTTCCGGTTCCCAAAAGTCTTCCCTGGAATATGCACCTCGATCCTGTAGCGTCCATCTTGGGGAAATGACATGATAGGAATCCCGGTGATGCTCGGCAAAGCAATCCTTACGTCCTTGACGATTCTCATCAGCTCCTTACCAAAGGGCATCGTTGCGTCAGGCTGGCAAAACTCCGTGATCAACACTGGGATGAAGGTGGCCATCTATAAATTTTGAAATAATCGGAGAGGAGTCAGAAACGAATAGATGAGAGTATAAGATATTTAAAGACAAAGAGAAACAATCCTAAGGCTTTCCAATCCTAGAGGTTACGTCCTAAGGTCAACGTGTGCTCTGATACCATTTCTGTAGCGACCCGACCTGAAAGGCCAAGTCTCCGGTGTTTTCCGTACCATCCCAAGATCATGCTGGTACACACACGGTACATCAATGTATATATCAAAGGGAAATCACACAGCATTATATTAATCGCAATCTCATATAGAGTCCTTTATTACAATAAAAATTACAATAAAGTGGCTAAAGGCCAACTCATGAGAATATCTAAATCTTGCGGAAGCGTCGAAGGTAGATGAGTCCATCCGACTCCAAGGGCATCTCACTGAGCATAGAACGCGTCCTCACTCCTGGTCGGAAAAATACTCTGCAACATGATACGTTGCAGCCGTGTAGGTCAGCATATGGAATATGCCGGCAAAGTCACAAGAGAGGGGTGAAAATAATCAGCTAGTCTATATGCTTATATGGCAGGTGGTGGTGTAAGTTTTGCGTAAAGCCAAGTTTTTCCTACATCGAAGGGGGTTAAGCAAAATATTACTAAGTTGGTTGATTAATGAGATGGTTCCACCAACCAATTCTCATACCCAAAATTATTAAATACCCACATCATCATATTATTTGTGTTGAGAGTTCCGGAAGTTCCAATTCCTTTGGCTCAAGTCGTCCATGACCGTGGACACGGCTAATCGATTAGGTTTTGTACTCTGCAGAGTTTTGCACACGTTCCCCACAAGATTTGGTCGCCTCCGTTTGATTTCTCGCACTTCAGGGTGTTTGAGAAACGGATGACCAAAACATGGTCTTCCAAAGGGTTTCCCTGCGACTCTGACGATGCCCATCCTTTCCTACCGTTCTTCTACCTCTCGTAGCACCGCCTGTCCAGAGTTACCACGATATCCAACCAAGCCAGAGCCCATAATGACTTGTGGCTGTGCAGGTAAGCCTTGGGTCTTGAAGCACCCATCCATCCCTTTGTGCCTGGGTGGACCTTTCCGCGTGAATACTGGCCATCTCCAGCATCACCTAGGCTAACCACTGGTTTCTCCAGGGCGCCGTTCAACCATCATCCACCCAGAGGTATGTTGAAAACTTGGAGTATTGAAATCTTGATCATTATGTAGGTCTTGAAATTATTAACTCTCTCAACTCTCATGAATCACACAACCAACCCCGTCTACTAATAGCATAGCAAAAGGTAAAACAACGTTTCCCGGGGCCAATGTTGTCAAAGGGGGTTGAGAGAGGTATCTACCACATGATACTACTACAATGTAACCAAGTTTCCAACTAACCTATCTTGCATGCAACTGGGGAGATGGTAGAACTAATGCATATAAAACATGGGTAAAACATGATCAAAGTGACTTGCCTGATTGATGATCTTCGTACTTGAGTAACTCTAGGTAACAAGCTTCGCACTCCGGATAATCTAATGAAACAAACAATGCACTCAAATAAGCATACAACCAAAATAAGTACTCATAACATTCAGCAAAGAAGTACTAAACAAACAAGGCAAACAATGCAAACAAGGCAAATTTAGTGTTTCTTGGTTCTTGAGATGGCACGATGTTGATGCATCATGGGCTTTGTTAATATAGTTGGATCGTATGGTGCTCTTCCCTTGTCATCTTGTTGTGATGAATTGAATCTTTTCCTCTGAGATCTCGTTATGTTGGATTGGATCTTTTGGTTTGAGAAGAGTTGATGTACATCTTGCGTGGGATACCCGTAGTGACATTGGGGTATTCTATTGATTCACTTGATATAAGTTAAGGCATCAATTTGCGGATTTCAGTGACCGTGGGATCTATGCATAGGGGTTGATTTCACGTTTTCATACCACGTTCTCCGATAGAAATCTTGGGTGCTCCTTGAAGTTCTTTGTGTTGGATCGAATATGATAGATTTGAGATTGTTTGATGCATGTCGCATAATTTACCCAGGAATACTTCAGGTGACATTGGAGTATCTAGGTTACATTAGGGTTGATTGATATGTATCATTGGTGTTATTTTACTATGAGCTCTAGGGTTGTTTGTGACACTTATAAGAATAGCCCAAAAGATTGATCGGAAAGAATAACTTTGAGGTGGTTCTACTACCTACACCAATTTCAACTTATTGTTCTCCGCTAGATAGGAGCTTTGGAGTGATTCTTTGTTGCACGTTGATCATATGATTCAACTATGTTAGCATTGTTGGGAGATTGTACTAGTGAAAGTATGAACCCTAGGCCTTATTTCCAAGCATTTATACAATGTTTTGCTCGCTGTTTTCCACTTGTTACCTTGCTGTTTTTATATTTTCAGATTACAAAAACCTTTATCTACTATCCATACTACACTTGTATCACCATCTCTTCACCGAACTAGTGCACCTATACAATTTGCCATTGTATTGGGTGTGTTGGGGACACAAGAGATTTCTTGTATTTGATTGCAGGGTTGTTTGATAGAGACCATCTTCGTACTACACCTCCCATGGATTGATAAACTTACTTCATCCACTTGAGGGGAAATTTCTACTATCCTACGAAACTCTGCGCTTGGAGGCCCAACATAGTCTACAAGAACAATGTTGTGTAGTAGACATCAAGCTCTTTTCTGGCGCCGTTGCGAGGGAGGTGAGTACTTGAAGGTATATCTTTAGTTCTTGTAATTTAATATTTTAGTTTATTGTTTTTCACCAGTTTGGTTTTATAAAAATAAAACTACAAAAAATGGAATTTAGTTTGCCTCATTTGCTTCGTCTTTGTAATGTCTTTCCTGAAATTATGGTTTGGAAAATTGGGCTCAATTGTTAGATGAAGAATTTATGAAAATGCTTAATGTGAATTCCTTGAATGATGAGCATGATAGTAATATTGTTAGTATGAATTCTCTAAATATCCATGATGCTAATGATATGGAAAGCCACAAGTTTGGGGATGCTATGTTTGATAGAGATGCTCTTTTTAGTCCCCTACTTGTGATGATGATATTTACTATGATTATAACATGCCTCCTATGTATGATGATTATTGTGATAACACATATGCTATGAAGTGTAATGATAACCATGGACCATGTCATCATGATTTTAATTTTCATTTGGATTATGGCAATCAAGTGTCTCATGATAGATATTTTGTTGAGTTTGCTCCCACTACTATAGATGGGAAGAATTTTGCTTGTGTGGGTAGTAATAAAATTCTATGCTTGTGCATCATGAAAAAGAATGGTTTATGTGATAGATATATTGTGGAATTCCTTCATGATGGTATTGAAAACTAAGGGAGGAACATATGCTTGTAGGAATTGCAATAATATCAAGGTTCCTCTCTATGTATTCAATGTTTTGAAGGTGCACTTTTTTTGCCTTCCTATTCTAGTTGATTATTGCTCCCATAAATTGTTTGCTCACAAAATCCCTATGCATAGGAAGTGGGTTAAACTTAAATGTGCTTGTCATGAGATTCATGATGCTCTTTTGCATGTTCAACCATTATTCCTATACGAGCATCACTGAAATCATCATACCTAGCTAAAAGGCATTAAAGAAAAGCGCTTGTTGGGAGACAACCCAACACTTTTCATTTCTGTTGTTGTGTGTTCACATGATTAATGTACTGTAGTAATCGTGTTTTGTGTCTTTTATTTCAATAATGTGCCAAGTAAAGCCTTTGGGATCGTGTTTTGTTTGATTCTGTGCAAAAACAAAAACTTTTGTGTCCAGTATATGAACTATGTGATTTTACTGGAGCGTCAAAAAGTTCTGAAATTTTTACACAGTATTCCTATGCATATTATATTAGGTTCCCTAATGTTTCAGAATTTTGCGAGACAAATAAGTATGGTTTTCATTGAGATCTTCACAGTCTGTTCTGTTTTTGATAGATTCTGTTTTGCATGCATAGTTTGCTTGTTTTAAGTGTTCCTATAGCTTATATTGAGTGATATAAATTATGGGAATGTTATAATACAGTAGGAATTTTTTGAGAACAATTAGAATCTATTCTTGACAGTAGCTAAGTGAATGATCTATCTTTATTAGACTAAACCATCTCACGAAGTTCCGTTAAGTTTTGTGTGACTGAAGTTTTCAACTTTTGGGTGAGATACCGATATGAGGTGAATGAGGATCAGCAAGGACCAAAGCTTGGGGATACCCAAGGAACACCCAAGGTAATATACAAGGAAGACTCAACGTCTAAGCTTGGGGATGCCCCGGAAGGCATTCCCTCTTTCGTCTCCCACATTATCGGTATATCTTACTTGGAGCTATATTTTTATTCGTCACATGATAAGTGTTTTTCTTGGAGCGTCATTTTATTTCTTTGTTCTCTGTTAGATGTTATTTATAATCATGTTTTTAAATAAAAAGTTCCAAGAATTGCCCTAAGATGCTTCCATTGCATGTTTTGATGTGTGTTGTATAAAAACAGAAGCTTTTGCTGTAGTGTTTGAATTTTCATATTTTACTGGAACGTGGAAGGTTTTTGAATTTTTTACACAACAATTGAAAAAAATAGATTTCCCTGAATTTATATAATTTTTTGAGTTACATAAGTGCACTATTTTAATATATTGCTACAAACTGTTCTGTTTGAACAGATTGCTGTCATAGTTTTGTTATCTGCTTATCCTATAGTTTCCATAGCCTATATTGGTAGATATAAATTGTGGAAACGATAGTAAACAGTAGATAATATTTGAAAATTATTATGAAACTTGTCTTGGCAGTACATGAAGTTTTGATTTATTCTTATGTGTACTAACCTATCTCACGAGTTATTTTCGAGTTTTTGTGGATGAAGTTTTTGAGACCTAGGTGAAACCCGGATATGAGAAGATTGAACGAGATACAAAATCTCAAGCTTGGGGATGCCCCAAGGCACCCCAAGTAAATATTTGAAGAAGTCTCAAGCATCTAAGCTTGGGGATGCTATGCATCCCGCCTCTCTTCACCAATTATCGATTAGCCTATGTTGAGCCTAAATTTTTTACTTGTTCACATGATATGTGCTATTCTTGGAGTGCTATTTTTCTTTTGATTACTGTTTAAATAAAATACACAGATCTGAAAATCTTTATTGAGATAGAGAGAGAGAGAGTCCTCACATAGCTACCTAATTGTTTACGTACTCATTGATCTTCACTTATATATTTTGAGAGTAGTTTGATTGTTTACTCTTGTGCTTCACTTATATCCTTCGAGTAAATTGTGAATCAATGAAATATCATAAATCTGAAATTATAAATGTGATTTATGCTTAGTAGTAGCTTCACATATGGTTTATAAAGTAAAATCTATTGAAGTTTTACAATCATCAAATTGGTCATACAAGCAATTCATGAATGATTAGTATAATAAAGAGAACTTTCACATACAAATATATTATCTTGGACATCTTTTATGATCATGAATACCCATCAATTATTTTCAAACTTGATCAAATTGTTTAAGTTGTACAAGGAAGACAACGTAATGGTTATGTTTGGGTATATTTGCATAGAAGTTATATTGTGATGGATCGTCCAACATGTGGTGCTTGTTTAGAACCTTTTTCTAGCCAAAACTTCATACTAAGTAGAGATACTACTTGTGCATCCAAATCCTTGAGCCAAGTTTATTCCATGAGTGTCCACCATACCTACCTATATATGACATTTATTTGTCATTCCAAGTAAATTTGCATGTGTCACCTCTAAACATTCAAATAAACATCTGTTTTGTGTGCTCGTACCGCTCATGGAGCGATGGGGCTATCATTATCTTCCATGCTAAGAAAGTAATTCTCAAGATGAGTGTTTATTCACTTGTCATTGCACGAGAGAGGCTGGTAAAAATGATTCCTAGCCCTACATAACACAAAAATAACTAAACAAAAACTCCCCCTAGAAAGTTGATTGTTTTGAGAGCAACCGTGGATTCAGCTAACCATGGAATGTGTTTGAGTGGTGGAGGGGGAGTAAAAAATTAAATTCTGTTTGGGAACAGTCAATAATGTTATTAGCAAGGAAGATATTGAAAAATCTGTTGTGACGTGGACAGGAAAAGTATACCATGCAAAAGTACATATTCATCTCTGTTTTAAAACAATGAGCTCCCACACCTCTACAACTCCCTACTTCCCTCTGCGAAGGGACAATCCATTTACTTTCATGTTATTTACTTTTCATGTTGAGTCAACTTCCAATTCCAACCTCAATCTATTAGTTGTCAAGCATCATATGGTGGGGAAAGATCCAAACATATATATCTACTCAGATATATTTGATCATGATTCATTATTGTTGACAATTATCTTTATGATAAGTATGTTGGGATGCGAAACTAAGCCCCTATATTTCTTTGTGTTTGATGGATGTTGTTTGTTCTAAAGATATGCCTCAATTATAAGCAACCATAAAAGACTATATGATAATTGAGTATGTGGAGCTCTTACTTAGACTTGATGATGCATTGAAATTATTTGGTGACCAAGAACATATATTGTTAAGTTTCAAGTGAATGAATTGTTTGAACCATGACATTTGAATTGATTTCTACTCTATCATGATGATTTTTATGAGAAAAACTTTCTTGTTATAATGCTAGAAAAGTGACTGAAATTATCAATGATCAAAACTATTCATTATGCTAGCATTCACACTTCATAAATTATTTCTTTTATCATTTACTTACTCGAGGACGAGCATGAATTAAGCTTGGGGATGCTGATACGTCTCTAACGTGTCTATAATTTATGGTGTATTCATGCCATATTCACCTATTTTACAATAATTTTATATGGTTTTGATGCACTTTATATGATTTATTTAGAACTAACCTAGTCTGACGTTGTTTTCAGTAGAATTACCGTGGTGTATTTTTTTTGCGGAAAATGAAAGTTCTCGGAACCGCCGGAAACTTTTTTGTGATGTTTTCTGGAGGAAATAACCAACATTGGAGCGAAGAACCACCGGAGGGGGCCACCCTTGGGCCACAAGCCAACAAGGCGCGCCCCTGGGGGCGCACCCTAATGGCTTGTGGGGCCCATGTGGCTCCGTTGCGTGTGATTCCAGTGCTAAAAAATCCTATAAATACCAGAAACCCGAAAAATAAAGAGAGACTCCTCGTTCCGCCGCCACAACTCTCAGTATTGATGAAAAAACATTTTGGATGTGTTCCAGTACCTTGTCAGAGAGGGTAACCCATCACCTATGGCCATCTTCATCATCCCGGTGGAGGCCATGACGAGGAGGGAGTAGTTCACCCTCGGGACTGATGATTTGTACCAGTAACTATGTGTTCAGTCTCTCTCTCTCTCTCTCTCTCGTGTTCTTGAGATGGCACGATCTTGATGTATCACGAGCTTTCTTAATATAGTCAGATCATATAGTGTTCTTCCCTTGTCATCTTGGTGTGATGAATTGAATCTTTCCCTTTGAGATCTCGTTATGTTGGATTTAATCTTTTGGTTTGAGAACAGTTGATGTACGTATTGCATGGGATACCCGTAGTGAGATTGGTTATTCTATTGATTCACTTGATATATGTTAGGGCATCAACCTGTGGATTCCGGTGACTTTGGGGATCTATGCATAGGGGTTGATTGCATGTTTTCATACCATGTTTTCCGATAGTGTCACAACCCTAGTTTAATTATGATTGCTAATGCATTCATGCATGCATTTTTATTTTCTTTTGAAATTGAATTGAGGAAGTAATCAAGCCTCATCATTAATTTTTTTTCTAAAAGCAATATAAAAATGGTTTCAAAAGGATCCAAGAAAATGCCCCTAGTGTTCTAATAAAATATTGGACTAAGTATAAAATGCTAACCAATATTTTGGAATCATAGGAACATTTGATTTTTGGGCATATTTAATCCAAATGTCCTTTGTATTGGAATTATATTTTATATGTATTAAATATAATTCCAATAATTCTCAAACATTTTATGTGGCATTGGTTATTTTCAACTAGCTCACATGAAATTTCCAGAATTTACCAAAAAATGGTTTGATGTATTTTCAAATCAAAACAAATGTCAGAAAATAGGAAACATGAAAAAAATTTAAAAGGCACAAACCTTACCTGGCCCTCCCTGGAGAAGAAGCCAGCCCAGCCCAGAAGGGCCTGCTTGTCTTCTACCTTTTCCAGTAGGCAGAGGCGAAGCCAAGTATGGTCGGCTCTTATGGCAGCTCCTGCTTCGTCGTGGCGCCATGCCCCTCGCCCCTAACCGATGCCTCAGGATTAGGACGACGCCCCCGAGTCCATCTTGCCCACTCTTACCCTCCTCCCCTCCTTCTCCCTCGGTCACCCTCGAACCCGAGCGCGCCCGTCGCCGTGCGGCCACTAGCATCGCCTCGCCTCCAGAGTTGGACCACGAGCTCTGATAACCCACAAGTATAGGGGATCGCAACAGTTTTTGAGGGTAAAGTATTCAACCATAATTTATTGATTCGACACAAGGGGAGCCAAATAATATTCTCGAGTATTAGCAACTAAGTTGTCAATTCAACCACACGTAAAAGACTTAATATCTGCAACAAGGTATTCAAGAGCAAAGTAATATGGAAGTAACAGTAATGGTGGCAAAGTGATAGTAGCAGTTTGTAGTGATTGTAGCAGTAGCAACGGAAAAGTAACTTAACAAAGATCAATATATGGAAAGCTCGTAGGCGATGGATCAGTGATGGATAATTATGTCGGATGACATTCATTATGCAACAGTTATAACATAGGGTGACATAGAACTAGCTCCAATTCATCAATGTAATGTAGGCATGTATTCCATATATAGTCATACGTGCTTATGGAAAAGAACTGGCATGACATCTTTTGTCCTACCCTCCCGTGGAAGCGGGGTCCTATTGGAAACTAAGGGATATTAAGGCCTCCTTTTAATAGAGAACGGGACCAAAGCATTAGCACTTAGTGAATACATGAACTCCTCAAACTACGGTAATCACTGGAAAGAATCCCAGTTATTGTCACCCTGGGGGATGCGGATGATAACTCGTAATAGGTGTATACAACTTGCAAGATAGAATCAAGAACAAATATATATTCATGAAAACATAATAGGTTCAGATCTGAAATCATGACACTCGGGCCCTAGTGACAAGCATTAAGCATAGCAAAGTCATAACAACATCAATCTCAGAACATAGTGAATACTAGGGATCAAACCCTAACAAAACTAACTTGATTACATGATAAATCTCATCCAACCCATCACCGTCCAGCAAGCCTACGATGAGATTAGTCACGAACGGTGGAGAGAATTATGGAATTGGTGATGAAGGATGGTTGGTGATGACGAAGGCATCGATTTCCCCTCTCCAGAGCCCAAAACGGACTCCAGATCTGGTCTCCCGAGGAAGAACAGGAGGTGGCGGCGGCTCAGTACCGTGAAACACGATGAACTCTTCTCGTTGATTTTTTCTCCCCGAATAGGAATATGTAGGAGTGGAAATGAGGTCGGAGGAGCAACAGGGGGCCCACAAGCCTGCTCGACGCGCCCTAGGGGGGTGGCCGCGCCTACCAGGCTTGTGGCTAGGTGGTGGGCCCCTGTAGTTGATTCTTTCGCCAGTATATTTTATTAATTCCAAAAATATTCTCCGTAAATTTTTAGGACGATCCGAGAACTTTTATATCTGCACAAAAATAACACCAAGGCAATTTTGCTGAAAACAACGTCAGTCCGGGTTAGTTCCATTCAAATCATGCAAATTAGAGTCCAAACAAGGGCAAAAGAGTTTGGAAAAGTAGATACGTTGGAGATGTATCAACTCCCCCAAGCATAAACCTTTGCTTGTCCTCAAGCAATTCAGTTGATAAACTAAAAGTGATAAAGAAAAACTTTTACAAACTCTGTTTGATCTTGCTATTGTAAATATGTCTAACTTATGTTCAAATTTTTAGCAAAGATTATAGACTAATCACATTCACAATAAAATTTAGGTCTCACATTTACTCATATAAATGGCATAATCAACTAGCGAGCAATAATAAGAAGTCTCGGATGACAATAGTTTTATCAAAACAATCGCGATACAATATGACATAATGGTATCTCGCTAGCCCTTTCTGAGACCGAAAAACATAAATACAGAGCACCTTTGAAGAACGAGGAATGCCTAGACATTGTAATTCATGGTAAAAGAGATCCAGTCACACGCATACTCAATATCAATTAACAGTAAATCATACAAATGACGGTGGTGCTCTCTAACTGGTGCCTTTTATAAGAAGATGATGACTCAACAATAAAGTAAATAAATAGGATATAATTCACTATGAGCATAAATATCGTGGGGGCTATGTTGATTTCGTTTCGACTACATGCATGAACATGTGCCCAGTCAGGACACTCGAATCATCCAGAGGAGGATACCATTCTATCATACTACATCACAACCATTTTAATATGCATGTTAGCACTCAAAACAAACCATTATTAACTCTCATCTAATTAAGCATGACATGAATAACTATAATCTCTAATTGTCATTGCAAACATGTTCAACCCATAATGAGCTGAATTAAGACTGATGAGATAATCATATTTACAAAAGTAAGATAGGTCGAGTTCATACCAGCTTTTCTCCATCTCAGTCAGTTCATCATATATCGTCATTATTGCCTTTCACTTGCACGACCGAACAATGTGAATAATAATAAGAGTGTATGTGCATTGGACTAAGATGGAATCTGCAAGTAGTAACTCAAAGGAGAAGACAAGGCAATATGGGCTCTATGTAAGATAAACAATAATGCCTATGAGAGCCACTTATCATTTCATTGTAGTCTTCTCCTTACTACCCAAAGAAAAGAAGTTTCAAAACAAGAAGGAGAAAAACTATTTACACAGGAAAACTCCCAACAAGCAAAAGAAGAACGAGAAATCTTTTTGGGTTTTCTTTTTAATGCTACTACTAAGCAAACTAGAAAGTAAAGCTACAACTATTTTTTTGGATTTTCTCAAAGTTAATTAAAAAAACAAGACAAAAGCGAAAATAAAAACTACCATGAATGGTACAATGAAAAAGTATGAACACCGACTACTAAAGATGAGTGTGTGAACATGAATATAAAGTCGGTGAGAAATACATACTCCCCCAAGCTTAGGCTTTTGACCTAAGTTGGTCTAGGGCCATGGCTGGAAATAACCATCTCTGAGATACTCCAGGGGACACTGAGGGTTCCACTGACTAGCGATCTCCTGTGGTTCCCACTGAAAAACCGGGGCCTGATATGGATCAAGGGCCGATGACAGCTCAGGTGCTGGGGGTTGCGACAAACCCCAATATCGATAGATGTCATTGGGCATAATAGTGTACCTGCCTGATTGAATATCGAGCAAAGAAGAAGCAGGCAGAGTAATAATCTCACAAGTAGCCTAACTAAATAGTAAGTTGTAAAGGAATCTCCTATCATTATTCTTCTTAATAACATCATGGGCTACCATATGGTCATAATCTAAAAACTTTGCGGGTATCAGCCTCTCATCTTTCTCGTGGAGCCTAATGGGTATCTCAAAATGTTTAGCTAAACGAGATGCATAGATACCTCAGAATATGGGCCCCTTCGAATGGTTGGTGTTCAACCGTTGGGCCACCATAGAGCCCAGACTAAAGGTTCTATCAGCAAATAGAGCATGGCGCAAAATAGCAAGGTCAGGGGCGCTAAGGCTTCCACTCTCCCAGCGACCAACTAAACATCTTCCTGCAAATAATGAATAATAGTGTAGAACATCAAAATGTAAACTAGCTGCTCTTGCCTTTGAGACGCCTCTCTCTTCCCCTATAGTGACTGTGGCAATAAAATCTTCCATGTCTTGAGGACGTGGTTCCCTGATGCTGCCCTCATAGGGTATCTTGCAAACTTATCAAAAATCATAAAGGTTCATTTTCTTAGGCACATCATATAAGTGAAATTCTACTGTAGGAGGGTCTTCCCTAGGGATGAAAGTGAAAAATTTGCACAAAGGTAGTCGCGAGCAAGAGGTACTGGTCACACTTATCGTTGAGGAAGTCTGTAATGCCTGCATTCTTGGCCAAATAATAGAAATCTTCATAAATTCCGGCCGTCCCTCAAGAATGTGTCACACGACCATTCACATGGTCGAACTTCTGTGACGCGGGGAAGATTATATTTGGGTTTCTCCTTCATTTCATTTTCATCTTCCTTAGAACTCCGTCTTGAAGAACCTCTTAATAATCTCCTCAACATTTCTGCAAAATTCTGAAATTTTTAGTGACCTAAAATAAAGGTGAACAAAACCCAACAAAACTCATAGCAACTACTCCCTCAAGTGCCTAGAGACTATATCATGCATCAAAACTACTTGGGACCATACAAATTTGACATGCAAGCTCAAAAACACGGTCACCACAACAGAAAATATTTGCAATATATAAGGCACTAGAAGAAAAACTAATTGGACCATCAGAGGAGTCACATAACGATGAGCAATCGCCTAAAACAGTTTTGCAAATGGAGCTTTGAGCAAGGAGATCGAAAATTGCAGCAAGATGAGCTAGAACATGGGTTTGAGCAATGGTGGTATTTTTTCTGGTGGAAGATGAAGTAAATGGGTGCTGGAATAAGTGGAGGGGGGCCACGTGGGACCCACAAGCCACCAGGGCGCGCCTAGGGGGGTGGGCGCGCCCTGCAGGCTTGTGGCCCACCGGTGCGCCCCCCTGATGCATACACAGTGCCAAGAATTTTTAAATATTCCAGAAAAAATCATACTCCATTTTTAGGACATTCTGGGAACTTTTATTGTCAGGTCACTTTGTAATTGCATGGGAAACTCAGAAAACAGAAAAATAATAGCATTTTTTACTTAATTTCGTCTAGGTAACAGAAAGTAAAAGTTAGGTATAGGAAGTTGTGCTTTCTGAATTCATCCATCTCATGCTCATCAAAAGGAAATCCATCAATAAGGTTGATCAAGTCTTATTAACAAACTTCTTTCGAATAACATGAAACCGAAGAATTTTCGAATAACACTAAGTTACCTCAATGGCGGTATGCATTTCCCCAACAATAAGTATATCATATTTCTTCTTGACAATAGGAAGAGGGAATTCAAAGTCTCCAATAATAACCGTTGGAATTTTTTGAATAGAGTTGATACTATGAACTTGAGGTAGTTTCTTCGGAAAGTGTACCGTATGCTCATTACCATTAATATGAAAAGCGACATTGCCCTTGTTGCAATCAATAACAGCCCCTGCAGTATTCAAAAAGGGTCTACCAAGGATGATCGACATACTATCGTCCTCGGGAATATCAAGAATAACAAAGTCCGTCAAGATAGTAGCTTTTGCAACTACTATAGGTACATCCTCACAAATACCGATAGGTAGAGCAGTTGATTTATCAGCCATTTGCAAAGAAATTTCAGTAGGTGTCAACTTATTCAAATCAAGTCTACGTATAAAGAGAAAGGCATAACACTAACACCAGCTCCAAGATCACATAAAGCAGTTTTAACATAATTTCCTTTAATAGAGCATGGTATGGTAGGTACTCCAGGATCTCCTAGTTTCTTAGGTATTCCACCTTTAAAAGTGTAATTAGCAAGCATGGTGCAAATCTCAGCTTCCGTTATCTTTCTTTTATTTGTCACAGTATCTTTCATATACTTAGCATAAGGAGACATTTTCAAAATATCAGTCAAGTGCATACGCAAAAAGACAGGTCTAAGCATTTCAACAAAGCGCTCAAAATCCTCATCATCCTTTTTCTTGGATGGTTTAGGAGGAAAGGGCATGGGTTTCTGAACCAATGGTTCTCTTTCTCTACCATTTTTCCTAGCAATGAAGTCTATTTTATCGTATCTTTTATTCTTAGGTTGTGGGTTATCAAGATCATCCACAGGTTCAATCTCCACATCTTTATCATTACTAGGTTGAGCATCAACATGAACATCATTATTAATATTATCACTAGGCTCATGTTCATCACCAGATTGTGTCTCATCATCAGGAATAGAAATATCATTAGGATTCTTAGATGTATCTATAACAGGTTCACTAGCAGCGTGCAAAGTACTATCATCATTCTTTTTCCTACTCTTATTGGAACGAATAGGTGCATCGGTATTAACTCTCTAAGAATCTTGCTCAATTCTCTTAGGATGGCCCTTAGGATACAAACGTTCCTGAGTCATTCTACCACCTCTAGTCACAACTTTAACAGAATGATCATTGTCTTTACTATTCATCTCATTAAGCAAATGATTTTGAGCCTTATGTACTTGTTCTACTTGAGTAGTTACCATGGAAGCATGTTTACTAATAAGCTTGAGATCATTGACAGTTCTACTCAAATAATCACCCAAGCGATCAAGCATCTAAGCATTATGTTTCAATTGTCTACTAACATAAGCATTGAAATTCTCTTTCTTCACAATAAAATTATCAAATTCATCCAAGCATTGGCTAGCAGACTTATTATAAGGAATATCTCTTTCATCGAATCTACGGAGAGAATTCACCTCTACTACCTGTGTCAGGTTATCAAGACCATGTATTTCTTCAATAGGTGGTAGATTCTTAACATGTTCAACTTTAATACCGTTTTATTTCATAGATTTCTTTGCCTCTTGCATATCTTCAGGACTGAGGAATAGACTACCTCTTTTCTTTGGAGTTGGGCTTTGAAGGTAGTTCGGGAATAGTCCAATCATTATCATTGCTCAATATATTATTCAATAGTAATTCAGCTTGTTCAGTAGTTCGTTCCTTGAAAACACAACCAGCACAACTATCTAGGTGGTTCCTAGAAGCATCAATTAGTCCATTATAAAAGATATCAAGTATTTCATTTTTCTTGAGAGGATGATCAGGAAAAGCATTAAGTAACTGGATAAGCCTCCCCCAAGCTTGTGGGAGACTCTCTTCTTCCATTTGCAAAAAGTTAAATATTTCCTACAAGGCAGCTTGTTTCTTATGGGCAGGAAAATATTTTTCAGAGAAGTAAAAAATCATGCCCTGGGGACTATGCACACAACCAGGAGCAAGAGAATTAAACCATATATTAGCATCACCCTTTAATGAGAAAGGAAATAACTTAAGAATATAGTAATAGTGAAGTTTTTCCTCATGAGTAAATAGGGTGGCTATATCATTCAATTTGGTAAGATGTGCCACAACAGTTTCAGATTCATAACCATGGAAAGGATCAGATTCAACCAAGGTAATTAACTCATGATCGACAGAGAATAATCCTTATCAATAACAAAGATAGGTTAAGTAGCAAACTTAGGATCATATTGTATTCTAGCATTCAAAGATTTTTCTTTCCACTTGCGAAGCAATTTCTTAAGATCATCTCTATCCTTACAAGCAAGAAAGTTCCTATCTACCTCTCCTTCCATAACATAACCCTCAGGTATATTAGGCAATTCATATCTAGGAGAGATAGGGGTCTAGCAGGTGTATCAAAGTGTTCAGTTTCAATGATTTCATCAGATTTAGAAATATTATCAGTTTCAGCATTGGCTCTAGCAATTTGGTCATCAAGAAATTCACCCAGTGACACAGTATCATCAAGCAAAGTATCATCATAAGCAACATGCATAGAAGAAGTAGCATCATCAATTACTTGCGACATATCAGAATTACTAACAGGTGGTGGTGTTGCAAATTTACTGATAACAGAAGGTGAATCAAGTGCAGAGCTAGATGGCAGTTCCTTACTTGTCCTCATAGTTGAGGGGTAGATCTTGGTTTTTGGATCTTTAAGATTCCTCATAGTGATAAACAGATATATATCCTAAGTGACTCATAGAATAGAGCTATGCTCCCTGGCAACAGCGCCAGAAAAAGGTCTTGATAACTCACAAGTATAGGGGATCGCAACAGTTTTCGAGGGTAAACTATTCAACCCAAATTTATTGATTCGACACAAGGGGAGCCAAAGAATATTCTCGAGTATTAGTAGCTAAGTTGTCAATTCAACCACACCTAAAAGACTTAATATCTGCAGCAAGGTATTCAGTAGCAAATTAATATGGAAGTAACAGTAACGATGGCAAAGTGATAGTAGCAGTTTGTAGTGATTGTAGCAGTAGCAACGGAAAAGTAACTTTACAAAGATCAATATATGGAAAGCTCGTAGGCAATGGATTAGTGATGGATAATTATGTCGGATGGCATTCATCATGCAACAGTTATAACATTGGGTGACACAGAACTAGCTCCAATTCATCAATGTAATGTAGGCATGTATTCCATATATAGTCATACGTGCTTATGGAAAAGAACTTGCATGACATCTTTTGTCCTACCCTCCCGTGGAATTGGGGTCCTATTGGAAACTAAGGGATATTAAGGCCTCCTTTTAATAGAGAACCGGACCAAAGCATTAGCACTTAGTGAATACATGAACTCCTCAAACTACGGTAATCACCGGAAAGAATCCCAGTTATTGTCACCCTGGGGGATGCGGATGATAATTCGTAATAGGTGTCTATAACTTGCAAGATAGTATCAAGAACACTTATATTTATTCATGAAAACATAATAGGTTCAGATCTGAAATCATGGCACTCGGGCCCTAGTGACAAGCATTAAGCATAGCAAATTCATAGCAACATCAATCTCAGAACATAGTGGATACTAGGGATCAAACCCTAACAAAACTAACTTGATTACATGATAAATCTCATCCAACTCATCACTGTCTAGCAAGCCTACGATGAGATTACTCACGAACGGTGGAGAGCATCATCGAATTGGTGATGAAGGATGGTTGGTGATGATGAAGGCGTTGATTTCCCCTCTCCGGAGCCCAAAACGGACTCCAGATCTGGTCTCCCGAGGAAGAACGGGAGGTGGCGGTGGCTCCATATCATGAAACGCAATGAACTCTTCTCCTTGATTTTTTTCTCCCCAAACAGGAATATATAGGAGTGGAAACGAGGTCGGAGGAGCAACAGGGGGCCCACAAGTCTGCTCGACGCGCCCTAGGGGGGTGGCCGCACCCACCAGGCTTGTGGCCAGGTGGTGGCCCCCTGCAGTTGATTCTTTCGCCAATATTTGTTATTAATTTCAAAAATATTCTCTGTAAATTTTTAGGACGATCCGAGAACTTTTATTTCTGCACAAAAATAACACCAAGGCAATTCTGCTGAAAACAACGTCAGTCCGGGTTAGTTCCATTCAAATCATGCAAATTAGAGTCCAAAACAAGGGCAAAAGAGGTTGGAAAAGTAGATACGTTGGAGACGTATCAAGCACCGCCGCACTGCGCTGCCTTCTCCGCGCCGACGAAATCGACCTCAAACGACCTCCATCCTCGCCAACGTCGTCGTCCCCGCTTCTTCGAGCTTGTCATCGACTCCTTTCGCTTCACTATGAGCCACTGGTCGTTTCCCCTTGTCCCCCTCCTATCCTATGTCCCTAGCCCCCCTAGCCCCTGTCCATGTGAGTCGAAGGTCATCGCTGCTCGTACATGTTGCTGCCGTGGTTAGAGCTTGAACCACTCTCCCATGCGCATAGGATCGCTCTCTTGGTGTCCCTAGGAGGCCAACACACCTGTTAGCTCGCCCCCTAGATCACCGCAGTCCTGCGCCCACACGCGGCCGAATGCTGGTCGCACCAAGCTCGTTGTGGATGTCGTCTCCGGCCATCCCGCGGCCTCTGGTTGGGCCCTTTGGATGCGAACAAGTGAGAGCTCCCTCCGGGAGGCTCTGCCGCATCGGATGGTCACCAGCGGTCTTCCTCCGGTGGGTGCCGACGTGGCCGGCCATTAGGTCCTAATCTCCCTCTTAATTAACCCCCACAACTACTAACAATGGGCCCTAGAGGCGGGTCAAACCCAGGTCAATGTGGGATTAGCCCCTGGGTCATTGACCAGTGGACCCCACTGGTCAGGTTTGACCTGCACCAGACCCGTTTGACTCGCTGATGCAGGCATGACGTCAGGTTGATGCAGTAATTGATTTTTGGGTTTGAAATGATTCCAGAAAATAGCCTAAACTTCTAAAATTCATAGAAATTCAACCATAGCTCCAAATGAAATGATTTATATATGAAAAATTATCAAAAAAATCTAATGAATCTAATAGTGTCATTTTCATGCATGTTTGAAGAATTTAAACTTGCTGGATAGCACAATTTCATTAAAGGCATTAAAATGCTTATCATATGGAGTTGGAATTGATCTATATTGATCAAATGAACCCCATTTAACTTGTGGTCACTTGCATTAGATACATCCAGTAACATCTTAACATGTTATATTAATGCATCATTGTGAAGCATTTTCCTTGATTAATTTGTACCTTGTTTGATCTTGTCGATGGACTTGCGAGACATAGTTATCGACGACATCGAAGAACAACTGAGTTCTTCTGATCAACAGCCAAGCAACCCCACTTGAGCATTTCTATACAATCCCACTCTCTCACTCTTGCTCTCATTTCAATGCATTAGGACAAATGATTCAATTGTTACTTGTTTTCCGGTAGATGAACCCACCCCTTTGCACAACCTGTCATTGTCACAGTAAATAGCTAAACCAAGCAACCTAGCATACCTGGTAGATGCTTGAGCCATGTTGTGCCATAACCCTGTTATGCTTGCTATGCTTAGAGTTGTGACATGTTTGATTCATCTAGGTGATGAACCAGAGTGATATGGATGTGTTCTGATGATGAGAGATAAGTGTGGGACCTGTTTTGGTAAAGTTAGCGATGAGAGGCCATGTAGGAGTACATGGTGGGTTGTCTCACTGAAGCCGCTCATAGGAACCGAGTTTCGTGTTTATGTTTGAAGACTAGATACTACCGCACATTGGGCTCCGATAACTCGAGGTCTCTCGACCTATTGACCTACCTTGTTCTCAGTACATGAGTCGTAGTAGTTCGAAATGTTGATAGGTGTGCCACGACCTGCGAAGTGAATGAACGGCCCGATCAGGACCGGCTTGGGGCCATGCTCACAATGTTTGAGTCCGTATTGGAAACCTCGTCCGAACTTCCATTATGGGTTCCAACTCAGGTAGGCGACTGTCTTGGACATGAGTCATTGTAAGTTAAGGTTCATGGCCGACTCCCTTGCCGGGCTTCCGCTTGAGTGTTGCCGAGGTGCCTTTTTATGTGCACATGGCGATAAGTGGTGGGAGCATGTGTGACAAAGTACACCCCTACAGGGTAATCTATCTATTCGAATAGACACACCCACGGATATTGGCTACTTGGAGACTTGCATAGTTCATAAACAACTTTAACGGATACTCTAAAGTGCTCCAGATAAGTGTGAGTGCTATGGATGGCCTTCTCGTAGGACGACGAGAGAGGATCCATAGTGTTGTATTGATGTGGTGGATATGTGGACTCGTGTGCGCTCTCTCGTAGGAAGACGAGATAGGAATGATACATTGGATACTTGTCATAGTCTATCTTAGCCAAAGGTCAGAGTTGGCATTCTGCAGTAAATTCACAATCCCGTTCATTGATACATGATGCATAAGTAGATAGTCCTGATGTAAGACTTGCTGAGTACTTTCGCACTCACTATTGCTTATTTACATTTTTACAGAGATAGACGTTCACTTTACATTTCTTCTTGACGTTGACATCGACGGAATAGCTAGGAAAGCCAAACATGTGTCTAGATCTTTTGGTAGGGTCTCTATAGCTTTTCAGGCTCTTCCAGCCTCTTTTAATAAATGTTTGTATCCATACATGTAACTTCCGCTTGTTGTTTTTATGCTCTGAATGTTGGGTCATGTGACCCCCTCTGTTTGTAACATTATACTATGTTGGCTCTCCGGAGCCTTCTAAATAAATGTTATGTTGTAGATTTTTGTTGTGATGCCATGTTGTATCTACGCATATTGTGCATATTACGCGTATGGTTGAAATGCATTAGTATGTGTGGGATTCGACACCTAGTTATATGCCTTTAGTAGCCTTCTTTACGGGGAAATGCCTCTCTGTGCTTCCTGTTGGGGAACATTGTATGGGAAACAAAAAAATTCCTACGCACACGCAAGATCTCTCCATGGTGATGAGCATCTACGAGAGGGAGAGTGGATCTACATACACTTGTAGATCGCTAAGCGGAAGCGTTAAGAAACACGTTTGATGTAGTCAAACATCTTCACGATTCAAATCGCCGAGCGTCCCATGATCCCATCATGATCCGTCCCGCTATACAATCACGATTCGTCCCGCATCCCATCATGATCCATCCCAATCTAGTGCCGAACGGACGGCACCTCCACGTTCAACACACGTACAACTTGATGACGTCCTCACCTTCTTGATCCAACAACAGGGGCGAAGTAGTAGATGAGTTCTGGCAGCACAACGATGTGGTGACGGTGGTGGTGAAGAACAATCTCCACAAGGCTTCGCCAAGCATAACGGAGGATAAACTAGAGGGGCTCGGTTGTCGGCACACGGCTTGGGGAATTCTTGATGTGTTCCAGGTGCTAGCCCCGCCCCTTTATTTATATGTTGAGCCCTGGGGTCGAAACTTGGAGAAAAATCCTCCTCAAGGTCGGTTTGCCCTGCAAGGCAAGAGTCCTCCTCGAACTCCAGGACCAGACGCCAGGGTCCTCGATGTCTGGCCCCAGACGCCAGGGTCCCTGGCGTCTAGCCCCTGGTCTCTGCAAAACTCCTTTTGCACCTTCCTAAAACCTCATGGGCTTTACCCCTTGGCCCAAATAAAGTGTTCTTGTACCCCAATCATTTCGAGAAACATCTGAAACTCTTTCCAGTGAATTTCGGAACCCTTTCAGAGACCAAACACTATTATCCCATCTATCAATCTTTACCTCTGGACTTTCTCGGAGCTCCTCGTCATGTCCGGGATCTCATCCGGACTCCAAACAACTTGCAGTCACCAACATAACAACTCAACTATACTTATATCGTAACCAAACGTTAAGTGTGTAGACCCTAAAGGTTTGAGAACTATGCAGACATGACCGAGACACCTCTACGGTCAATAACCAATGGCGGGACCTGGACGTCCACATTGGTTCCTACATATTCTACGATGATCTTTATCGGTCGAACCTCTATGTCAAGGATTCAGTTAATCTCGTATAACATTCCCTTTGTTCTTCGGTATGTTACTTGCCCGAGATTCGATCGTCGGTATCTCCATACCTAGTTCAACCTCGTTACCGGCAAGTCCCTTTACTCGTTCCATAATACAAGATCCCGCAACTAACAATTAGTCACATTGCTTGCAAGGCTCATTGTGATGTTGTATTACCGAGTGGGCCCCGAGATACCTCTCCGTCACACGGAGTAACAAATCCCAGTCTCGATCCATGCCAACTCAACAGACACCCTCGGAGATACCTGTAGAGCACTTTTTAGTCACCCAGCCACATTGCAACGTTTGATAAAACACAAGGTACTCCTCCGGTGTCAGTGAGTTGCATGATCTCATGGTCATAGGAACATGTACTTGACATGCAGAAAACTATAGCAATAAACTGACATGATCATATGCTATGTTTATAGTTTGGGTCTTATCCATCACGTCATTCTCCTAATGATGTGATCCTATTATCAAATGACAACTCTTGTCCATGATTAGGAAACCATAGCCATCTTTGATCAACGAGCTAGTCCAATAGATGCATACTAGGGACACATTGTTGTCTATGTACCCACACATGTATTTGTGTTTCCAATAAATACAATTATAGCATGGATAATAAATGATTAACATGAACAAGGAAATATAATAATAACCAATTTATTATTGCCTCTAGGGCATATATCCATCAGTCTCCCAGTTGCACTAGAGTCAATAATCTACTTCACATCGCCATGTGATTTACATTGTTATGAATCTAACACCCAATGAGTTCTGGGGTTCGATCATGCTTTGCATGTGAGAGAGGTCTTTAGTCAACGGGTCCGCGACATTCCAATCCGTGTATAGTTTGCAAATATCTATGTCATACTATAGACACTGCTTCCACACTCAACCTAGAGCTATTCCAAATGGCTACTCCACTATACATATCTGTATTTCTACCGAGAGTCATTCGGATTGGTGTTAAAGTTTGCATCGACATAACCCTTTACGACGAACTCTTTATCACCTCCATAATCGAGAAATATTTCCTTAGTCCTATTGTTACTAAGGATAATCTTGACCGTTGTCCAGTGCTCCATTCCTGGATCACTCTTGTACCCCTTGACACACTCATGGCAAGGCACACACAGGTGCGACACACAGCATGGCATACTATATAGAGCCTATGGCTAACGCATAGGGGACGACCTTCGTCCTTTCTCTTTCTTCTGCCATGGTCGAGCTTTGAGTCTCACTCAACTCCACACCTTACAAATCAGGCAAGAACTCTTTCTTTGACTGATACATTTTGAACTCTTTCAAAATCTTGTCAAGGTATGTACTCATTGAAAGTTTTATCACACGTCTTGATCTACCTCTATAGATCAAGATGCCTAATTTTTAAGTAGCTTCATTCTAGGTTTTCCTTTGAAAAACTCCTTTTGAAAGAACCCTTTATGCTTTCCAGAAATTCTACATCATTTCCGATCAACAATATGTCATCCACTTATACTTATCAGAAATTCTATAGTGCTCCCACTCACTTTATTGTAAATACAAGTTTCTCATAAACTTTGTATAGACTCAAAAACTTTGATCACCTCATAAAAGTGTATATCCCAACTCCGAGATGCTTGCTCCATCCCATAGAAGGATCATTGGAGCTTGCACACCTTTTAGCATCCTTAGGACTAACAAAACCTTCTGGTTGTATCTCATACAACCTTTCCTCAAGGAAGGAAACGATGTTTTGACATCCATCTACTAGATTTCATAATTGAAAAACGCATCAACTGCTAACATAATTCCAATAGACTTTAGCATCACCATGGATGAGAAAGTCTCATCACAGTCAACTCCTTGAACTTTGTCGGAAACTTCTTTGCGACAAGTCGAGCTTTATAAATGGTGAGATTCACCATCATCGTGTGTCTTCTTAAAAATCGATTTGTACTCAATGGCCCGCCGTTCAATGGGCAAGTCTACCAAAGTCCATACTTGGTTTTCACACATGGATCCTTTCTCGGATTTCATGACTCCTAGCCATTTGTCAAGATCCGGGCCCATCATCGCTTCTTCATAGTTCATAGCTTCATCGTTGTCCAACAACATGACCTCTAAAACAGGGTTGCCGTACCAGTCAGGAGCAGTACCCGTCCTTGTCGACCTACAAGGTTAGATAGTAACTTGATCCGAAGCTTCATGATCATCATCATTAACTTCCTCTTCAACTGACGTAGGTTCCACATAAACATTTTTCTGTGCCGCGGTACTCTCTAGTTTAAACAAAGGAGAACAACCTCATCAAGTTGTATCTTCCTCCCACTCAATTCTTTTGAGAGAAACTCTTTCTCGAGAAAAGACCCATTTTAGCAACGAACACTTTGTGCTTGGATCTGAGATAGAAGGTTTACCCAACTGTTACGTTAGGGTATTCTATGAAGATGCATTTGTCCGCTTTGGGTTCGAGCTCATTAGGTGAAAACCCTTTTTCACATAAGCATCGCAACCCCAAACATTAAGAAATGACAGTTTAGGTTTTTGCCAAACCAAAATTCATATGGTGTCATCTCATCTTATTTAGATGGTGCCCCTTTTAAAGTGAATGTAGTTGTCTCTAGTGCATATCCCCAAAACGATAGTGGCAGATCTATAAGAGACATCATAGTTCGCACCATATCCAATACAACACGACTACGACGTTCGGACACACCATCACACTATGGTGTTCCAAGCAGCATGAGTTGTGAAACAACTTCCACATTGTCTTAAGTTGCATACCAAACTCGTAACTCAGATATTCACCTCCATGATCATATTGTAGACTCTTTATCTTCTTATCATGATGATCTCCAACTTCACTCTAAATTTGTTTGAACCTTTGAAACGTTTTAGACTTGTGTTTCATTAAGTAAATATACACGTATCTAGTCAAATCATGAGTGAAGCTAAGAAAATAACGATATCCACCGCATGCTACAATAGTCACTGGATCGCATAAATCAACAAGTATCATTCCCAACAAGTTACTTATCCACTCCATTGTATTGAAAACGGGGTCTTAGTCATCTTGCCCAAGAGGCATGGTTCGCATGTCTCAACCGATTCGAAATCGAGTGAGTCCAAAGATCCATCAACATGGAGTTTCTTCATGAGCTTTACACCAATATGACATTTAGCGGCAGTGCCACAAGTATGTTGTACTCTCATTATTAACTTTGTATCTTTTGGCATTAATGTTATGAACATGTGTATTACTACCAACAAGATTCAATAAACCATTCCCATTGGGCGCATGACCATTGAAGGTATTATTCATCTTGAAAGTGCGTTATATCGACTAGAGGGGGTGAATAGGCGATTTTTACAATTTCATCACTTGAGGAATTTCAACTTGAGGAATTTGAAATGTGATGAATAACTAGCAGCGAAATAAGTACTCAAGTGCATGAGGAACAAAGCAACAACATAGTCATCATGATGAAATAGAACATGCACAGATTACAAGTAGCGTGATACAGGATAAGCACGTGAGGAACAAGGTAACTTGAAGAATTTGAGGTGAAGAAATTGTGAAATTCTTCAGTCAAATTCTTCAAATAGTAAAGATCAATTTCATCAATAGTTATATGAGGAAATGAAAGGGTTGAGGAAATAGAACCAGGTGGCTCGATGAAGACAATGGTTTGATGACCCAGTTCCAATTGCTGTGACAGTCATACGTCTGGTTTGGAGTGGCTTGGTATTTGAACCAGAGGACACACAGTCCCAAGACACACAATCCTTACCGTATTCTCCGTGAGCTAAGGTCACACAGTCCTGGCCCAACACTCATGGTAAGTCTTCAGGGTAGACATCTAAAACCCTCACAAACTAGTCACCCAGCGATCCATAATTTACTGCTGTATGCTCTAGACCATGGTCACTCCATGATCCCCAATTGACTGTAGGATGCACTAGACCATGACGCCTAACCTTCTGGAGGATACAAATTCCTCAAAGGTAACAAGCGTCGGTTCCACACAGGAACAATCTCTTCAGTGATGCTCAATCCCTTTGGGTTTGGTGGTTTGGATTTGGGTTTTTCCTTACTGATGATTTTATATCAAAGTCCTCGGAGGATGGGTTGCTCTCAAATGACAAGTGTTAGTTCTCTCTCGGAGCAGCCAACCAACTAGTGGTTGTGGGGGGTGGCTATTTATAGCCAGGGTGCAACCTGACATGATAAGACATAAATGACCCCAATGAGATGACCGTTATGTGGATAGTAATGATTGGGGACAGCTGGCGCTAAGCACAGCAATGGTCGGAATTTCGAACTATGAAAGTCCTCAGGCTTATCATGTTCCTCACTTGTAGGCAATTTGCACTAGCGAAATCCTAACTCCTCGGTTAGACCAAATTCCTCAGAGACCAGAAAAACTTCTTCTCTATTACTGAAGAAATTGACTAAGCTGCAAGAGATTTCCAAAAGGCTTCACACGAAGGATTGGATAGGTTGAGGATTTTGAGTTGAGCATCAGTTTGGAAATTTTCCTTAGTATTATCTCGGCCCCCTTTAACAGTACGGTGTTTCCTATGACTCAAAGAAAGGAAATGAAACTACGAAAACAAAAGTCTTCACGCTTCATAGTCCTCGTTCATATCTTCAAGGTCACACCAACTTCTTCATTTTCAAAGTCTTTGGGGAATACCAAAGTCTTCAGGAAAGTCTTCACCAAAGTCTTCAGTTGAAGACATACATTTTTAGGGGTCGGTAATATTCGGATATATCAAACTCCTCATCAACTTATAGAGCCTGTGTACACTTACAAACGCATCAGTCTCTAAACCTATAAGTCTTCAATACACCAAAATCACTAAGGGGCACTAGATGCACTTACAATCTTCCCCTTTTTGGTGATTGATGACAAATAGGTTAAGTTTTCAACGGGGATTAAAAATATGGAATGTAAGTACTGAGTTTGAGGAATTTGATTGCAAGATATAGAAGAACTCCCCCTGAACATGTGCATATTTGAGTAATTTGCTTTGGACTGCAAATGCACATGGCAGGTTGAAATATGGAGAACTCCCCCTATATCTTGTAATTCATACACGCATTTAACATATGATATGAGGAATTTGAAATGCATGATGAAAATGGTGTCTGACAAAATTCACCATGCATGCATTAAGATACATGAGGAAATAAGCATGTGTAAAGTAGTTCGAAAGAGTTAGACCACCATCGGACTTAAGTTTACAACTCAACCAAACAAAAGCTTCAAAAGAGCGAGAGTTGTAACTTAAACAAAATTAGCCCATATATAGAGAGACCCGCTTGAAGACTAACTCAAATTTTCTCCCCCTTTGTCATCGAAGACCAAAAGGGACGAAAACTAAGGACTAACACCCCTTGAAGAATTTCATCTTGTTGGTGAGGAAGGAGTGCCAGCATTGTCGGGGTTGTTTGTCGATGCAGGGCCCGCCTCGGTGTCGTCAATATCCTCAGCTTCATCCATCTCACGCGATGAAGAATATGAACTGGTAACCATATAAGGAACTTGAACCTTCTTGAATTTCTTTTGAGGAGAATGAGACTAGTCAAAGTTTTGTTGAAAGTCCATTTCCTTGAGTTCCTCGGGAGTCTTGAGGTGTGCGAGAATGGCCCATGCGCGATCGGAAATTTCATGCACATAGTAGTGATTTTTCCTCACAGAGTTCCGTGCCATAGTCATGTTCTGAACAATGGAAGCCAACTATCGTTTTACCCACTTGTGATTGCGATCAACCTTCTGATGAAGACTTAGAAGAAACTCACGGTCAGTCATCACACGAGGGGCAGTGGCATGATATTTTTGCTTTGAGGCTTTTGCAGAAGAATCCTGAGTAGCAGTGTCATCATTGGTGGAGTAAGATGCTGCTTTGCGAAACTGGCCATCCAATGGACGAGTGCCTTCATCAATGACAACTTTTCCTTTTCCTTCAACTGAGGCAATTGTGCTCTTGAGGACTTCAATTGGGGGACAAGAAGCTAAAATGATTCTGGAAGTCTGCCTTGAAGGGAAATGAAGACTTTGATCTGAGTAAATTCATGATCCAGGGAGCAAAAGGCTTCAATTCAAATGGGGCTAAAGCAACATTGGCCAAAGTCCTCATGAAGAAATCGTGATAGTTGATGGGAATCCCATGAATGATGTTGAATAACATGTTCTTCATGATTCCCTCCACTTCTTCTTTTTCAGAGTTATGGCCCTTCTAAGGACTAAGGGTGTTGGTCAGAATGCGATATATTGTCTTGGGCACATATAGCAAATCCTTCACTAGGAAGGTAGTCCGTTGAGGCTTTCCAGGGGCCAATTGCTTCATCAACACTTGCATCATTTTATTTGGCAGAGGAGGGTCATCAAATAGGCATTGGGCTTCTTCCGAAGGAATTGGAACTAGGACTGATCGAAGCAATTCACATGCTTGAGCCGTGTAGTGAGTAGATCCAGTCATCATGCCCAAGACCCATGAGTTGATGTTAGAAGCATCACCTGTGATGTGCAAGGTGGCATAAAATTGAAGAATTAGTTCTTCATTCCAGTCACATATGTCTACGCAGAATGGACGAATTCCTGCATCATGAAGAACTGCGAGCACCGGTGTGAAGGATGGGATAGACTCCATATCCACATGAGGAATGTGATGGTGCTCAAAGACTTTCTTCTTGTCATACAGTACTGATGCATAGTAGTTCATCTGTGTGGGGGTCCAGAATATGGTGCGACCGACCCTTGCTGAGTCATATGGGTTTGGCCCAGTGAAGAACATGTGCTCATTGAAGAAATTCGTCTTGATGAATTTGGGTCGCTTTGAGCCTTTGAATGGCATCCTTGGCTTTGGCTGAAGGTTTGGCTTGAAGCGGCCCACAATCTCCTTTGGAATGTGTGGAGCAGTTTCCTCAGTGTTAGTTGGAGCAGCAATGTCATCACCTGAAGCAGCTGGAATTTCTTTAGTGGCTGGAGCGGCCATGTCATCAGATCCTGTTTGAATTTCTTCAGTCTGGCCTGGGGACTGAGGAATCTGAGATAGAGGAGTGGTCATTGGGGAATTTGGGTGAGCAACTTCCAAATATTCATCGTTGATGATAGGTATTGTGTTTCCAATGTCCACATCCTCATCAATTTCTTCAACGCCGGCCTCTTCAGCAGTGAACTGAGGAAGTGGCGATGATACCTTTGGAGTTGAAGCATTTGCTTCCACTTCAATTTCTTCATCAATCTGCTCTGTGGTAGCAGCAAATTGGTCTTCTTCTTCTTGATAATTATCAGGGATATCGTAGTCAACACCGAATGGCAGGATTTCATAGGCTGGTGTTGAGGAAATTGGGGTGGCATCAATTGGCTCTGTTGAAGAACTTGGCAAAGTCTTCAACCTCTTCAAATCTGAGGAATTTGTAGTTGATGCTTTTCTCTTCAGTTCCTTTTTCTCAGCAACCTTAGTTTTCTTCACTTCTGATGCAGAAGGAAGGTTGATATTCTTCACCCTTGAAGATTTTTCGTTTTCAGCCGAGGGTGAAGCTCTAGCAGTTTCTTCGGACACAACTGATGTAGTCGTCCTTGTGGGTTCAATTTCATCAGGCGCAGTGGAGTCTTCAGCTGGCTTGGAAATTTCTTCAGGCGCAACAGTGGAGGTTGCCCTGGCAGGTTCTTCAGCAACATGAATTTCTTTAGCTGCGCTAGCAGTTTCTTCAGCAGGCTGAGCAGATTCTTCAGCATGAGGAATTTGTGGTTGCGATCGAGCTGCAACCCTTGAGTTATGATCCTTGATGACTTTGTTAGCTACGCTGACGAAACGGACCTTGGCGCCTTGCGAATCAGCATAGTATCTATTGAATTCCTCACTGAGGTCTTTAATCTCAGACTGCTTTTTCAAAAGTTCCTCAGCAGAAAGCTTCAGAATGTTGTTCTTCAAGTAATGCTCTTTCTTGTACTGAGCCTTCTTGGTTTGTCTGGCCTTTTCATACTTCCATTTTTCTTCATCGAAGAAAGTAGTGAGGACATGATTAGGACCAGGAGGTGGCTTCAAGTCATCAATTGGTGTTTTGGGATCCTTGTGCCAGATATCAATGAAGTTCAGCACCATTTTTTGATCCAGCCAAAGAGGAATTTGAGTGCCCTTTGCTTGAGCCACTCGTTCTTGCTTATTTTTGATGATTGCAGCTAATTCATCATCATCAGCTTCATCTGAGGAATCTGAAGGTGTTGTGAATGCCACCTTCTTGGGTTGAGGACTTGGTCGAATGCCTCGTCCAACAGTTGCTTTCATTTTCATTAGTGAAGGACTGGTTGAGGAATGTGCTTGGGCTGAAGAACTTGCTGGTGCTCCTAAAGCAATTCAGAATCCCTATGTCCTTTGACATGTTGCAAGGTGCACAGGAGTTGAGGACTTTACAGCAGCAGCAGAGGACTGAGTAGCTACTGAACCAGCGGTTGAGGGATTTGAAGGGTTTGCTTGAGGAATCTGCTGTGATGATTTTGAATTTGAAGACTTTGACTTCACAACAGATTTCTTCATCATTGATTTCTTTGGAGCACTTGCAGAAGCTCCGGCAGAGGCAGCAACAGTAGAGTTTTCATTCAATTTCCTCACAACAGCTTCGGCAGTTCACTGAAGTTTGTGTTGATGCTTTACCCACTCAGCTAGAAAGTCTTCACCACGAGCAACACTCGTGGGGTCAACCTCTTGATCATCAGCAGGAGGAGCCCTATTGCAAAGGGATTTGAGTGCAAATTTCTTCATGTACTTGCGAGTGACATAGCGATATTCTTTCCATTCCCTCACCCACCTCCGTTCAATCCTCTGAATTATGATTTTCCTCTGTTCTTTTGTCTCTTTGTCATGTATGGACTCATCTGGTGTACAGTAGCCAGCATACAAAGGTTTAGGTATCTCAAAAGCAGTATTCTATTCAGCTTTCTTTCCACCTTTTGTGGCTTCTTCCCATCAGCCATTTTCTTCAGCTGAGGATTTTGAACTCTTGAAGATTCAGAAGAAGTACATAGTTTTTCCTCAAGAAACGCTGCAAATGAGTTAAGTTGATGAGAACCTAGTGATTCATCAGCAGACATGTTTGTACCTATGAACATAGTATAGGTTTGAGGAATTTGAAAAGGTCATATGCGTTCTCAGAAGTTTTTCAAAAACATCAAGTGTGAGGAATTTGACCATGGGTGTCTTCGGGATTTTCACTAAGTGTTCTTTGTCTTAGGTTCCAGAGTTGTGCAGATTTTGGAGGATCCACACAATTGAGGAATCTTGAAGAAATTCATTACTTAGAAAAAACATCAAGTGTATGAACATGTAAGGTGCTTCAGAATGAGATTCTTGAAGAATAAACGCCTTTGAGGAAATAGTGGACAACTTTGAAGATCAAATAAGGACAGTAAAAACAGATTTTATTTACCCTGATGAAGAACACGACGAACTGAGAGAGGAAAACAAGGAAGTTCGTCCGTCTAGATCTCCCACGCCCTAGCTTGGTAGAGAGAGACAACTATAGTGGCAGCGGGGTGAAGACTTCCGCGGCCGATGCGAGTACGACGACGGCGAGGTCGAGGGAGTGAAGCTCTTCCCCGTCGGCAGCGATGATTTTAGCAGCGGCGCTAGGTCAGAGCTCGGGGGAGAATAGGAGTGAGGAGTAACCGAGCACAGTGAAAGGGAAGGGGCATTTATAGTGGAGGTGAAAACAGATCTGTCCGAAGATTTTGGACAAGATTACCCCTGACCCTTGGTCCCACGCGACATGTGTCACCCACATTCTGAGTAGTTGAGATAGTGAGGGATCGTAGGTTATCCAGTCATGGGAACCAGAACGGTTTGAGCGGGAAGCGTTGAAAATTTAGATAGTGGAGATTTTAAAGTTTCCGTTCGCAAATTCTTTAGCTGTCAAGGACATAGTGAAGACTTTGAACGAGTTTCAAAGTAGAACGCATATGAAGAATTTGTCAACATACTAGGTTGAATTTAGCATAGAGGGGGAATGGGTCGGATCACATTCACTTAGATGAAAATCAACTTGAGGAATTAGCAATAAGTGAATGCTGTTGAGGACATTGAAAACTCAAATATATTTATATAGTCAACGAAGAACATCAGTTTCATAGTTTTGAAGAATTCGAAAATTTGAGGAATTTGCAAACTTGAGAAATTTGAAAAAATTGAAGAATTTGCAAAATGACGAAAAACTCAACTTTGAAGAATTTCAACTATGGTTGGTGGCATAACCCACTGTATAAGAATGATGATTTTAGACACCGCGTACAATTGTCGTAGGGTTGTGAGAATCAAATTCATCATTAATTTCTTCACACTTAGTGGGTTATTCTTCATTGATTGAAGAAAAACTTTACTTCGTGTGTTGCACATATAAGTCATCAATTTTTGCATAAGTGTTAGGATGTGTGTCCTTTTCAAAGAACATTCGAAGATTCTAAGATATTTAGCTCACATCGCAACTTGCAAAATCTCTTTTCATCCAAGGGATTTGTGAAGATATCAGCTAGTTGTTCTTCAATAGGAACGTGGTCGATGGGGATGTCGCCCTTGAGTACATGATCTCTAAGAACGTGATGAGGAATCTGGATGTGCTTGGTCTTGGAATGCTGAACTGTGTTATAAGCAATCTTGATAGCACTCTCGTTATCGCAGTAGAGAGGCACATTCTTCACCTTGATGTCGTAGTCCTTGAGGGTTTGCTTCATCCACAGCAACTGAGCGCAACATGAACCAGCAGCAATGTACTCAGCTTCAGTAGTCGATAGTGACACGTAGTTCTGCTTCTTTGAGGACCAACAGACTAAGGATCATCCAAGGAAATGACATGTGCCTGGGGTTGACTTGCGATCCACACGATCACCAGCATAGTCAGCATCCGAGTATTCGACGAGGTGAAGATTTGAGCCCTTGGGATACCATAATCCAAGCGTTGGTGTGTGAGCTAAGTATAGAAGAATATGTTTCACAACCATATGGTGTGATTCCTTCGGTGTTGCTTGGAATCGGGCACACATGCAAACACTCAGCATAATATCAGGCCTAGATGCACATAGATACAATAACGAACCAATCATGGAGCGGTATACCTTCTGATCAAATTGTTTACCATTTTCGTCAGTGTAGAGGTGGCCTTTTGAAGGCATTGGAGTTTTGAGGCCTTTGCAATCTTGCATGTCGAATTTCCTCAGAACATCCTTGAGGTATTTCTCTTGAGAGATGAAGATGCCATTGTCTTGTTGATGAATTTGAAGACCTAAGAAGAATTTCAACTCTCCCATCATAGCCATTTGATATTCTTCACTCATCATATAGGCAAATTCATCACTGTAATGTTTGTTAGAACAGCCAAAGATAATATCGTCTACATATATTTGGCATATGAATAGTTCATTGTCATAGGATTTAGTGAAAAGAGTTGGGTCGAGTGAACCAGGTTTGAAGCCTTTCTTCATGAGGAATTCCTTCAGTGTGTCATATCATGCCCGAGGGGCTTGCTTGAGGCCATAGAGGGCTTTGTTGAGTCTGAAGACTTTGTCAGAATGCTTAGGGTCTTCAAAACCTGGGGGTTGAGCAACATATACTTCTTCCTCAAGCTTACCATTGAGCAATGCACTTTTCACATCCATTTGATATAAGATGATATCATGATGGTTAGCATAAGCAAGCAATATGCGAATAGCTTCAAGTCAAGCAACAGGTGCAAAAGTTTCATCAAAGTCAATTCCTTCAACCTGTGTGTAGCCTTGGGCCACAAGACGAGCCTTATTTTTTACCACAAGGCCATTTTCATCTTGCTTGTTGCGGTAGATCCACTTGGTACCAATGATGTTATGCTTGCGAGGATCTGGCCGCTTGACAAGTTCCCACACATTGTTGAGCTTGAATTGATGCAATTCCTCTTGCATAGCTTGAATCCACTCAGGCTCCTTGAATGCTTCGTCAACTTTGGTGGGATCTGTGATAGAGACAAAAGCAAAGTGCCCACAAAAGTTAGTCAAATGTGAAGCTCTTGAGCGAGTGAGGGGACCTAGTGTATTGATGTCATCAATGATTTTGTCAATCTGCACTTGATTTGCAACTCTTGGATGAGCAGGATGACGTGGTTGAGGATTTTCTTCAGCACCATTTTCTTCAGGTGTATCAGGATGAATGTCTTCATTTGCTGGAATGACTTCCTCAGTAGGTTGAGGTTCTTAAGTGGGTACGACATCTTCAGTAGCCTTCAACTTATTGGATTCTTCAGGAGATTTTTCATCTAGCACAGAAGGCAGGTGCTCTCTTTGCGAGCCATTAGTTTCATTGAACCGCACATCTACAATTTTAACAACCTTTTGGTGATGGGTGTTGAAGACTTTGTAGGTGTGCGAGTCCTTTCCGTAACCAAGCAAGAAACCTTCATGTGCTTTTGGTGCAAATTTAGAACTATGATGAGGATCTTTAATCCTGCATTTTGCACTGAAGACTTTGAGATAACTCACATTGGGTTTCTTGCCATTCATGAGTTCATATGAAGTCTTCTTGAAGAATTTGTGAAGATATACCCTATTGATGATGTGGCAACATATATCAATTGCCTTGGGCCAGAAGCGACGAGGGGTATTGTATTCATCAAGCATAGTGCGAGCCATCTCAACACGAGTCCTGTTCCTATGCTCCACGATGTCGTTCTGCTGAGGAGTATATGGGGCAGATAATTCATGAGTAATACCAAGTTCATCAAGATATTCATCAAGATTGGTGTTCTTGAACTCAGTCCCATTATCACTCCTGATATGCTTGATCTTGACGCCGAAGTTTGTAGATGCCCTTGAAGCAAATAGTCTGAAGACATCCTGTACTTCATTCTTATACAGAATAATATGCACCCAAGTGTAACGAGAGTAATCATCAACAATGACAAAGCCATACAAGGTTGAAGAATTTTTCAGTGTGGAATAATGAGTGGGGCCAAAGAGGTCCATGTGAAGCAATTCAAACGGTCGAGTAGTGGTCATGATTGTCTTCGAGGGATGCTTGGATCTAGTCATCTTCCTAGACTCACATGCACCACAAAGGTGGTCCTTGAGGAATTTGACACCTTAAATGCCAATGACGTGCTTTTTCTTCACGAGCGTGTGCAAGTTCCTCATACCAGCATGTCCAAGTCGTCGATGCTACAACCAGCCTTCTGAGGACTTTGCAAGTAAGCATGTGGCAGGTTGAGGACCTATAGAGAAATCAACAATATACAAGTATCCTTTCCTAAATCCTTCGAAGACTTTGGATTTGTCAGATTCCATGATGAAAACACATCGATATTTTCCAAAGATGACAATCATATCAAGATCACAAAGCATTGAGACAAACATGAGGTTGAACCCGAGGGATTCGACAAGCTTCACCTTATCCATGTGTCGGTCCTTTGAGATTGCAACCTTACCTAGGCCCAATACCTTGCTTTTTTCCTTTGTCAACATAGGTGATATGCTTCAGATGAGATGGAGCCAGTGGCAAATTCATTAGTAGATTCTTGTCACCAGTCATGTGGTTCATGCATCCACTGTCGAGGACCCACTTAGTAGCTTTTGGACGTTCATCCTACAGATGAATTAGTGCAACTTACTAACTCATATGCTTCAGAGTGAAGAATATGACATCAAATTCATCAGGCAGAACTTCATCACACGACATAGTAACTAAAGCAGTGTGAGGACGAGAGAAATGAGGAATTCATTTCTGCATGATTAGTTTACGTCCTTTCAAGCATTTCCTCAGGTCTCTAGCAAATTCATCAGACCTTCACGTTCATCTGGAGACCCGACCCTGCATAAGAGGTTAGTTCAATTTCTTCACCACCCACATCTGGAGGGGTGGCAAAGAGATCATCATTCTGCGAGCACCATACGAGAAGGGAGGCATTGAAGCTAGTGTGTTTCGTTTCACAGGATGAGGGTTAGAGTACTCATATGAATAAGCAGAGAAATTCTTCGAGGACTTATGAACATAATGATTTGAAGAATAGTGCACATATTCAGAAGTCCTAGACTTTCCCTGCGAAACAGATGCATTTGCACGAGAATGATATTTTTGACCATTTGAGGAATTTGGTCCAAGTGAAAACTTTGGTCCATATGAGGAATTTGATCTGGGGTCCCTTTTCTTCATAAGTGGTGTCATGAGGACATTCACTTGAAGATTTTGTAGACAACTCTTAGGGACCCAGATTTTCTTCATGGGTGAACCGTTCCTGCAGTTAGTTCCAACAAACTGGCAAATACTTCACCTTCCTGAGTTTTCAAGAATTTGCAGTTGGAATCAGGTGACTCATCAAAGGAATATGAAGTTTCACAATTAAAGCCAGATAACATGGATGGATCTACAGGAGGTCCTTTCACAGCAACCCATGAGGTTTTGGGGTACTGCTCAGGTGTCCAGTAGGATCCATCAACATTGAGTTTGCTCTCAAGTGCAATACCCTCTTTCCTAGGGTTCCTGTTCAAAATCTGCTTTTTGAGCACATTGCAAAGGGTTTGATGCCCTTTCAGACTTTTGTACATGCCTGTCACATACAATTCCTTCAACCCTGCATTTTCATCAATGACACTTGTGGTATCCTCAGATGAGGAATTTGTGACCACGGGAATTGTTGGGGATGTGACCCGCCGAAGAGGCTCCATGTCATGTTATTGGCTCGTGAACCGGCCCAAAGGTGAGCCATAAGATTAAGTGGCCCAGGAGGATAGGCGGCTCATGGTGTGGGCCGTATGACGGCGCAAACTGAGAAGACCCGGGCGTGCAAGCCGACTCACAGATGGCTTAGACCCAGACATCTTTCGTGATAAAACCACGACAGTTGGCGCCCACCGTGGGGCTAGTGCTTAGTGGTGTTGAGTTCTCAAAGGGCTCTCTCTCAGGGCTCGAAGGATACGTGGTTGGAAGGATGAGCAAGAGTCGCCACGGCCGGCTCTACATCGACGACGCCGGCTGGGGGCTTGATGCTGGTTCTGTGGAGTATGGATTCCGGGTTCCGTTCGGCGGGATCCAGGTTTTCATCGGAAAGGTTGATGGATCTACACCCGGGCCGGACATCTGCACCAACATCGTCGAGCCGGCTCGGCGTCTCCAATCTACGCGTGTTATGTAGTCGGCCCGTGCCCGTCTGGGTCAAAGGCACGTTCTCGTGGGCTTCACTCAAGGCATGGACCTAGAAGCGTCTGGGTCACAGGGAACTCTCGTTTGCTCAGAAGATGAGTCTTCCAGTGGGGAGACAGAATCAGTGTATCGGCTCAGCAACGGTGGCCTTGGGGGATACTATGACAACTATTCTGAGGTAGAGGACGTTGAGACGGATGCTCTGAGCCCCCCGGTTCACGCGGCGCTGTTCATGGCAGGATCGGCTTCAGCCGCTGGTGACACGGCTGCGGGAGCCGCCGTAGCAAGTGATAACCCGCCGCCGCCAGCTCAGGTTCTAGTGGAATTGATGGACGAACTCACAGCTCTCATGGCCACAGAGGTAACTCCGAATAATCAAGCAGCTAGAAATCTAGAGGTGGCACGGATCAAGGGTCGGATGGCAGAGGAATGGCAAAGGATGGCCGAGCTGAGAGCCCAGATGGAGGAAGAAGCAGAGCATATCAAGGCAGACGCTTTCCGACTAGAGCTAGAGCAGAGGTCAGCGACCGTGGTGCACTGGAGGAGGCATCAATCCCGTCTACCAGAACGTTACGAAGCAAGGAACCTTTTTAACACCCCTGGAGTGGGGCGGGTTATGGGTGCGCCGGAGAGCCGCCCGATGGAGCGCCCGGCGACTCATCCACCCCAGCATAACCAAATGTCACCTAGGGCTTTTCCAACACCGGTGGGTCATTATTCTAACCCGGCCGAGAACATGGTAGCAGCGGTCGCCCGGCTTGAGACGATCCCCATCCCATATGAGGCACCCTTTGCGGAGGAAGTGCGGAACGCCATTGGATATTTACAGACGGCCATGGCCCAGCAAGAGAAGTATACTCATAGCCGGAGCCGGGTTCACTCTACCCCCCTCCCCAGTCGAAGTTTCAGCCGTCGTTATGAGTCGCCGGCATGTTCTAGCAGTCACCCGCGCTGCGGACCACCGGAGGATAATAGGGCGGCTCTGGATGCACAATCCATCATGGACCAGCCGGGAAACAGGCGAGAGGCAAAGATAGCTGCAGTCCGTCGAGAGCCGGGGCTTTCCGTGTCAATGGGAGTAGTTAGTACCAGAGCCGTAGGGGTGCCATGTTTAACTCCGGCTCTGAGGAGTGAATGGCTGCCCAAAGACTTTAAGGGGCCTCGAAAGGTTCCGAATTACACAGCTGATCTACCCCTGGAGGCGTGGGTTGAAAGCTCTGAACTGGCCATGGAGATGCTGGATGTCAGTGAGGCAGTATGCGCAAAATACTTCATCATGATGCTTGAGGGTCCGGCCCGTACATGGCTGAAAGGTCTGCCGCCTAACACGATAAGCTCATGGGCAGAGCTGAGAGCGAAGTTTATTAAGAATTTCCAGGGGACCTATAAGTAGCCTATGACTATTGTCGATCTGGACCATTGTGTTCAACAGGAGAATGAGTCGGCCCATCATTGGGTCCGACGGGTGTCGACCAGTATTCACTCTTCAGAGCAGATCACAGCGGCTCAAGCGGTGCTTATCTTAGAGAAGAATTGTCATTTTGTTCCATTGAAGCAGAAGCTCGGCCGGCTCAAGCGCACGTGTCAGGATATGGGAGAGCTCATGACGGCCTTGACGAAGTATGCTGACTCATATAACACCAAGGATCCGGGTTTGGATGATTAGAAAGCCAATCAAGGGAAGAAAAACAATCAAGGAAAAGGTTTTGTGAACAATGGGAATCAGAACAAGCGGAAGAGCGCTGATGGCGGATCCGAATTAGTGGCAAATACCAACACACGACAGAATCATCCCAAGGGGGTGGAAAATTCAGGACAAGGAACAGGGCCCCTTTTAATTTAGAGGAGGCGCTTAGGAAGCCTTGTCCGGAGCATAGCATGCCTGATAAGCCGGCGTTGCACGCGTGGGGTGATTACTTTATCATGCAGAGATTCAAAAACCAGCATTCCCAACTGCGTAATAACCAGGGCGGTGGCCCGCCCAGCGGCTCAGGGCACGGTGGGTCAGGGGCTGGATTCGGCGCCGGCGGTTCAGGAAACGGGCATCCGGGTCAGAATAACCAAGGGGGCACCAACAGCATCCTGGCAACAATGGCAATAACAACAATCAGCAACAGCGCAATCAGTCCGGGTTTCAGAGTAACCCGAAGCAGCTCAGTTCTGGACAATATCACATGTTCACGACCGGTCACAGTAAACGAGACGAGAAGTTGCGGAGGCGAGCGGTTAATATGGTTGCTCCGTCTCTCCTGCGATATTTGCCGTGGTCTGAATATGATATGATGTGGAGTCGGGAGGATCACCTGTCGCGGGTGGGTGACCCGGGCCTGCTGGCTCTGGTTGTGGCCCCTCAAGTGAATGGCTATATGGTGAATAAAGTGCTTATGGACGGAGGTAGCAGCATCAACATCCTTTACTATGACACTTTCCGGCGGATGAAGTTCCTTGACAAGGATCTTAAGCCTTCCTCCATCGTCTTTCATGATGTGGTCCCGGGTAAATCAGCATACCCGGTGGGCTGGATCTCGTTGGAAGTAGCTTTTGGTGATGAGCATAATTACATGGTGGAATCTTTGTGGTTCGAAGTGGTCAAAATCAAAAGTCCCTACAATGTGCTATTTGGGAGGCTAGCTTATGCTAAATTTATGGCTAGGCCTTGCTATGTTTATTTGCAACTCAAAATGCTCGGCTTAAATGGCACAATTACCGTTCACGGTAACAGGAAAACAACTCTTGAGTGTGAAGAAGGAGATGCGGCGTATGCAGAGCCTAGTTGTGCTCAGGAGGAGCTGAAATTTTACAAAGAGAACGTTGATCTGGAGGATATGATCCCGCTCAAGAAGCCTATGACAGAAGTTGAGCCGCCACTCAAGTTTTCAGCGGATGATACCAAGGCAGTAGATTTCAATCCGGGTGATTCATCCAAGCAGTTCATCATTGGTGATCACATGGATCCCAAATAGGAAAGCGCGCTCATCGAATTCATCCGTGAGAATCAGGACATATTTGCATGGAAGCCTTCTGACATGCCAGGTGTACCGAGAGAGTTCGCTGAGCACAATCTTAATGTGGATCCAAAGTTCAAGCCGATCAAACAGCTTCTACGGCGGTTCAACGAAGAGAGACGTAAAGCTATTGGGGAGGAAGTTGCTTGGCTCTTGGCCGCAGGCTTTATAGTGGAAGTTTTTCACCCGGAGTGGTTGGCTAACCCGGTGCTAGTACTAAAAAAGAACGACACGTGGCGTATGTGCATAGATTACACGGACCTTAACAAAGCATGCCCGGCTGACCCTTTTGCACTCCCTTCTATCGATCAAATTATTGATGCAACAGCCGGATGCGAAAGTTTATGCTTCCTGGATGCTTATTCAGGGTATCACTAGATCAAGATGGCAACGAAATATCAAGAGAAGACGGCGTTTATTACACCTTTTGGGGCGTTCTGCTACGTCTCCATGCCTTTCGGGCTCAAGAGTGCCCATGCGACTTACCAGCGTTGTGCGCAGAATTGCCTTCACAGTCAGATTGGCCGAAATGTTCATGCTTATGTAGACGACATTGTGGTTAAGTCCAGAAAGAAGGAAACTCTTTTAGAGGATTTGAAAGAAACCTTTGACAATCTCCGGGTCTACAAGATGATGCTTAACCCGACGAAGTGTGTCTTTGGTGTTCCAGCAGGAAAGCTTTTGGGTTTCTTGGTCTCTGAGCGGGGCATTGAGGCTAACCCAGATAAAATTAAGGCTATCACTTCTTTGGGGGAGCCGACGTGCATTAATGACGTTCAGCGCCTTGCAGGATGAATTGCTGCGTTGAGCCGCTTCATAAGCCGGCTGGAGGAGAAAGCAATTCCCTTATACCAGATCATGAAGAAGACAGACAAGTTTAAATGGAGTGCAGCAGCGGCCGAAGCACTTGAAGCTCTTAAAAAGCAGTTGACTGAGCCGCCAGTGTTAGCTGCTCCGGTTGAGAAAGAGCATTTGCTCCTTTATGTGGCGGCTAACAACAGAGCGGTCAGTGTAGCAATTGTGGTTGAGCGCAAGGAGGCAGGGAAGGAGTATCCTATGCAAAGGCCGGCTTATTACATTAGTGAAGTTTTGGCAGAGTCTAAACAGAGGTATCTGCATTGGCAGAAGTTAGTATACGGAGTTTTCATGGCCAATCGCAAGTCAAAACATTACGTTTTGGGGCACCAAATAACAGTGGTCAGTTCTGCCCCGTTGGGGGATATCATTCAAAATAGAGAGGCTACAGGGAGGATTGCCAAGTGGGCCTTAGAGCTGAGTCCTCTTGGCATCAAGTATGTTCCTCGTACAACAATTAAGTCTCAAGCTTTGGTGGATTTCATAAATGATTGGACTGAATGTCAAGCCCCTGAAGAGAATCCGGATAACACGTATTGGACTATACACTTTGATCTCACCTCCCCCAAGGGTGACAAGTTTTGTTATGTGCTCCGGTTAATGTTCCCTTGTACTAATAATGCAGCTGAGTATGAAGCACTGCTCCATGGTCTCAGAGTCGCTAAAGAGATGAATTTAAGCCGGGTCAGGTGTTTAGGCGACTCAGATCTGGTGGCTCAGCAAGTTTCAGGCACTTGGGACTCTAAGGATCCGCGGATGGCGGCTTATCAACAGGCGGTTGATATCATTGCCGGTCACTTCAAGGGGTACCAGGTGGATCACATTGATCATCGCAGGAATGAGGCAGTTGATGCCTTGTCACGGTTAGGTTCTCAACTAAAGCCGGTACCACCTAATGTTTTTCTGGATGTATTGCATCATCCGACTGTAAAGATACCTTCTGAGGAGGATCTGGCTATGCCTGACCCGGAGGCGGAGCTGGTGGCGGCTCTGCATGCTACCCCAGACTGGACTATTCCTTATTTGGCGTATCTGACATGCGGCGAGTTACCTCAAGAGGAGGATCTGGCCAGGAAGATCACTCGGCATTCTAAGTCTATGACGATTGTCAATGGTGAGTTACATAAGTGTAGTGTGACGGGTGTCTTTTAGCGCTGCATCTCACCAGAGGAGGGCCACAAATATTGAGTGAAATTCATGCTGGCGACTGTGGGCATCACGCCGGGTCAAAATCTTTGGTGGCTAAAGCTTTCCGACATGGGTTTTTCTGGTTGACGGCTCACAAGGATGCAGAAGACTTAGTTCGCAAGTGTGACGGCTGTCAGAAATTCGGCCAGCATGCTCACGTTCCGGCTCAAGAGTTGAGGATGATACCAATCACTTGGCCATTTGTGGTCTGGGGGCTCGATATGGTAGGACCTTTCAAGCGATCAAAGGATAAGAAAATGCACCTTCTGGTGGCGGTTGATAAATTTACTAAGTGGGTAGAGGCAGAGCCGGTCAGTAAATGTGACGCAGCTACGGTGGTTCAATTTATTAAGAAGCTAATTTATCGCTTTGGTTACCCACACAGTATTATTACAAACAATGGGACAAATTTATCCAAAGGAGCTATGAAAACGTTCTGTGAGAAAGAGCATATCCGGTTTGATGTTTCAGCCGTGGCACATCCATAGTCTAATGGTCAGGCAGAGCGAGCCAATCAGGAAATTTTGAGAGGTGTCAAGCCACGGCTCATGGTTCCTTTGAAACGGACACCCAGACGTTGGGTTCAAGAGTTGCCTTCCATCTTATGGAGCATCAGAACTACACCTAACAGATCTACAGGTTTTACACCTTTCTTCACGGTGTACGGGGCTGAGGCTGTTCTACCCAGTGACATCCGGCACGACTCACCAAGGGTGGCGGCTTATGTTGAGACGGACAATGAGGTAGCCCGCCAAGATGCGTTGGACGCCTTGGATGAAGCACGAGAGTTAGCAGCAGCCAGGTCGGCAATTTATCAACAAGACCTGCGACGCTATCATAGCCGCAGGGTAAAGACCCGGATGTTCCAGGAAGGTGACCTCGTGCTCCGGTTGATTCAAGACCAATCTGGAATGCATAAGTTATCTCCACCATGGGAGGGGCCTTTTGTGATCAGCAGGAACCTTAACAATGGGTCATATTACCTCATTGATGTCAGAGATGAGTCGAAAACCGCGGGTCAAGAGATGTTGCGGCCATGGAATATCGCACATCTGCGACCATACTTTACTTAGCAGGGGTTGAAATCCGCTATCATTGTATATATCATGATCACATGAGTAAAAGCTAGCATCCCCGCACAAGACTGGGGCCTCTGCTCTTATGTACACCTTTGTACAATCAAGATAAAATCTTCCGGCTCAAAATTTTTGAGTTGAAGAGGTTTTTTCGCCGTCAAAACGGCTGGTCTACCCTTCGGCTTTATGCCCTATCAAGCGCTGTGGCAAGGATGCTTCTTGCCTTCGGGTATAGCTTACTTCTCCCTTGCATAGCCGGCTTTATGCCCTATTAAGCACTGTTGCAAAAGAGGCTTCTTGCCTTCGGGTATAGCTTACTTCTTCTTTGCATAGCCAGCTATCATTAAACTGTTACAAGGAGGCTTCTTGCCTCCGGGTATAGCTTACTTCTCCCTTGCACAATTGGCTTTATGCCTAGTTTGGTTACATTAAGCGCTAATTGTTAACAGAGGCTTCTTACCTTTTGGTATAGCTTATAGTGCCCTAAGACAACAGCGTGTCTACCAAATTCCAGTTGCTTATCAACTACGGCCATTGAAGGCGGCTTCTTACCGACGGGTATCGCTTATCTCACCCTAATGGCCGGCTTTATGCCACTTCCGATTACTTATTAACCGCGGTTGTCGAAGGGTGCTTCTTACCAACGGGTTCGCTTATCTCACCCTAACAACCGACGTTTACGCCAAAATTCAGTTGCTTATCGACTGTAGCTGTTGAAAGAGGCTTCTTACCTTCAGGTATAGCTTACTTCTCCTTTCAAATAGCCGGATTTATGCCGCCTCAGGCTAATTATTAGCCGCGGTTATCGATGGAGGCTTCTTACCTTGGGGTATAGCTTACATCTCCCATCGACAGCCGGTGTTCACTGTACTCTTACCAGTCAATCTCGCTTCGAGACCCTGAGCCGGTTCAAGAAATTGACGGCCAATCTCGCTTAGAGACCCTGAGCCGGTTCAAGAAATTGACGGCTAATCTCGCTTAGAGACCCTGAGCCGGTTCAAGAAATTGACGGCCAATCTCGCCTAGAGACCCTGAGCCGGTTCAAATAATTGACGGCCAATCTCGACAGAGACCCTGAACTGGTATGAGTTTAACCGTTCGAATCCACGCAGAAGAGCCGTCATATGAGTTTTTGAGGAAGGAAAGATCATCATCGCGTATTGTATCATGCCGGCTTATCAAAGTTGGGTCAGAGCAAGGCAACTATAAGTCCCGGGTTGCCGCAGGCGGAACTACCCGACACTTGGGGGCTACACAGCCGAACTCTCCTCAAAGGTTTCAGCTCATCAATAGCCGTAGTTGTCGATAGAGGCTTCTTACCATCAGGTATAGCTTACATTATCCTAAAGACAGCGCTCTTTAATGACTTCGCCCGATGAGAGCCGGGGCCATGTTGCTTCGGTCAACAAAATTTAAAGGTTTCAAAGAGATTGTCCGGCTTTAATATTTGGAGAAAGGAATGGCGTCTTAAAATACAGACACCCCTCATCAGAAAATTTCAAAGGTATATCCCTGAAGAGCCGGCAACACATTAAAACACAGAGAGGTGCAAATATATATGGCCACCAAGTGGCAGAGTCATGTTTACTCTATTACAAAATATACTCTCAGAAGGAGCAAAAGCATTGTCAACCTCCCACGACGGGTCATTACATAAGTCTTTGCTCAGAAAGGCTAAAAGAATACAATTTAGTTATTGGCCGGCTCATCCTGCTTCGGGTCTTCTGCTGGTTTTATCTGAAGATTGCCCAAGTCCCAGTTACAGTCAGCCAGAGCAACAAATGACCCTTCAAGGAACGGAGATGCGTGAAGATCACAAGGAAAGAGATCCTTACTGCGGGCAGGTGTCAGATCTTTCCACTCGTAGAGAGGCCCGCGGATTCTCTTCTCATCTGTGTCATAAGCCGACTGATAGGTGCTCAAGTCAGCTTCATCCGCCAGAACAGAAGCCAGATAGCGCGACTGTTTGACACACCGGGTATAATCTTCCTCGGTGAAATCTGAGCTGTCATCTCTTTTAGACGGATAGCCATCCATCATTTCAGCCGGCGTTAGCTCGGGAGCGAAGGCAATAGCCCGGCTCAAACCGGCATCGGCTCCTTGGTGGTAGGCGGACTTCTTGAGCTCTTCAATCTGCTTAGGCATTGTAGAGAAGAGTTCCAAGACCCCTTTCAGAGCAGTGGGGATCTTCTCCTTGTACTGCACACTCTTGATCGTGAAGATGGCGCCGCAGTATAACTGCTCTACGAAAGTATAAATGGCCTTCAGTAGCAGAAGGCTATCAGAAGCCAACTGCCGGCTCCTGGGACCTGGATGAGTCGGATAAAATTAATGAGTCGCCGGTTTTTTCACTAGCAATGCTAAACAATACAAAGTAAACAAGAAAGCTTACCAAATAGGGCGGTTGACATCTTCGCAATGTGCTGTTTCAAACCTTGAAGTTCATCTGCCACGGCGGTAAGCCGCTGCTCAGCGTCGTCCGCCCGTTTGGTTAAGGCGGCCTTTTTAGATTCAGCCGTCTCTTTTAAAGAGGTAAGCTCAGCGGTGAAACTGGCCAGTTCCTCTGAGAGAAGTCGACATTTTTCATCAGCGATACTCCGGGCTTCTTGCTGAGCCGGCAAGTTGGCCCTCAGATCCGTCAGCTGAGACCCAGCTTCATTCAAAGCTTCCTATAATACATCAAAATACAGGATAAGCCGCCAAGATGCAGGACGAGTGTTAAAAGCAAATACAAGTCTCCAACAGATTGCAAGCAATATATTTGACACTTGGGGGCTAATGTATATTTGATCTTGCAAGTATGCAGTTCCGGTTCATCTCCTTCGAAGCTAATCCAGAACTTGGGGGCTACACTATGGCTCTTCAATGTACTAATAATGGAAGCACCGACTCAACTTGATCAAGTTTGAGCCGGCCCTTGGGGGCTACGATTACATCTTCAAGTTGTCTACATCACAGGCCTGGCTCAAATATAATCTGAGACGGCCCTTGGGGGCTACGATTGGTAGTTCACTTTACTTACAGTACAAAGCTAAAGCAATTTTAAAGGAATTTGACATGACAATCTCTGTAGAGGTCACAGAAAGACTCAGCTCAATGATTCAATACGTTAAGCCGGATCTTGGGGGCTAAGTAAGGATATAGTAAAGAAGGAAAAGTACCTCATATTTTGTCTTCATGGAAGAGATCAACTGAAGTTCCAAATCCCCGCTGGTGGTAACCCGGTTTATGTACCCAGCGTGTAGCTCTTCAACGGTCATCTTCTCGCATGAAGAGTCGAAGTTCAGTTTCTTCGAGGCTTCAGTCGGCTCTGTATGTTTGGTCAACACATGAGCCGGAGGAGTTTGATGACCGGACCCGGTGATAACAACATCCGGAGTATCAGGGGTCTTGGCAGGAGTCGCCGGTTTGGAAGGAGCCCTTGGAGGGCTCTCCATGATGACATCTTCAGCGGCCGGCTCTGTGGAGGCAGCTGGCGGGTTTTCTTCCGATTGAGTTTCCTCCGGCTGTTCGGGCTCCGGTTCTTCAATAACTGGACCGAAGGAGGGCTTGTTGGCCTTGCGACGTTTAGCTTGAGCACTGCAAAAAATAAGGATCAGCGGTTGAAGATATTGCTATCATAGTAGTAGCCGGATATCCAGATGCTTACAGCGGATTAATCTTGGGCAGTGGTATGATTGACTCCGAAGAGTCGCCAGAGGAAGGAGATTTCTACAAAAATAAAACAGAAAGGTGAAGAGAGTATCAAGTTTGCAAAGGAAAGATAAAGGAAAAGAAGGGGTTTAAACCTCGGCGGGGCGTTTCTTGGGAGCCGGAGAGTTTGGCAACCCGGACATGAGCTCGGTAGAGCCGGTGCTTCGAGTCTGTCAATGCTCGATTTGCTGTTGCTTTTTAAGAGGAAATCGGGAGCCAGATAATCAAGAGGGTGAGAAAGAGGTACTTTTCTGATAACTCGCCGCAACTTTCGGGGGACGAAACATTCTGAGCCGGAGGAAAAGTAATTTACCTCAGGAGCATTGGCACGGCTAGTCTCCACTTCATCATGTGAGTAAAGTAAGTGTTAAAATAGGAAGGTAAAAGATCAAGCAAGATATTTGAAACTTTACCTCTGAGCTGGATGATGGTGGCGGGTCAAACAAATTATCTTGCGGGACATGTTTTTTAGCCTTCTTAGTTGGGACCTTCTTCCTGGATTTCTTCGGAGGGGCAACATATTCCCTCTTCCAGAAGTCTGAGTCGGCCTATAAGAGTGACCCAAAGAGTGAATATCAAATCAGCAAAGTGCAAACAACGTCTAAGAGACGGAAGGGAAGAGATTAAACTTACATCGGGAGCCAGATTGTTGGCACTAAAAGGTGCCAGGCCAATTTTGCTACATGATCCGGAAGCTTCATGGACAAGGCTACGGATGGCGAGGGTAATGTCATTCTCTGTCAACGTAGATCGGCTTCAGCATAAAGAGCTATCATACTTGCCTTTATATTCGCACATGAGCCGGCTTCTATGGCTCAAAGGCATAATCCGCCATGAAATCCAGCAGTGGATCAGGTCGAGCCCGATTAAGCCGTTGGCCATGAGAGCCTTGATTTTGGTATGGGTCGGCTGATATCTTGCGCGTTCTAAAGCTGATAGCCGACCAGGAAGCTCTGATGTTCTTGTGAGCCAGGGGGGACGATAACCCGGCAAAGGACGCTCGTTCTCAGGAGAGGTGTCCTTGCAATAGAACCAGGTCCTATTCCAATCCTTGGGGTGACTAGGCATCTGTGTAGCTAGAAAGATGATATCCCTACGCCGTTGGATGGATATGCCTCCAAGTTCTAGGCTCGGGCCGACTTTCACTTCAGTTTGCCGGTTAGCATAAAAGAACTCCCGAAAGAATCCCACAGACGGCTTGATTTGAAGGTAAGCTTCACAGAGCACATGGAAATTGCATATGTTTGAGATGGAATTGGGGGCCAAGTCTTGCGGGTGAAGCTTATAAAAGTGAAGGATGTCCCGAAAGAATTTTGAGCCGGGAGGCACGAACCCTCGTTCAATATGGTCAGAGAACACCACCACATCACCTTCTTGAGGATTGGGCCGCGTCTCATCACCCGGGACCCGCCAGCTAATGACTTCCTTAGGAGGAAGAGTACCCACGTGAACAAAATCCGACAAAAAGTCCTCCGTAATACATGACCCAACCCAGTTGCATGAGTTGGACGCACGAGACATGTTGGTGGTTTAAGCGCTGTGCAAGATAAAAGGCACGATGAGTCGAAGCGCAAGCAAATATTTTTGACGGCTTAACAGTTTAAGGGCTCTACAGATAAGGCGGAAGACCCAGCTGATAAGAGCCGGAAGAGCTTGGCAACTCAACGGGGAAAGGGAAGATCGAAAAATTGGCTAAGTCCTAAAAACAGATTCTGCAAAATGTCACTATATCTACGGATCTACAAAAGCAGAGAAAATAAATTTTATTTTTGACCTAGCGATGAACAGCGGAGGAAAAAAGAAACAGATTGGGGCCATCATAGCCCGTGCATTATGCGCGACCGGCCCGCGTGCGGCGGCGGAGCAGGAGCGCATTCTAAAGACATTAGCGGCGTCGAGATGCACTAGTGATAACGGTGCTGGAGCCCGAATGACGGCGGCGGAGCACCGGTGAAAACCCTACTACGGCGGCGACCATCTAGGGAGCAGGAAAACTTACCAAAGATGGTGCTGTAGAGGCGGAAGGATCTCTAGTACGTTCAGGGTGATGCAGCGGCCAAGGTCGGGGACGATGTATGGACGGCCTCAGAGCAAAGCTCGGAAGCGCTGGGACGGCGACAGGAAGAAGACGAAGAAACAAAGGCACGAGCGGGAGAATGGGAAACCCTGACCCGCACGGGTCATATATAAAAGGGGGTTAAGGAAGGCGCGAAAATCCAGGCGATGACACCATTCGACCGAGGCGGACGCCTCGATTCTCGAGATGACAGTTAAGTAAAGATTTGGTGACACTTAGCAGATCTCATGACGTCACGCCGGGTCATTTCCGGGAGACTCGCCAAAAGTTGAAGAGAAGGATGAAGTGAGCATGCTCAATTCAACCTGGGGCCTAATGTTGGGGATGTGACCCGCCAAAGAGGCTCCGGGTCATGTTATTGGCTCGTGAACCGGCCCAAAGGTGAGCCGTAAGATTAAGTGGCCCAAGAGGATAGGCGGCTCACGGTGTGGGCCGTATGACGGCCCAAACTGAGAAGACCCGGGCGTGCAAGCCGACTCACAGATGGCTTAGACAAGAAGATAGAGAGAGACTTGGTTAGCAATTGTAACGACCCAGATGTTCTGACCTCTTATATAAAGGCAGACCCGGGGCGACTTAGAGGACAGGCAATCGAGAACTAGGTCAAGCTTTTAGCTCCTTGTAATCGATACACAAGCAATACAAACACAAGAAGGACGTAGGCTATTACCTCGATTCGAGGGGCCGAACCTGGGTAAATCCGTGTCTTTCGTCTCGACTAACCCCTTTGAGTCCACTCCATTGGCGATGGCCTCGAACCAAAGTCCGTACACCCGGACATCTGCCGTGATAAAACCACGACAGGAATAGTTGAAGAATTTGCAGCAATAGAATCATTTGACCATTCAGGTGAAGAATTAGCAGTTTCACGTTCGATGCATTTCAAACTAGGTGGAACAAATTCTTTCTGAGCGGTACTGATCTGTTGAGCAAGTAAGGAATCATTTTCCCTTTGAAGATCTTCATGAGACACTCTTAGTTTCTCAAGATCTTGCTTACTTTGAAGAAATTTATAGGAAAGCTTTTCATGATCAGCTAAGAGTGCATTATGATGTCTTTGAAGGTTATCATACTTTGACCGAAGACTTTTGAGATCATCAGTCAGAGTCTGAGTCCGATCCACTCCATCATTTAACAAATCATCGCTTTTGTCTAGCATCTTCTTAAGCTTTTCAAGTGCACTTTGTTGCTTAGTGGCAATTTTAACAAGTATAGCATAGCTAGGTTTCACATATTCAACAAATTCACCTTCACTTGATTCAGATGAGGAATGATGTTTGTGTACCTTTGAGCCTTTTGCCATGAAGCAATAGGTGGGAGCAAAATCATCATTGCTGACGTCAGAGTCATTGGAGTAGTCATTTTCTTCATCGTTGATCATGGACTTGCTGACGAAAGCAGTGGCGACAGCAAGGCTAGCAACACCAGATTCTGATTCCACCTCAGATTCTTCTTCTTCATCATATTCTTCATATTCTTCCTCAGAATCCATTTCCTTGCCAATGAAAGCGCGAGCCTTTCTGGAACCATTCTTCTTGTGCATTGAGGACTTTGAAGGTGAGGACTTTGCAGATGAGGACTTTGAAGATTTCTTCTTTTTCTTCGAGTCATCAGAACTATCTTCCTTGTATTTCTTCTTCTTCTTCTTTGTATCTTTTTCGCAAAGAGGACAATCAGAGATGAAGCGACCAGATTTCTTGCATCGGTGACAAGTTCTCTTCTTGTAGTCATCTGAGGAATCTGATTTCCTCATACCACCTTTTGATGACTTTCCAAACTTGCCTCTCCTTGAGAACTTCTGGAATTTCCTCATGAGCATTTCTAGCTCCTGACTAAGTTCTTCAGGATCACAAAGGCTAATATCAGAATCTTCGTCTTCGGATGAGGAAATTGATTTTGCCTTCAGAGCACGAGATCTTCCATATCTTGGCCCGTAGAGGTCTCTCTTTTCAGCTTGTTGGAATTCATGAGTATTGAGTCTCTCAAGAATATCAGCAAGATCAAGTGACTTGTAGTCTCCATGTTCTTGAATCATTAAAGCCATAGTACCGAATGAGGAATCAAGAGATCTCAGCAGTTTCTTCACTACTTCGTGATCGGTGATATCAGTGGCACCAAGTGCTTGAAGCTCGTTGGAGATATCAGTGAGGCGATCAAAAGTTTGCGGAACATTCTCATTGTCGAGTCTTTTGAAGCGGTTGAAGAGATTACGAAGAACATCAACATGAGAGTCACGTTGAGTGGAAACACCTTCGTTGACTTTGGACAGGCTATCCCAGATAAGCTTAGCAGACTCCAAAGCACTCACTCTACCATACTGACCTTTGCTCAGATGACCACAGATTATATTCTTAGCTTGAGAATCGAGTTGCTTGAATCTCTTCACATCAGCAGCGTTGATCATGGGAGTAACAGAGGGAACACCATTTTCCACAACATACCAGAGATCGTTGTCAACAGCTTCAAGATGCATGCACATCTTGTTCTTCCAGTACAGGTAGTCTATCCCATCAAAGGTAGGACAACCCGCAGAAACCTTGATCATACCTGCAGTCGACATAACTAGAACTACAGGTGGTTAAACCAAAATCACACACAGCGACGGAGTACCTGCTCTGGTACCAATTGAAAGTGCGTTATATCGACTAGAGGGGGGTGAATAGGTCATTTTTACAAATTCATCACTTGAGGAATTTCAAATTGAGGAATTTGAAATGTGATGAATAACTAGCAGCGGAATAAGTACTCAAGTGCATGAGGAACATATCAACAACATAGTCATCATGATGAAATAGAACATGCACAGATTACAAGTAGCATGATACAAGATAAGTAGGTGAGGAACAAGGTAACTTGAAGAATTTGAGGTGAAGAAATTGTGGAAGTCTGCAGTCAAATTCTTCAAACAGTAAAGATCAATTTCACCAACAGTTATATGAGGAAATGAAAGGGTTGAGGAAATAGAACCAGGTGGCTCGATGAACACAATGGTTTGATGACCTAGTTCCAACTGCTATGACAGTCGTATGTCTGGTTTGGAGCAGCCTGGTATTTAAACCAGAGGCACATAGTCCTAGGACACACAGTCCTTACCGTATTCTCCTTGAGCTAAGGTCACACAGTCCTCGCCCAACACTCGTGGTTAGTCTTCAGGGTAGACTTCCAAAACCCTCACAAACTGGTCACCCGGCGATGCACAATTTATAGCTGGCTACTCTAGACCAAGGTCACTCCGTGATCCCCAATTGACTGTAGGATGTACTAGACCATGACGCCTAACCGTCTAGAGGATACACAATCCTCAAAGGTAACAAGCATCGGTTCCACATAGGAACAATCTCTTCAGTGATGCTCAATCACTTTGGGTTTGGTGGTTTGAATTTGGCTTTTTCCTCACTGATGATTTTCTATAAAAGTCCTAGGAGGATGGGTTGCTCTCAAATGACAAGTGTCAGTTCTCTCTCGGAGCAGCCAACCAACTAGTGGTTGTGGGGGGTGGCTATTTATAGCCAGGGTGCAACCTGACATGATAAGACATAAATGCCCCCAATGATATGACCGTTATGTGGATAGTAATGATTGGGGACACCTGGCGCTAAGCACAACAACAGTAGAAATTTCGAACTATGAAAGTCCTCACGCTTATCATGTTCCTCACTTGTAGGCAATGCGCACTGGCGAAATCCTAACTCCTCGGTGCGACCAATTTCCTTAGAGACCAGAAGAACTTCGTCTCTGTCACTAAAGAACTTGACTGAGATGCAAGAGATTTCCAAAAGGCTTCACTCGAAGGATTGGATAGGTTGAGGATTTTGAGTTCAGCATCAGTTTGGAAACTTTCCTTAGTATTACCTCAGCCCCCTTTAACAGTACGGTGTTTCCTATGACTCAAAGAAAGGAAATGAAACTACGAAAAAAGGTCTTCACGCTTCATAATCCTCGTTCATATCTTCAAGGTCAGACCGACTTTTTCATTTTCAAAGTCTTCAGGGAATACCAAAGTCTTCACCAAAGTCTTCACCAAAGTCTTCACCAAACTCTTTAGTTGAAGACATACATTTTTAGGTTTCGATAATATTCGGATATATCAAACTCCTCATCAACTTATAGAGCATGTGTACACTTACAAATGCATCAGTCTCTTAACCTATAAGTCTTCAATACACCAAAATCACTCAGAGGCACTATATGCACTTACACATGTAAATAGAATAACCATTATTCTCTAACTTAAGTGAATAACCGTATTGCAATAAACACGATCTAATCACGTTCATGCTCAATGCAAACACCAAATAACATTTATTTAGGTTCGTCACTACTCCCGAAGGTAGAGAGAGCGTGCGATGGTGACCACATCAACCTTCGAAACACTTCCAACACTCATCGTCACCTCACCCTTAGCCAGCCTTCGTTTATTCCTTATAGCTTTTATTTCTAGTTACTAACATTTAGCAACCGAACCGGTATCCAATACCCAGGTGATACTAGGAGTACTAGTAAGGTACACTTTAATAACAAGTATATCAAATATACTTCTGTCGACGTTGTCAGCCTTGTTATCTACCAAGTATCTAGGGTTGTTCCGCTTCAGTGACCGTTCTCCTCATAATAGAAGCACTTAGTCTCGGGTTTGGGTTCCACCTTGGGTTTCTTCACTAGAGCAGCAACTGACGCCATCCATGAAGTTTCCCTCCTTGCCCTTGCCCTTTTCGAAACTAGTGGTTTCACTAACCATCAACACTTGATGCTCCTTCTTGATTTCTACCTTCACAGTGTCAAACATCACAAATAGCTAAGGGATCATTATTTCCATCCCTAGCATTTTATAGTTCATCACAAAGCTCTAGTAGCTTAGTGAAAGTGACTTGGAGAACTATATCAATCACTACCTTATCTGGAAGATCATCTCCCACTCGATTCAAGCGATTGTAGTACCCAGACAATCTGAGCACATGTTCGTCGATTGAGATATTTTCCTTCATCTCGCAGGCAAAGAATCTTGTCGGAGGTCTCATACCTCTCAACACGGGCACGAGCCTGAGATCTGAATTTCAGCTCTTAGAACATCTCATATGTTCCGTGACGTTCAAAACGTTTTGGTGCCTCAATTCAAAGTCGTAATGCATGACGCACTGAACTATCAAGTAGTCATCAGAACGTGCCCATCAGATGTTCACAACATCTACAGAAGACGCTTGAGGGGGTGGCGCACCGAGCAGTGCATCAAGGACATAAGCCTTCTGTGCAGCGATGAGGACAATCCTCACATCACGGACCCACTCCGTATTATAGCTACCATCATCTTTCAACTCTATTTCTCTAGGAACATATAAAAATTCAAGGGAGCTACAGTGCGAGCTAGTAATCTACAACATCATTTGCATAGACATCTTGAATATATTGATGACAATGAGTTTAATTAATCATATTACTTAAAACTCCCACTCAAAATTGACATCCCTTTGGTCATTCGAGTGTCACATGATCCAAATCCACCAACTCAAGTCCGATCATCATGTTAGTTGAGGTGGTTTCAATGGTGAACATCTTCATGTTGATCATATCTACCATATGACTCATGTTCGACCTTTCGGTCTCTTGTGTTCTGAGGCCATGTTTGCACATTCTCGGCTTGTCAAGTTTAACCCAAGTGTTTTGCATGTGCAACACTAGCTTGCACCCGTTGGATGTGAACGTAGAGTCTATCACACCCGATCATCCCGTGGTATCTTACACGACGAACTTTCACAGCGGTGCACACTCGAGGAGAACATAATACATCTTGAAATTTAAGTGAGGGATCACCTTATAATGCTACCGTCGTCCTCAGCAAAACAAGGTGCATAAAAGTATTAACATAACATGGAAATCGCAAGTGACCTGATATGGCCATGAACTTGTGCTTTTGATCTCCATCTTGAAAGCACTAGCATGATCTCGATCGTCACCGGCATGAGACCATGATATCCATCATCTTGATCTCCATCAATGTGTCGCCATCGGGTTTATCGCGTTGACTGTTTCTTCCACGACTATTGCTAACTTATAGCGATAAAGTAAAGCAAAACTAAGAAAATAATTAAAGACACCCTATAGCTCCTGTCGGTTGCCGTACTCGTCGACATGGAAGTCGTGATATTCTACACAAAACATGATCAGCTCATACATCACATATATCTCATCATGTAATTGGCCATATCAAATCACAACATACCCTGCAAAAACAAGTTAGACGTCCTCTAATTGTTGTTGCAAGTTTTACGTGGCTACTATGGGTATCTAGCAAGAACAATTCTCACCTACGCGTAAACCACAACAGTGATACTCAAATTGCTATTCAACCTTCTCAAGGACCGCCTTTCTCGAATCCGATCCAACTAGAGTAGGAGAGACAGACACCCGCCAGCCATCTTTGTGCAGCGAAGTTACACGTCAGTCGATTGAACCGGTCTCTCGTAAGTGTACGAGTAAGGTTGGTCCAGGCCGCTTGATCCCACAATACCGCTGAACCAAAACATGACCAAGGGAGGAAGCAATCTAAGCATCAACACCCACAAAGTCCTTGGTGTTCTACTCATGATTTCATCTACACATAGACCTAGCTCATGATGCCACTGTTGGGGAACGTTGTATGGGAAACTAAAATTTTCCTACGCACACGCAAGATATATCCATGGTGATGAGTATCTACGAGAGGGAGAGTGGATCTACATAACCTTGTAGATCACTAAGCGGAAGCGTTAAGAAACGTGGTTGATATAGTCGAACGTCTTCGCGATTAAAATCGTCGAGCATCCCACGATCCCATCACGATCCGTCCAGCGATCCCATCATGATCCGTCCCGATCTAGCGCCGAACAGACGGCACCTCTGCGCTCAACACACGTACAACTTGATAACGTCCTCGCCTTCTTGATCCAGCAAGAGGGGCAAAGTAGTAGATGAGTTCCGGCAACACGACGACGTGGTGACGGTGCTGGTGAAGAACAATCTCCGCAGCGCTTCGCCAAGCACAACAGAAACTATGACGGAGGATAAACTAGAGGGGCTGGGTTGCCAACACATGGCTTGGGGAATTCTTGATGTGTTCCAGGTGCTAGCCCCGCCCCTTTATTATATGTTGAGCCCTGGGGTCGAAACTTGGAGAAAAATCCTCCTCAAGGTCGGTTTGCCCCCAAGGCAAGAGTCCTCCTTGGACTCCAGGACCAGATGCCAGGGTCCTCAGTGTCTGGCCCTAGACGCGAGGGTCCCTGGTGTCTGGCCCATGGCCTCCGCAAAACTCCATTTGCACCTTCCTAAAACCTCATGGGCTTTACCCCTTGGCCCAAATAAAGTGTTCTTGTACCCCGAACATTTCGGGAAACATCTGAAACTCTTTTTGGTGAATTCCGGAACCCTTCCGGAGACCAAACACTATTATCCCATATATCAATCTTTACCTCTGAACTATTCCGGAGCTCCTCGTCGTGTCCGGGATCTCATCCGGGACTCTGAACAACTTTCGGTCACCAACACAATAACTTAACTATACTTATATCGTCACCAAACATTAAGTGTGTAGATCCTGCGGGTTCGAGAACTATGCAGACATGACCGAAACACCTCTACGGTCAATAACCAATAGCGGGATCTGGATGGCCATATTGGTTCCTACATATTCTACGAATATCTTTATCAGTTGAACCTCTATGTCAAGGATTCAGTTAATCCCGTATAATGTTCCCTTTGTTCTATGATATGTTACTTGCCTGAGATTCGATCGTCGGTATTTCTATACCTAGTTCAATCTTGTTACCGGCAAGTCTCTTTACTCGTTCCATAATACAAGATCCTGTGGCTAACACATTAGTCACTTTGCTTGCAAGGCTTGTTGTGATGTTGTATTACCGAGTGGGCCCTGAGATACCTCTCCGTCACACGGAGTAACAAATCCCAGTCTTGATCCATGCCCACTCAGAAGACATCCTCAGAGATACCTGTAGAGCACTTGTATAGTCACCCAGTTACGTTGCGACATTTTATAAACACAAGGTACTCCTCCGGTGTCAGTGAGTTGCATGATCTTATGGTCATTGGAACATATACTTGACATGTAGAAAACTGTAGCAATAAACTGACACGATCAGATGCTATGTTTATAGTTTGGGTCTTGTCCATCACATCATTCTCCTTATGATGTGATCCCGTTATCAAATGAAAACTCTTGTCCATGACTAGGAAACCATAGCCATCTTTGATTAACGAGCTAGTTTAGTAGAGGCTTACTAGGGACACATTGTTGTCTATGTACCCACACATGTATTTGCATTTCCAGTCAATATAATTATAGCATGGATAATAAATGATTACCATGAACAAGGAAATATAATAATAACCAATTTACTTGCTACTGCTCCGGATACATTGATTGACCGGCATGTTTCCTTCTTTGCTGTCGTGTCTGTCCCCACAGGGAAATGTCTCGCAATGTAATGGAGTCCATGTAGCCTGCTATGACTCGTCTACACGCAGTGGATGACAGAGATGTCTCATGGCGTAATGGAGTCAGTGTAGCTTGCTATGACTCGTCTACACACGCTAATAGAAATCTTGGGGTTCTCCTTGAAGTTCTTTGTGTTCGGTTGAATATGATAGATCTAAGATTGTTTGATGCATGTCGCCTAATTTACCCATGGATACTTGAGGTGACATTGGAGTATCTAGGTGACATTAGGGCTGATTGATATGTATCATTGGTGTTATTTTACTATGGACTTTGGGGCTGTTTGTGACACTTATAGGAATAGCCCAAAAGATTGATCGGAAATAATAACTTTGAGTGGTTCTACTACATACACCAATTTCATCTTATTGTTCTCTGCTAAATAGGAACTTTGGTGTGATTATTTGTTGCATGTTGAGTGATGATCATATGATTCAACTATGTTAGCATTGTTGGGAGATTGCATTAGTGAAAGTATGAACACTGGGCCTTATTTCCAAGCATTTATACAACAATTTTCTCGTTGTTTTCCACTTGTTACCTTGCTGTTTTTATATTTTCAGATTACAAAAACTTTTATCTAGTATCCATAATACACTTCTATCACCATCTCTTCACCGAACTAGTGCACCTATACAATTTGCCATTGAATTTGGTGTGTTGGGGGCACAAGAGATTTCTGGTATTTGATTGCAGGGTTGTTTCAGAGAGACTATCTTCATCCTACAACTCCTACGGATCGATAAACCTTAGGTCATCCACTTGAGGGAAAATTGCTAATGTCCTACAAAACTCTGCGCTTGGAGGCCCAACATAGTCTACAAGAATAAAGTTGTGTAGTAGACATCAGCCGCCACCTCGCCCTGCAGCCCCGGCTCCCTAGCCCCGCCGGCAGCGACCACCGGACCCCGTCGCCGAACAGGTTTCCCCATGCTGCCACATCTCCGTCCTCTCTCCCTTGCACTTCTCCTACCTCCTCTCACCATCTCTCTCTCCTTCGGCCAGCCCCATGGAGCCACCCTTGAGCTCCATTGTCACTTCGTGTCGGATCTGCTTCCCCTCATCATCCCCGTCGACCTCCTGCGCTGTCGAAGTACGCTTCCCGTCAACCACCGCCACTCCGCATCCCTGGTCGCCATCATCCTCGAGAAGGAGGCCGGGGACGACCACCTCCCACGTGGGCCTGACCCAGCTTGCCCGGCCCACCTCTATTTTACCCCAGCCCAGCCGCCTCCCCAGATCCGGCCGAGAGGCCCGAGGTGATCAGCCCCGCCTATCACATGAATGTTCATCGTTTAATCTATTCGACATGCGTTTGCTGAAGTCTATCATGTGAACCATTTACTAGTTAGCCTATCCAACGAGCGGTGCTAAAATAACTAAGTTTGGAATTGTCAATTTAAAACAACATAATAGCATTTTGTAACACCGTTAACTTCGTGCATGTTCATCGTATGACAGGGATCTTTATAGGAAAGTCATCTACTCTTCGTGCTCTACATGATGGCATCATTTGCACATATATTACGAGTCATCTACTTGTTGTAATATGTGTTGCAATAGTGCTTCACGTCATATACTGTTGAAAACTGTTATCTTAATTAAACTTTGCTTGATTATTGCATCAAATCCATGCCTACTTTGAACTTGTCCCAATGGAGTAATTTGAAGTATGTCATGTCTACTTGCTGCTAGTATTTGTTTATTTCTTCTTGTGAACATTCTTAGTCAATGTTGCTGTTTTGTACAGTTTATAACAAAAAAACATGTGTTGGTTGTTCTTATTGAACCGTGCCTCCATTTTGATCATGCCCTACATGAGAGTTGCCTATAATTATATGTAGTATCATTTTGTCTTGTTGCATCCATGATTCAAATATTTGTGGGTGTTTTTTGCATGAGTTTAGCATTCATGACATGCTAATCTTGTCTTGGTCATATTTTTAGGCCGTAGCTCCGTTTAAATGATCTATATATGTAAATCACCTAGAATGATGAGTAAAATATCTTGGTGCATTTTGTTTTCCTTTTTAACAAATATAAAATATAATTATTACAAATCCGGACCAAATTCATAATTTGCATATGGGTCATTTCGAAAATACTATATGTTGTTTCCGACCTCATTTAAAATGCCTAGGTAGATAGTTAATTTATGCTTCACCTCTGGCCATATTTAACAACATTTTAACGTGCCGCGTAAAGAAACGAGAGTGAACTAAATATTTGAATGTGTAGTTTTGTCAATATGCAACTCGTTGCATCTTGAACTTCACTTACTGTGTAGTAGTTGATTGTTGTGCTTTGCCATGCCTTGCATATTTAAATCGAATATGCATCATACTTGAGTGTCATCATGTCATCTATATGTTATGGTGTTTACCATGTCATTTGTTTGTTTCTGGATTTTCTTCTCCTCACAAGATGATCATTTCCCTGGATACCACTACTATCATCGCCATGCTAGTTGTCTCGTTTCTATCGCTATGTATCGCTACCTACCACTTGTTTTTGAAGCCTATCGAAATTCCATCATAAGTCTCTAACCCCCCCCCCACACACACACACACATTTTAGCAAACCATTGTTTGGCTAAGTTACTGCTTAGTCAACCCCCTCTTATAGCGTTGCTAGTTGAAGGTGCAGTTGGATCTGTGTGATAACATGGCTATCTTGGGATATCACATTTTTGTTGCTATTTAATTCAATGCATTTATACACTTGGTAAAGGGTGGAGGGTTCGGCCTTTTTGTCGGAGTCTGGGATCTGCATCCAAGAACTTCTCCGTGAATAAGATACAAACATTGGGGGGGGGCTTGGCCAAGCTACCTACAACTTGACGGCGAATGCAAGAGAATCGATGACGAGCTCGTTGCTGCCCGTCGGAGACAACATGGACACACGTGCTACCTAGGTTCGGACCACCTTTGAGGTGTAATACCCTACTCCTGCTTTGTGTTGGATTTCTCTATGTGGAAAGGTTGTCCTCGATGTACACGAGGTCTTGGGAAGAGAAAATGGCTCGATCCACTTACATGCTGGTGTCCCTACACCCTTTGTAGTGCCTTGGTCCTCTTCCTTGAAAATAGAGGCGGGAAAGGATGGCCACAAGGCAATAATTCAAAGGGGGACATAAACTTAGTCCTATCCTCACAAAAATTTGTCTCTGCCAGCAAAACTAGTCTTCGGGACGCACCGGTGGGCTTGGTAACCTCCGCCTCGCAGCGCCGATCCGTCCTGATCATCTTGCACCAAAGGGGAAACACTTTGGGACTTGCTTTGAGGGAGGCGAGCTCCACTACCTCTCTTATCACCAGAATGGAAACTATCCTGCCCTCCCTTTCTGTCCTTGCCATGAAATCAGGGGAATCACCTTTGCGAAGAGGGCTACATCTCGCGACTGGTGTCATGGCAACTGCCTCATGATGCTACCCCACGAGGAAGGCCTCACTAGGCGCTTGCGCCCGCCAAGCTGCATCGGTAGGCCAGGCCTCGTGCAAGGGGGCCTGCCCCTCGCGAGACAAATCTCTTAGAAGAGGAAGGAGGGGGATCAACCTTCTTGGGCCAGCCCAATGTCGCCTCCTAACTCGATCGACAAACGGGCCATGGTACCCCTTGTCCCACTATGCCAACACTTTTGCCTAGTGTTTTGTTCCACCCTACCGGTGTTATGTTCCATATTGAGCATTCCTAACATGCTTGGGGATGTTATGCGACCCCCTTAATTTTCCTTTTGGGATAAAACTCTTTTGGCAAGGCCCAACATTGGTACTACATTTTCCTAACAACTAATAAAACTTGCATAGGGACCCGCGCCACCCGTGGATAATTAATAAAAAAACCCGGGTCGGTGCTCCTCATGAGTGTTGGTCCAAACCAGAGCAGCTTACTAACACCGCACGAGGCAACTCGATGATTGGCGTGGTAACCATAGCTCATTTGTCGTGTCCTACGAACGAGATACACAGCTCCTATCAGGGTGTCGACACATCAGGCATTCTTGTTGGATTTGTTTTACCTTTGACGAACGTCTTGTGCATCGGGATTCCGAGGATACTATGGGCTATCCCCAGGTTGAGGTTTTTCACCGAAGCTTGTGGCTAGTTTGTGATGGATGAGTTGGAGCACCCCTCCAGGGTTAAATCTTTTGGAAAGTTGTGCCTGCGGTTATATGGCAACTTGGAAATTGTTTAACACTTACTAATAGCAAACTTGAAGTGAACCCAATTAAAATACACCAACCGTGTGCATAACTGTGACCATCTCTTCTTGTTAAGTTCGAACCAAGCAGGGAACATAGTGGGGGTATGTTTGAATCGTAAGTAGGTGTTTAGGATCACTTCTTGATAATTACTAGTTCACGACCATTATGCCTAGATCACTGTTGTTATTCTTGTACTCGTAAGTTACAAGATATCAAATGCTTAGTGCTTGCTGCAGCCTCACCACTTAACCATACCTCACCCACTAAGCTTTGCCAGTCTTGATACCTTATACGTCTCCAAAGTTGCATGTGATTGATGCTTTAGCTGAAAACATGGATATAATTTGTCTTGATGTAGAAACTCTTAAAAATAAAGCTCTTCCACCTAGTTTCTTCTGGAATCATGATGAAGATCTTAATGTATTGATGTTGATCCTATTTAATCTTTGTTTACTTCTCTGAATATAAATGGTAAAGGGACTGGAGATGAGTGAACTTTAGTTGAGAAGCGTCCCGTTTGCTTGAAGGGTGATGATTTTGATGCTAAAACTAAAAAAAGTGGGTTTGGAGAGGTCAAAACTTTAACTAGTGATGTGCCCATCATCTTGGATTACAAGGACTTTAATTATGATAAATTCCCTATAGTAGAATATATTTCCTTGCTGCCGACCATTATTATCTCACACATTGCTTATGAACAAAACAAAGCTTTTACTGAGTGTATAGTAGAAGCTATGGTAAAAGCTTATGATGAGGAACTTGAGCTTGACGTTTATATTCCTAAAAAAATTCATGATGGGTGGGAACCTACTATCAAAATAAAGATAAATAAATATGAATGCAATGCTTTGTGTGACCTTGGTGTTAGTGTTTCAACCATACCTAAAACTTTATGTGATGTGCTTGGTCTCACTAATATTGAATAGTTTTCCCTAAACTTGCATCTTGCGGATTCTACCATTATGAAACCTTTGGGTAGAATTAACAATCTGATTATTATTGCAAATAAAAATTATGTGCTAGTAGATTTCATTGTTCTTGATATTGATTGCAATCCTTCTTGTCCCATAATAATTGGAAGGCCTTCCATACGAACTATAGGTGCAATTATTGACATGAAAGAGGGAAACATAAGGTTCCAATTCCCACTAAAGAAATGAATGGAACACTTCCCTAGGAAGATAATTAATACACATTATGAATCAATCATGAGATCCACTTATGGGTGGAGTGTCAAGGATGACAACATTTGAAACTATGCATTATGCTTAGCTAGGGGCATAAAACAATAGCGCTTGTTGGGAGGCAACCCAATAGTTATATTTATTTATTTTTTGTGTTTTTTTGATAAAATTATTATTTACTATGTTATGATCATGTTTTTATATGTTATTTAGGGTTTGTGCCAAGTAAATCCTTTGGGATAACTAACAAGATGAGTAGAAATGATGCTGAAACAAAACAGAAACTTTGACTCCAGTATAGGAATTTTCATTTTTTACTGCAGCACGATAATGATCTGAAATTTTAACACAGTATTTATATACAAATTATACACGTTTTCCTAAATTTTTAGAATGTTTGTAGTTACATAAGTATAGTCTCTCTACAGATTTCTACAGATTGTTCTTTTTTAAACAGATTCTGTTTTGCGTGCATAGTTTGTTTGTTTTGATTATGCTATGGATTTTATCGAGGGAAAAAGGAATGGACAAGTTAGAATAAAATAAATATTATTCAAAAATGAAATAATAATCAATTTATAATAGTACCTAAAGTATTCAATATGTTGCTTATACTAACGGATCTCACGAAGTTTTGTTGAGTTTTGTGTGCTTGAAGCTTTCACATTTTGGATGTAATCACTATGGACCAAGGAATAAGGAGTAGCAATAGCCCAAGCTTGGGGATTCCCTGGAAGTCTAAAGCATCTAAGCTTGGGTATACCCCAGAAGGCATCCCCTCTTTCATCTCAATCCATCGGTATGTCAGTTGGAGATACATTCTTATTCATCACATGATTTGCGTTTTCATTGGAGAGTTGTTTGTTTTATGCTTGATTTTACTTGTAGTTTTCCACAACAATTGTTTCCTTGACACACAATTTGAGAGAGACACACCTTCATCATAATTGAAGAACGCATGGGGATTTTACCCAGGTTCGGGCCACAAGGATGCGTAAACCCTACTCCTGCCCGGTTGTATTATGGGTGTTTCTAGGGTTCTAGCTATAGGAGTGCTATGAACAGTTGCTACGCACGTGAGCTAGAAGTTTGGTCAAAAGATCCTTCTTGTAAAATGCCCTAGGCCTCCTTTAATACTACCAAGGGGATCCCAACAGTGGCATATAGTGCGTACACGGGGTGTACAAAGCTACAGTGCTATCATACCTAACACTGACGGCGTAGGACAGATGCATTTAATGCACTGTTAGGAATCTCTGCCCGTCTACGGGGCGGGATAGGAGCCCGTCCCATCGGCACCGCTTAGCCCCTCCATCACTGTCGTCGTGACCCGTGCCCAGGCGGAATGACACCTGGCCTCTGCGATGGTGGGGTTTTGCCGGGGCTTCACCTTGCCGGGCCTTGCCAGGGATTCGTCTTGCCTGAGGGTTTGATGCTATCCTGGCAAGGTCTTGCCTGGGGGTTCTTGATTATTTGGATGTCTCGTGTGTTCGTAACTGGCAGCTCCCTGCCGGGCCTTACTGCCAGGGTGGCTACTACTGCCCGTGCACGAGTAAGGGGCACTGGAGAACCCAAAACACTAGTGCACCGACAGGATCCCCCGGGCCTGGGCCACACACGGTGCGAGGCGTTGTTGGGATAGGCCCAAACAGTGCACGAACACATGTGGCAGGAGCTTACGGTTGTGATCATTGCGCTTACTGTGCCTCCCCACGGCGCCCATTGAATGTGGGATGTTGGATACGTGCGCGGCGCGGCCATCAATTTTCCAATTACCGTGTCAGGTCGTTTCCACCATGCGCGCCACATGCATGGCGGGAAGCCAGCAACGGGCGCTCGTGACCTAAAGTCCTGGGAGGGGTAGTAACCACAATGCCTTGGATTTGAGTAACAGGGAGGTTGTTGTTCGCCCCGTGGTCGAGGGCGCTGCTATTGGAGGAGGTGGGCGGCGACCCTTGGAGCGGGGGAGAGACAGCCCTCGTGCTTCCCCCTATAAATTGAGGGGTAGCGAGGGTGGTGCTCATCCATCTTTCCTCCCCCTCTGAGCGTGAACCTCCATAGCTTGCCCTTCCATGTCTTCCCAAGCTTCAAGCGGCGCTCGCCCTTAGCCATGAAGAGGGGGCAAGGGTGGCCACCGTCCTTAGATCCAAGGAGGAGTTCTCATCGGGACCATGTCACCGCTTCAGCCATAGAGGCGGGGGTGGCTCGAGTGCGCATGATAGAGGAGGCACGAGGGGTCTTGGCCATCGTGGAGGCCGAGGTCGGGGGAGGCGGAGAGCTGCCCCACCTCCTCCTCTGACGCCAGGCCTCTTCCTTGAGGAGACCCACACTAAGAGGATGGTGCAAGAGTTCGTCCTTGAACTGGGCGGTCCTATCTAGAGCCATCTGCGTCTCCCTCGCCCTTTCGCCGGGGTGATGGAGGCTGACGAGCCGCCCATCCTATGGCTGTGGGTGCATGGTTGTTGTATCGGTGCGACGAGGGTGGACATCGAGTACCTAACAAGTCGCGTCATGTTCCTTAGGCGTAGCTGGAAGACCTTCGCCAGGGCCCACAACCTCCAGGAAGGGCATGTCCTTCGTTTTAGAATGACGGAGGCCAATCTTCTCTCCGTCAAGATATATGGGCGCTCAGGCGTCAGTCTCAGCTGCTGCGAAGAGAGCTCGAGCGGCGTTGACAGCTCCTCCTCGAGCGACAGCGACGAAGAGGACAGTGTCGGTGAAAGGGACGATGAGTCCGAGCGTCAGGCCATCAAGTTGGAATACGACAACCTGAGCTTTGACTGACAGGCGGCCGCACCATCATCGCCAGCCTCATGCCTCTCCCCCTCCCGACAGGGCGACCTTGCCGGGGGTCCCTGTCCCGGGCGTGGCCTCATGTTCCTGTTGGGTCTTCCGGCAGGCCCATGGACTTCGGCTTCGCCTCGCCTCCTGGGCCCCTCCTCCTCGTCTGCACAGCGTTGGCCTTCTCCTCCGTGCAATGCTGGTCTAGGAGGGGACAAGCTCTCGTCGAAGGCCTCTCGCCATCCTTTTCTTCTTGTAATCTTCCTCCTGCTTCCATCCTTTTCTCCTTGTAATCTCCCCTAGGGGAGAAAGTCAAATAAAGATGTACTTAGGAAGAGGCGACATCTCATGTAAATTTCACCCTGTTTTGAATGATTGAATATTATCTTTATTGTTAGATTCCTCCTTGCATGGTGTTTCCCCTATGCTTTTTCAAAAAAAAACCTTGCTGACTTGTGTTATCCCTACCACGAGCGCTTCGAGGAGCGGGTCCTTAGCAGCTCGCTGGCGGTATTATAACCGGCAAGATACCTTGATGTTCTCGGCGCGACCGCCTAAGATGTTGATCGTACTCGAAATAAAATAACGGTGCAAGGGGAGCCTCCTGAGTCGTTGAGCAAACTCGAAATGAAGCAAGGGTGCGGGCGCAGCCACTTAAAATGTTGAGCGTACTCGGAACAGACGTAAGGGCGCAGTCGATCACGGAAAGGTTCCTTCGCGTGCAGATTTTCCATACAAAATTCGCAACCGTCCAAGAAAAATAACTTCGCAGAAAAAGTTCACTTAGGGCTTTGCAACTTATCTTTTCATTGTTGTGCTCTTCCCGGCAAGATGTTTTGTTTGAACGTCACCCGTTGGTATCCATGCCACCATTCCCCCCGGCAAGGCTGCATGCGAGGTAACCTTCTGTCCTTTTGAGAAAAAGAAAGAAGAGAAAATAGGGATATGGAACCTTGGCGATTTGTTAGCTCTTGATGGGAGTAAGTGCAATACAATATCTCATACAAACATGTACATAAGTAAACATGAGAATCAACAAGATTTGCATAACACTTAGCTTTATTCAACTATGCACAGGGTCTGCGCCTGGCTTTGTACCAAGGATTACATGCTCCAACGGCAAGACTTGTACAAAAGGTGGTTGCCGGGAGGCCCGGCAACCGCGCCTTATCGGTAGAACTTATGGAGATGTTCAATGTTCCAGGAATTGCTCACTGGAATGCCATCTTCAGTCTCCAGGCGGACTACGCCAGGCCTGGTAACTCGTAGTACATGATAAGGGCCTTCCCACTTCAGCGTCAACTTGTTGGAATTCTTGGTGGACTGAGCTCGCCGAAGAACAAGGTCGGTTTCCTCAAGACTTCGGGCATGAACCTTGCGGCTATGATAGTGGCTCAAAGCTTGCTGGTAGCGTGCAACTCGCATAGCATCCTGAAGACGGTCTTCCTCAAGGAGCGTCGCGTCATCTTGTCGCAACTGCTCTTGCTCAATCTCATCATAAGCGAGCACTCAAGGTGACCCATATATGAGTTCCATGGGGAGAACTGCTTCCGCCCCATATACTAGGGAGAAGGGTGTCTAGCCAGTAGCTCGATTTGGTGTCGTTCTGATTGACCAAAGAACCACTGACAACTCATCAATAGAGCGCCTTCCGCACTTGCACAGCTTGTCGAAGGTTCTTGTCTTGAGGCCTCGCAGCACTTCAGCATTAGCCCTTTCCTCCTGGCTCTTGCTCCTTGGATGGGCAACAGAAGCAATTTTTTTTGCCACCAAGGTCTTCGACATACTGCATGAAGGCGTGGCTCATGAACTGTTTGCCGTTGTCGATGATGATCCTGTTGGGAACACCAAAGCGGCAGACTAGTCCTTTGATGAACTTGACGGCTGATCGTGCTGTCACCTTTCTCACCTCTTCCACTTCTGGCCACTTTGTGAACTTGTCGATTGCAACATGCAAGTACTCAAAGCCCCCGGTAGCATGGGGGAAGAGGCCCAAGATGTTGAGCCCCCAGACCTAAAATGGCTCGGAGAGAGGGATTGTCTGAAGGGCTTGAGCTGGTGGATGCAATTTGTTCGAATGAAACTGGCGTGCTTCATAGTTGGTTACTAGCGCAATTGCATCTTGGAGGGTAATGGGCCAGAAGAAACCTTGCCGGAATGCCTTATCGGCAAGCTCTCTTGATCCTATGTCGGAACCACATATGCCTCCGTGTATCTCTGCCAATAGCTCCAGTCCATCCTCCCAAGGGATGCACTTGAGTTTCACACCATTCGGCCTCTTTCTACGTTGTCCATGAACTGGTACATGTTAGACCGACGGCCTACTCTCTCTACTTCCTCTTGTTCCTTAGGGAGTTCTCCTGTTTGAAGGAAATGGACGATGTGTTGTGACCATGCTGGAGCCTGGGGCTCGACAACAAGTACTAAAGGCATATCCTCTACCGGGGAAGTATTTGTCTCAACGGCAAGGGCTCAAGGCCCCGCCGGAGCCTATTGTCTTCCGGCAAGTTTGGCGGGAATTTGTGCTTCCATGGCGAGAGCCTGAGGCCCTGCCGGAGCATGACGCTTACCGGCAAGCATGTCGTCGTCCCCAACAACTTCCTCACCGTCGGCTTTTGGGAGCTCTGCCGGGAAATACTTGCCGGAGCTCAACTTTATTCTTTCATCTTGTCCATTTGATGGTGTCACGGATGGTTGAGTCTATCGGAGCACAAAAGTTCCTGGCTCCACAAGCAACTTAATGGCAGCACACTTTGATAGGCTATCAGCAACGTTGTTCTCTGCACATGGAACATGCTCCATTTGCAGGCCGTCAAAACGTTCTTCCAACTTTCTCAGTTCATCTACATAGGCTTCCAACAATGGACTCTAGTAATCCTTATTCACTTGCCTGACGACAAGTTGAGAATCACCCCTGACAATAAGATTCTTGACCTCAAGGTCTACCGTGATCCTGAGACCGGCAAGCAGTCCTTCGTATTCGGCAGTATTGTTCGTTGACCTCTCCCAGGGAAAGTGCATCTGAACCACATATTCGAGGTGCTCTCCGGTGGGTGCGACAAGCAGCACTCCAGCACCGGCACCTTGTAGCGAGAAAGCCCCATCAAAATACATGTTCCACTCTTGATTTGTTTCCTTGCCGGGGAGGGTTGACTCTGGAACTTCTTCGTCTGGTGTCGGGGGCCATTCCGTAATGAAGTCTGCCAAGGCTCTTCTTTCTATGGTCAAAGTACTTTCGAACTTGAGACTAAAGCTTAACAGTTCCAAAGCCCACTCCACGATCCTGCCAGTAGCATCTGGATTCCGCAAAATCTGCTGCAACGGGAAGCGAGTGATAACGGTGATCTCATGTGCCTGGAAGTAATGGTGCAACTTCCTTGAGGCCATAAGGAGGCCGAAGAGCAACTTTTGCACGCCGGAATATCTTGACCTAGTTCCCTGCAAAAGGGAGCTGACGAAATAGACTGGGCACTGCACCACGTTCTTCTTCCAAATTGTCTCATTCAACAGCGCAAATCCTTCCTTGTCGGCACCAGACCCTGTCGGGGATTGTCCTGGCTCGTCGCTTGGCGGTCCTGTTGCTGCCGATGCTTCTTCATCAACTTCTCTTTCAGCCACTAATGCAGCACTCACCACTTGATTTGTTGCCGCTAGATATAGCAGCAACGGCTCTTGTGGCCTCGGCGCGACTAGGACTGGCGGAGAGGAGAGGTACTTCTTCAAATCCTGCAGCGTTGCCTCCGCTTCCGGAGTCCATTTCATATGACCTGCCTTCTTCAAGATTTTGAAAAAGGGTAGGGCGTGCTCAACAGATTTTGAGATGAACCTACTCAGAGCAGCAACACAGCCGGTAAAATGACGCACATCCTTGACACACCTTGGTGCTTCAATTTCCTCAATTCCATGTTGAGATACAAAGAACCCGAGGAGCTTGCCGGATGGGACGCTGAACACACACTTCTTAGGGTTGAGCTTTATGTTGATCTTGTGAAGATTTGAAAATGTGTCTTCTAGATCTGATATGAGTGTAGCCTTGTCCTCGGTTTTGACCACTATGTCATCCATATAAGCCTCCATATTTCTATGTAGCTGGTGCTCAAAACCAATCTGGACCGCTCTTGCAAATGTAGAACCAGCACTTTTCAACCCGAAAGGCATATGCAAAAAGCAATACATACCACATGCGGTGATAAATGTGATCTTCTCCTCATCTTACTTGGCCATGAAAATATGATGATAGCCTGAATAGGCGTCAAGGAAAGACAACAAATCGCAGTCGGCGGTGGAGCCCACAATCTAGTCGATGCGCGGCAAGTGAAAATGATCTTTGGGGCAGGCTTTATTGACGTCTGCAAAGTCAATACACAACCTTCATTTCCCATTCGCCTTGTGCACTACAATTGGATTGGACAACCACGTTGGATGGAGTACTCCTCTGATCAAGCCAGCCGCTTCTAATTTCTTGTTCGCAATGAACTGTTGCCACTCCAAAGCTTGCTTCCGGACCTTCTGCTTGACGGGTCGTGCGTGTGGGCAGACAACAAGGTGGTGCTCAATCACCTTCCTGGGAACACCAGGGATATCAGATGGTTGCCATGCAAACACATCGACATTAGCCTGCTGGAAGGCAACGAGCGTGCTTTCCTATTTGTCATCAAGGGTGGAACTTATGGTGAAAGTCCCCCCATAGCGTCCTCCTTGGAGGGCCCCTTCTTAGTCTCTGGTGGAGCTATCTTGGACTTCTTGCTCTTGCCGGTGGAGCTCTCTGGCACAACATCAATGGGAGCATAGCACCCCGAGGAGGCGTGCTTGCCGAAATGTGCGCCAGAGGCCTTGCCAGTCTTCTTCCCCCTGGGCGCTTCAGCGGCAAGAGCAAGTGCCTTGGCGACAGGTGCTGCAACTGCCTCCTGGTAGAGTTGGTCGGCACAGATAAGTGTGCCTTTCTTGTCAGAGTTGATCGTGATGACGCTCATTGGCCCGGGCATCTTCAGCACATTGTAAGCGAAGTGGGTGGCCGCCATGAACTTGGCCAGCATTGGACGACCAAGGATACTGTTGTATGGTAATGAGATCTTGGCAGCGTAAAAAATCATCTTCTTTGTCCTGAAATTTATATCACTGCCAAATGTCACCTGCAGTGTGATGTTGCCCTTCGGCTGAGTCCTCCCTGAATTGACCCCTTGGAAAGCACTTGTTGGATCGAGATCTTCATCAAGAATTTGCAGCCTCTTGATGACATCAGGCGAGATTAGGTTCAGGCTGGCCCCACTATCGACTAGCATCTTCATCACCTTGAGGTTGTGAATTGTTGGCAAAACCAACAATGGCAGTCACTCAGCCGTAGTTGTGCGATCAGGGTGATCCTCGGCACTGCTAGATGGTTCCGTCGCGTTAACCTCATGCGCCCGCTGTTTAAGTTGGTGGTGAGAGGAATGCGACGAGGCACCTCCCTTGATGCACATGATCTCTGTAGCCTTCTGGAACTCATCCTCGCTGGACTCGTCGTCCTCTTCATTGCAATCGTCATCCCCCTCTTGCTTGTCGGGGCCTCGAGCGGGCCAGTCCTTCTCTTGCTTGGCCTTGCCGCGGCGACCTCCTCGGCCACCGTGTTTCTTGCCGGACCCCTCCGCACTACCTGGCCCTTCTCCTTGTCTCGCCTCTCATACGCGGCTTTTTGCTTCTCGGCAAGATGCTCAACCTGTCGGCAATCCTGGAGATCATGGCCTTTGGTGCGATGGATCTTGCAATATTTCTTGACGGAGCCTTTCGGCTTGTCGGCAGTCGCCAAGGCCTGACAGGAGGTGCATCCGGCAACATCCTTCCCGAGATCATCACCCTTGGCCTTCTTGGCAGTGTCGGGGTTGCCGGATCCCTCGACGGCAAGCACAGACTTTCCTTTGGGCTTCTTGTTACGCCATCGTCCCCACCTTGTTGGGCTGACATTGTCCTCCTGTTTGGAGTAGACCCCTACACCAGCGTCCTCGCCGGGGAGCCTCCTCCCTTCTTTAGGTCGAGCACATCTATCTGCTAGAGCATAGAGCTCGGCAACATCCCTAACCTTGTTCATCGCCAGCTCTTCCCAATTCCTGTGGTTGCACATGTTCTGATGGAACGCGTTGATAACAGTGGCATGATGGACGTCGGGTATGTTGTGGTGTTTGCGGCTAAACCTCTGGATGTATTTGCGCAAAGTCTCACCCTCCTTCTGAGGAATGAGGTGCAAACTGCTTTCCTGACCAGGAGCTTGGTGGCCTCCGATAATGGCACCAAGAAACTCATGGCAAAGGTTTGCCCAGGAGGAAATGGATCCTTTCGGAAAATGCATTAACCAACTTCTGACGTTGGGCTTGATCACCAACAGGAAGTAGTTGGCGAGTATCTTGTCGTCGCGGGCCCCGACATCTTGCACCGCAATGGTGTAGATGCTCAGGAACTCCGACGGGTGAGTCTTGTCGTCATATTTCTCCGGGACCTCTGGCTTGAACGTGCAGGAATTGGGCCATTGGACTTGTCGCAGCTCACGGGTAAACGCTGGACAATCCACCTTGTAAGGTAGGCTGACAGGATACCCAGGAGTGGCCTTGTCCATAGTGGGCCCCGCGTGCTTATCAGATTGATGGCGCGCTTCCGGCCGCCGCTTGATTGCAGTACGAGCGTCTTCTTTGCTCCGCTCCGAAGAACTTGACGCTGGTCGCGGTGTGTCCATGGATCAGACGACACCGTCGAGTAACCATCGTAGGCATCGGTCCGTCGAGTCGGTGACCGACATTGTTGCTATGGAGGGGAGTGCACTGTGGTCGCACCACCCTCGGCCTTCTCGCCACTTGCGCAAGCCGGCTAGGTGGACCGAAACTTGTTGGTGAGGCTGAGGAGGCTCTCCATTGATCGAGCTTCTCCATAGCAAGAGGGAAGTTTAGGAGTAGTTATGCTCTCGCCATTGCTTCCTCCGTTTTGGTCGCTTGCGAATGGCGCGAAGAACGCGAGGTGCTCCATCTCCTAACCGTGTTATAAGGAGCTCCGTTGCGGTCCTGCGATTGCACGCCACTCCCGCTAGCATGCTGGCGTGCACGTTGGTCCCGTGCATCTTGGGAACGATGTGCGGGAGCTTTTCCGTGGGGATGCTGGGAACTGCGGGCATCGTGGCGGTGGTCTTCACGCGTGTTCTGGGAAGGCCGCGGTGTAGGCGCAGGCGTGGGTGTCTTGGAAGGTGCCCTTTCGTTCGCGGAGTTAACCGTACCATCCGCAGGCGGCACATCCCCGTCTTGAGACCCAGCAGCGCGGGGGTTTCCGCCGCCGCCATGAGGGTCTTCATGGTGGGCGTCGCCGGCCTTGATCACGGAACGTCGCGGAAGCTCTGAACCTCCGCCTCCTCCACCCGTGTCTACACCATCCCCTGTCTCTATAGTTACAGGGACAACAAACATGGATGGGCTAACCGCCATCAGACCCTTCCTCTTGGGGGCCATGGCGATGATGATGATGAAGGAACTGGCGTGCTAATCACCAGATTAGGTCTACACAACCTCAAGTCCCCCTACCTGGCATGCCAAAGATGTCGGTGCAGAAAACGACACCTATGGGATCGGAGGGATCCCTTAGTGGTTCGGCGGGGGAGATGGGTCGCACAGAGAGCAAATCAAATGAAGAACGCGCTAGGATTTTACCCAGGTTCAGGCCGCAAGGATGCGTAAACCCTACTCCTGCCTAGTTGTATTATGGGTGTTTTTAGGGTTCTAGCTACACGAGCGCTATGAACAGCTGCTACGCGCGTGAGCTAGAGGATTGGTCAAAAGATCCTTCTTGTAAGGCCCTGGGCCTCCTTTTATACTACCAAGGGATCCCAACAGTGGCATACAGAGCGTACACGGGGTGTACAGAGCTACAATGTTATCATACCTAACACCTATAGTGTAGGGCATGCGCATTTAATGCACCACCAGGCATCTCTGTCCGTTTGCGGGATGGGACAGGAGCCCGTCCCATCGGCACCGCTTAGCACCTCCATCGCCAGCACCGTGACACACGCCCAAGCGGAATCACACCTGGCCTCTGCGCTGGCGGGGTCTTGTTGGGGCTTCACCTTGCCGGGCCTTGTCGGGGCTTCGCCTTGCCTAAGGGTTCGATGCTATCCCGGCAAGGTCTTGCCGGGGGGGTCTTGATTATTTGGATGTCTCTTGTGTTCGTAACTGGCAGCTCCCTATCGGGCCTTACTGCCAGGGTGGCTACTACTGCCCGTGCATGAGTAAGGGGCATTGGAGAACCCAAAACTCTAGTGCACCGACATAGCTTCACTTATATCTTTTGAGCTTGGCAGTTGTTGTAGTACTACACTTATATCTTTTTTACCACAATGGCGTGTAGATTTTATAGAAATCATATGCTCTCGTTCTTCACTTATATTTGTTTGAGGGTTATTAAATAGTGACGGTAATTTGCATGGGTCATAAGACTAGTCCAAAAATAATAGGTATTCAGTGAGTCATAATCAAAACCATCATGTAGCACATATAGAGAAATTTCGTATTAATGATATCAATGTGATAATATGAAAAAGGTGTGAGTTCACAATTATCGATTCATAGAAGTGTCAATTTCAAGAGGTGTTATCTTGCTATTCATCTAAAAATTAAATAGGCATGGTAATGATGTGTGAGCATTTCTATCCCTCGTTGAAATCCTAGTGTTGTTTCAGGTGGGGCGATGGTAAACTCCTCCCAACCTCCTCCCTCGGGGCATGTGAGTAGTACTTTGATTTATGATAAAACTAATAAAACTTCGAAACAAGTATATGCGTTCTTTGTGACTAATGTGACACCATGGACATACACATCTTCACCTTCTCATATTTGCTAGCCTCATCGGTACCGTGCATGGCCTGTTCTCACCGCGAGGATCGGTGCAACTTTCGCCAGTGCATCCAAACCCCATGACATGGTACGCTCTGTTGCACTTAAGCCTCATTATATCTTCCTCCAAACAGCCACCATACCTACCTATTATGGCATTTCCATATCCATCCCGAGATATATTTACATGCAAATTCCATCGACACTTCACATGACTAGTTCGTTCATCATCATATTGCTTTGCATGATCATATAGAGCTGACATTATTTTGGGGAAAAGGGACCGTTCATCGTATTTGTGATACATGTCACGCTAGATCTTGCACATCCCAGTACACTTCATGAGGCACTCATATAGAGTCATATCTTCCTATTAGTTCTTCATATTGAGTTGTAGTAAATAAAAGTGTGATGATCATCCTTATTAGAGCATTGTCCATATGAGGAAAGGATGATGGAGACTATGATTGCCCCACAAGTAGGTATGAGAGTCCGGACGAAAAATAAAATAAAAAAGGGGGAGGCCAAATGAGCCCACCATATAAATAAAGTAAATGGGGGAGGCAAAAACAAAAAAAAGAAGGAAAAAAATAAAATCCCACCATGAGAAAATAAGAGAAAATAAATGAGAGAAAAAGAGGGAAGGGACTTTGCTACTATATTTTACCACGCTTGTGCCTCAAAGTGGCACCATGTTCTTCATATAGAGAGTCTTCTAATTTGTCACTTTCAAATACTAGTGGGAATTACCTTTTACTATAAACTTGGCTTGTATATTCCGATGACGGGGTCCCTTAAATGCTCGATGTCTTCATGAGCAAGCAAGTTGAATGCACACCCACTTTGCTTCAGTTGAGCTTTCATACACTTATAGCTCTAGTGCATCATTTGCATGGCAATCCCTACTCCTTGCATTGACATCTATCAATGAGCATCTCCATAGCTCGTTGGTATGCCTAGTTGATGTGAGACTATCTTCTACACTATTTACCCCTTTGATATTCACCATCATATTCTATTCCACCTGTACGCTATGTCCAACGGTTCACGCTCCTCTATTGCATGAAGAATAAAAAGTTGATGCATGCTGAAAAAGTACGATCGAATTGCCTGACTTGGACACCGTGGTGCTTAACATTTGTATTGATGTGGTGAAGATGGAGTCATGCCTTGCTAATATAATAAGATGAATAGTGGTAAACATTATTTTAGGATCGTATACTTTGAAAATCAATGCTTTTTTATACTTATAAGTATTTCTATGTTGATGTCTGCTAATTCATCATTCCTCAGTGAGCATACATACAAAAGATTACATAATGGGTAGCATGTCAAATCAAAAATTATGTTTTTATCATTTACCTACTCGAACACGAGCAGGAATTAAGCTTGGGGATGCTGATACGTCTCCAACGTACCTATAATTTTTGATTGTTCCATGCTGGTATATTATCATTCTAGGGTACTTTTTTGGTAATTATTTACCAATTTATAATATTTTTGAGCACTAACCTATTGACCCAGTGCCCTATGTCAGTTGTTGTTTTGTGCGTGTTTTTACCATGTAGGTTTACTATACCAAATGAAGTCCAATTGCCACAAAACTTTTTGACGATTTTCTCAGACAAAAACAAGACCTAGAAGCTTCGGAAGATGGCCGGGAGCCTCACCAGGGCCCCACAAGCAATCAAGCCACGCCCTGGGGCGCTCTGATGCCTTGTGCCCCCTAGTGGCCCTCCCGACGTCGTTCTCTGGCTTATAAATTCTCATCTACCCTAGAAACACCAGAGGTGTTCCCAAAACACAGTTTACGCCGCCACAAGTCTCTGTTCCAACGAGAGCCCATCTAGAGCTCCGTTCCGACACACTGCCGAAGGGGGATTGATCACGGAGTGCCTCTTCATCAAACTTGCTGACTTCATGATGATGTGTGAGTAGTTCACCATAGACCTACGGGTCCGTAGGTAGTACCTAGATGGAAATCTCTCTCTCTCTCTCTCTCTTGATCTTAAATACAATGTTCATCGCATCTTTGCCTTGATCTATCCGATGTAATCCCTTTGTGTGGTGCATTTATTGGGATCCGATGAATTGTGGGTTTATGTTCAGATTCTTAATAAATATTTGAGTCTTCTCTAAATTCTGATATGATTCTTATGTGCATGATCATCTTAGCTTCGTAATGCTCTCTGATCTATTAATTTAGTTTGGTTAACTAGATTGATATTTCTTCGGTGGGAGTGGCGTGTTGTGGTAGGTTCAACATGATGAGTTTCTATATCCCAGTGACAAAGTAGGGGACAAGATACGTCTTTGTGTTGCTTTTACTAAGGATAAAACTATGGTGTTAATTCATATTGATTGAGTTTACTTTGTCTACATCATGTCATCGTTCACCAAGCATTACTTTGTTTTACTTAATACTCAAGATGCATGCTGGATAGCGGTCGATGGGTGGAGTAATAGTAATAGGTGCATGCAGGAGTAGGCATATTTGTTGATTCAACTATGTTAGTATTGTTGACAGAAATTACACTAGTGAAATTATGAACCCTAGGCCTTGTTTCTAAGCATTGCAATACCATTTGTGCTCCCATTTATCAGTAGTCACCTTGCTGTTTTTATATTTTCAGATTACAAAAACCTATATCTACCATCCATATTGCACTTGTATCACCATATCTTCGCCGAACTAGTGCACCAATACAATTTACCATTGTATTGGGTGTGTTGGGGAAACAAGAGAATCTTTGTTATTTGGTTGCAGGCTTGTTCGAGAGAGACCATCTTCATCCTATGTCTCCCATGGATTGATAAACCTTAGGTCATCCACTTGAGGGAAATTTGCTACTGTGCTACAAAACTCTGCGCTTGGAGGCCCAACACGAGTCTACAAGAAGAAGGTTGTGTAGTAGACATCACCGCCCTTCATCAACATCCCGTCCACGGGGGCAAACTAGACGGGGGATGTGGCGGCTGAAGATGTCACCAACATCTTGGGCCTGCTGCACTCCATGAGGAGTGGAGAGGGGCTGGTCGTGGCTGACCTAGTGGTTGCCTTCGTCGATCTTGTGTGTTGCCTCTACAATAGAGGCCACACCGGATCTATGACATGGGAGGCCGGAGTGACCCATGCCGGCTATCCACCTTCGAGCTGACACCGGCTCGGGTGGCGGAGTGGGTGAACTCCATCACCATCTTCAACCTGGAGACACGCACGTGGCTCTTCGGCAAGATGCCATACAGCCGGCTTCACCTGGCGCCCCTGGTATGTTTTCTTGTAACGATGTTTTGTGCCCCCCGTTCTTCCCTTTCCGCCCCCTGCGCTCACTTGTCATGCTGACCATGGCATTTGGTGCGGCAAAACATGCCGGACGGCCCGCACCCCCAAGTGTTCGAGGCAGATTGCGTCGACTTTGAGCTGGAGGATTTTGAGTTCTGGGGAGCCGTCGAGGAGGAGGTCGAGTCCTCAGGGGAGGTCGAGGAGGACGGAACGATCGGTGATCCGTGAGCCGGCGGATCGAGGAGGGATGGTGAGTTTGACATTGTACCCCTGATCAGAGATTGGACCGATGATGATGATGATGATGATGATGACGTCCAGATCTTGGATGTGCCTCCCCCATAGCTCGACCGGAGCCGCGGGGAAGGAGCAAGGAGGTACCAGCCAGGGCCAGGCGGGCGGCACGGTTCGGAAGGAAAAGAGGCCCGCTGTTGGGCAGCCAAGAGCGCTTCAGCTGCTACGAAAGTAGACACGTGTCTTTGGCGCGAAGCCGCCACCCCGGGCCAGGCGTCCCCATCTCGTAATCATTGGGTGAGTACCCCTTCCTTGTTGGCTTGTTTTAGTTCTGTTTCGGGCCACCCGGGCTTCGGGGGGTAACTCCCTACCCTTTTTCAGTGTGGCCCTTGAGCTCGAGGACACGGAGTCTTCCGCTGCACTGACGAAGGCCGCCAGCCGGCTCGCCTAGGAGCATGCGACGACAACACGGGAGGGGAGGAGGCGACAGGCTACGGGCTACGAAGAGTGCCCCTTCGCGCTCGGCGACGTCGAGCGACGGGAGGCGGAGGCGACGCCCTAACTCCGCACGTGCGACGAAGTCGGCCATGGAGTCAACCCGGATGTCTCGGTCGCCGTCGAGCGAGCCACGGGAGCCGGCGGTGGAGGCGGACCGACCAGTGGTCTTGGTCTCCGAACCGGTCGTGGAGGCGATGCAGTCGCCGGAGCCGGCTGCGACTCCACCCCTAGTCGAGCCGGTCATTGTGGAGGGGCCGATCGTCTCGACCACGCCGGAGGCGGCGCCTGGAGGGGGAGTCGCGTCGGCCTCCTAGCCGGCTGAGACGATCCGGCTCATGTCGGAGCTGCCTGCGGCAACCGTAGGGGAGCCTGGGGCCGACTCTCGGGCCCTTGTGGTAAGCATGTGGTCTCAACCGACCAGCGTCGTAGCGGATGCGGCACCGAGCGGAGGTCCGAGCCGCTCGAGGAGGAACATGGTCAATGTCCTTAAGGATTGGTCGGCGTTGGTGGGTGATCCGGCTGCGTCGGCCCTGCCGGTCGGCTGACAGGCCCTTGTACCGCGGGAGCCGGCCCGCATTATGGCCCACTGTCACAAGGGGCTGGCTAGATTTTCCGAGGACGCCGAGAGAAACTTCCGTCGCATGGAGGAGGCGGTCGAGGTGAGATGTCTTCCCCTATTGGTTTGATTTTTTAGTGGGGGCGCGCGAGCGCACCCACTGGTGTAGCCCACGAGATTCGGTCCGGATGCTCGGCCACATGGCAGCCGGATTGAATATTTTTTGTGTAAGTGTCTGATATGTCTCCAACGTATCTATAATTTATGAAGTATTCATGACATGTTTACAATACTTCTATATGATTTTGGTACGATTTTATTAGAACTAACCCGGACTGACGTTATTTTTAGCAGAACTACCATGGTGCCATTTTTGTGCAGATATAAAAGTTCTCAAAATGGGTGGAAAATTTACGGAGAATATTTTTGGAAAATATAAAAAATATTGGAGTGAAAAGATACCTGAGAAGAGTCCTGAGGGAGTCACAAGCCACCAGGGCGCGACCACCCCCCTAGCCGTGCCTAGCTGGCTTGTGACCTCCTCGGGAACCTTCTGGACGTGGGACCAACGCCAAATACTCCTATAAATACCCAAACCTCCGAAAATAAATCTAGATTGGGAGTTCTGCTTCTGCAAGCTACCAGAGCCATGAAAAACCAATCAGGAGTCCAGTCCGGCAACCTGCCAGAGGGGGAAACCCTCACAGAAGGCCATCTTCATCATCCTGGCGATCTCCATGACGAAGAGGGAGTAGTTCAGCCTCGGGGCTGAGGGTATGTACCAGTAGCTCTGTGTTTGATCACTCTCTCTCTCTCATGTTCTTGAGATGACACGATCTTGATGTATCGCGAGCTTTATTGATATAGATGGATCATATGGAGTTTCCCCTCTCTATCTTCTTGTGATGAATTGAGTTTTCCCTTTGATGTTTTCTTATCGGATTGAATCTTTAAGGATTTGAGAACACCTGATGTATGTCTTGCGATGGGATATCCGTGGTTACAATGGGATGTTCTATTGATCCACTTGATGTATGTTTTGGTGATCAACTTGCGGGTTCCGTGACCTTGGGAATCAACGCATTGGGGTTGGCACATGTTTTCGTCTTGAATCTCCAATAGAAACTTTGGGGCAATCTTTGAAGTTCTTTATGTTGGATTGAACATGATGAATCTGAAATTGTGTGATGCATATCGTATAATCAAGCCCATGGGTACTTGTGGTGACATTGGAGTATCTAGGTGAAATTAGGGTTTTGGTTGATGTGTATCTTAAGGTGTTATTTTAGTATGAACTCTAGGGCTGTTCATGACACTTATAGAGATAGCTCATAAGATTGATCGGAAAAAATAACTTTGAGGTGGTTTCGTACCCTACAATAATTTCTTCATTAGTTCTTTGCTATTTGTGACTTTGGAGTGAACTCTTTGTCGGACAAGAGTTATTTACATATGATTCAACTATGTCAGTATTGTTGAGAGAAATTCCACTAGTGAAAGTATGAAACCTAGGCCTTTTTTTCAAGCATTGCAATACCGTTTTCCTCACTTTTGTTACTTGATACCTTGCTGTTTTTATAATTTCAGATTACAAAAACCTATATCTACCATCCATATTACACTTGTATCACGATCTGTTCGCCGAACTAGTACACCAATACAATTTACTATTGTATTGGGTGTATTGGGGACACAAGAGACTCTTTGTTATTTAGTTGCAAGGTTGATTGAGAGAGACCATCTTCATCCTATGCCTCCCATGGGTTGATAAACCTTAGATAATCCATTTGAGGGAATTTTGCTATTGTCCTACAAAACCCTGCGCTTGGAGTCCCAACATGAGTCTACAAAGGTTGCATAGTAGACATAAGTGTCTGACATACCGCTTCTTGGTGTGGAGCAGGCTGAGAATGCCAAGCGGCGAGCGCTCTTCGATGAGGCGGTCGCCATCCACAATAGTGGAAAGGTCGGCTACTAACAAGCCAAGAAGGATTTGAAGAAGGTGCGAGGTACGAATGTTCCAGTGGGGGCGCGTGAGTGCACCCATTGCGTGTAGCCCCCGACATCCGGGCCGGCTATGCGTCAGTCATCTTGAATATTCATCACTTAGCTGATTTGGGTTGTGTTTTCTACAGAGCAGCTAGAGACCCTGACCCACGTTTGGCTGCAGAAGGATGAGGTGGCCTCCGAGCGGGACCGGCTAGCTCGGGACCTCCAGGCGGCCGCAATGGAGTGGGACCGGCTGGGCAGTCTGGTTGTCGACGGCCAGTCGGCGCGAGAGAGCATTACAACGAAGCTGCAAAAGGAGGTGGCGGCTAGGGAAGAGGCCGCCAAGCAGGCAACCGACGCCAACTAGCGGGCCACCATCCTCTAGGACAAGGTGACTCATCTTCGGGGTGAACTTGAGAAGTGTGTTGTCGCCCTCGCCCAGGCGGAGAAGGCGTTGGAGGAGGAGCGAAGCCTGAGCCTCAAGTTTGGGATTGAGGTGGGTGATGCCTTTCAGCGTGAGTACTTCTGCCCTTTGGGTCTTTTTTGCTGGCTGTGTTGCCTTGTTTCTGCCTCATTTTCTTGATTCTCTTCCTCTTCTTAGATTGGTTCCCGGATACCCAACGACACGCCGAGCGCGCCGTGGAGGCGCACCGGGAGTGCTTCCGACAGCATGGGCAGGAGGTTAGTACGTATCACCAAGATCTATCTATGGAGAAACTAGCAAAGAGAAAAGGGTAAGTGCATCTTCATACCTTTGAAGATCACAAAGCGGAAACATTACTAGAACGCTGTTACTGGAGTCGTACTCGCAACGATTCAGATCGCGGTGGATTCCGATCTAAGTGCCGAACAACGGCGCCCCCGTGTTCAACACACGTGCAGCCCGATGACGTCTCCTACACGTTGACCCAACAAGGAGGAAGGAGAGGTTGAGAGAGAGCTCCGGCAGCAGGACGGCATGGTGACGGTGGAGCTGCATGGTACTCCGGCAGGGCTTCGCCAAGCGCTACGGAGGACAAGGAGGTGGAGAGGTAGGGTTGTGTCGAGAGAGAGAGAGATGCGTGTTCTCGGTATCCTCGAGGGCTCCACTATTTATAGGAGGAGGAGGAGGGGTGCGCACCCCTAGGGTTCCCACCCTAGGGCCGGCGTACAACCCTAGATGGATCTTGGGCGGCGGCCAAGAGAGGGAGAGGGGGGAGGTGCCCTAGGGTGGGCCTAGGGCCCATCTGCGCTAGGGTTAGTCCCCCCTTTCCTCCTTTGCTGCGCCTTGGGCCCTTGTGGGAGGCGCACCAGCCCACCTAGGGGCTGGTTCCCTCCCACCTTCGGCCCACGCAGCCCTCTGGTGCCGGTGTCCCCACACGGTGGACCCCCAGAACCCTTCCAGTGGTCCCGGTACGTTACCGGTGATGCCCGGAACACTTCCGATGAGCAATACCTCACTTCCTATATATTAATCTTTACCTTCGGACCATTGCAGAACTCCTCATGACCTCCGGGATCTCATCCAGGACTCCAAACTTCTTTCGGTAACCACGTACACAATTCCCCTATAACCCTAGCATCATCGAACCTTAAGTGTGTAGACCCTACGGGTTCGGGAGGCACGTAGACATGACCGAGACACCTCTCTGGTCAATAACCAACAGCGGGATCTGGATACCCATGTTGGCTCCCACATGCTCCACGATGATCTCATCAGATGAATCACGATGTCGGCGATTCAATCAATCCCGTATACAATTCTCTTTGTCTACCGGTATGACACTTGCCCGAGATTCGATCGTCAGTATCCCTATACCTTGTTCAATCTTGTTACCAGCAAGTCTCTTTACTCATTCCGTAACACATCATCCCATGGCTAACTCCTTAGTCACATTGAGCTCATTATTATGATGTCTTACCGAGTGGGCCTAGAGATACCTCTCCGTCACACGGAGTGACAAATCCCAGTCTCGATTCATGCCAACGCAACAGATACTTTCGGGGATACCCGTAGTGTACCTTTATAGCCACCCAGTTACGTTGTGACATTTGGCATACCCAAAGTATTCCTACGGTATCCGGGAGTTGCACAATCTCATGGTCTAAGGAAATGATACTTCACATTATAAAAGCTTTAGCAGACGAAATACACGATCTTGTGCTATGCTTAGGATTGGGTCTTGTCCATCACATCATTCTCCTAATGATGTGATCCCGTTATCAACGACATCCAATGTCCATGTTCATGAAACCATGACCATCGATTGATCAAGAAGCTAGCTAACTAGAGGCTCACTGGGGACATGTTGTGGTCTATGTATTCACACATGTATTACGGTTTCCGGTTAATATAATTATAGCATGAACAATAGACAATTTTCATGAACAAGGAAATATAATAATCACTTTATTATTGCCTCTAGGGCATATTTCCAACAGTCTCCCACTTGCACTAGAGTCAATAATCTAGTTACATTGTGATGTATAGAACACCCATAGAGTTCTGGTGTTGATCATGTTTTGCTCGTGAGAGGGGTTTAGTCAATGGATCTACGACATTCAGATCCATATGTACTTTAGAAATATCTATATCTCCTTCCTGAATGTAATCATGAATGGAGTTGAAGCGACGCTTGATGTGTCTTGTCTTCTTGTGAAACCTAGGCTCTTTAGCAAGGGCAATAGCTCCAGTGTTGTCACAGAATAGAGTCATCGGGCCCGACGCATTGGGAATCACTCCTAGGTCGGTGATGAAATCCTTCATCCAAACTCCGTCTGTCGTGGTTTTATCACGGCAGATGTCCGGGTGAACGGACTTAGGTTCGGGGCAGAAATGCAACTATGTGGCGGCTTGAAGGGGTTGATCGGAATCGAGAGACGCGGAGTTTACCCAGGTTTGGCCCCTCCCATGGAGGTAAAAGCGTACGTCCTGCTTGTTTGGTATTGATGATGAAGAAGATCTCTCGGTTACAAGAGTGTTGTTTTGCTACCTATAATCACAAGAGTCTCTAATCTCTTGTCTATCTAAGACCTGTTGGAAATATGCCCTAGAGGCAATAAATAAAGTGTTTATTATTATATTTCCTTGTTCATGATAATCATTTATTATCCATGCTATAAGTGCATCGATTGGAAACACATTACATGTGTGGGTAAATAGACCTCACTTTATCCCTAGTATGCCTCTAGTGAATTAGCTTGTTGATCAAAGATGGTCAAGGTTTCCTAGCCATTGACATGTGATGTCATTTGATAACGGGATCACATCATTAGGAGAATGATGTGATGGACAAGACCCAAACTACAAACATAGCATATGATCGTGTCAGTTTATTGCTACTGTATTCTGCATGTCAGGTATATGTTCCTATCACCATGAGATCATGCAACTCACAGACATCGGAGGAGTACCTTGTGTGTCTCAAACGTTGCAACGTAACTGGGTGACTATAAAGGGGCTCTACAGGTATCTCCGAGGGTGTCTGTTGAGTTGGCATGGATCAAGACTGGGATTTGTTACTCCGTGTGACGGAGAGGTATCTCAAGGCCCACTCGATAATACAACATCACAGTAAGCCTTGCAAGAAATGTGACTAAGTGTTAGTCACGGGATCTTGTATTACAGAACGAGTAAAGAGACTTGTCGATAACGAGGCTGAACTAGGTATGGAGATACCGACAATCGAATCTCAGGCAAGTAACATAGCAAAGAACAAAGGGAACATCATACGGGATTAACTGAATCCCTCACATAGAGGTTCGACCGATAAAGATCTGCGTAGAATATGTAGGAACCAATATGGGCATCCAGATCCTGCTATTGGTTATTGACCGTAGAGGTGTCTCGGTCATGTCTACATAGTTCTCGAACCCGCAGGGTCTGCACACTTAAGGTTCGATGACGTTTCGGTAGTATAGAGTTATGTATGGTGGTGACCGAAGGTTGTTCGGATTCCTGGATGAGATCCGGGATGTCACGAGGAGCTCTGGAATGGTCCGGAGGTAAAGATTGATATATAGGAAGTCCTGTTTTGTTCGCCGGAAAAGTTTCAGGCTAATCGATAATGTACCGGGAGTGCCGGTAGTGTACCGGGAGACCACGAGGAGGGGTATTTCGACCCAAGAGGCTTCATGGGCTGTGGCAGAATAATTACCAGCCTTTTGTGGGCTGGTGGAAGTCCCACACAAAGCCCATGCGGCTAGGGAAAGAAAGCCCAAAGAGAAAAAGTGGAAAAAGGCAAAAATAGGATGAATCCTAGTCCTACTAGGATTGCTACTAGGATTGGAGGTGGATTCCACCTCTCCCACCTGGTTCGGCCGACTCCTTGGAGGCTTGGCCCTATGTACAGGCCTCCCCCTCTCTTCCTCCTATATATACTGGTGGTATTAGGGTTTTTGCACAGAATTTTAGCCACGTGCTGCCCGTTCCTTCAGTGCATAGTTTCTCCTCTAGATCGGATTTCTGCAGTGCTTAGGCGAAGCCCTGCCGGAATAGCTCCACCACCATCATCGGAGCGCCGTCACGCTGCCGGAGAACTCTTCTTCCTCTCCGCTCCCTCTTTCTGGATCAAGACGGTGGAGATCGACATCAAGCCGTACGTGTGCTGAACGCGGAGGTGCCGTCCATTCGGCGCTAGATCGGAAGAACCGTGATCAAGTTCGCGGGATGGATCGTGATCAAGTTTGCGGGACGGATCATGATTGGATCACGGGACGGATCGTGATTGGATCGCGGGAGGCTCGGTGATTTGGATCGCGAAGACGTTCGACTACACCAACCGCATTTCTTAACGCTTCCCGCTTAGCAATCTACAAGGGTACGTAGATCCACTCCCCTCTCGTAGATGCTCATCACCATGGATAGGTCTTGCGTGAACGTAGGAAATTTTTTGTTTCCCATGCGACGTTCCCCAATAGTGGCATCATGAGCTAGGTCTATGTGTAGATGAGATCTCGAGTAGAACACAAAGAGTTTGTGGGCGTTGATGCTTAGATTGATTCCTCCCTAGGTCGTGTTTTGGTTCAGCGGTATTGTGAGATGAAGCGGTCCGGACCAACATTATTCGTACGCTTACGAGAGACCGGTTCCCTCAACTGCAACTTGTTGCATAGATGGCTTGCGGGTGCCAGTTTCTCTCACATTAGTTGGATCAGATTCGACAAAGGCAGTGGTTGGGAAGTTTGAAAAGCAACTAGTGTATCACCGTTGTGGTTTTTGCATAGATGAGAATTGTTCTTGCTAGATGCCCGTAGCAGCCACGTAAAACATGCAACAACAATTAGAGGACGTCTAAGTTGTTTTTGCAGGGTATGTTGTGATGTGATATGGCCAATTACATGATGTGGTATATATGATGTATGAGATGATCATGTGATGTATAGATTATCACGACTTGCATGTCGTTGAGTACGGCAACCGGTAGGAGCCATAGGATTGTCTTTAATTATTGCATGACCTGCGTGTCAATCATTAAGCGCTATGTAATGCTTTACTTTATCGCTAAACGGTAGCAATAGTAGTACAAGCATGTTGGGCGCGACAACCCTGATGGCGACACGTTGATGGAGATCAAGATGATGGAGATCATGGTGTCTTGCCGGTGATGATGGAGATCATGCCGGTGCTTTCTAGATGGAGATCAAAAGCACAAGTTCATGGCCATATCATGTCACTTATGATTTGCATGTGATGTTAATCCTTTTTATGCACCTTTTTTTGCTTAGGACGACAGTAGCATTATAAGGTGATCCCTCACTTAATTTCAAGATGAATTGTGTTCTCCCCGAGTGTGCACCGTTGCAAAAGTTCGTCGTGTTGAGACACCACGTGATGATCGGGTGTGATAGACTCTACGTTCACATACAACAAGTGCAAGCCAGTGTTGCACGTGCAGAACACTCGGGTTAAACTTGATGAGCCCAGCATTTACAGACATGGCCTCGGAACACAAGAGACCGAAAGGTCGAACATGAGTCATATAGTAGATATGATCAACATAATGATATTCACTATTGAAGCCACCTCAACTCACGTGATGATCGGATTTGAGTTGGTGAATTTGGATCATGTGACACTCAGATGACCTAAGGGATTTCAATTTGAGTGGGAGCTTTAGTAATTTGATTAACTAAACTCATTATCTTGAACAATAGTCTAAGTTAACTTTGCATATTTATGTTGTAGATCAATGGCTCGCACAGTAGCACCCCTGAATTATAATGCGTTCCTCGAGAAAGCTAAGTTGAAAGATGATGGAAGTAACTTTGTTGACTAGGCCCGTAATCTCAGGATTATCCTCACGACTTCCCAGAAATCATATGTCCTTGATGCACCGCTTGGTGACCAACCAGAAGACATGACCTCCGAAGACGTTAAGAACGCTTGGGAGGCACGTACTGGAGATTACTCAATAGTTCAGTGTGCAATATTGTATGGCTTAGAACCGGGACTTCAAAGATGTTTTGAACGTCATGGAGCATATGAGATGTTCCAGGAGTTGAAGTTTATCTTTTAGAAGAATGCCCGGATCGAGAGGTATGAAACCTCCGATAAGTTCTACGCTTGCAAGATGGAGGAGAACGGGTCTATCAGTGAACATATACTCAGAATTTCTGGGTATTCAACTCGTCTAGCGGAGTTGGGAATTGCCCTTCCGCCAGAGGCGATCACTAGCAGAGTTCTTCAATCACTGCCACCTAGTTACAAGAGCTTTGTGATGAACTATAACATGCATGGGATGAACAAGTGAGTCGCTGAGCTGTTTGCGATGCTAAAAGTCACTGAGTCTGAAATCCAGAAAGAACATCAAGTGTTGATGGTCAATAAAACCACTAGTTTCAAGAAAAATGGCAAGGTCAAGGGCAAGGGCAAGAAGGGTAAAACCAAGAAGGATGGCAAAGAAGTTGCTACTCCTGTAAAGAAGCCCAAGCATGGACCCAGGCCAGAAACTGAGTGCTTTCATTACAAGGGAACTGGTCACTGGAAGCAGAACTGCCCCAAGTACCAAGCTGACAAGAAGGCGGCCAACGACAAACAAGGTATATAGGATATACATGGTATTGATGTGTACCTTACTAGCTCTTGTAGTAGTGCCTGGGTATTTGATACTGGTTCGGTTGCTCACATTTGCAACTCAAAACAGGAACTACGAAATAGACGAAGGCTGGCAAAGGATGAAGTGACGATGCGCGTGGGAAATGGTTCCAAGATGGATGTGATCGCCGTCGGCACGCTCTCTCTTTGATTACCATCAGGATTAGTGATGAACCTGAATAACTGTTACTTAGTGCCTGCGTTAAGCATGAACATTATATCTGGATCTTGTTTATTGCGATACGGTTACTCATTTAAATCAGAGAACAAAGGTTGTTCTATTTATATGAGTAATATCTTTTATGGTCATGCACCCAATGTGAGGGGTATATTCATATTGAATCTTGATAGTGATGACACACATGTTCATAACATTGATGCCAAAAGATGTAGAGTTGATAATGATAGTACCACTTTCTTGTGGCACTACCGTTTAGGTCATATTGGTGTAAAACGCATGAGGAAGCTCCATGCCGATGGACTTTTGGAGTCACTTGATTTTGAATCACTTGACACATGTGAACCATGCATCATGGGCAAGATGACTAAAACACCGTTCTCTGGAACAATGGAATGGGCGAGTGACTTATTGGAAATCATACATATTGATGTGTGCAGTCCAATCAATGTTACATCACGTGGTGGATATCGTTATTTTCTCACCTTCACTGATGACTTAAGTAGATATGGGAATATTTAGTTAATGAAACACAAGTCTGAAACGTTTGAAAAGTTCAAGCAATTTCAGAGTGAAGTTGAGAATCATCATAACAAGAAGATTAAATTCCTGCAATCTGATCGAGGAGGTGAATATCTGAGTTATGAGTTTGGCAGTCACTTAAGACAGTGTGGAATTGTTTCACAGTTGACACTGCCCGGAACACCACAGTGTAATGGTGCGTCCGAACGTCGTAATCGAACCTTATTAGGTATGGTGCGTTCTATGATGTCTCTTGCTGATTTGCCACTGTCGTTTTGGGGTTATGCATTAGAGACAATTGCATTCGCTTTAAATAGGGCACCATCGAAATCCGTTGAGACGATGCCATATGAACTGTGGTTTGGCAAGAGGACAAAGTTGTCGTTTCTTAAAGTTTGGGGATGTGATGCTTATGTCAAAAAGCTTCAGCCTAAAAAGCTGGAACCCAAAGCGGGGAAATGTGTCTTCATAGGATACTCGAAAGAGACAGTCAGGTATACCTTCTATCTCAGATCCGAAGGCAAAGTGTTTGTCGCTAAGAACGGAACATTTCTTGAGAAAGAGTTTCTCTCGAAAGAATTGAGTGGGAGGAAAATAGAGCTTGATGAGGTTATTGAACCTTTACTTCAACCAGAAAGTAGCGCAGCGCAAAAAGATGTTTCTATGGAACCTATGATGGTATAAGAGGAAGTTAATGATGATGATCATGAAGCTTCGGATCAAGCTACTATTCAACCTCGTAGGTCGACAAGGCCGCATACTACTCCTGAGTGGTACGGCAACCCTGTCTTGGAGGTCAGGTTGTTGGACAACAATGAACCTAAGAGCTATGGAGGAGCATTGATGGGCCTGGATTCCGAGAAATGGTTAGAGGCCATAAAATCCAAGATGGGATCCATGTATGAAAACAAAGTATGGACTTTGGAAGTATTACCTGAAGGGCGAAAGGCCATTCAGAACAAATGGATCTTTAAGAAGAAGACAGACGTGGACGGTAATGTCATCGTCTATAAAGCTTGACTTGTGGCAAAGGGTTTTTCACAAGTTCAAGGAGTTGACTACGATGAGAGCTTCTCACCCGTAGCGATGCTTAAGTCCGTCAGAATCATGTTAGCAATAGCTGCATATTTCGACTATGAAATTTGGCAGATGGATGTCAAAACAGCGTTCCTCAATGGTTTCCTTGACGAAGAGTTGTATATGATGCAACCGAAAGGTTTTGTCGATCCAGAGAATGCTGACAAAGTTTGCAAGCTCCAGTGATCCATTTATGGGCTGGTGCAACCATCTCAGAGTTGGAATAAGCGTTTTGATGAGGTGATCAAAGCGTTTGGGTTTATACAAGTTTATGGACAAGCTTGTATTTACAATAAAGTGAGTGGGAGCTCTATAGCGTTTCTAATATTATATGTGGATGACATATTGCTGATTGGAAACAATATAGAAATGCTGGAAAGCATGAAGGAATATTTGAAGAAGAGTTTTTCAATGAAGGACCTAGGAGAAGCTGCTTTCATATTAGGCATTAAGATCTATAGAGATAGATTGAGATGCTTGATAGCACTTTCACAGAGCACATACCTTGATAAATTTTTGAAGAAGTTCAAAATGGATCAGTCCAAGAAGGGGTTCTTGCCTGTGTTACAAGGTGTGAAGTTGACTAAGACTCAATGCCCAGTGATTGCAGAGGATAGAGAAAAGATGAGTGTCATCCCCTATGCTTCAGCCATAGGCTCTATCATGTATGCAATGCTGTGCACAAGACCCGATGTCAGCCTTGCCATAAGTATGGCCAGAAAGTTTCAAAGTGATCCTGGAATGGAACACTGGGCAGCGGTCAAGAATATCCTTAAGTACCTGAAAAGGACTAAGGAAATGTTTCTCGTTTATGGAGGTGATGAAGAGCACGTCATAAAGGGTTACGTCGATGCAAGCTTTGACACTGATCCGGATGACTCTAAGTCACAAACCGGATACATATTTATTCTCAACAGGGGAGCGGTAAGCTGGTGCAGTTCCAAGCAAAGCAGCCAATTCTACATGCGAAGCGGAGTACATCGATGCCTCAAAGGCAGCGAAGGAAGGTGTCTGGATGAAGCAGTTCATGACAGATCTTGGAGTAGTTCCCAGTGCACTGAATCCAATGAACCTATTCTGTGACAACACTGGTGCCATTGCTCTAGCCAAGGAACCAAGGTTTCACAAGAGGACCAGACACATAAAGCGACGCTTCAACTCCATCCGCGATTACATCGAGGAAAAGGACATAAATATTTGCAAAGTGCACACAGATCTGAATGTTGCAGACCCGTTGACTAAACCTCTTCCAAAGGCTAAACATGATCAACACCAGAACTGCATGGGTGTTCGATTCATTATAGTGTAAATCGCATTGTGATGTGAGCTACATTATTGACTCTAGTGAAAGTGGGAGACTATTGGAAATATGCCCTAGAGGCAATAAATAAAGTGTTTATTGTTATATTTCCTTGTTCATGATAATCGTTTATTATCCTTGCTATAAGTGTATTGATTGGAAACACATTACATGTGTGGGTAAATAGACAACACTTTGTCCCTAGTATGCCTCTAGTGAACTAGCTCGTTGATCAAAGATGGTCAAGATTTTCTAGCCATTGACATGTGATGTCATTTGATAGCGGGATCACATCATTAGGCGAATGATGTGATGCACAAGACCCAAACTACAAACGTAGCATATGATCGTGTCAGTTTATTGCTATTGTATTCTGCATCTCAAGTATATGTTCCTATGACCATGAGATCATGCAACTCACGGACATCGGAGGAGTACCTTGTGTGTATCAAATGTCACAACGTAATTGGGTGACTAGAAAGGTGCTCTACAGGTATCTCCGAGGGTGTCTGTTGAGTTGGCATGGATCAAGACTGGGATTTGTTACTCCGTGTGACGGAGAGGTATCTCAGGGCCCACTCGATAATACAACATCACAGTAAGCCTTGCAAGCAATGTGACTAAGTGTTAGTCACGGGATCTTGTATTACGAAATGAGTAAAGAGACTTTTCGGTAACGAGGTTGAACTAGGTATGGAGATACCGACGATCAAATCTCGGGCAAGTAACATACCGAAAAAGAAAGGGAACATCATACGGGATTAACTGAATCCTTGACATAGAGGTTCGACCGATAAAGATCTTCGTAGAATATGTAGGAACCAATATGGGCATCCAGGTCCCGCTATTGGTTATTGACCGTACAGATGTCTCGGTCATGTCTACATAGTTCTCGAACCCGCAGGGTCTGCACACTTAAGGTTTGGTGACGTTTCGGTAGTATAGAGTTATGTATGGTTGTGACCGAAGGTTTTTCCGAGTCCCGGATGAGATCTCAGACGTCACGAGGAGCTCCGGAATGGTCCGTAGGTAAAGATTGATATATAGGAAGTCCTGTTTTGGTCACCGGAAAAGTTTCGGGCTAACCGGTAATGTACTGGGAGTGCCGGTAGTGTACCGGGAGACCACCGGGAGGGGTATTTCGACCTGAGAGGATTCATGGGCTGTGGCAGAATAATTACCAGCCTTTTGTGGGCTGGTGGAAGTCCCACACAAAGCCCATGCAGCTAGGGAAAGAAATCCCAAAGAGAAAAAGTGGAAAAAGGCAAAAATACGATGAATCCTAGTCCTACTAGGATTGGAGGTGGATTCCACCTCTCCCACCTGGTTCGGCCTGCTCCTTGGAGGCTTGGCCCTTGGGCCAAGCCTCCTCCTCTCTTCCTACTATATATACTGGTGGTTTTAGGGTTTTTGCACAGAATTTTAGCCACGTGTTACCCGTTCCTCCAGTGCATAGTTTCTCCTCTAGATCGGATTTCTGTAGTGCTTAGGCAAAGCCCTGCCGGAATAGCTCCACCACCATTGCCGGAGCGCTGTCATGCTGCCAAAGAACTCTTCTTCCTCTTCGCTCCCTCTTGCTGGATCAAGATGGCAGAGATCGTCATCAAGCCGTACGCGTGCTGAACGCGGAGGTGTTGTCCGTTCGGCGCTAGATTGGATCACGGGACACTCGGCGATTTGGATCGCGAAGACGTTCGACTACACCAACCACGTTTCTTAACGCTTCCCGCTTAGCGATCTACAAGGGTATGTAGATCCACCCTCCCTCTCGTAGATGCTCATCGCCATGGATAGGTCTTGCGTGAACGTAGGAAAATTTTTGTTTCCCATGCAACGTTCCCCAACAGACCTGTCTATTGAGACGTCTAAAACTTGACCCTCTCGGGGTGAACCGCCCCTCCTTATATAATCTGAAGGGGCGGCTTACATGTAGAGTCTAAGTCGGATTGAGACAACTTATTATGACTTCCCATCGTGGGCTTCTCTTCATGGGCTTCTAAGTCACCAGGCGGTTTACATAGGGCGGCTTACGCCGGGCAGCTTACACAGGGTGGCTTACTTTGGAGACTCATCTTTAGGGACTCATCTTCAAGGGCTTACAACCAGAAAGTCATCTTCAGGGACTTACAACCGGAGAGTCATAACTGTCTTATACCTTATAAAGCTTCGGCGGGTGTAGCCCCCAAGGGCCGACTCATTAGTATGTGATGTGTCGGGTCTTTAATTTGAACCATATAATCTGTTTGAACAACTGAATACTGTAGCCCCCAAGTGTCGGGTCGCACGCCTGCGGCGACTTGGGACTTTAGAAAATTTGATCTGAGCGGTATAGCCCCCAAGTGTCGGGTCAGTAAGAATTACTGGGCTGGGACTTAGAAAAATATAGAAAGGCCTGCTCATCTCCTTGAGATAATAGGGTCTTGGTGACAATGTAATGATTTTAAACCCGGCTTGCATTAGCCCCAAAGTGTCGTGGTGCATGCTTGAAGTGACATGGGACTTTCATAATTGATATAAACTGGACTTGTATAGTGTAGCCCCCAAGTGCCGGGTTGTCTGCCTGCGGCGACTCGAGACTATGTGAGAATAATATGACTCATCACAATTTGTTGAATGAATCCTTGACCGTGGTTGTAATATAACCCGAAATGAATATCCTAGAATAATTCTTGTCTTTGACATGAAATCCCTGCTCGTGGTTGCGGTGCAGCCCATCAAATATATGTTTGAGAAATCCATGAGTGTTGTAGTATACTATAGAGCACAATTGAAGAAATACGGGAATCGGTCAATTAGATGACACGACATTTATATCTGATAGGGCGGCTCTTGAAAAATAATGAATTCTCCGAGCTGGCTTGAAAACCCAATCATTTAGTACTAGTTATGATAAACCATGAAGATCCAGCCAAGTTTGCTATTAAAGATTCATTTGCTATTTACAGAAGTTTTTCATTATACTTAACGGTGGCTCATCTTAAGAGATAAGACCTGCAAAATAAACAAGACAGAATATATTCTACATTGCTGTAAGGGCGGCTTAAAAAGCACAACCTGGAGATGCTATATCTTTCCTGATTTGTTTTTTGAAATTTTTTGAACAACTCATGTGCCGGCTCTACTGGGTTGCCTCGCCACTTAAAACTCCTTAACAGTATAGGGTCTCTGTGGAGATTGGCCGTTAAGTTTTTGAACCGGCTCAGGGTCTCTAAGCGAGATTAACTGAAAGGAAGTGTGATGTCCTAGAAGATACATGGTAGGGCATGAGTACCCTGATAGCCCAAAGACGGCCTCTCACGTGACATAAATCCGTTGTTTTAACCTTAAACAGTACAGGGTCCTCGAGGATTAACTGTCTAAGAGTACAAACGGGCCACATAGCGGAGAGTGGGCAGTAGATGGGAGAGTTTATCCTTGCTTTCCATAAGCTGGCCCTCATGTGACAAGAGCCGCCGTTTTAACCTTAACCAGTACAGGGTCTGTATGGAGATTGGCCGTCAATTTGTTTGAACCGGCTCAGGGTCTCTAGGAGAGATTAACTGGTAAGAGTTCAGCGGGTCACCTAGCAGAGTAGCATCAGCTTACAGGCAGGTTTAATCCTGTTTGGCTTAAGAGCCGATCAAGAGAGTGTGTAAGCTACACCCGGTGGGTGGGAAGCCCCCAAGTGACCTTTGTTAAAGGAATCAACTGTTTGGCTTAAGAGCCGACCGATAGGGTTTGATAAGCTACACCCGGTGGGTGGGAAGCCCCCTGGACGATTATGTTGATGGAGTCAACTATTTGGCTTGAGAGCCGACCGATAGGGTTTGATAAGCTACACCAGGTGGGTGGGAAGCCCCCTAGACGATCATGTTGACAGAGTCAACTTTCTGCATCATCTTGTAATTTGCCATCTTCTAATGAAGAAAACGGTAGAAGCCTCCAAGTGAATTTATGATGATCCAATGAATTCGGGCACCCGTGTTTGAACGGTATATCTCAGCAGTTCGTCCTCTTGGGCAACTTTTTAATTCTTCTGCCAATAATGTAATAGCCCCAAGGATTGGGTTTCCTATTGAAAACGACCAAATGTATCTCGCCGTGTCTGTAGCCCCCGAGTCTTAAGTTGACTCGAAGAGGCGGCTTGAGAATCTCCACTAAAAGTTGAGGTTGGCCGTGGCGGGTTATAAATGATCCCGTATGATTTGTTTCAATAATCTGATCGATGGTTCATCCTGGCTGGTTGTTGAAGTGAGCCAAACTATAATGGCGGGACTTGTGCGCGTTGACCGTTGGGCGGCTCGTATCGATGAGCACTGCACCGATATGTTGATGTAGATCAAATTGTGGGTGTCATCTTGCGCGTGTCTGTTGGGCGGCTCATATAGGCAAGCACTGCACCGATATGTTGATATAGATCAAACTATGGGCGGCGTCTTGCACGCGTCCATTGGGCGGCTCATATAGGCGAGCACTGCACCAATATGTTGAGGTAGAATCAGACTGTGGGTGGCGTCTTGCGCTCGTCCATTGGGCGGCTCATATAGGCGAGCCCGACCCTATTATGCCAATGTAGAATGTGTTGGAAATATGCCCTAGAGGCAATAATAAAATGGTTATTATTGTATTTCCTAGTTCATGATAATTGTCTATTGTTCATGCTATAATTGTGTTAACCGGAAACCGTAATACATGTGTGAATACATAGACCACAACGTGTCCCTAGTGAGCCTCTAGTTGGCTAGCTCGTTGATCAATAGATGGTCTCGGTTTCATGACCATGGACATTGGATGTCGTTGATAACGGGATCACATCATTAGGAGAATGATGTGATGGACAAGACCCAATCCTAAGCATAGCACAAGATCGTGTAGTTCGTTTGCTAAAGCTTTTCAATGTCAAGTGTCATTTCCTTAGACCATGAGATTGTGTAACTCCCGGATACCGTAGGAATGCTTTGGGTGTGCCAAACGTCACAACGTAACTGGGTGGCTATAAAGGTACGCTACGGGTATCTCCGAAAGTGTCTGTTGGGTTGACACGAATCGAGACTGGGATTTGTCACTCCGTGCGACGGAGAGGTATCTCTGGGCCCACTCGGTAAGACATCATCATTATGAGCTCAATGTGACTAAGGAGTTAGTCACGGGATGATGTATTACGGAACGAGTAAAGAGACTTGCCGGTAACGAGATTGAACAAGGTATGGGGATACCGACGATCGAATCTCGGGCAAGTACCATACCGATAGACAAAGGGAATTGTATACGGGATTGATTGAATCCCTGACATCGTGGTTCATCCGATGAGATCATCGTGGAGTACGTGGGAGCCAACATGGGTATCCAGATCCCGCTGTTGGTTATTGGCCGGAGAGGTGTCTCGGTCATGTCTACGTGTCTCCCGAACCCGTAGGGTCTACACACTTAAGGTTCGATGACGCTAGGGTTATAGGGAAATAGTGTACGTGGTTACCGAAGGTTGTTCGGAGTCCCGGATGAGATCCCGGACGTCACGAGGAGTCCCGGAATGGTCCGGAGACGAAGATTGATATATAGGAAGTGAGGATTTGGTTACCGGAAGTGTTCCGGGTGTCACCGGTAGTGTACCGGGACCACCGGAAGGGTTCCGGGGGTCCACCAAGTGGGCCCACCTGCCCCGGAAGGTTCCGTGGGCTAAGAGTGGGAGGGAGCCAGCCCCTAGGTGGGCTGGTGCGCCTCCCACCCCAGCCCAAGGCGTGGCAAAGGTGGAGGGGGGCAAACCCTAGGCTTAGATGGGCCTTAAGGCCCACCCTAGGGCGCCCCACCTCTCCCTTGCCCTAGCCGCCGGCCAGATGGCATCTGGTGGCTGCCGCCACCCCTAGGGTGGAACCCTAGGGCGCAGCCACCCCTCCTCCCTCTCTCCTATATATAGTGGAGGTATTTGGGGCTGCACAACACACGGTTCTCCCTCTCTCTCTGGTGCAGCCCTACCTCCTCCTCCCCTCGTTCTCCGTAGCGCTTAGCGAAGCTCTGTCGGAGTACCACGCAGCTCCACCGCCACCACGCCGTCGTGCTGCCGGAGCTCTCCCTCAACCTCTCCTCCCTCCTTGCTGGATCAAGGCGTAGGAGACGTCACCAGGCTGCACGTGTGTTGAACGCGGAGGTGCCGTCCGTTCGGCACTTGATCGGATCCACCGCGATCTGAATCGCTGCGAGTACGACTCCATCAACCGCGTTCTTGTAACGCTTCCGCTTAGCGATCTTCAAAGGTATGAAGATCCACTCTCCCCTTGCTCGTTGCTGGTTTCTCCATAGATGGATCTTGGTGACACGTAGGAAAATTTTTGATTTACTACTACGTTCCCCAACAGTGGCATCATGAGCTAGGTCTATGCGTAGAATCTATGCACGAGTAGAACACAAAGCAGTTGTGGGCGTCGATTTTGTTAATATGCTTGCCGTTACTAGTCTTATCTTGATTCGACGGTATTGTGGGATGAAGCGGCCCGGACCAACCTTACACGTACGCTTACGTGAGACCGGTTCCACCGCCTGACATGCACCAGTTGCATAAGGTGGCTAGCGGGTGTCTGTCTCTCCCACCTTAGTCGGATTGGATTCGATGAAAAGGGTCCTTATGAAGGGTAAATAGCAATTGGCATATCACGTTGTGGTTTTGGCGTAGGTAAGAAACGTTCTTGCTAGAAACCTATAGCAACCACGTAAAAACTTGCAACTACAAATTAGAGGACGTCTAACTTGTTTTTGCAGCATATGCCTTGTGATGTGATATGGCCAGAAGGATGTGATGTGATGCATTGTGATGTATGAGATTGATCATGTTCTTGTAATAGGGTTCACGACTTGCATGTCGATGACTATGACAACCGGCAGGAGCCATAGGAGTTGTCTTACATTATTGTATGACCTGCGTGTCAATCATAAACGCCATGTAATTACTTTACTTTATTGCTAAGCGTTAGCCATAGTAGTAGAAGTAATAGTTGGCGAGGCAACTTCATGAAGACACAATGATGGAGATCATGATGATGGAGATCATGGTGTCGTGCCGGTGACAATGATGATCATCGTGCCCCGAAGATGGAGATCATAGGAGCAAGATGATATTGGCCATATCATGTCACTATATTGATTGCATGTGATGTTTATCATGTTTACATCTTATTTGCTTAGAACGACGGTAGTAAATAAGATGATCTCTCAATAAAATTTCAAGAGAAGTGTTCACCCTAACTGTGCACCGTTGCTAAGGATCGTTGTTCCGAAGCACCACGTGATGATCGGGTGTGATAGGTTCTAACGTTCGCATACAACGGGTGTAAGCCAGATTTACACACGCGAAACACTTAGGTTGACTTGACGAGCCTAGCATGTACAGACATGGCCTCGGAACACGGAAGACCGAAAGGTCGAACATGAGTCGTATAGAAGATACGATCAACATGGAGATGTTCACCATGGATGACTAGTCCGTCTCACGTGATGATCGGACACGGGCTAGTTGACATGGATCATGTGTCACTTAGATGACTAGAGAGATGTCTATCTGAGTGGGAGTTCATTGAATAATTTGATTATGTGAACTCGATTATCATGAACTTAGTCTAAAATTGCCTTTAATATCTATATTGTAGATCCAATGGCCAACGCAAATGTCAACCTCAATTTCAACGCGTTCCTAGAGAAAACCAAGCTGAAAGATGATGGAAGCAACTATACGGACTGGGTCCGTGGCTTGAGGATCATCCTCATAGCTTCCAAGAGATTGTATGTCCTTGATGCACCGCTAGGTGACCCACCCATTCTCCCAGCGGACCAAGATGTTACGAACGCTTGGCAGTCACGCTGCGATGATTACTCCCTTGTTCAGTGCGGCATGCTTTACAGTTTAGAATCGGGGCTCCAAAAACGTTTTGAGCAACACGGAGCATATGAGATGTTCCAAGAGCTGAAACTAGTTTTCCAAGCTCATGCCCGAGTCGAGAGATATGACATCTCCGATAAGTTCTTTAGCAGTAAGATGGAGGAGAATAGTTCTGTCAGTGAGCACATCCTCAAGATGTCGGGGCTTCACAACCGCTTGACTCAGCTAGGAGTTAATCTCCCGGATGACTCGGTCATTGACAGAATCCTCCAGTCGCTTCCACCTAGCTTCAAAAGCTTTGTGATGAACTACAACATGCAGGGGATGGAGAAGACCATTCCTGAGTTGTACTCGATGCTGAAATCAGCAGAGGTCGAGATCAGAAAGGAGCATCAAGTGTTGATGGTAAATAAGACCACTAGTTTCAAGAAAGGCAAGGGTAAGAAGAACTTCAAGAAAGACGGCAAAGCTGTTGCCGTGCCCGGTAAGCAAGTTGCCGGGAAGAAGAAGAACAAGAATGGACCCAAGCCTGAGACTGAGTGCTTTTATTGCAAGGGTACCGGTCACTGGAAGCGGAACTGCCCCAAGTATTTAGCGGATAAGAAGGACGGTAACGTTAAAGGTATATGTGATATACTTGTTATTGATGTGTACCTAACCAGCGCTCGTAGTAGCTCCTGGGTATTTGATACCGGTGCAGTTGCTCACATTTGTAACTCCAAGCAGGAGCTGCGGAATAAGCGGAGGCTGGCCAAGGATGAGGTGACGATGCGCGTCGGGAATGGTTCCAAGGTCGATGTGATCGCCGTCGGCACGCTACCTCTACATCTACCTTCGGGATTAGTTTTAAACCTTAATAATTGTTATTTAGTACCAGCTTTGAGCATGAACATTGTATCTGGATCTCGCTTGATGCGAGATGGCTACTCATTTAAATCCGAGAATAATGGTTGTTCTGTTTATATGAGAGAAATGTTTTATGCTCATGCCCCGCTGGTCAATGGTTTATTTTTGATGAATCTCGAACGTGATGTTACACATATCCATAGTGTGAGTACCAAAAGGTGTAAAGTTGATAACGATAGTCCCACTTACATGTGGCATTGCCGTCTTGGCCATATTGGTGTCAAACGCATGAAGAAGCTCCATGCTGATGGACTTTTGGAGTCACTTGATTTCGAATCATTTGACACATGCGAACCATGCCTCTTGGGCAAGATGACCAAGACTCCACTCTCCGGAACAATGGAGCGAGCAACTGACTTGTTGGAGATAATACATACCGATGTATGCGGTCCAATGAGTGTCGAGGCTCGCGGTGGCTACCGTTATGTTCTCACCCTCACTGATGACTTGAGCAGATATGGGTATGGCTACTTAATGAAACACAAGTCTGAAACCTTTGAAAGGTTCAAGGAATTTCAGAGTGAGGTCGAGAATCAACGTGACAGGAAAATAAAATGCCTACGATCTGATCGTGGCGGAGAATATTTAAGTCACAAGTTTGACACGCACCTTAGGAAATGTGGAATTGTTTCACAGCTCACGCCGCCAGGCACACCTCAGCGAAATGGTGTGTCTGAACGTCGTAATCACACTCTATTGGATATGGTGCGATCTATGATGTCTCTTACCGACTTACCGCTATCATTTTGGGGATATGCATTAGAGACTGCCGCATTCACTTTAAATAGGGCACCGTCTAAATCCGTAGAGACGACACCGTATGAATTATGGTTTGGAAAGAAACCTAAGCTGTCGTTTCTAAAAGTTTGGGGATGCGATGCTTATGTGAAGAAACTTCAACCTGAGAAGCTCGAACCCAAAGCGGAAAAGTGCGTCTTCATAGGATATCCCAAGGAGACTATTGGGTATACCTTCTACCTACGATCCGAAGGCAAAGTCTTTGTTGCCAAGAATGGATCCTTTCTCGAGAAAGAGTTTCTCTCGAAAGAAGTAAGTGGGAGGAAAATGGAACTTGATGAGGTAATTGTACCTTCACTCGAACCGGAGAGTAGCGCAGCACAGGAAGTTGTTTCTGTGGAGCCTACACCGGCTAGAGAGGAAGTTAATGATGATGATCATGAAACATCAGATCAAGTTGCTACTCGAAGGTCCACTAGGACACGTTCCGCACCAGAGTGGTACGGTAATCCTGTCCTAGAGATCATGTTGTTGGACAACGGTGAACCTTCGAACTATGAAGAAGCGATGGCGGGCCCGAATTCCGACAAATGGCTTGAGGCCATGAAATCCGAGATAGGATCCATGTATGAGAACAAAGTATGGACTTTGGTGGACTTGCCTGATGATAAGCGAGCCATTGAAAATAAATGGATCTTTAAGAAGAAGACTGACGCAGACGGTAATGTGACCGCCTATAAAGCTCGGCTTGTCGCTAAGGGTTATCGACAAGTTCAAGGAGTTGACTACGATGAGACTTTCTCACCCGTAGCGATGCTAAAGTCTGTCCGAATCATGTTAGCAGTTGCCGCATTTTATGATTATGAAATCTGGCAAATGGACGTCAAAACGGCATTCCTTAATGGCTTCCTCAAGGAAGAACTGTATATGATGCAGCCGGAAGGTTTTGTCGATCCTAAAGATGCTAACAAGGTATGCAAGCTCCAGCGCTCCATCTATGGGCTGGTGCAAGCATCTCGGAGTTGGAACATTCGCTTTAATGAGGTGATTAAAGCGTTTGGGTTTGTACAGGTTTATGGAGAACCCTGTATTTACAAGAAAGTGAGTGGGAGCTCTATAGCATTTCTTATACTGTATGTGGATGACATGCTGATAATGGGAAATAATATAGAACTCTTGGAAAGTATCAAGGCCTACTTGAATAAGTGTTTTTCAATGAAGGACCTTGGAGAAGCTGCTTACATATTAGGTATTAAGATCTATAGAGATAGATCAAAACGCCTCATTGGTCTTTCACAAAGCACATACCTTGAAAAGATATTGAAGAAGTTCAATATGGATCAGTCCAAGAAGGGGTTCTTGCCTGTGTTGCAAGGTGTGAGATTGAGTACGACTCAATGCCCGACCACGGCAAAGGATAGAGAAGAGATGAGTGCCATCCCCTATGCTTCAGCCATAGGCTCTATCATGTATGCCATGCTGTGTACCAGACCTGATGTGAACCTTGCCATAAGTTTGGTAGGGAGGTACCAAAGTGATCCCGGAGCGGAACACTGGACAGCGGTCAAGAATATCCTGAAGTACCTGAAAAGGACAAAGGACATGTTTCTCGTTTATGGAGGTGCCGAAGAGCTCGTCGTAAAGGGTTACGTCGATGCTAGCTTCGACACAGATCCGGACGACTCCAAGTCGCAAACCGGATACGTGTATATTATGAATGGAGGGGCAGTGAGCTGGAGCAGCAGCAAGCAAAGCGTCGTGGCAGCATCTACATGTGAAGCGGAGTACATAGCTGCTTCGGAAGCAGCAAAGGAGGGAGTCTGGATGAAGGAGTTCATCACCGACCTAGGAGTGATTCCGAATGCGTCGGGCCCGATGACTCTACTCTGTGACAACACTGGAGCTATTGCCCTTGCGAAGGAGCCCAGGTTTCACAAGAAGACAAGACACATCAAGCGCCGCTTCAACTCCATCCGTGATTACATTCAGGAGGGAGACATAGATATTTGTAAAGTGCATACGGATCTGAATGTCGCAGATCCATTGACTAAACCTCTCTCACGAGCAAAACATGATCAACACCAGAATGCTATGGGTGTTCGATTCATCACAATGTAACTAGATTATTGACTCTAGTGCAAGTGGGAGACTGTTGGAAATATGCCCTAGAGGCAATAATAAAATGGTTATTATTGTATTTCCTAGTTCATGATAATTGTCTATTGTTCATGCTATAATTGTGTTAACCGGAAACCGTAATACATGTGTGAATACATAGACCACAACGTGTCCCTAGTGAGCCTCTAGTTGGCTAGCTCGTTGATCAATAGATGGTCTCGGTTTCATGACCATGGACATTGGATGTCGTTGATAACGGGATCACATCATTAGGAGAATGATGTGATGGACAAGACCCAATCCTAAGCATAGCACAAGATCGTGTAGTTCGTTTGCTAAAGCTTTTCAATGTCAAGTGTCATTTCCTTAGACCATGAGATTGTGTAACTCCCGGATACCGTAGGAATGCTTTGGGTGTGCCAAACGTCACAACGTAACTGGGTGGCTATAAAGGTACGCTACGGGTATCTCCGAAAGTGTCTGTTGGGTTGACACGAATCGAGACTGGGATTTGTCACTCCGTGCGACGGAGAGGTATCTCTGGGCCCACTCGGTAAGACATCATCATTATGAGCTCAATGTGACTAAGGAGTTAGTCACGGGATGATGTATTACGGAACGAGTAAAGAGACTTGCCGGTAACGAGATTGAACAAGGTATGGGGATACCGACGATCGAATCTCGGGCAAGTACCATACCGATAGACAAAGGGAATTGTATACGGGATTGATTGAATCCCTGACATCGTGGTTCATCCGATGAGATCATCGTGGAGTACGTGGGAGCCAACATGGGTATCCAGATCCCGCTGTTGGTTATTGGCCGGAGAGGTGTCTCGGTCATGTCTACGTGTCTCCCGAACCCGTAGGGTCTACACACTTAAGGTTCGATGACGCTAGGGTTATAGGGAAATAGTGTACGTGGTTACCGAAGGTTGTTCGGAGTCCCGGATGAGATCCCGGACGTCACGAGGAGTCCCGGAATGGTCCGGAGACGAAGATTGATATATAGGAAGTGAGGATTTGGTTACCGGAAGTGTTCCGGGTGTCACCGGTAGTGTACCGGGACCACCGGAAGGGTTCCGGGGGTCCACCAAGTGGGCCCACCTGCCCCGGAAGGTTCCGTGGGCTAAGAGTGGGAGGGAGCCAGCCCCTAGGTGGGCTGGTGCGCCTCCCACCCCAGCCCAAGGCGTGGCAAAGGTGGAGGGGGGCAAACCCTAGGCTTAGATGGGCCTTAAGGCCCACCCTAGGGCGCCCCACCTCTCCCTTGCCCTAGCCGCCGGCCAGATGGCATCTGGTGGCTGCCGCCACCCCTAGGGTGGAACCCTAGGGCGCAGCCACCCCTCCTCCCTCTCTCCTATATATAGTGGAGGTATTTGGGGCTGCACAACACACGGTTCTCCCTCTCTCTCTGGTGCAGCCCTACCTCCTCCTCCCCTCGTTCTCCGTAGCGCTTAGCGAAGCTCTGTCGGAGTACCACGCAGCTCCACCGCCACCACGCCGTCGTGCTGCCGGAGCTCTCCCTCAACCTCTCCTCCCTCCTTGCTGGATCAAGGCGTAGGAGACGTCACCGGGCTGCACGTGTGTTGAACGCGGAGGTGCCGTCCGTTCGGCACTTGATCGGATCCACCGCGATCTGAATCGCTGCGAGTACGACTCCATCAACCGCGTTCTTGTAACGCTTCCGCTTAGCGATCTTCAAAGGTATGAAGATCCACTCTCCCCTTGCTCGTTGCTGGTTTCTCCATAGATGGATCTTGGTGACACGTAGGAAAATTTTTGATTTACTACTACGTTCCCCAACAGATTGGACCATAGGGCGGCGACTCATAAGCGTCCGTTGGGCGTCTCGTACTGGTGTATGCAGCCACTGGCGTGTTGATGTAGACGTAGAAGTTCATCGTGGCGTTGTAAGCCGGTGCATTCCCAAGAGACAGCTGCGGCATTGTTGGCCGGCACAGAAGTGCGAGTCGCCGGTGGTGTTGTAAGAAGATATCACGGTGTTGTAAGCCGACGAGTCACCCATGGTATTTATAAGCCGACGTTGGCGCATGGGTCATTTCTGGCATGTCGATGTAGCCTGGACCGCGGGGCGGTGGCTCAGGGATGTCCATTGAGTAGTACGGCACGGACAAACGCCGGCACAGAATGATGTCAGCAACGTACTCGCCGTATCCCGGGTGTGATAATCACTCTTTGTAGTGAATAACTGTCCTGCGCAAAAGACATCACATGCCAGAGTAATTGTTCTCACAAAAATAATATGTGTTTAAATAAAATAAATTGAGCGAATATCACCTGATATTTTTTGTCGGAATTCATCCGTCATGGGGTTGATGATGGCGGAAGTGCGCCCTGATAAATTTTTGAGCTGATCATACCCTCATATGTTTTTTTCGGAGCCATCAGGCTCCCACCTCTTATTCCCGTAGAAGCCAACCGGGTCGTAGGAGCAGCCGATGGCGGGGGTGATAGGAGATAAAGGAGCCGCTGGGCGGCAAAGCGACCATGGCATGACGGCCGGGCGAGGCCGAGGTGGCTAGGCCAAGCAGCCATGGCGCAGCGGGCGGAGAGAGGTGGCAGCGCGGGCCGTCGAGGTGGAGCGGCGGGCTGAGCCGACGCGTTGAACCGACAGGAGCGGGGCCGATGGGTAAAGTGGCGGCAGCTCAAGGCGGAGGCCGCGGCAACTCAGTCATGTGCAGGCCGAGCGGATCAAGGTGGAGACACCGCGAAGGGAGCCGGAACTGCCGTGGCACAGCGGATGCGGTGGTGAACCGGCTCGGGGCGAGGTGAAGCGGCGCGGCAGCGGGCGGCTCCAAGGCACATATGGCACAGCAGCAGCGGGAGCGGGCTCAGGCACTTTATCCATGGCTGCTCGGCAAAGGCAGTGGCAGGCCATGGTGGTCGGTCGTGGTGCTCACGGGCGGGTGGAAGTGAAGTGATGGACGGCTGGGGATGCTGCAGGGGCCGCATGGAGGCAGAGACGAGTCAGCGGCGGCTCGACACGAGGTCCATATGAGGGCGGCTCGAGGCGACGCATGGCAGAGTTGGAGCAACGTGGGGCAGCTCGAGGCGGAAGCGAGGGCCGCTTGGACTGTGGTTTTTGAGGTGAGGCGCGTTGGAGGCGGCTGGCAGACGTGATGGAGAAACGCTGGTGGCTCAGAGCAGCGCAAGGTGAGGCGGAAGCAAAACCGGCTTCGCACAGCCATGGCTGACGAGGCAAGGCACGTCAGTAGGGCCGACTCGATGCGAGGTCGAGCGAGGCCATGGCCATGACAGCGGAGAAGCGATGGAGTCGGTCGGTGGGTTGAGGCATACCGAGGCAGTGTCTCGATGGAGTTAAAGCAGCGTCTTGGAGCAGCGTGCCGGCTCCAGGCACGGCGGCGGCTCGAAGTGGAAACAAACGGAGGCGAGTCTGCATCGAGGCGGATGACTCAGAGGCCACTCGCAGGCAGAGCGAGGCCGGGTCAGCGGAGGCGTGACGGATCCAGCCGCGGGGCAAAGCGGTTGTGGCAACGCGGACGCGGGAAAGGAGTGGGACCTGGGCCGTTGGGAAGGCGAGCACGACAAGGTGAGGCGCTGGCAGAGAGGGGCAGTCATGAAGCGGTGCCGGCGGCAGGGCGGCTGGGGACAAGGCCCAGGTGAAGCGGCCTTAGCGCAGTGAGGGGAGACGAGCTGCGGCGGCCATGGCGCAGTGGCAGGGAGATGAGCGCGGACAGGGCGGCTTGAGAGGCGTCGGCCTACAGCAGAGGCGGAGGAAACGGCGGCGGCTCGGCCACGGCGATGGCAGGACGCGGACAGAGCGGCTCGAAGGCACCGACCCTCGGTACAGACGGAGGCCACGGCGGCGCTGACTATGCCATGGCGGCTCAAGGTGAGGTACAGCTATGAGGCGGGCGAAGGCGGGCGCGACGAGCCGGCAAGCGCATGGAGGCGGCTCACAGCAAGGTCATGGCGGCTCCTGGTGCATCAATGCTGGCCCGGTGACGGAGCTTCGACGGGTCATGGTGGCTCGCAGCAGCAGCGGGAGACAAGCTGTGGCGGCCACGGCACAGCAGCAGGGAGACGAGCGCGGCCGAAAGGGCCGGCTCAAGGCTAGACAAGCCACATCCGAAGCAGGCGCTGGTAGAATACGAGTCCATGTGCAGGTATGTTTTCGGGACGTGGCCGGCTCGGTCATCCACGTCCATATCCTCCTCTAGATCGTGGCCTTTTTTCTCCCTTTTTTCAGGGGTAGCAGCGACCAAGACAATAGCAGTAACTCGCCGCTAATAGATCGATGCGTTGGGCACAGATGAAAATATTTTCTGTGCTTAACATGCCATATACTCCATCGGTCTCAGCTGTAGTAGACACGATCCGCCCTCGGACTGACGGATTGCCAGACACGTGTGCGGTGACTCACACAACGAAACCCTAATACCTCTTTTCTTCAAACCCATATATGTCGTTCCAATTACTCGTTGTGGTGACGATGTAGATCCTTCCGCACTGGCTTTTCTTTATCCGAAAAATTGTGAGCTTCTCGATCCTTGAGAGAGATCCCTTCAAGAACACAAATCACCGTGCATGGCCCCATGGTGGGTGCCAACTGTCATGGTTTTGTCACGGCAGATGTCCGGGTGAACGGACTAAGGTTCGGGGTAGAAACGCAACTATGTGGCGGCTTGAAGGGGTTGATCGGAATCGAGAGACGCGGAGTTTACCCAGGTCCGGCCCCTCCGATGGAGGTAAAAGCCTACGTCCTTCTTGTCTGGTATTGATGATGAAGAAGATCTGTTGGTTACAAGGGTGCTGTTTTGCTACCTCTAATCACGAGAGTCTCTAATCTCTTGTCTATCTAAGACCTGTCTATTGAGACGTTTAAAAACTTGACCCTCTCGGGGTGACCCGCCCCTCCTTATATAAGCTGAATGGGCAGCTTACATGTAGAGTCTAAGTCAGATTGAGACAACTTATTATGACTTTCCATCGTGGGCTTCTCTTCATGGGCTTTTGAGTCACCGGGTGGCTTACGCCGGGCGGCTTACATAGGGCGGCTTACGCCGGGCAGCTTACACAGGGCGGCTTACACTTGAGACTCATCTTCAGGGACTCATCTTCAGGGGATTACAACCGGAGAGTCATCTTCAGGGACTTACAACCGGAGAGTCATCCAGGGACTCACAACCGGAGAGTCATTCGGGGACTCACAACCGGAGAGTCATCCAGGGACTCACAACCGGGGAGTCATTCGGGGACTCACAATCGGAGAGTCATCCAGGGACTTACAACTGGAGAGTCATCCAGGGACTTGCAACCGAAGAGTCATCCGGGGACTCACAACCGGAGAGTCATCCGGGGACTCACAACCGGAGAGTCATCTAGGGACTTTCAACTGGCCAGGTCATAACTATCTCCCGAGTCATACTGCGGGGTATATCCCCGACACCTTCCTTTGCTGCTTCCGAAGCAGCTATGTACTCCGCTTCACATGTAGATGTCGCCACGATGCTTTGCTTGCTGCTGCACCAGCTGACTGCCCCTCCGTTCAAAATATACATGTATCCGGTTTGTGACTTGGAGTCATCCGGATCTGTGTCGAAGCTATCATCGACGTAACCCTTTACGACGAGCTCTTCGGCACCTCCATATACGAGAAACATGTCCTTGGTCCTTTTCAGGTACTTCAGGATATTTTTCACCGTTGTCCAGTGTTCTGCTCCGGGATCACTTTGGTACCTCCCTACCAAACTTATGGCAAGGTTCACATCAGGTCTGGTACACAGCATGGCATACATAATAGAGCCTATGGCTGAAGCATAGGGGATGATACTCATCTTTTCTCTATCCTCTACTGTGGTCGGGCATTGAGTTGTACTCAATCCAACACCCTGTAACACAGGCAAGAACCCCTTCTTGGACTGATCCATATTGAACTTCTTCAATATCTTGTCAAGGTATGTGCTTTGTAAAAGACCTATGAGGCGTCTCGATCTATCTCTATAGATCTTGATGCCTAATATGTAAGTAGCTTCTCCAAGGTCCTTCATTGAAAAACACTTATTCAATTAGGTCTTTATGCTTTCGAAAAGTTCTATATCATTTCCCATCAACAATATGTCATCCACATATAATATGAGAAATGCTACAGAGCTCCCACTCACTTTCTTGTAAATACAGGGTTCTCCATAAACCTGTATAAATCCAAACGCTTTAATCAATTCATTAAAGGAGATGCTTGCACAAGCCCATAGATGGAGCACTGGAGCTTGCATACCTTGTTAGCATTCTTAGGATCGACAAAACCTTCCGGCATCATATACAATTCTTCCTTAAGAAAACCATTAAGGAATGACGTTTTGACATCCATTTTCCAGATCTCATAATCATAAAATGCGGTAATTGCTAACATGATTCGGACGGACTTCAGCATTGCTATGGGTGAGAAAGTCTCATCGTAGTCAACTCCTTGAACTTGTCGATAGCCCTTAGCAACAAGCCGAGCCTTATAGACAGACACATTACCATTCGCGTCAGTCTTCTTCTTAAAGATCTATTTATTTTCTATGGCTCGCCGATCATCGGGCAAGTCCACCAAAGTCCATACTTCGTTATCATACATGGATCCTATCTCGGATTTCATGGCTTCAAGCCATTTGTTGGAGTCTGGGTCTGCCATGGCTTCTTCATAGTTCGAAGGTTCACCGTTGTCCAAGAACATGATTTCTAGGACTGGGTTGCCGTACCACTCTGGTGCGGAATGTGTCCTTGTGGACCTTTGAGGTTCAATAGCAACTTGATCTGTAGTTTCATGATCATCATCATTAACTTCCTCTCCAGCCGGTGCAGGCTCCATAGAAACAGCTTCTTGTGCTACACTACTCTCCGGTTCGAGTGGGGGTACAATTACATCATCAAGTTCTATTTTCCTCCCACTTACTTCTTTTGAGAGAAACTCTTTCTCTAGAAAGGATCCATTCTTGGCAACAAAGACTTTGCCTTCGGATCTGAGGTACAAGGTATACCCAACGGTTTCTTTGAGGTATCCTATGAAGACGCACTTTTCCACTTTGCGTTCGAGCTTCTCAGGTTGAAGTTTCTTCACATAAGCATTGCATCCCCAAACTTTTAGAAAAGACAGCTTAGGTTTGTTTCCAAACCATAGTTCATACGGTGTCATCTCAACGGACTTAGATGGTGCCCTATTTAAAGTGAATGCGGTAGTCTCTAATGCATATCCCCAAAATGACAGTGGTAAGTCGGTAAGAGACATCATAGATCGCACCATATCCAATATAGTGAGATTATGACATTCGAACACACTATTTCGCTGAGGTGTGCCAAGCGGCGTGAGTTGTGAAACAATTCCACATTTCCCTAGGTGCGTGCCAAACTCGTGACTCAAATATTCTCCGCCATGATCAGATCGTAGGCACTTTCTTTTCCTTTCATGTTGATTCTCTACCTCACTCTGAAATTCCTTGAACTTTTCAAAGGTTTCATATTTGTGTTTCATTAAGTAGACATAGCCATATCTGCTTAAGTCATTAGTGAGTGTGAGAACATAACGGTAGCCACCGCGAGCCTCAATGCTCATTAGACGGCATACATCAGTATGTATTATCTCCAACAAGTCAGTTGCTCGCTCCATTGTTCCGGAGAATGGAGTCTTGGTCATCTTTCCCATGAGGCATGGTTCACACATGTCAAATAATTCAAAATCAAGAGACTCCAAGAGTCCAGCGGCACGGAGTTTCTTCATGCGTTTGACACCAATATGACCAAGGCGGCAGTGCCACATGTAAGTGGGACTATCGTTATCAACCTTACATCTTTTGGTACTCACACTATGAACATGTGTAATATCACATTCGAGATTCATCAAAAATAAACCATTGACCAGTGGGGCATGACCATAAAACATTTCTCTCATATAAATAGAACAACCATTACTCTCAGATTTAAATGAGTAGCCATCTCGGATCAAGCGAGATCCAGATATAATGTTCATGCTCAAAGCTGGTACTAAATAACAATTATTAAGGTTTAAAACTAAACCCGAAGGTAGATGTAGAGGTAGCATGCCGATGGTGATCACATCGACCTTGGAACCATTCCCGACGCGCATCGTCACCTCATCCTTTTCCCTTCTCCGCTTATTCCGCAGCTCCTCCTTGGAGTTACAAATGTGAGCAACTGCACCAGTATCAAATACCCAAGAGCTACTATGAGCTCTGGTAAGGTACAGATCAATAACAAGTATATCACATATACCTTTAATGTTGCCGGCCTTCTTATCCGCTAAGTACTTGGGGCAGTTCCGCTTCCAGTGACCGATACCCTTGCAGTAAAAGCACTTAGTCTCAGGCTTGGGTCCATTCTTGTTCTTCTTCCTGGCAACTTGCTTACTGGGCGCGACCACTGCTTTGCCGTCCTTCTTGAAGTTCTTTTTACCCTTGCCTTTCTTAAAACTAGTGGTCTTATTGACCATCAACACATGATGCTCCTTTTTGATCTCGACCTCCACTAATTACAGCATCGAGTACAACTCAGGAATGGAATTCTCCATCCCTTGCATGTTGTAGTTCATCACAAAGCTCTTGTAGCTAGCTGGAAGCGACTGGAGGATTCTCTCGATAACTGAGTCATCCGGAAGATTAAATCCCAGCTGAGACAAGCATTCGTGCAACCCAGACATTTTGAGTATGTGCTCGCTGACAGAACTATTTTCCTCCATCTTACAACTGAAGAACTTGTTGGAGACATCATATCTCTCGACCCGGGCATGAGCTTGGAAAACCAATTTCAGCTCTTGGAACATCTCATATGCTCTGTGTTGCTCAAAACGCTTTTGGAGCCCCGGTTCTAAGCTATAAAGCATGCCGCACTGAACCAGGGAGTGATCATCACAACGTGACTGCCAGGCGTTCATAACGTCTTGAGTTGCTGGGAAAACGGGTGCGTCACCTAGCGGTGCATCAAGGACATATAATCTCTTGGAAGCTATGAGGATGATCCTCAAGCTACGGACCCAGTGCGTATAGTTGCTTCAATCGTCTTTCAGCTTGGTTTTCTCTAGGAACGCGTTGAAGTTGAGGGCAACATTAGCGTTGGCCATTGAATCTACAATATAGATTGTAAAGACAATTTTAGACTATGTTCATGATAAATTAAGTTCACATAATCAAATTATTTAATGAACTCCCACTTAGATAGACATCTCTCTAGTCATCCAAGTGACACATGATCCGCGTCAACTAGCCCGTGTCCGATCATCACATGAGGCAGACTAGTCATCAATGGTGAACATATCCATTTTGATCGTATCTTCTATACGACTCATGTTCGACCTTTCGGTCTCCCGTGTTCCGAGGCCATGTCTGTACATGCTAGGCTTGTCAAGTCAACCTAAGTGTATTGCGTGTGTAAATCTGGCTTACACCCGTTGTATGCGAACGTTAGAACCTATCACACCCGATCATCACGTGGTGCTTCAGAACAACGAACCTTAGCAACGGCGCATAGTTAGGGTGAACACATTTGTTGATATTTTAGTGAGAGATTGTATTATTAAGCTACCGTCGTTCTAAGAAAATAAGATGTAAATATGATAAACATCACATGCAATCAATATAGTGACATGATATGGCTAATATCATCTTGCTCCTTTGATCTCCATCTTCGGGGCACCATGATCATCATTGCCACCAACATGACACCATGATCTCCATAATCTTGATCTCCATCATCGTGTCTTCATGAAGTTGTCTCGGCAACTATTACTTCTACTACTATGGCTAACAGTTAGCAATAAAGTAAAGTAATTATATGGCGTTTATGATTGACACGTAGGTCATACAATAAATTAAGACAACTCCTATGGCTCTTGCCGGTTGTCATACTCATCGACATGCAAGTCGTGAATCCTATTACAAGAACACGATCAATCTCATACATCATATATATCACATCACATTCTTTTGGCCATATCACATCACACGGCATATGCTGCAAAAACAAGTTAGACGTCTTCTAATTTGTTGTTGCAAGTTTTTACGTGGCTGCTATAGGTTTCTAGCAAGAACGTTTCTTACCTACGCAAAAATCACAACGTGATATGCCAATTTATATTTACCCTTCATAAGGACCCTTTTCATCAAATCTGACCCGACTAAAGTGGGAGAGACAGACACCTGCTAGCCATCTTATGCAACAAGTGCATGTCAGGTGGTGGAACCAGTCTCACGTAAGCGTACGTGTAAAGTTGGTCCGGGCCGCTTCATCCCACAGTGCCGCTGAATCAAGATAAGACTAGTAACAGCAAGCAAATTGACAAAATCGACGCCGACAACAACTTGTATTCTACTCATGCATAGATTCTACGCATAGACCTAGCTTAGGATGCCACTATTGGGAGACGTAGTAGTAAATCAAAAAAAATTCCTACGTGTCACCAAGATCTATCTATGGATAAAGCAGCAACGATTAAAGGGGAATTACATCTTCATACCTTTGAAGATCGCAAAGCAGAAGCGTTACTAGAATGCGGTTGGTGGAGTCGTACTCGCAGCAATTCAGATCGCGGTGGATTCTGGTCTAAGCGCCGAACAACGGCGCCTCCGCGTTCAACACACGTGCAGCCCAATGACGTCTCCTACACCTTAATCCAGCAAGGAGGAAGGAGAGGTTAAGGGAGAGCTCCGGCAGCATGACGGCGTGGTGACGGTGGAGCTACGTGGTACTCCAGCAGGGCTTCACCAAGCGCTACGGAGGACAAGGTGGTGGAGAGGTAGGGTTGCGCCGAGAGAGAGAGAGAGATGCGTGTTCTCGGCAGCCCCGAGGGCTCCACTATTTGTAGGAGGAGGAGGAGGAGGGGTGCACACCCCTAGGGTTCCCACCCTAGGGCCGACGGCCAACCCTAGATGGGTCTTGGGCGGTGGCCAAGAGAGGGAGAGGGGGGAGGCGCCCTAGGGTGGGCCTAGGGCCCATCTGTGCTAGGGTTAGCCCCCCTTTCCTCCTTTGTTGCGCCTTGGGCCCTTGTGGGACGCGCACCAGCCCACCTAGGGGCTGGTTCCCTCCCACCATCGGCTCACGCAGCCCTCTGGTGCCGGTGGCCCCACACGGTGGACCCCAGGAACCCTTCCGGTGATCTCGGTACGTTACCGGTGATGCCCGGAACACTTCCGGTAACCAATACCTCACTTCCTATATATTAATCTTTACCTCCGGACCATTCCGGAACTCCCCGTGACGTTCGGGATCTCATCTGGGACTCCGAACATCTTTAGGTAACCACATACACAATTCCCCTATAACCCTAGTGTCATCGAACCTTAAGTGTGTAGACCCTACGGGTTCGGGAGGCACGTAGACATGACCAAGACACCTATTTGGTCAATAACCAACAGCGGGATCTAGATACCCATGTTGGATCCCACATGCTCCACGATGATCTCATCAGACAAACCTCGATGTCGAGGATTCAATCAATCCTGTATACAATTCCCTTTGTCTACCAGTATGACACTTGCCCGAGATCCGATCGTCGGTAACCCTATACCTTGTTCAATCTCGTTACTGGCAAGTCTCTTTACTCGTTCCGTAACACATCATCACGTGGCTAACTCCTTAGTCACATTGAGCTCATTATGATGATGTCTTACCGAGTGGGCCCAGAGATACCTCTCCGTCACACGGAGTGACAAATCCCAGTCTCGATTCGTGCCAACCCAACAAATACTTTCGGGGATACCCATAGTGTACCTTTATAGCCACCCAATTATGTTGTGATGTTTGGCACACACAAAGTATTCCTACGGTATCCGGGAGTTGCACAATCTTATGGTCTAAGGAAACGATACTTTACCTTAGAAAAGCTTTAGCAGACGAACTACACGATCTTGTGCTATGCTTAGGATTGGGTCTTGTCCATCACATCTTTATCCTAATGATGTGATCCCGTTATCAACGACATCCAATGTCCATGGTCATGAAACCGTGACCATCTATTGATCAACAAGCTAGCCAACTAGAGGCTCACTAGGGACATGTTGTGGTCTATGTATTCACACATGTATTACGGTTTCCGGTTAATACAATTATAGCATGAACAATAGACAATTATCATGAACAAGGAAATATAATAATCACTTTATTATTGCCTCTAAGTCATATTTCCAACAAAGCCTCGGCGGCCCGATCTGGGGCGCAGATGGCCCTCCGGTTCGCCCTGTCATGGTATCGCGGCATCGACCTGGACCGGTTGGCCACCATGCGTCAGGTCGCTGAGGAGGAGTGGGCTACTCGTGAGAGCTCCCTTGTCCGTCAGGCCAACGAGCTGGCATCCTACATCGACCTGGACGAGTTTTTGTCAGCGCTTGGTGAGGACGGCGTGCCAGTCGCAAAAGACTCCTTCGGCATTCCCAAAGGGCCTGATGACAGGGAGATGGTCGATGAGAGCACCGACTCTAGCACCAGGAGTGACACCGATGGCGCGACGGCTATGGAGGCGAATCCGAAGACGGCGGGCACCCCTGGGCAGTCTGTCGAGATGGCTGGCGGTGCTCCTGAGGCCTAAGCGGCCTTATTTTTAACATGTCTTTTCATTAGCTACAAACTCTATTAGGACGCATTTCCACCCACTGGGGGTGTATTGTAATGAATATTTTGGTGTGTGGCCTTGACTCTTTGCTTTTTAAATGAACAACGGTTGTGTGCTGGCCCATCCTTCGCTTTTTTGCTTTAAGACCATTATCTTTTGCACAAGTTCCTTTCCAGCCTGTGCCCCACCTACCGGCCAGCTGGGAGCCGGCTGGGGCAGGGACGGGGCATTGTCCGTGGGAAAAAATGCGCAAACTTAGGGCCGTTCGGCTCAAGCTAGGGTGAGCCGCGAAAGGCAAGTTGCCGAACGAATGATCCAGCTAGACCTAACGGACCGCTATTCTTCGAACAGTGTTTCGTGTGGTAAGTTTTCCTACCCCACAGTCCTGCCAGCCAGACAGCCGGGAGCCAATCTATGGCCGCATGAGGGGAGGGGGAGGGTTTTTTATTATCCACATTACTTGACTGTTTCAGAGAGGAAGGGACTTAGGCTAGCCGACAAACCCCCGGGTCAGGGGAGCCGTACCCAGGTGCTTGCTTCGAGAAGCAGTGTGCTCTTAGTGAAGTTGAAAGGGCGTGCCGCAAGTGCTGGCTTGGAGCATCCGTTGCATTCATTTAGTCCCAAAAGGGGTGGGGAGGTACATACATGCAGTGTTCCTTTTCTTAGCAGTACAACAAACAAAGGAGCGCCGCATTCCACATGCGCTCCGACTCCTCGCCGGAGGCATCTCTCTTGCGCTTCTACGGCTTCTAGGCGTCTATTAGATAGTATGTGTTGATGTGCAGCGCCTAGCTGATGATGAACGGGTCCTCCCATGAGGAGGACAGCTTGTGCTCACCGCAGGTTTGCTAGATCTGTCTGAGCACCAGGTCCCCCTCGCGAAAGGAGAGGGGCCAGATCCGCTTATTGTGGTAGTGCCGGAGCTTCTGCTGGTAGATAGCCGACCTGCTCAGGGCTAGCTCGCGCTCCTCCTCGAGCAGGTCGATGTCGTCTTCTCTTGCCTCCCTTGCGTCCGTATCCATGTACAAGGTGACACGAGGCGAGTCGAACTCGACATCCGTAGGGATAACCGCCTCAGACCCGTACACAAGAAAGAAAGGAGTGAAGCCAATCGACCGATTGGGCATGGTCCTAAGGCTCCATGGGATAGTCGGCAGCTCTTCGATCCAACAGCCGGCCGAGCGCACAAGGGGCGCCATGAGCCGAGACTTAATGTCGGCCAGGATCAGTCTGTTTGCCCTCTCTGCCTGGCCATTCGACTATGGATGGGCAACTGACGCGAGGTCGAGCCATCTGCCCTTTCTATCACAGAAGCACTCCACTGCACCCCTTGCGAAATTCTTGCCGTTGTCGGTGATGATGCTGTGGGGAATGTCGTAGCGTACTGTGATGTCTTCGATGAACCGGACGGTCATTGGGTCGTCCAATTCCTTGATGCGCCTGGCCTCGATCCACTTGGTGAATTTTTCAACGGCCAAGTAGATGTGTCATGTCACCTCACACGTCTTGAATGGTCACACCATGTCCAGCCCCCAGACCGCAAAGGGCCACGATAGTGGGGTAGTCTGGAGGGCCTTGGCCGACAGGTGGGTCTGCGTGCTGAAGTGTTGGCACCCCTCACACTTATCGACCAACTCCTTTGCTTCCTCCAAGGCCATCGACCAGTAGAAACCGTGGCAGAATGCCTTGGCTACCAGGGTCCTCGAGGCGGCATGGTGCCCGTACTCGCCCTGGTGGATGTCTCGGAGGATTTCTTCGCCCTACACTGGCTCGACGTAGCGCTGGAACACGCCAGTTGTGCTGTGGTGGACCAGCTCGTGGTTCATAATGCTGTAGGCGGGAGACCGGCGCTGGATCTACCGGGCATTGTCTTTGTTAGGGGGAGTTCACCGTTGAGGAGGAAAGCCAAGATTGGCTGGGCCCATGAGGGAGCCGAGATAGGGGCCGCCTCCAGCTCGGGTTGGGGGTTAGGGGCAGCCGAAGTCCCCGGGCATGTCGCTGGATCCCCGGGTCCAGCTCGCTAGTCCCCAGGACCAACGCGTTAGTCCCCGTGACCAGGACAGGGGGTGCGCCGATCACCATCATGACAGTCGCAGGATTGGAGCCTAGCCACAGGGGTGGCACCATCTAGAGTCGGCTGCACGGACGGAGCTCTGGGGCCGGCTGAGGAGTCGGCGGGGTCCATAGGTATGAAGATTGATTCTAACTTGGCGGACTGCTTGACCGACGGCTTGGTCAGCCGCTCGAGGGAGACGCCGGCGGGAATGGCCTAATGGGTGGAGCCGATCTTTGCTAGAGCATCCGTTGCCTCATTGTTCGCATAGGGGACATGGTGGAATTCACACCCCTCAAAGGAGCCAATAAGCTGCTGGACGAGCAAGCGGTAGCTGGCCATGTTGGCATCCCTGGCATCCCACTCGCCAGAGACTTGCTGTACCACGAGGTCTGAATCGCCAAAGCAGAGAATGCGTCGGATGCCAATTTCCTTGGTGATCCGGAAGCCGTGGACGAGCACCTCGTATTCAGCCATTTTGTTGGACGCGGCAAAGTGGATTCGGAGCGCGTACTTGAGCTGGTCCCCTTTCGGGGATGAGAGGACAATGTCGGCTCCCAAGCCGGTCCGCATCTTTGAGCCGTCAAAGTGCAAGCGCTAGTGCATGGAGTCCGGAGGCGTCGACACGAACTGGGTCTCGGCCAGTCGACGAGGAAATCAGACATCATCTGCGACTTGATGGCCATGCGTGGCTCGTACTGGATCTCTTTGCCGGCCATGGCGATGGCCCATTTGGCAATCTGGCCGGTGCCATCCCGGACGCTCATGATCTCGCCGAGCAGCATCGTGCTTACCACGGTGATGGTGTGCTCCTCGAAGTACTACTTGACCTTCTTGGCGGCGAAGTATATGTCGTAGCACCTTGTCGCGTGTTGGGGAACATAGTAATAATTCAAAAAAAATCCTACGTGTCACCAAGATCAATCTAGGAGATGCTAGCAACGAGAGAGAGGGAGTGCATCTTCATACCCTTAAACATCGCTAAGCGGAAGCGTTGCAAAGAACGCGGTTGATGGAGTCACACTCGCGGCGATTCAAATCGCGGAAGATCCGATCCTAGCGCCGAATGGACGGCACCTCCGCGTTCAACACACGTACAGTCCGGGGACGTCTCCTCCTTCTTGATCCGGCAAGGGGGAGGAGAAGTTGAGGGAGAGCACCGGCAGCACGACGGCGTGGTGGCGGTGGAGCTCGTGGTTCTCCTGTAGAGCTTCGCTAAGCACTACGGAGGAGGAGGAGGTGTAGGAGGGGGAAGGGCTGTGCCAGGTGTCGGCATCAAAACCGGCGGATCTCGGGTAGCGGGTCTCGAACTATGAGACTAGGATCGACGGTAACAGGAGACAAAGGGGACACGAGTTTACCCAAGTTCGGGCCCTCCTATGGAGGTAATACCCTACATCCTGCTTGGTTGTATTGATGATGTATGGGGTTACAGAGTTGATCTACCTCGAGATCGTCTAGCTAACCCTAGATGAGTTGTTCTGCCTATGCCCTAAAACCCTTCGACTTGTATAGACGTCGAGGGTCCCCTGGATCTACACATAGTCGGTTACATGCCGAAGAGATAAACATGCCTAACTACGAATAATAACTTGAAGAGTACGTAACGGGTCCTCGAAGCTTCCATCTGGCGCCGCTGGTCCTTTAACCGTCCGATGCTAACCTTGCGGTCCATACAGTCCGTCCTATAGATAATGGGTCGGCCATCTGAGGACCCCTTAATCCAGGACTTCCTCGGTATCCCCCGGACTAGCCTTCAACGCCGATATATATCTGGTAATCTCCTCACGTCGTCATCTTCGGCTTGCGAGGCGAGTCCCTCATCCCTCTTTGCTCGGCAACCGACCGGTCTTCGATAAGATCCCAAGTGTCGCAGGCACAGGCTTGTTATAATAACTACGCGAGTTCCTCGATTTGCGCGCGTCGTGGGGAGATGAGTGGTCCATGATTTTTACAATCTTACCCCTCCGCGACGGAGGCACCACCCATTTAATTACAAAAAGGCGTGGCTTCAGAGCACCTTCTCTTCCCCTCATCGAAAGAAACTCCTGGCAGAAGCTCCACGCCAAACATGGCTAACGCTCCTAGCTCCTCCACACGCCCCTACGGCTCATGCCCAGGAGACTGGACTATCTGTTCCGTCACTCTCCTGTGGCTCCACAACCTGGAGACCCAGGGATATCTTCCCTCCTCAGATCTCGCGGCGACCCGTGCGGGGCTACTTACTTACGGCGACGAGGTCTTTGACGAGCGTTTCCCCAATCCCAACAAGGGGGAACTCGTATGCTTCATCCCATTCCTCCTCCGAGGCCTTGGATTCCTGATCCACCCATTCCTGAGGGGGCTGCTGGAATTCTATGGGATCCAACTCCAGCATCTTACCCCAGAGTCAATTCTACACATCTCCGGCTTCGTCGCCCTCTGCGAGATGTTCTTAGGGTGCGAAGCACATTTTGACTTGTGGAGGAAATACTTTTGCCTCGTCCCCCGAGCTCGAGACAAGACCATCTTGGAGGTCGGCGGAGCCAAAGTATGTCGTATAGCGGGGATGGGGTATCCGGTGGGCACGCCGAATAAATCCGAAGCGTGGACTTCGGAGTGGTTTTACATCGAAGATGTCCCCCTGTTCGACCCAACTCGAACAGGTCTTCCCGAATATTCCGACCTCCTCCCGAAGAAGAGGTACAACTGGCGACCTCGGAGCTCGTCCCAGGAGGAAAGTGTTGAAGTGCAGCGCCTCGCCACGCAGGTGCAGATGCTCGCCCACCATCGATTACCATGATTGATGTCATGGTCGTCGCCATCTCCCGGGGTGTGCAGCCCCTCCAACAGAGGGTGCACCCCTTATGTCAATACAACGGGACAAGCAACGCGACACACTTGTGAAAACAAGGGCCCGTCGATCCAACAGCATTGGCCGCCGCTCTTGTCGATATATATAAAGGAGAGCAAGAAGACTTTGTCCAGTAGGCAACCAAGGAAGGGTATTCGGCCCACAATCCCATCGAACAAGTAAGCCCTTTTTCAATTATGAATATAGTTCGGGGTTTTCACTTTGCATTCTTATTGACCGACGTCTGACATGAACAGGAATGGAGGAGCTTCATCGAGACAGTCAACTGTCCGGCTCCTCAGCCCGAGAACCATACTCGCGACAATGACCCAGACTTCAACGAGGACCCAGATCTTCTACTTGAATTCAAGGACGGGGTCTATTTCCAGGACAGCATCGTCCAATCCCCGGTGGCCATCATTGTTGATAACCCTGGGTCATTCTCCCTTCCTACAACGGGTAACAAGAAAAACTCCTCCTGCAAGAGGTCGGCGAACACCTCAGATACACCGGTCTTGACTCCGAAGCGACATCGATCCACGCACCATACACCTGCAACCGAAGTTGCGGCCGAGTCGGAGGCCAACAAAAATCCTGTGAAGGAACGGCTATGGGGAAGAATCCACCTGCCCGCTCATCTCGAAGGTACATTGTTTGGTCATCCACATATAATTGCGGTTGATAGAGTCTTACAACAGTTTGTCCTTTGAAACATTTAGGCAAAACATCCAACCCTCTCCTACAGAGGGGGTTACCCGGGTGTCCGAAGATGCCCGAAGCTCTCGAGCCGCCACCCATGCGGCTTCTGCTATAGAAGCCCCCAGGGCTAATCCGGCGCCCGCCGAATCTGGTGATGGTGTATCTGTCACCAAGTCGGAGGTGGAGAGTGCCATGCATCATCGGCAACGATGGGAAGCCATGCGACATCCAATTTTCTCCGAGCAGGAGTTTAGCACCCTACGCTCAGCTGACGCACAACTTGGCGTCGCCCGAGCTGGGCTCGGCAAAGCTATGAAATTAATAGCAACTAGCATATAGATAAGTGATCGGCTTTTATAGAATTTGAACATTTGTATAAGTCCTAGTAGCCCCCGAGCCTTAATTTGGTTTGAAACAAACGAATTAAGGATCCCCACACTATTTGACTGCTAACGCAGGCCTCGAAGCAACAGCCTGAGCAAGTGGCCAAGGAGCTCGAGGGGAGTCGTATGGAAGTACAAGCCGTGAAGGCCGAGCTGGCACAAGTGAAGAGTTTCACGTGGGAGGCCCATGGTGAGTGTGCACTTACTGCTAACCTTAATGTATCACCATGCCTGACACACAGATCCTATGTAGCAGCCGAATCAATAGGGCACATGGAAAGGTAGCTGGAAGAAGCCCAAGATTCGCAGAGGTATGTCGAGTCCTAACACCAGGCTAGTTGCCTCGTTGTGCAAAGGCAGGCCGAAGAGATTAAGAATTTGAAAATTCAATTGGCCCAAGCTCATGAAGAAAACCAAAAGCTTCGGAGAGGCATGTTCGGTAAGTACGTTGTTGCCTTATGTACGGAATATATCCGATGTGGGGAATAATCGTAAGCATGTTGTTGCCTTATGTACAGGTCTCTTGTCCGGGAATCCTGAAGAGGAGATCGAATCATACCAGGGGGGCCTACTGAAGGAGCTGACCTCTCTTCACGGGCATGTGCAGAAGGCAATGAAAGGAATGGTGAAGGCGCTATGGCCTGCCGAACAGCCACCTGAAGGGCTAGCCGCGCTCGTGGATCGATTCAAGGGAGCGCGAAGTAGGTTCGAACTATGGAAGACTTCGGCTTGTCGCGAGGGAGCACGAGAAGCATGGGCGATGATCAAGACCCGTTTCACTGGACTTAACCCCGAGTATATGGCACGGGTTGGTCCCATGGGATCGGATGGCGAAGAAGTGCCCCTCCACCTGGTGTATGACCAAGTGATGCATGTCGCTCGTCTTTCACAAGCAGACTGCCCCCTTGACACAATAATCGATAATCTCGAGTAGCAGCCACACATGTAATTGATATGTAGGTGTGTATTAACAATATGTGTTGTAAACTTTGTCTTAACCGGTCATCGACTTCTCCCTCCCATGCGAAGAGCTCAAGAGTGTTCCTCCTTATTTGTCCTTTTGAAAGAACGAACTATATTCGGGGAACCAGGCAATCCGACCATGTGGTGCGAACAGACAAAAAGCACACAGAAAGATATCTTATATTACTACTTAGAGCAAGAAACATCTTCCGAGGAAAATAGTAACTCTATCAATACCTTTCGTCGGGGTTCTACAAGGATCGTAGATGGAAGTCCGCATACTTTCAGTATGCGGCATTGTTCGTTGGGTAGAAAAAAACCGAACGAAGGTGAGAACGGCCGGAGCCGTATATAGTGTTTCTGTCATAGCCGACCAATTGTCTACATAAGATAGCTAGCTTTCGACTTCACCCGTCTGAGGCACGTGTCCGTATGACCCGGTCGTAACAATCATAGAGGTGCTCCCTTTACTCTCTAGCCGAACAATCGGGAACGTAGAGAATAATCACAGGAGCGAGGCAATCCAGCTTGGCAAATGCTTAGTTCGAATTGATGCATATTGTGGCTAGAACATGACAAAAGAAACATGCACGCACAGTAAGTGTGAGCAAATAATTTTAATAAAAAGGTTGTCTTCTAGAAGAAGCCCCCACATGTTGTGTTCGGATTTAGTACTTTATGGTGTATGTCGATAACCTTAGTACAGGATCGGTTTAACCGAACATAGGAAGAAGAAAATCTATCCTATCGAACAGCGAAGTGGGAGGGAAAGGAAAAAGTGGAAATATAAGAAAAAGAAAAAATGAGAAAATGTTTGAGAATTGGACAGGACCGGTCTATCCGTAGAAGCGCCGAAGATGAGCCGTGTTCCATGGGTTTGGTTCAAGGCGATTATCTGATGAGTTCCGAAGACGATAGGCTCCTCCTGTGAGTACTTCGTCGAAGATGAAGGCGCCCTCCCACTTGGGGTTGAGTTTATGCTTCTGCTTCTCCGGGAGACATAGGACAAGTTCACCTATGTTGTATGATTGTGCCCTGACCTCCCTACTCTGGTAGCGTCGCGCTTGCTGCTGATAAAGCACAGTGCAAGCCAGAGCTATGTCGTGTTCTCCTTCTAAGGCGTCCAGGCCGTCCTGCCGATCCAACTCGGCCTCCTTTTCCTCATACATGTGCACTCGTGGTGCGTCGTGAATAATGTCGCGGGGGAGGACTGCCTCAGCCCCATAGACCATGAACAGCAGTGTAAAACCCGTCGATCTATTCGGGGTGGTACGCAGGCCCCATGGTACGGAGTTGAGCTCCTCCACCCAATGGCAGTCGGACTCGTGAAGAGATCGGACCAAACGTGGCTTAATGCCGCTCATAATGAGACCGTTTGCACGTTCGACTTGTCCATTGGTCTGTGGATGATAGACTCACGCATAATCTAGCTTAATGCCCATTTTTGCGCACCAGTCCTTGACCTCTTGGGCCATGAAATTAGATCCATTATCCGTTATTATGCTGTGCTGGACACCGTAACGGTGTATTATGCCGGATATGAAGTCGATAACTGGTCCGGACTTGGCTGATTTAACAGGCTTTGCCTCTATCCATTTGGTGAATTTGTCGACCATGACCAGCACGTATTTGTTTTTCTTGGTCCCTTTTAAGGGGTCCGACCATGTCAGGCCCCCAGACCGCGAAAGGCCAAGTGATCGGAATAGTCCGAAGAGCTGTTAGAGGCATGTGACTTTGGTTTGCGAAGAGTTGACATCCTATGCAATGCTTGACAAGTGTCTATGCGTTCGTACGAGCTGTGGGCTAGAAGAAGGCGGCTCGGAAGGCCTTACTAACTAAGGCTCTTGCCTCTGCGTGATGACCGCCCATGCCTGCATGTACTTTGGTGAGAAGCTCCCACCCTTCTTCCTCGGATATGCACCACTGCAGTACGCCAGTTGTGCTTTTCTTGTATAACTCACCCTCGTGGATCTTGTAGGCCTTGGAGCGCCGAACTATGCGCCGTGCCTCTGTCTGGTCATCGGGGAGTTCCTTTAGAAGAAGGTAGGCGAGGAAGGGCTTTGTCCAAGGTGCAATTATTGCAATTACCTCATGAGCCGAAGGCGTTTCATTCATTACGGAGTCGCCGATTATGTGATCGTCCAGTTCATTGACAGGGGGAACAACCACATCCGAGGTATTCGGACCGACGCCATTGTCATCGTCCTGCCATACGATGGAAGGCTTAAAGAGTTGTTCCAGAAAAGTGTTCTTTGGGACAGGATCGTGTTTGGCTCCGATACGAGCCAATATGTCGGAGGCTTGGTTGTTGTCGCGAGCAATGTGGTGGAATTCCAGCCCCTCAAACCGAGATGATATCTTGAGGACGACGTTTCTATATGCCGCCATCTTCGGATTTTTGGCGTTGGATTCGCCATTGATTTGGGAGATGGCTAAGTTGGAGTCTCCTCGTACCTCTAGCCGCCGTATGCCCATTGATACAGCCATCCGAAGACCATGAAAGAGAGCCTCGTATTCGGCTGCGTTGTTGGAGTGTGCATACATGATTTGCAACACGCATCGTACGTTGTTGCCAGTGGGGGATGTGAGGATAACTCCAGCCCCTAGTATGGCCAAGATTTTGGAACCATCAAAGTACGTTGTCCAATGGGAGTATGCATTGTATTCCTTGGGGAGTTTGGCTTCCGTCCATTCAGCCAGAAAGTCCGCCAGTATCTGTGATTTAATGGCACGACGTGGCTTGTAGGTTATTTCAAAGGGAATGAGCTTAATGGCCCATTTGGCTATGCGGACGATGGCGTCCCTGTTGTTGATTATATCATTCAAGGGGACCTCTGATGCCACTGTTACTGCACACTCTTGGAAGTAGTGTTTGAGTTTCCTTGATGCCATAAACATCGTGTAAGCAATCTTCCGGTAGTGTGGGTATCTGGACTTGCACCGCGTTAGCATCTCGGACACGCAGTAGACCGGCTTCTGAGTCCGGAATTTGTGTCCCTCATCGTCTCGTTCGACGACGAGCACCGCGCTGACAACTTTGTTGGTGGCCGATATGTAGAATAACATGGGCTCGCCGGCGCCCGGTGCCGTGAGGATGGGGTTTGTTGCCAAGAGTGTTTTAATTTCATCTAACGCAGCCGCTGCTTCGTCAATCCACTCGAAATTGTTGGTCCGTTTCAGCAACTTATAGAGCGGTAGAGCTTTTTCTCCGAGGCGTGAGATAAAGTGGCTTAACGCCGCTATGCACCCAGCTAGCCTCTGGACATGTTTTAGCTCTGTGGGGATTGCAAGTTCGGACAGAGCGTGGATCTTAGCCGGATTCGCCTCTATTCCTCTATGGGAGACGATGAACCCGAGCAGTTTGCCAGAAGGCACGCCGAACACACATTTCTCCGGATTGAGTCGGATGTCGTATTCGTGTAGATTGGCGAAGGTTTGCCATAGGTCATCGATCAAATGACTGACGTGTTTGGTTTTGATTACCACGTTGTCCACATATGCCTCGACTGTGTTACCGACCTGTGTCGCAAGACAGGTCTGTACCATGCGCTGGTATGTAGCCCTAGCGTTTTTTAGCCCGAAGGGCGTCTTGTTGAAGCAAAATGTCCCGTAGGGGGTGATGAATGCGGTTGACGCTTGATCGGATTCCTTCATTTCAATTTGATGGTATCTAGAGTAAGTGTCGAGGAAACACAACGAATCGTGTCCAGCTGTGGCATCTATGATCTAGTCTATGTGAGGTAAGGGGAAAGGGTCCTTAGGGCAAGCCTTCTTGAGGTCTTTGAAGTCGATACATAGCCGCCAGGACTTGTATTTCTTTGGTACCATTACCAGATTTGCCAGCCATTCGGGATGTTTAATATCCCGAATGAATCCAGCGTCAAGCAATTTGGCTAATTCTTCACCCATAGCTTGTCGTTTGGGTTCGGAGAAACGACGCAGTCTGTTTAACGGGCTTAAAGCCTGAGATAATATTCAGACTGTGTCCGGCAAGCCGTCGCGGGATTCCAGGCATATCAGAAGGATGCCAAGCGAAAATGTCCCAAATTTTTCGAAGAAAATTCCGCAGTGCCTCATTCATGAGGGGATCGAGCTGGGCTCCGATGGAGGTTGTCTTATTGGGGTCCGTCAGATGTACTTGAAACTTGACGATTTCCTCTACGGGTTTGAAGGATGTAGACTTGGGTCGTTTACTAAGGATCACGTTGTCCTTATTCACTGTCGACCGTAAGGCAGTCAATTCTTCGGCGGCGAAAGTCTCCGCTAATGCCTCGAGGGTGAGTGCTGCCATTTTGTTTTCGGCCCGAAGGGCTATATTCGGGTCACTAGCGATCGTGATCACTCCATTCGGTCCCGGCATTTTGAGCTTCATGTACCCGTAATGGGGTATAGCCTAGAATCTTGTAAAGGCATCACGTCCCAATAGGGCGTGATAACCACTTGGGAAGGGGACAATGTGGAAGAGGAGTTCTTCGGATCGATAGTTTTCGGGCGTGCCAAATACCACGTCCAGGATGATACATCCGAAACAACGTGCCTCTTTCCCTGGGATGATTCCCCGTAAGGTTGTGCTGCTATGTTCGATGCAGGATCGACCGAACTGTATTTTTTCCAGGGTGGCCTCGTATATGAGGTTAAGACCACTGTCGCCATCCATTAGCACTTTATGTAGCATGTATCCACCAATGATGGGGTTTAAGACTAGTGCGGCCGGTTAGTGTCCAGTAAGAGTGGCCGGCTGGTCAGTATCCTCGAAGGTGATCGGTATGTCTGCCCATGGGCTAGTGGCTGCCACATGGTAGACTTGCTCAAGTTCCCTAAAGGCTCTTTTACGCCTGTTCCTCGAGGGGAAGGTCTCATAGACCGTCAGGACTTCGGCATTGAATCCGGCGGCGAGGGGGAGTGCCTATCAGACAAAGGCGTCTTGAGGATGGCCTCGTCGCTTTTTGCGACTTGCCTGACCACCCAGCAAGCTCTAAAGATGTGAGTTGGGTTCGTGTTTAACAACACGGAATGCATGGAGCAAGGTTTATCCAATAGTCTGTCGAGGACAGTGCCGGTCCCAAAAAAGGGCTTGTTACTTTTTTTGACGGGTTCGTACCTGGCAGGCCGCTTTGGAGGTGCCCTCTTTTTCCGAGCTCCTCTAAGGTGTTTGGAGAAAAGTGGTTCCGAGAACATTTGTTCGGATTGCCAGACGCTCTCCATGGTACAATACTTTTGTACCAAATCAGATAACTCCGAAAAGTTACTTATGCATCGGCGGGCCAAGGCATTACGAATCCCTTCATCATGACAATTGTTAATGAAAATTGTCATTATGTCTTGGTCACTAAGACCTTTTACTCTGCTCCTGGCAAGAAGGAGTATGGCCAAAAATGATGGATTGATTCTCCTCGTAGTTGCTTTATGTCCCGAAAGTCCGGGGACACGGGTTTTGGTGAAACACTGGGATTATCGTTCTGGACGGTGGGTGGGCAAAAATCGGATTCTACGTCACGTTGAACGTTCGGAGATGCGAACTCTGAAGTGTGGCATAGATCTCGGACCGATGATGGTCCGGTTTTAAGATGATCCCGGCGCCTGACTTGTCTATGGAGTCTTGGTGATCAGAGACCGGGGTGTAAACTGCTTTCAATTCCGGAGGATCATCTCCAACCTCCTCGTGCTGCCTCTCTCTCTCTCCCGGAGGATCAGTTTCGTATTTGTATACGACCACGTCCCCGCTCTCGACCTCCGCGTCCGTGAGCGTGAGCGCCCTCTGTATCAACTTCCTCCCGCAGAACACCTCCACCTCCGCCGCGTACGTCGCCGTCACCGGCTTGTGGTCCGACAGCGTCATCTCCGACCTCCCGTAACCCCAGCAGCCTCACCCCCTTCCCGAACGACAGTACCCGGTCGCACCACGCCGGCGTCCTTCTCCCGCCCTTCTGCTCGTCGCCGATGTACTTCCCCGTCCCAATCTCCTACTTGTAATTTTTCTTCAAAAAAAAATCTCCTACTTGTACGCCGGGGCCAACTCCAGCACCCCCTCGCTCCACCCCTCGAGCGCCCGCCCCTTCCTCAGCTCCCGCTTCAGCTGATTACAGAGCATCAGCAACATGGTTCAGAGTTCAGAGTCCATGCATGGCGGAGACGATGAGAAGACTGAAACTGCGTACCAGGTCTTTCTCGGCTAGCTGAGGCCAGCCCATGGCGGAGACCAGGCCGTGCGCTCTCTCGTCGATCCGGTAGTTCAGATCGCCCAACCAGAATATCCTCCTACGAATGAACATGTTCATCAGTCAGATCACTGGGTGAGGCATTGGTGGATGCAATTCAGTAGTAGTATGATATGTGCGTGCATAATCAGTTCATCACTGACTCGTGGTCGTAGATGTCTCTAGGCAGCTCGAGGCCGCCGGGTCCGGCCAAGCGCGTCCGCCAGTGGATCTCCTGCACGTCGGCGTTCCGCTTGAGGAGGTTGCCGGGCCGCTCGTCGGCGGACAGGTGGATGCACACGAAGCAGAACATGGTCTGGTAGATGGACATGCTCGCCGACACCGACCCCTTGTCGTCGATGTAGCCCATGGCGCCCACGCCCACGGTGGACACCTTGATGTTCTGGACACACCTCCGCAGGCCGCGCTGGACCCAGATCGTCAGGAAGATACCCACCATCTGCTTGCTCACGATCCTCACCACGCGCCGCCCTTCTTCTTGCCACCACGCGCAGCCGTCCAGGTCCAGGTCGGGGAGCATGGCCCGGCCGTTGGTGGCGGCGACAATGGACTTCATGAACGACATGTGTGCACTGAAAGATCTTGGCGACTTGAAGGATGACGACGTCAAGGACGCAGTGGCCATCAAGCAGTCCGGCCAGGCGAGCCCGATCCTGTCCGTCTTGCTCATTATCTTCAGGAGTGTCTGATCCTGTCTGTCTTGCTCATCATCTTCAGGAGTGCCCGATCCTGTCCGTCTTGCTCATCATCTTCACGAGTGCCCGATCCTGTCCGTCTTGCTCATCATCTTCAGGAGTGCCCGATCCTGTCCGTCTTGCTCATCATCTTCAGGAGTGCCCGATCATGTCCGTCTTGCTCATCATCTTCACGAGTGTCCGATCATGTCCGTCTTGCTCATCATCTTCAGAGTGTCCGATCCTGTCCGTCTTGCTCATCATCGTCAGGAGTGCCCGATCCTGTCCGTCTTGCTCATCATCTTCAGGAGTGCCCGATCCTGTCCGTCTTGCTCATCATCTTCACGAGTGCCCGATCCTGTCCGTCTTGCTCATCATCTTCACGAGTGCCCGATCCTGTCCGTCTTGCTCATCATCTTCAGGAGTGCCCGATCCTGTCCGTCTTGCTCATCATCTTCACGAGTGTCCGATCCTGTCCGTCTTGCTCATCATCTTCAGAGTGTCCGATCCTGTCCGTCTTGCTCATCATCTTCACGAGTGTCCGATCCTGTCCGTCTTGCTCATCATCTTCACGAGTGCCCGATCCTGTCCGTCTTGCTCATCATCTTCAGGAGTGTCCGATCCTGTCCGTCTTGCTCATCATCTTCAGGAGTGCCCGATCCTGTCCGTCTTGCTCATCATCTTCACGAATGCCCGATCCTGTCCGTCTTGCTCATCATCTTCAGGAGTGCCCGATCATGTCCGTCTTGCTCATCATCTTCACAAGTGCCCGATCATGTCCGTCTTGCTCATCATCTTCACAAGTGCCCAATCCTGTCCGTCTTGCTCATCATCTTCATGAGTGCCCGATCCTGTCCGTCTTGCTCATCATCTTCACGAGTGCCCGATCCTGTCCGTCTTGCTCATCATCTTCACGAATGCCCTCTATTAGAAGATGTTTCCGCTCAAAAAATTGTTCATATCACAAGCACCAGTGGTCTAGTGGTAGAATAGTACCCTGCCACGGTACAGACCCGGGTTTGATTCCCGGCTGGTGCATTTTTTTACTCCTTACTCCTCTCTTTTGTATGCTCGTGAATGGTGAATCGTTCTCTTACGCGCTGGAGCATTTCGAGCTGAGGCCACAGCGTGCTTCAACAGCTTCCGTCTTAGCATGGCCGGCAGCGATCTCGGCGGGCACATGCGACACGTCAGGAAAAAAAACAGGCCAACGGTGAAGCAAGGCATCAACGTTTTCTTCCTGCAGCAGCTTCACGCACCACCGATGACAGTATGCAGCACGGCAAGCACAATACTCCCTCCGTTCGGAAATACTCGTCGCGGAGGGACAATCTGGTCCGCGCATGGTTTCAGGGTTCACAACACAATATCTTCATGAGCAATCCAAGAGACATGAACTACTATGTAACAGGATGACACGGAAAGAACTTGTGTAAACCTTAGAATCGACTGTTCTGTGCAGGCTTAATTACAGAAGAACACAGTCAAAAAATTGGCTGATAAACAGGATTCACAGGACTCTGACAGGCTACGACGCTAAGAAGAAAAGAACATGCCGTGCGCATGATCAGCTACTCGGATTGCAAACTTGCAGTATTCTCGGCTTCGTGTCCCTGTACTGGTCGAACCGGTGCCTCGCGTACTCCTTGTACTCGAAGTCGATGTTCTTGTTCACATGCTCCTGCGGACGTAGAGGAGGAATAAGAAACCAATCAGCTTTGATAGATTATATTACCACTGACTGGATGAATGCCCATTGCTTTGTTATGCGGCTTACCGAGACTATTCCCCAGAGACCCCAGAAGAGATGGCTTGCGAGACTGTATTTTGCAATCAGGCCAAGTAATGTTTCGACTTCTGCATCGGATGGTTCTTCACCTGACGAACGAAGGAAGCATTTAGGACCACATATTGAAGTAGTGTTAGCATATGCGTTCTGAAATATCCATCACATTGTCAGCAGAGTGTGGTGTTCCCAAAAAACTACCCAGTTACCTGAAGAACTAAGGTAAGCCTCAAGAAATCTCCGCTGTTCATCCATGTCTGAAATTATGCAGGGGAATCAAATAAGTAACCAACATGATAAAAAAAAGGGTGATACACACAGCCACTAATATATAATTTGGTACAATTGGTTCTTAAAAAACTAACCAGGATATTTTGTGAAATCCATCACGTGCGGTGTATCACTGTGATAATCAGCAGCCATCTCACAGAAATGATTGGCAATGTCGAACGCAACAGGGTTAAAACTTGCGTACTCATAGTCCTGGAAGGTAAAAGAGATCAACGAGAGTGCAATCAGGTAGAGAAAAATAAACGGGCAAACAAAATGTCCTTGTTCCTAGAACCACTAAAGCGGCATATCAATAGGTAGTAGTAGTAAGTAGTAACTAGAAATCGATAATTGAGAAAAAATATCATGTGCTCTTCTAAATATGCAACTAGGCGCTAGTTTATCTTCCAATAAGTATTCACAAATATTTATTGGTATCCATAGATCAGGTCAGTAAGAATTACTTACAATTAAGGTCACTTGTCTGGTCTCTTCATATATCATGATGTTCCCATACTGCAGATCATTGTGGCAAAACACTACTCTCTGGTCGACTCCCGACAATGCATTCTCCAGCTCCGCAATCTCATCGCCGAGCGTCTCCAACCGGAATTGCCTAGCCTCCTCAGCCGAGCACCTGCTGCGAGCTTCCTCAAGCCACCGCCTGATTCATACAACGCCCTGCAGTTAGCTTCTCGTCGCAATCACGCACATCTGTCACCATAGCATAAGGACGAATCGCAATTCACCAAGCGTACCTCAGCCTCTGCCACAGTGAGATGTCCCTGGATCCAGGCATGTCGAGCTCGTGAAACTCCCGCAGCTTCCTGGCAATCAGGCCGGAAATCTCCGGGTCGCGCAGATCCGGCGCCGAGAGCGTCTGGGCAGACAACAGCACCAGCCACATCAGAATGAGAAAATGGCATTTACAGTAGGAGTAAGGAACAACATTGCCAGTTTGCAGATGGGTGATGGCGTCAAGCACGTACCCTGGCGTTGATGAACTCCTCGACGCGGCCCTGGGGGAAGCGGCCGAGGAGGCGGGGGCCCTGGCCGTGGCGGGACATGCACTCGAAGGTGCGGACCTCGTCGGCGCGGTCGAAGAAGACCTCGACGCCCTGGCCGTAGATGCGCACGAGCACCTTGCGCGGGTCGCCCTCGCCGCCGGGCCAGGTGATGCGGAAGACCTCGTTGGTGAGGGCGCCCTGGAGCTGCGACACGACGAGCGCGGCGGGGTCGACGTCGGCGCCCCAGAGCTCGCCGGCGAGGCGGTGCAGGATGCGGCGCGCCTCCGCCGGGATGCGGTCGATGCTGGAGGTCCGCCGCAGCTCGGGCCCGGCGTCTGCGGCGGCGGCGGCCATTGGCGGCGCGCGGCGGGGCAGGCGATCTGCGGGGGGTTGGAGGGGAAGGGCGTGAGGAGTCGTTTCCCGTTGAGTTCGCGAGAGCCGTTTGACGGGGGAGGGGATTGGGGTGGTTTTGGGCGTTGGAATGGCCGCGGGATCGGATCGGATCGGACATCGGAGTCAGGATTGTTTCTGGGAAAAGGTAGTGGCAGGAGAAGCTTCCAGAGAAAAATTAATAATTGCACGAGGAGCCACGTCGGCTGCCACGTTGCGCGTCTGGAGGACACGTGGGAGGGGAGCGATGCGAGTTTCACTTTGATTTTTTTTTAAATATAAAGTGCATCCACCTTGGTTGTAGCATTTTTTTATTACTGAGTAGTACAATGTGGTGATATAGACGGCTATAAGAGATATCATAACAGGTTTTTGTTTAGTTCGGATTGTAGATTTAGAAAAAGATGTGTCACACGTTAATAACATAACATGCATGTATAACTAACTAACTATGTTATAAGTGGGCTATAAAATCGGTTACAGATGATGTGACAACTTCATATAGCCAATTATTATTTACGCTACGTATTATTTTTGTTTTAAGATATCAATGATGCATTCACTAAGAAAAGCAACGCCCATGGACGTCATTGCCACCAATTGGAGGCAGGGTTTTCACTTGACTATGCATTGCTAGCCACCTGCTTGTGGAGACAAGAACATGTTAGACCACGACCACCGCCACCGCCCTCGTGCCGAAGAAATGCCGACCCCTTGCATCATCAATCACCACTACCACCAGTAGAGTAGGGGCCTAAATACATTGGACATTGAAGCTCAGCATGCCACCAGAACTAGTTGAAATGAAGGATTTCAGGCACTATGTCACGATAAGATCCACGGGTGAGCTTGGGCATGAAAATAGAAGACCGAATCCATAAAGCTAGAGACTTAACCAAATCGAGCTAAAATCAGTCATCAAAACTAGAAGGCCGAATTAAATTCATTTGGTCGGTCTTCTTCTTTGGATGACCGAATAGCCGGGATAGACCGAATTAACACAATGGCACAATTAGCACAATCCCCAGTCTTCTCCGGATGTTTATGGCATAATTATGGTTGCATACACCTACTATATACACATGTTGTCTAAATTTTGAATTTTGGTTGCATACACCTGTTACACATACATGTTATCTAGTTCTGCTTTCATAGACATATAGTGTGATGTACATGAATCTGAGTTCTAGCATGAAGTTGGTATGTTCCTTCCTATAAGACCGAAGACCAAATAGTGAAGAACTGATTATAAAAGACCAAACCAAGCAAATCGAAAAAAACGAACGCCTAGGCTTACCCATGAGCACCTGCTGTCATGTATGACGCCCACCGTTCCCATGAATATAACGGGTCACCGTGTCAACCGGTAGATCTAGGCGTGAGGCCCAGACCCCTCGTGTGTCTGGTCGCCCATAGCCCCCATCGTGCTCGACCTCCCCCACTACAAGAACGAGGGAGGCCACCACCAAACCCGCCATCCCGACTTCCGTCGTCTCTTCTCGAGCGGGTTGTCAACCAGGGTCGTCACTTCTGCCATGAGAGAGAGAGCCCTCGCCATCGTCGTCGTTCGCCAAGATGGGTTTCTCCAAATATCCGTCAGCAACGACGAGACGACCATAGATACAGTAGGAAAGGACGGGGAAGGCGGCTAGGGTTTTCCTATGTTGGCCGCTTGGACTGGTCAAAAATTCTATGAGCACTGGAAAGACTCATGATAAGCTTCTATCAAGTAATTGAACTCTATGAAAAAGCTATAGAGTTGGCGTACCTTAGGAGTAGTTGTTCTAGGAACGCTCTCTGGTACGTTCAATCCGTGTGTGAATCTTAAAACGTTGACACATGGCAATCTCTGTCCGCTCCCATGTACCCTTCCGAGGAATGATGCAAATGTTCACTCTCATACACCATCCATAAAGAGAAACCGGATCCTCTAACATTAAGAAAAGATGTCACCATGCTACAGTGCTAGCCTAGTGTAAAATGTAAAAAGAAAGTTAGGGACCGTTAGCAGGTTATTTACTGTTGGTATTTACTACAGATATAAATAATCTAAAAATAATTTTATTTGACCATCAATTTGTTTGTATGTAATTACTATAAATGTACATAGTAGATCTGTAATTTGTAAACTAATTTAAATTAGTTTATCTTTAATCGTATGGATTGAAAGAACACGCCCTAGCGGGAGGGGCGTTTTGGCTCCCAGGTCCAGTTGATCCTGATATCTTGGTTGTCCATATGAGCTTTGGGATCTATACAAAGGACCATTGATTGTGCTATACGGGGCAGTGCAACTGTGAAATACGTGATGGCAGACGTCTGTACCTATAGCGTCAGAGCAAGTATAATAGAGCCGAGTCAGCAGGCTATAAGAAATAAACTAGTATATTTTTGCTTAGTTGGAGAAAAGAGAAAAGGAGAGAGAAGGTAAGCGGGCTCTTGATGAAGAGTCAGCTCTAGCACGTGCTCTTAGACACTTTGTGAAAATAAAAGATGGACCATATAATAAATAAATAGTATACTTTTGTAATCAATTATTGTACATGTTAGTTATAAGATAGGTTATAAATTATAACCAGTAGCTGGTTATACTATTAACCATGCTCTGAGGCGACGGGAGCAAAACGGCCGCGTTGGGCAGCGTCAACGTCCGTTAGCGGAGGTGCGTCTGGACTGTGGACCAAGTGTACATGTGTTTGTCTCCCACAGTACAGGCCTCACACGTCACGCCGCTGCCATCGCGTATTACATTACACTAAATTTGCAGATTACTTTAATATTTGCTGTAACGAGAGATGAACAAGACACCGATGATTGTGATGAAGATAGCCAGCATGAGCACCGTTGCCATCAGGTTGGTCACTCCCACCATGAGGTTCAGTCTCATGCCTAAAACTGCTGCGGTCTGTTGCCCGGGCACTGTGATAACGCGGGGCGGATCTGCAGGTGAATGCTGAGCCGCTGGGATCTACTGCTCGGCCAGATCGGCATCTGGATCTACTCTAGGGCGTGGATGACGGAGCCCCGGTCGGGGCAGCGATCGCGAACGAGACGGGTCTGCCGACGGCAGGATCCCGGGATCGTAGAGAAGCAGAATCACCAAAAGAGGGCAAGTTCATCGGATCAAAGGTAGGAGTTCCTCTGGGCCTGCGAGACGCGTGGTTCCGGACAAGGAAAGCGATCAAGCATCTGGCGAAGGAAAGGAAGGCGATTACAGGGGCGAGACGTGAATCAGGAAGCAACAATCAGGAATCCAAGGGTGAGGCGCTGAGAAAGATCAGAGATCGTATGCAGGCTATGAGAAAAGATTTGATGGGGGGACTAGGGGAGACGGGAAAGAGATCGAGACCACCGGAGATCCCGTGTTCCCCGAACAAGGAACCACCAGACGAAGGGAGAGAGAGATTGGATGCCAGTACAGAAGGAAGAGACCAATTTTGTAGAAGTAAATCAGCCTTCCCGATATCAATCCCGGTGGAGAAGGGATCAGATCACATGGATGCAGAGTTTAAAACAACAGGGATGAGAGAGTCAGGGATTCATCCTGAAACATTTACGAGTCCCAGCTCTCCGTTGACGCACATGGCGAGCCAGGGAGACCAGAAGAACAAGGGCACCATGGTCGAGGGAGATGACGACGCCCGCTCCAGCGATGGGGGGAACTTCTCGCGGGTTCTCCTCCGCGGGGACTCCTCTCGTAGCAATGCAGGGAGGGCAAACATGAGGAGGTTGGGTGCCGGCGGCGCGCGACGTCGTCACCCCAAGGTTTCCAGTTAACCTGGGACCAAGGGTTGACGATGTGGTTGAGCTGGACCCGACCAGGGAACGAGCGGCCATGAGGACCCGGTGGATCGCAGTTGGGCTCTTCTTCTCCCCTCTGCCTTTCACCAAGAAGGGCTTGTTCGGGGAGCTCAAGAGCAAGTGGGGCTCCGCGGCCGCCTCAACTACACGCCCCTCAAGAACAACCGATTCCTCCTGGAGTTCGAGCGGGAGGGAGATCGTCGCTTCATCCTCGACAACGGTCCATGGACTCACAAGGGGTGTGCTTTCCTCATGGCAGAGGTCGATGGAAGCGCTAGGCCAGGAGACGTGGAGGTCGCCCATATGCCTATATGGGTGCGCATCCATGATGTACCCCGATCATGCTGGACGAGGAGGTGGCCTGGAAGCTTGGTGAAAAACTTGGGCAAAAAGAAAGGAACTAAGTCAGCACTAGGTCACAAACTGAAAGCCAAAGCCAGCAAGGGAACAGGTTCAGACTTGGGTGTGTCAGTGCTTGGGAAGAGAGTGGATCGCATTGCAGGGAAGGAGGTGACTGAGGAAATAGAAGAGGCAAATGTTGAACATAACAAGAAGAAGAAAGGTACAGAGCAGGAGGAAGAGGGTCCGGGCGACATCGGTGCGAACGGTGGACAGGAAGCGACCGGCCCCGGGGCTGCCGGTAAACTGACGGGCGCTACTGGCGGTGCCCGTCAGGAGCCATGACGATCCTCAGTTGGAACTGCCGGGGTCTTGGGCAGACCCGGACAGTTCAAAAGCTTAATTGTGTGTCTTGTTCACACATACAAACCCAAGCTCGTGTTCATCTCTGAAACTAGGCAAAGCAATAAGTACGTTAGTAATCTGAAATGGAGGCTTGGCCTCAAGCATTGTATCATGCATCCCGGCACTGGTAAAGGTGCGGGGTATTGCCCTCTTTTATGATGAGAGCATAGAAATAAAAAGCTCGCCGTTGGCCCGAGGTACATCGATGTGTTGATCCGAATGAACCCCCATGGTGTGCAATGGAGAGGAACATTTGTTTATGGAGAACCAAAAGTGCATGAAAGACATCTTATGTGGACGCTGCTAAGGAGGATAAAGGATGTGTCAAATCTGCCATGGTTTATGGTAGGAGATTTCAATGAAACAATGTGGCAATCAGAGCATATGTCAGTAACTAAGCGCTCAGAGAGATACATGGAAAACTTCCGCTGAGTGTTGTCCGACTGTAACCTGTTTGACCTGGGGTTTAAAGAACCGAGGTGGACGTTTAATAACAAACAGCAAGGTCGGGACAATGTGCGTGCTAGACTGGACAGAGGAGTTGCCTCTCCAGAGTGGTCAAATATCTTCAGAAACTCATCAATCGAACTTACAATATTTCTGAGAACACTTGTAGAATCTATCGTCAGGACTAGATCCCTTCGGTCCACATACGAACGGCAGAATCTTGTCGCCGCAGAACGGGTATCGGATGAGAGGGAGGATCTCGTGTGCACATCTACGATGGAGAAGACTCCATGAGCGGTGTGCTGCGAGCTCTGAAGATGGGTGGGCTGGTAGTTGGGGATTGAATGAATCGTATTGAGGAAGATGTCGGTGAACCGGAGTAAGTGGGAGGCATGTAAACAGGCGCCTCTGTTTTCTCACAGCGGCCAGGCCGTCTGTACCAACGGGTGCATCCGTCTGTGCCGCACGATGTTAGACTATTCACAGTAGAATAATATAGGGGTCACCTAAGCAAAAAGTATGATGTGGCATCTAATTAATGAGAAGAGAAAGAAATTGAGTAACTTAGCATGTTACTATTCCTATGAGTAACATAACGCATACCAATGCAAAATGAGTCTATAAACTAATAAATAAAAGGCTCAATGTTACTACTCATATGTTACTATTCATTGTGAAGATAGTAATTTAGACTAGTAACATATGCATGTTATTACTCTATGTTACTTTCCATTGTGACTAGTCTTAACAACCCGCGTCATTCAATTCTAGTTGGGAGATTTTTGTCAATGGAATACAATATGGAATACGCAGCGGGACGCACATCACGAGGGCCTCGGTCACTTCAGATTGCGAGAGCACATGGACCTGGGAGCCAAAATGAATTTCTAATTGTAGCTTCTCTAAAACATATCCCTTTTTAATGTTAAAGGATCCGGTTCCTCACAAAGAACGACTCCATGCATAGCATCACACTCCTATGATGTAGAATGGCAATTACCTAGAAGCATGTATGGCAATTTCTTTGTGTAGCATGGAAATTCAGCCTATAGCGGCATGGCAAATTCTCCAACCTGTTGGCAAATTTTCTCTTTTCTTTATAGCCTAGCAATTCTTTTTGTTGCATAATGGTAAATTCCTAGTAATTCTTTTGGCTAGCATGACATAAAATGTATTCAACATGGCAAATCTTTTGTAATAGCATGACAAATGTATTGTTATACTATGGCAATTCCTAAGTGTACTCTGGGAGTGGTTTTTAGGGAACAATCTTTGATAGCGCCGTTCGATTAAACGAGCCTATTGTAAGAAATGTTCGATCTCCCCCTGAGGGAACGTCGTCGCTTTATATGGTGTAAAAACAAGAGTTCCTACTTCCCTTTTTTCCTTTATTTCAAAAGATAGTTCATGTTTTAAAGAAACATTTAAAGTTTATTAAGAAATCAATCATATCCACGCTGCCCTCGTCTCTCTCGGGCTGGTTTTACATCGCTCAGCACAGGAACTAGCAATCAAAGAACCAGCAAGAACCTAAATGCGATGAGAGCTGAGTAGATGAGGAAGGCTCCGTACCATTACATCGGTTGTTGAAGGACACGGCGGCGGGGCACGGCCGGGCCTGGCGGGTCACCGGCAGACGAGAAAGCCACAGCACCGACCAGCGCGGCCGTAGGGCTTGAGGCATGGCCGCAGCGGGCCTCTGGCCGCCGGCGACGACCATCCATCCAACTTGTGAACGAGCTAGCAGCTGAAAGAGATGCCCAAGATGCTGCCCGTGAAGAGTTCGGTTGGAGACGGACAAATTTCGTGTCGGTAGCGGATAGTGGGTCATTTCTTACTGGTCGCGTCCGTACCTAAAACACATGCGGCCGGTCGCTCCGAGGAGCAAGAAACGCTGGGATCAGCAGCATGCAAATCTTTACGGCCGCTGGATGGGCGGTGATCATCACAAGCATCCCGTGATCCGAAGGTTGCAAGACGGTGTCTCAAAAATATGCTCCATCCGTTTTATTTGAGTCTTCATACAAAATTTGTCTTAAATCAAATCTAGTAAAGTTTGACCAACTTTATAGGAAAAAAATATATCAACATCCATAATACAAGATCAATACCATTATATGCATCATGAAAGTAATTTCCATACTTTATAACTTCAGTATTTTATTTCAAAAAAATAACTTCAGTATTTTAGATGTTGACATTTTTTTATATATAATTGGTCAAACTTTGCATAGCTCGACTTCAAGAAAATCATATACATGGAGTAAAAAGAAGCGGAAGGAGTACAAAACTTCACCCGGCAAGAAACGAACAAGCTTAGAAAACCCTGCGTGGAAACTGGAAAAGGTGCAAACCACAGATCAAATCCAGAAAATGCATAGTTTGGATTGATACAAACATACAATGTAGCATACATTACAAACATCGCCTGTCCATGGAATCACCAGCCATGCCAGGAAAGTCGTCTCTGCCAAATAGGCTGCAAAATTGGCTTCCAATTGGCTGTGTCCAACCTATAGGCTCAAAATGCTTTATATACAAACCGGAAGCCCAAGTGGCCTCATCCACGTCACAGAATTCAGAGGAAGAAGTCAAATGGTTGCCGGGCAACCGGGCCAAAGAAAGCTTGAAACATTTGCCGTTGTGCTATACACTCCTGTAAGATTTATCCAACTTTTGGAGACAAAAAGAAGAGATGATTTACATGAGAGGGAGGTATGCACCCCCATGGCCCTTCCTCAGTATTAGCGGCCCGGCGTTCTCAGGGACCTTGTCCAGAACTGCATTGCAGCCCTCAAGGACATCGCTGAACCCAGTCGCCAAAGTTGCCAACTGCAGCCTCAGCCTCATATCCCTCGTTCGACGCAGCAGGCTCCTGAATGATCTGCCAAGATGCTTTCCCCATTCAGCAGGCAAGCCTCCAGGCGAAAGCCAGACTGAGAAGTGCGACTGGTCGCCCCTGGCTGCAACCTCTGCCCGGTAAAATCTCGCAAGCTCCACGAGCATTGGTGGGTGCAGGGGCAGAACTAGTACAAATTCAGCCACAAATGGCTCGATGAGGTCGGGCTTCAGCATCTGGTTCCAGAAGACTGGTGCCCATTCCATTGGCTGATTTATGCTGTATGCTTCAGCAACAATGAGGGCCTCCTGGAACCTAGATTGATCCACAAAAATTCGACGTGCATTGGTTTCTGTAAGACCAATCCATACAAGATCAGGTATTCGGATCTGAAGAGATAGAAGAGAAGCACGAGCACAAGCACGATGTGTCCTTTGGCCAGCGTCAATTGTTGAAAGAATCTCAGCCGTCTGTACAAGGTTATGCATAGCCTTAAGGAGCTCATCATTCCGTCGTTCCTTATCATGCCGATCTAACCAGCTTTCCATGTACTGCTCTGCACGCGACTCAAGGAGGGAAGCCGCCTCATGTTTCATGTCGAAGTGCTTGTATACCTGCATCGGACACATATGTTGAAGGGGACATAAGGAAATAGCAGAAAGACCTATCTCGTAATGATGACAGACAAGTTGTAAGGAAACACCGCAGTATGATGGAAACCAAAATCACGAATTCTTGTATATTTTTTGTTCATGTAGTTGCACAGATGGTTCTGCCCCCCAACAAGCTACTACTACTCAGTACATATATGTTCCATACTGATTGAAAACTGGCATGGCATGCTGCTAATAAGAAACTGTCATGATAGGCTGCTAATCAACAGATTTTATGCTTCAGCAAAGCAATAGATCCTGAAAAAGGGTTTGCTTGGGTCGACTTTTTTATGTTGGGTTTTCCATCTATTCTTTACAAAATAACTAACACAATACACAATCAAGATACCGGAAGTGTTTATGTGGTTAACAAAGTTATTTTTAAGGAATGTGTGCCTCTGGACCTAAATCTAGTTCCATTCTACATTTACAGATTAGAGAGAGAGAGAAAGAGAGGACATATACCAGAGAGAGAGCCTCATCATCATTTGGGTTGAAATGTTTCAGTGATGTAATAACAGCCAACCTAAACCCTCGAACTGATGCAGGTGCCACTGTGGCTGTGTCAGTGGAAGAATACTTTTGAAGTAGCAACTCCAGTTGCCCATTTTCTATGAGGATGGAAAGGATGAAGCTCAAGGAGTGAAAATTGCTCACTCCAGTTATCAAGCGAGCTAAGCAAGAAAAATCCCCCTCTGAAACATATGAATCCACTCTATTAGCTGCAAATGTGACGAGAACATCCACACCATCAAGACAAGAAGATGACATGTAGAAGTGATGCGACAGTATAAGGAGTTCAACCTGCAACAACATTTGGCATGGACTTAGAGACGGTAAAGAACAGCAAGAAATCAGTAAATTCTCAAACCAAACATGAACATTAAAAATACTGAAATAAATATAATGCACAGCTCATATAAAAAGTATAGCTTCTGGTTGACACTGCAAATGTCATTTGAATAAGGTTCTTCACTTCAACATATTAGCTCAATCGCGAGAGAATGGGTACAGACAAAGCTTAGAAACCACCGGTTACCGGCCAAGAAACCGGAACTGGATGGTTGCAGTTTTTCTGACACCTGGTCCCAGTCTTCAAAGCCTTAGCTCACCACCTAAACTTCAACCTCTCTTATATTTAACTACAAAATACAAATATTCAAAAAATTGCACGAAAGCAGAACACCATTAGATGGCAGAAACCCACGTTCCAGTTTCATCTCCACATCACTCCACAACACAAACACCACCATCCAGTAGACACACCTCCTTCACTTGTCTCTGTGCCCCATCCCCGCCAAAGTTGCAGGCACCAGCACCTCTCACCAGCCTGTCTGGCTGCACTATCAGTACCTCAATGCCCTCCAACACATCTGCCTGGTGTTGGTAGCTCAACACCTCATTGCCAAATTAACAGCCAGTCCAGGGGATGGAAGGAATACTTGCAAAGTTTGAATCTTCTATATCTAAATAGCTAGCCCCCGCTAATCTATTTCTCTCGACATGCAAGCATGCCACCTCAGCATGCAACATGCATAGGAAAAGACCCACTTTAACATGCAACTATGCATAGGAAAACACACACTTCAACATGCAAATATGCATGATAATTTTCAATCTATTGTGCTATTTACATTTAATAAATTCTTTACAATTACACAATAAACATATGTGTTTTTAGTTTAGTTTTCAAATTATTACTCCAAATATTCATGTTCCATACAACCAAATCTTATTGAAATACTCCCTCCGTCCGAAATTACTTGTCGGAGAAATGGATGTATCTAGATGTATTTTAGTTTTAGATACATCCATTTTAATTCATTTCTGTGACAAGTAATTCTGGACGGAGGGAGTATATTGCAAAACATTCCCGCAACAACATGCAGGGTATCATCTAGTAAACTGAAAAACTGAATCCAGAATAAAAGAACCAGATCACACAAACCTCACAAGCATGTGGTACTTCATGCCCAGTCATTACCAAACGCATTAAAGCGTGACCAATTTCTGGTTCTGATGGGCATAATTTTGCCCACTTCAAGAAGTCACTTGATCTCCACAATAGTGGTGCAGGGCCTTCTTCTTTTGGGGAGTCTAGATAACCTCCACGATGCGCAGCTAAAAGTCCCTACAATTATTGGACGCATCAGTCAAGATATGCAACATAATATGTGTTTTCCCTCCAAAAACAATGTGCACTGAACAGACCTTCAGAAAGGAATCAGCAAGAATTCTTGCAATGCTAGATGCAGGCATGATGTGTGTCTCCACCAGAAATTTAGCTTCATCAAAAGAATCCTGAGCTTTCAGTGAAAGCAACTGCAGAAGTTCAATTGGCTGTTTCTCAAATGCTTCGGAAAATGGAATTCCCAGTATTTTTGCAGTTTGCACAACCGCTATTATTCTCCTAATAAGAGCTCGTCCACGCCCCTCGCCACATTTCACGGCTAATTTCTCCATGGCCTGAGATGAAATAACATTCTGATTGGTGGGTTGTACACAGTCAACATATACCAACAAAATTATACAAAATAGCAAATCTGACATTACTACTATGGACCAAAGCAATGGCTATTGACCAGATCCTAGACCTAAGCCCCTAGCACTAAACCTCACATTTTTAATTCCACGCCTGGATTAGAAACTTCTTATTCACAAGGATTGTTCAGGCCGACATATACAAAGTCATGAAGAAACTTTAAAACCAGAATTTTTTGTGTTCGGCCCGATATGTAACATTAATGAGAACAGTCTGTTTCCAAAACGAAATGAGAACTTTTTCGATGTACCAAGCAACTACGTTGTAAATTCACACCAATATTTAATCTGGACAGCAGTTTGCGATATTTATCGACTAGAGAAACGGCAGACGGCTGCCAGCTTGCAACTATGTTGTTTGAGAATTATTTGTATACTCTCGACATAAAGATCATTTATTCCCAGCAAACCGCAGGCAAATATTTCTAACTCAACTACAAACATAGTGTAATCTTTACTACAAGAAAAACTGGTTGGAAAGTTGGATGAAAGCTTTAGCCTTTTGACCTTATGTAACTTGTGTTGCAAATTAAACAGTGCAAGCCAATAAACTAGAGAAAACATATGGTGTTTCTTTCATGCGCATGGCCAGTGTTTTCAGAACACAAATGCTATGTTCTTGCATCGTGTCAGGAGTTCATTCAATGTAAATTACCATGCAGCATGCCAAAAATAAATTGAAGCTCTCCACCCTAGTCTTCACATGTCCATAGTCAGATCAGCGTTTTCAGAATACAAGTAACGTACATGTATCATGCCAGGAATACCCGATCTATCTATATTAATATTATCATGCAACATGAAAAATAAACTGAAGCTCCGCCCCAGAACCCATACACTGGATAGAGCACCTGAGCAAATGTAAACATGCTTTACATCTATTCTCGTATTTGACAATATTGCTGTTCTTTGTGCCCTTTTCCAGAAGAGGAAAAATTGCAAGCAGACATATTAAACTGTAATTCCACTATTTATGTTTAACTAATGTAAATAATAATTATTGACATATGCTGCTCATTGTTGTTAACAGAAACTCCTGGGAAAATGAACACAACAGTATAACCAAACCTGTGATGGATCAATCATATTGCTGCCACTTGCAATTTGGAGAGATTGAAGTATTGAAAGGGCTTCTGTGTCAAAGGATAATAAACTGATCTCTCCGTCACCGCCGTTATTTGCAACTCTTAACGCAACATCAACAAGGACAAGTTCTTCAGGAACATATGACGGAGATAACTTTTGTTGGAGTTGCTTAGCTGCAGTTATTTGTCCAAATTCTAATAAGGAGAGCACAGCTTTCTCCATATCTGCAGGCCTGACATGTTGCTCCCAACCAGACAGAGATGCTTCCATCTTTGCAAATTCCTCTTCAGATAGTAAATTTCTTGCTTGTTCGCCAATCTTAGAACGAAAGAAAATTTTAGAATTATCATCAGAATCATTGGTGCTACTTTCAACATTATCAGTGACACCTCGTCTAAGTGGTAGATTTGTTTTGCCCCTCCGCTTTGCTCTTGCATTATTTGTTGTTGTTGTTGCTTCACTGTTATATTCAAAGAGTTGCAAACGTTGATGGTGTGATAAGTTATTGTCCCTCATACCATTTCTTTCTGCAGCTTTCATGCTTGGCAAACTCATACTACTGTCTATTTTTGTGATGACATCAGCAGTCTGTTCTATAATACTGGTACTGTTTCCAATAGCTAGACTCTGAGAAACAACAGTAGATTCGCCATCAGCCTTAGAGTGAGTCTCTGACTCGACTGCCAGGAGCCAAACCCTAGTCTCAATTTCCCGGAGAAGATGAAGAGGATATACTCTGCAATAAATGTATATATCGGTAAGAAGATACGAATGAGCATACATCAATATAGATTACAAGGGATCTTACGGAGAGGATTTAGTAATAGTTCCAGTAAGCCATTGTAAAGATAGCAGAAGTATTTCATGAAGCTCTCGTGCTGGTATCTCTTTCCCTAATGCTTCAGCGTGCTTAAGGAAAAATAATCCAGCCTGCACACATAATTGAATGGGTATTACCATCACACAGAATTTATAGGGATAATAAGAGATGAGACACATAAGAGATCGCATATGCATTTCACTGATTCAGTCATCAAATATGGTACCTGTAAAGGTGGCAAAGAATATCTCATGAAAAGCGACTGACAGTGGCCCCACAAAGCTGCACGTTCTTGTGGAATATCCCAGAGAAACTCCTTCCATTCAGCAACCATGGCTTCTGCCTGAGACAATGGACAGATGGATATCAGCATAAATCATAAGAAATTAGTGAGTAGAAATTAAACTATGAGCCATAGAGAAACTTAAGGATAAAAGTTACAAACCTGTGATTCCGTCACATGATCGAAAGTAGATTCCCAAGCTATGCCACTCGACTCCAGTTGCCTTGCCCAAGTGCGAGCATCCTCCCATCGCCCATCCTTCTCTAATGCTGCCAGGAGAGAAGCATCATCCATGGAATCGTTCCACTTGTACATATCACCATCTTTGCATAAAGTCGGTTCAGCCAGATTGATTTTCCAATAACTGCGGCCGAAGTAAGCTGACGAAGAGCCACCATCTGCAAAATCAACAGCTGCAAGGAGCTGTAGCAAACACCTCTTCTCATAAAGTGATGGACAGGTTGAGAGCACTGCATCTGCGGCTTTTACAGCTGTAGCAACTACCCATCCTGTTATAGATGATGCTTCTTTGAACGAGTTTGATTGAGAGGCTTCATCTTTTATCCTTGCTGAAAATGATGTCAAATGTGCAGAAGCCTCGGACAAACGCATTTGACAAAATGCCTTCAAGGTAACACAAACAAAATGCTCATGTTAATTGGTATACAAATACAACTAGTAAAATATATAAATGGCCTGCTTTTACTAACCTGAAGAGAACGAATGAAGGGGAGAAGGGAGCAGGATGGCAGAAACAAGTCAAAGGATCGAAGTAATGGTAGGAACAGCTGTTGTTCACACAGCACTGCTACTATACTTGATAAAGATGCAAGCCTTTCATCAATATCAACTGGAATTTCAGTCTCTTCGGAGGTGGGCTTTGTTCTTTCCTGCTGAGCATCAATATCGGAAGGATTGGAAGTTGCAGTACCATTTGACCCACTTGCAGTGTCCAGCGAAAAACCTGATTTGAAGCTATCTGGAGAGGCCTCCAAGAACCGTCTTCGCTTTGGATTCTTCCTGTTGTAACGATATTCAACATTCCTACTCACGCTTGACAATTTATTTGTGGCCTCAACAGCAGATCCAACATTCTTAGCTACTTTAGAGGAAATACCGTCCACCTTGATTAATGACAACTCCCTGAAGACAAGAAATAGATGCCAACACAACAAAATTACACAACAAGAAGAGCAATGAATCTTGCAAAATGCCATACGCATCAAACACCTACAATGCTCAACGTGTTACCTTGCAGCTGTAATCTCAAGCCAAAAGCTTAAGCATGAGAGAAGAGTAACATCTGGAAAGCATGAAGCAATCAACGCCAATAAAGACCACTGCATTTGTTTTGCTTTATTCAGAAGTGCCTCTCCAGGGTTCTTTTGCTTTTCACAAACAGCAAGTATGCAGAAAAGTTCCATGGGGTTGTCGCCATCAACAGACAAGAAAGATGGGTCCCTACTTCCTGAGGGTATATTGCTAGATGATTTCCTTCTATTTGATAACGTGCTTTTCAGAACTGTTAGTATATGAGTCCTCAATCTTGAGTCCTTTATCTCTTTGGAAGCCTGAATGCAATACCAGGGGGAAGCGATGAGAATAGTATTTTGTCAGCTATAATTAATTACTCCCTGTGTAAAGTAACATAAGACGATTTAGCTCACTAAAGTAGTGAGCTAAAATGCCTTATATTAGTTTATTACAGAGGGAGTAATTATCAACAAAACGCCTACTATTTATGATGAGAAAAATACCACTCCGATAACAACTTCAATTGGAAAACCAGCTCTCTGGGCTTCTGTTAGAAAACCAACCTGCCAAAAGCATGATCATTAGTGGGAGGACTTAGATAAATAACATACCCACAAGACAAATAAAAAATGTGTCAGTACCCAATCATTGTCATTGGCCAGTAAAGCCAGATATTTTGTACTTAATGGGAGATGGTGTGCCTGACAAAATTCTGTAACCAAATTCCAATGTTGGCTGGCTTCATTTTGCTGAGACCGGTAAAGAGATGCATCACCGATGCCACTCAAAAGCCAAAATCCGCAGGTTCTACCTTCGTCTAATAATGGCAAACTTGCTCGTTCCAGGTGCTCCAGTATAGCAATAAGAGGCTGTGATGGTTGTTCCTTTTTGGGACCTCTAGAGGTTTGCTTCTGCTCCAAAACCTGAAGATGATCAGACTGGACATAATCTTCAGCCAATGCTCGAGCAAGAGCAGGAGCAATATCAGCTCCATGGGAGAGCACATGTAACCCAGAGCTCCTTGGTGAAGGTAGTTCACTTTGTTTATTTTGCTGAGCCGAGTTATAGTAGGAAGAGATGCGCTGAAGAACGGCAATATCTAGACGGAGCATGTTAGCACACATGCCACATAGTTCCAACAGGAATGTGCAGGAAGCAACCAGTGTAGAGTCCTCGAAGTTTGTGATAGCTAGTGGAGCCACCTGGAGAAGTGATAACATATTGCAGCACAACCAAGAAACTGAAGCATTAGAATTTAAAATAGAAACTGAAAAAATTAATTCCAAATTAACAAATAGTATATGGAACTTCTTCCCGAAGCTTATGTTGATTATATGTTCTGCCATTTAGGCATTCAGCATTCTTGTAAATGATACCAAAAGATAAAACTGGCAAATAAATAAACTTTGGCATATCATATCCAGGAAAAGATTTGGAATATTGCCACCTCCAAGTGACCATTGGATACTGTCTGTATAAAGTAGCTCATGATTATATGCCCATCTCTACCTTCACTAGAAGTCTAAACTCTCCGATATTTATTCATTTGTGATCAGATTAATAAAAAACTGAATGATGTTGATGAAACTAGTCTATTCATAGGGTAAGTTTTTCAATCAGAGTGTAAAGTTTTGATGGATACTGGTATAGTTAGTTGTCCGGGAGAGAAAAAACAAGTCAGAAACATGAACATACCGATAGAAGAACTGATCGTTCAGTTTGACTTAAAGGGGCTAGGATCAGTTGTACATCTGCTTGAACATCAGACTGTGTGGAGATCACTTGGCGCGCATTGGCTGATTTTAATTGCGAAGCTCTTTTACCAAGAAGATGCCTGAAAGCTGCTAGTGCTCGGCCACGGTGCAAATGATGCTCCACCCTCAAGTCTTTCTCCTGAAGGGAGGAGTTAACCAATAATGAAATTACTGGGCTATAATACGGTGAGAGAACACAACCAAGACTGGGGGCGATAACCCCAAGTTCAGAATATTGCATGCAGTGTGGATTTAAGAAATGGTACCCCCTCCGTTCCATAATACTTGTCGTTGTTTCACTTCAAAATTTGAACTAAAACAACTACAAGTATTATGGAACGGAGGGAGCATATGCTAGTGGTGGGCTTATGCTATATGGATAAGCATCCTCGGCACTAGCCCTTGCCAGGATAAAGTATGTATATCTTCTATTCTTGACCAGTGTCCAAGTATGAGCACTAGTATACATTCAACATAACAAAACAAGATTCTGTTGTTCTAAATACAGAAGTAACATGGCGCAAAAGTGATGCAAGAAAGAAAACAAAGAATCAGTTCTCAATAATGTACTAAGTACATTACTACAAGATAGAGTGTACCTCAAGGGAAGAATATAGTTCTTCTTCAACACTTTTTTGAATGGATGCTTCTAAGGACAACGCATTGGTTTCACTATATCCAGTCGTATTGTATATGTAATCAGTGACACCATGAGTAAATAACTCTTCAGATGATGGTGCACTCAATAGCAGTTGCATTCCAAAAGGGCCCTGATCACAGATTGTGGTCAATTAAAAGAAATAGAATTATCCTGCGGTCAATGCTGCTGGAAGATCAAGATTTACATGTACACAAAACATAAATACGAGGTAAGTAAGTTTGGCATCTCAAAGACCCTTACTGCTTTTAAGTTAAGCCTTGCATGTCTCAAATCTTATAGTGCTTTCCTTCATGGTAACCAATAATCACACACTCTATTAAACTAACATTTCTAATACATGACTAGCAGGTGAAGACGCGGCGACACACCGCGTCTGTGCAAGTATACATTTGTTATTGTTGTTTACAAACTATAAGAACAATAAAATACACATGTCGGATGAGTGAAAGAGTACAGCTGGTTGAGCATTATGGGATACATTGCGTTGGCTAGATCGTACAAATTAGCTAATGAGAAAAGAAAAGCCAGTAAAATACAATAGTTAGTTTGCAGACTAAGCTATCGTAAGCACGTCAGGGTTTAATTCATAGACTTGACACTGGAGCTCATTTTTTTCTGGATTTCTTCCATGCCTTTCGACGATGTGTGTTCAGTGGGAGGAGACATTACCGTCGACTACGAAAGCGTCGGTGATGACTTCGTCAATCTAAAAATGCTGTGTAGGCTCAGTATCAGGGATGTACTCATAGGGGTAAGGTGTGTGCGCGTGCGTTCGTAGGGTGATTGTATACGCGTGTATGCTGGCATATGCATTGTATTGCGTTAAAAAACGGTAGCAAACACGAATGAAAAACCCATTAGGTAGAGCGAACCGACCTGTGGTTGGATGATTAGGAGGACAGTGGTATCCGCTATCCATCAGGGTTCAAGTCGCAGACTTTACATTCGCATTTTTCTAGATTTATTGCAGGCCTTCCGACGATGTGCGCTCAGTGAGAGGAGACGTTTCCGTCGACTATGAAAGCGTATGTGGAGACTTCGTCAATCTCAATATGATGTGGATGCTCAATCTCTCGGAGGTGCTCATGTGGATATAGGATGTGTGTACATGCGTTCATACGAATGAGTGTATGTGTGTATGTAGGAGCGTATGCGTCTGTACTGTGCTGGAAAAACCAGTACGCAATCTGTATTCAATCTCAAGATGATGTGCCGGCTCAGTCTTTTGAAGATGCTCATGTGAATATGGTGTACGTGCATGCATTCATATGAATGGGTATATGTATATATGTATGACCATATGCGTCTGTACTATATTAAAAAACCAATGTAATCTATATTATGTTAAGAAAAATAATATGTAGTAAATCAAATGAAAATCAGAACACGTGTCAAGAGAGAAAGCACTCTGTCCACCACAGGGCTGCTTGCTTAGTAGCTTTAATAGTTTTATATAATAACAGTACAATGGTATAGAAGAGATCTTTTTTAAAAGAGACAATGTTATATAAGAGACTGAAAGGAGGCTAAGACACATTTGCCAAACAGCTTATGTTGTTGACTTTGATCCACTGCCCTTGGGCAATTCGGCGTAAATTGAAACACAAAAACAGTGCTGTATTGCTAACATTCTTGAAAGAGTGATTACTGTTTTAAATACTTCCATAGAGAAAAACTAAGATGCTGAGAAAAGAACATAACCGATCCACAAGAAGTGCTTTGGAACATCCGAAAAGATTTGTTTCCAGAAGGAAAGGAACATTTCGCATGTACTTACGTCATAAGAACATAAATTCAACTAATGTCATATGGGGTAGAACTAAATGCTTAATGATACCAATGCTAATTCAGAAATGTTAGCTGCAAGATGCTAGCCAAAAGGCAGAAATAAACCTGTTCAAATAGTTGGATTAATCTTCTAATAGACTTTGGAAACCAACACGGGAGCATTTGCAACAATGAAGTGTCTCCTCCAGCAGAAGAAAAAATGCTATAGCGCCAGCACAAGTACTCTGACATTGCGGATTTTCCAGAAACTGAAAAAGAAAATGAACTTATTCTGTTTTATTAAGAAAGGACATAGTGAGTAGTTCGCTTCAAAACTAATAAGGGAAAAGTGTTGTATTTTTTATTACCATTAGTTGGAGAATAATTTAGACAGCCATACCCATCTTGCCCAAAAGAGGTGGAACGAAGGGTCTTCCATAGGGTTGGAAATTGCTGGAGACAATGACCTAGGTTCTCTAATGTGCACTGAGAAGACAATCCACGATTTCTGTTCACACTACCAGTGCATATGGACTTTTGAATTGGTGGTGAAGCATACATTAAGGTAGCTAGTGCAGACATTTCCCCAATCCGTTCAGCCATATCATCAACAGTATATAATATCTCATCTATCTCAATTGCAGTTAGATTGCCGTGATCAACCATTTTCTGTGACAGATTCCAACGGGCGTTAGAAAAGGATGCCTCGTACTCATAACCTTTGACTCTGGAGAAGAGTAACCATTGTGCCCACTTGCAATCACCCTGAGAAATTTCATGACATAACAACCAAGTCAGATTAATATTTTGTTAAACTGGGAAAAGGTCGAGCAGCCTAATCTTATATCTATAGCATAAGGCGGTATTACAAGTACTTTGTCTAACACTACTTGACTAGTGACCATAAAGTATGTCATGTTCATAGTATCAGCAGATAGACAAAGCCGGTCGGCCAATAATAGTTTGTATACCACCGTAATAGCTGGTCTACAAAATACAAGGTATGGAAGTGTTAATATGCAGGGTAGCAACTGTTGCTGTTACACAATAAGGAGATAGAAAATTATGACAAAAAATTAATTGGTCCTCTATTAGACAGAGCGAGTTTGCAGAGAGAAGGGGCAACTGATCACTTGCCAGGAAACCAGAAAAGAACAGGTAACAAGCATGCATATGCAGATTCTCACTGAAATGGAATGTTTCGTAACTTGAACTTCAGATATTTTCCAAAGAATAATGTAAAACCAATTTCTTGCACGTAGGAATCATGGGGAAAATGAACAGGAACGAAGCCGTCATACTTATCATAAAAACTGACTCCACATAAACACTAAACACGTAACAGCCAAATTACCAAGTGCGTATCCTAAAAAGAAATAAGTTTATTTGCAACAAGCAGCTGGTTCCACTGCTAGGGGTCACAAAATTAGCAAGTTTGGTAGGTTTGAATCAGAGCTGAGCACAAAGAATTCCAAATATCATAAACTAAAGGGATGCAGTATGACTTACTGCGGCTTCTTTGAGCAAAGGAATAGAGCCCTCCCCGAGAAACAAATTGCAGTTGTCCAGATAGAGATCGAGTAGGTATGGAGAGTCATATTGCACACAAAAACGGATGATTAGTTTATGCAATGCTCTTTCACAAGCCTGGTCACGTTCATCATCTGGCATCTCTGAAGCAGGGCCTATCTTGGCTGTATTAGTAAGTATGCCAGCTCGAGCAAGTACAGGTATAATTTCAGTAGTACTTTGCCAGTACTCTTTCATAAAGATGTGTTTCTTTGCCAGTTGTTCCTGCATTAGCATTCTCATCCATGATGTTGATTCATGATTACACAAGGATCTGAATACTTTGACATGTGGTACTTCCATACAAACAGGCTCTAGCTCCTCCGAGTCACATATATACATTTTATAATCAGGGACACTGACATCAGACACAGTGTTGTAACCAGCTCGTGAATTGTCCACATTAATGCTAAGTATCCCTTCCAGAAGTACACTGTCAGGAATCATGTCCAAGAGTTTGCAGACTTCCCCAACATCATCATGAGCAACAAAATATTCAAACTGAGATTCCCATGGGAGGTCCGATTGAGCAGAAATATGACAAGGCTGGTCCAGTATTATCTAAAGAACATACAACAAGAATCTTAAGTCCATATTGTTAAGAAAATAAGTAATGCAGACCCTAATTCAGAGTTTAGTGTGCTGTAAGCTATTCAACTGGGCAAAAACATTGCCATGACTAATTAAATGGCACATCATACACATTCTCAATGCAAACAAAAGAACAATGCAAGGGAAAAAATAGGCACAATCAGTAGTGTGCCAAACTCTTCCGTGCTCACTTGATTTTACAGAGAAAAAAATGTAAAAACACTTGATTTTATAATTAATAGTAACTAGTACGAGCTAACAGAACAAGAAAATCCTTTGCACTTTTCTAGATGATGAGCTACATCACATGGCTATTATCGGAGGGAAGGTGTAATCCCCCAGTTAACAAGTGAAAAGACAAGTCATGACTTACGCGGTCCACAGTTCTTTGATCCCAAGCATCAGACCACACAGCAGCACACGTCCAATATCCATCGGAAAGGTTGCTTTGAGAGAACTCCTTCAAATCAGTGTAATCATTAACATTCACCCAAGAACCAAGCACAGCTCCATCAACATCACCACATTCAATAGCAGGGCGGTTACGAATATAGAGAGCAAGCACTGGTTTATCTTCCCCTGGAAGTGTAACAATATTTTCAGCATCATGAATAACGTTCTCCCTGCCAAGATATGTGTCCCAGAAGCTGCTGCTTGGGTAAAAATGCTTTTCCACAGAAGAAAAAAGGTTGATCAGTATGGAAACAAACAGTGCGCAGACATTTATTTTCTTTCTCTGTGTTGAAAATGTATTAAAGAAACAATATTGTAAGAACAGAAATTTGTCAATTAGCTAAAACAGGATGCAGAAGCAAACCTCAATCAGGGCCAAGGTCTCCAACATCTTCCACTCATTTGATCGCATGTACCCACGCTGTTTCATCTCCTCGGCTATTTGTAGCCTAAGTGACCTTCTGACAGTACCTTGCATAAGTTGTCTAAGGTCCAACTCTATGTCATCTCCTAGTCTTTCTAGTGTCGCCACAGCCAGTCCACTTTCACCCTGTAAAATTGTGTGTTAAGACACCAAGAAATGATGGGGAGACACATTTTTAAGCTAAGGGTAATAAATTACCTTCATTAACAGATCATAAACAATGGATCTTCCTATTTCATGAACTTCGGAGAAAGCGTCATCAAAATCATCACTAGAACATGATTCCCTCTGGCGAAACAGTTGCAGCTGAAGAACTGCCAACGGTAGTCGACCAGATTGTAGTGCTTCTCCGACTACTGTTTTCAAGTCAAACTTATTCATTTCCCAACGGTTCATCATATCCTTGATATTTCCTTGAGTAACCGGTCTTCCAACTTGAGTGGTTCTTTGATCAGTGTCACTGTCATGAGAAGTAGTAAGGGAGGATTCAACTGGCGTTAATGCTAACAGCCTGTTACTACCAGGAACAAACTCAAATGCAGTAGATGTTGATCCGTGTCTGTCATGAGCATCTAAACCACCTGACAATCCTGATGAAACACCATCCACTACAACAACTGGGGATGGAGAATCATTTTGTAGTACTTCTTTGCCTATTTTCAGTGAGTTTTTATCATCTCCTTGCTACAAAGAATAACATACCAAACAAGAACGGTCAATTAGTATATATCAGTAGGGTCTCCCCTACTGTTTCTGCAAAAAAAAATGAAGATAAATCTAAGGACAGACCCAGTGCTAGAAGCTCCCGCACCAGGTGGGATCTGGGGAAGGATTATACGAGGCAAGCCTTACCCCTGCACAGTGCAATGCAGAGAGGCCACGTCGAACCCAGGGCCTCTTGGCACAAGTGGGGAGTACTTCACCACTGCGCCAAGTGTCCTTCCGTTTGAAGATAAATTAATTTTTTTAAAACAGCTATAATTATTTACCATCCAGATCGAATTCTGGTTCTTTGCAGTGATTCGGCCCTGGATACTTCTAATTACTCCCAAAAGGAAAGCCATTTCATGAAGCTTCACTGAATTGTCTGGCATGTCTGGGGAAAAGATCAATGGAAAGGAATAAAACTCACAGATAACAAAGTGTGTGGGCGCGTCTCTGGACGCATGTGGGTGTACAGGAGAAGAGATGTAACCTTTCTTTTGCTTAAGTAGCCCATAAGCCTTGATTGTTCTTGTTGCAAAGCGGACTGCTAAAACCATTAACCTGTTTTCACACTGTAAGCTTACAAATTACATGAAGCTAAAAGCTACAAGTATGTGACATATTGCAAGCTTGGTCATGGTCAATTCAAAAAGTATAACTAGTACAAAGAATATAAGCCACACCTCCTTGTGGGCATGTTCTAATATGTTCCACTGCGATATGGAACATGTCAACATTGTATTATATTCAGTTGCATGCCACAACATAGATTTCAGTCCCATTGCACTAGATCATCAAATTATTTTTCCTGTATAAGCTTTGCAGGATGACAGAAAAATCAAAATATGTTTATGTTACATCTAAATTACTAAACAAAAACTCAAGTGTATTGCCATTCCAACTTACACCCCATTTTCTGTCTACGCGTTATTCTTGACCATACAATGAGACTATCTCGAATTAAACAGTGTATATCTGAAGCATTTCATGCCTTCCATGATATTCCACGTGTAAACATTCTTTGATGAGACATGTTTAGCACATAATAGACAATACAATAACATATTTTAGTTACTTTAAAGTTTGCTGCGAAAAAATCAAGGAGAAACATTTTTATTTCGGTGCAACAAATTTATTCAGTTAAAAAAATGATGAATATCCGAAAATTCTGCTAATACTCTGCTCATGAATTTACCTAGTAAATGCGGAAGCAGGTCAAGATAATGAAAAATTGAAATGAATCATTCTACTCGTAGGATTAAAATGGACTCAATCCTATACAAATTGGTGCAATGAAGCTTAAGGTTTCCTGTTTGTCAAAATTAGAGAAGAATATATTTATATCATTACTAAGACACAGGGCAATGAATCCTTATTTTCTTGGGTACCTAGCCGTTAATATCTAACTGAGTTTTTGTATGTGTGTTACAACATAAATAGATAGATAAAAGCATGTTTCCAAGAAATATTGTTTTTACAGAAGAATCGAATTTACGAATATGGCTTATAATTTATGATAAATACTCCATCAGAGAAGAAATATACTAATCTTAGAAAAAAAAGGGAAGAACTATACTTGGATGACACTGCAGCCTCATGGTCACTTCTTGTGCTACATAATAGCCGATAAACAGATGCCAATAGCAGTTGCAAAACACCTTCTTCTGCAAGATCAACCTCCGCGAGCATATTCAATGATCTAGAAATGATTAATATTAGACAATTGTGCATACAGATCAGTAGAACTTAGAAGAATTCTTCCACACACATAAGGTAGGTGAGGAATTTACTGAAAATTACATTCAACAAAATGAGACATGATTTGTACACAAAAAACATGCATACAGTGTAAAGCCGGAAGTAAGTATACACATATAAAATGCACTGAAACTTGGCAGTTACATGCAACCATCTATTTCCACATTGGAACTTCGGAATAAACCTAAGAAATTCTTACAAAAGGAACCCTTTCATCTAGATATTCAAATTCATTCATAAATGATCAAAAAAATTATCAACCTCCAAACAGATCATAAAGGTAAGTAAATACAGATAATTAGTCTCATCATTCTTGTACAGATTCATTTAACTATGGAGATACTTTCCACTGTATAATAGAATTCTACTTTAAAACCGATACTTGGACTCCAAGCAATAGTAATGATCCATCGAAATCATCAAGACACATCACCATGAATTACATTGTTAATGTCCCAGCACAAATCTAAGAAAACAAGGACTTGGGAGTAACTAAGTTAGAGTTATGAAATTTAAGCTAAAGTAATAACAAATGACGGAAAATAGTTTCAGCGCGAAAAAATTGAGGATCTTACTGCTCCAGATCATTGATATTTGTGTAATGCAATGACAATTGCACCCAGCGCAGCCTAGAGATTTTCATGTCCCATCCTGCCAATGCAATAAGTAATATTAGATCACATGATGCTTTTCTCAAAGATATAATAGCTGCACAGAACATCCAAACCATCAGCATCCAGGAAGTCTACCATTCTCAGCAACCGGACTATCAAATATTGACATATATAACTGGTGAAATACACATCCATTGAAAAGGTTAAGAAGATTATTGCTTGTTGGATAGTTGCCACAGGAAGATATATGTGCAGAATGCATTACCATTTATGTTAATAAATATGCATCATGTTCAGGTACTGGTCATGCTATTGAAGCTGATCACTGTGACTAACACCAGCACGGTGCACGATTCCAGCAAATGCTGATTGACCAGTCAGCTAGATAGGTATTGATTAACATTAACCAGATGAAAAAAATGTATAATGTGTGTGCATGGCAGTAACAATCTTGCATATAATGTTTACTGCACAAACAGTAGAGCTTAAAGATAGAAGCAAATATAAACTATTCTTTCATTTGTGAATAAATGATTGATCATGCCCGCAAAATACGTTTGAGTGGCAGGGCACAGCATAGGACAGACCACTCCATAACTCAAATACTGAACTGGGTTGTTAGAGCTAACCGTAGTGAGACTAGAAGAACGACAAACAAGATGAAAAAATAAAACAAGGCCAATTGAATGACAACGCACCATTCTCCCAGCAGAGCCTGTCTGCTAATGAAGGTCCTTCATACAACAATGCTTTATCCAAAACCTCTATTTGCCAGGCCTCCAATCTTGTTCGAAGTCTAGTTACTGACAACAAATTCAGAGCATTGCATGCACTACCACCAGAAAAACCAGGTTGCCAAAATTGAGTGGCATCGATACGAGATGAAAAAGACGATACAGACACTGATGGAAGGACAACAGAAAGGCTATCCTGCGAAATCAAATAGAAATATCCCTGAAAGGAGCAAACAGCAGATTCACCAGCAAAAGAAAAATCCTTCTGAAATGGGAGGCTCCTGTCCAGAAAACCAGCATCAATATCTCTCTCGTCAAGTGAACATGAAGCCATAAGCAACTTTGTGTGAATAATTTTAACATATTTTTTTCCCTCTGCATTGCAACTTCTAAAGATCCTTGTCAGTCCAAATGGTGAGAGGCTTATTACATCCTCCTGTAATCTGCATGGAGGAAGGACTACTCTTCGCACATGAGCAGAAGCTGCCATTGTGGAAGGATAAGTTACCACATCATTCATTTGTGATGTAGTACTGAAACCACTTGGCCAGATATCCACTTGATTTTCATTACATTTACAGTATTTTCTTCTTTTCCTAGCTCTGACGACACCAGCATTGTCTCTTTCTGAAAATTCATATACCATTTTGCCTGGATTAAGTGACCCTTGTCTAATTGGCTGATGACTGCAAAATGTTTGACTCCCGATCTCATGACCAGCAGTTTCCCAGGCAGCAAAATTATCACCATAATGATTTATAGAAGGCTGGTCAAACTTTTCATGTGCATTGGCTTTGAAAGTTAAGATATCGTCAGCATAGAACAGATAGACTACCCCAAGCTCGTCTACAGCAGCAACAAGTAGAGAATGTGGTGCCAAAACTAACCTCTTGAACATTCTGCCAGCGACATTCCCAACACAGGTGCTTTCTCCTACATTTGTTACAGTGCTCAAAGGCATTTCCATATCTATTCTGCACTGATCAAGAACCCTAAACGAGCTGATAGAGTGACCAGTTTTTGCATTCCAAATGGCGACAAAACCCACTGCGTTAAGGGAGGCAAGAAATATATCTGACAGTTGGAAATCGACCCACTGTGGATTAGGCCCCACATCATCATATGCAGTCTGAAGGTCTACCACAAAGTTCCACTGTATACCCCAATGGTTTAGTTCAAGGATAGCCACCAAAATATCTTTGGCGTTGCGTTGATGGACCTCGCAATTTACTGACTCGTTAGGAGTTAAGACTAAACCGGTCAAATAACCTGAAGAGCTAGGCAAAACTTTTAAACATTCCCACTGACAGCTGCATGATGCTTCAGCTACAGGTACATGGCTTGGAAAACCTTCTGGAGATCCACTGTCGGTTTCCATCCTACTCTTCATAGCACAACTGCTTAACCAGAATTTCAGAAAGGACATAGTAATATCATATATGCTAAATGATACCACCTCTGCAGAATGAGGCAGTGAAGACCTCAGAGGAAATCTGGCTTGGTATTTTCCATTGCAAACAGATGCACTGATTGTAGTCAGAAAAGAGCGAAAGCAGTTCCTTGCACCTGACTCGCCATCATCCGACAGTGAGCACTTGGTAGGAAACCATTCTTTCCACTCCCCATGCAACTCTTCAGAATCACAATTGACTGTTACTGTGCTTTTGTCAGAATGACAAAACGCATGAATTGTGATAGAGTCATCACTAGATAAAACAAGAAATTCACTGAATGCCGGAACCTCAAGTTGACTAGAAGCATCACAGCAGTGTCCCCATGCTAAAGACTTCACTCTGGGAATAGAAGAAAAGCGCTCAAACACTGGCAAGCTACTATCTGAGAGAGCCATAGATGATTCAACTTGTGATGGTTGGACATTGACAGTTGACAAAACAAGATCGCCTGGGTTGTAAAATCATAATCATTAGAAAAACAATAAGAGGAAGGAGATGATGATGATGATGATGATGATGATGATGAGCAAAGGGAGTACTAGAGCATAAAGAAAAGCAACAAAGCTTCACCATGATCCGAGAGCAGTCCAAACAGGCGCCTTGTAGGAGAAATGAACGCTTCCCGGAATTTCGATAGTTCAAGACGGGGATGCGAGCTTTTCCATTTGTATAACTGCAGTACAGTGGGCCCACCGTCCATCTCATAAGATATGGGCATTGTTATTCTGGTCCGGTTCACCTGCTAATGGTGGCAGCAAGCAACATTTCTTGCAAAAATGGAAAGCGAGTTAGCCGACATAATACAGAATAGGAAAGCTGCAAGCAGAACATTATAGCTCACTGTTGCATACTCCCTCTGTACCTAAATACTTGTAGTTGGGGAGAACTAGTATTTAGGTACAGAGGGAGTATATACCAACACTACTCGCTAAATATATAGTAGTTTGCTATTTCAAATAGTCACCAAACTAAACAATCCACTCTGAAAATGATTCCTCTTTGGAAAACAAAAATACTCTGAAAATGGTTGAGCGACCAAACATTTAACAGGACAATCTGGTCTGAGTTTTTTGTTTTTATTTTTGTTTTCTTTCAATATCACAAACGAAGCAGAGAATTGCAATAAAACAGGAGCAGCGATGGGACTAAAAAAATGCCTATAATGTGCTAAACATGGAATAGATAATCAGCTCAGGGCCTGTGGGGAACTAACAGATGTGGCATCCAAAATGATAATTCAGATGATCAGTAGAGGGCAAAACAGAGTCGAGATCAGGCTAAAACCAAACCATGGAAGGGGATCAAAGTCCCTCGACTTAATAAGCTGATTGACTAACGATGTTTCAGCAGAGGTGAAATTCGCTACTGTTACGGCGGATCTAGATGATGTGCCGAGCGTGCGCCGCCACACCCCGAAATCGTGAAGGCCGGTGGGGTTTCAACTAAATCGCATGGACGAGAGCAGTCAGCATACCTCAAACCCCAAATGGCCAGAGACTGGGGCGGGGCGGGGACAGCGGGGACGCGATGCCCCGGCGAGGAAGAGAGGGGTCGGCGACTGCGGCGGCGGGCGTGCCAGGTGGGAGGCGGGGGCCGGGCCCGCGGGGGACGGGATTGAGGTGTCGGCGGTGACGCTAAGGTAGGGCTAGGTGGTAGACCACGGGGGGAGACTCCGCGGGGACGGAGTCGCGCCCGAGGGGGACGCGGCGGGCGGGGGAGGGAGCTCACCGCGGGACCCGACGAGCGGCTCCCCGGCGACGCGGCGGTGGTCGTGGCCGCCCAATTTCTCGCTGTTTCTGTCAGCGCCTGTGTCTCTCCGTGCGGGCAGTTGCCCCTCCACGCTCAGCTTCTTTGGCTTCGTGTTCGTTCGTGCGAAGGGACATCGGATGCCAACGCGCGGCCGCACGTGCCGTCACGTGAGGCCGAGCTGTTTGCTGATGTTCTGTGGGCCGTTGTGTCGTTGTCTATGGCCTGATTGGGCTACCATATGCTGGCCTGGTTATTTCTCGTTCATTTTTTTCGCTCTTTCTTTTAAAATTTCTGTTTTCCTTTTTTCCCAGTAGATTTAACTTTTCATATTTTTATATCCCTCTTATTTTCTTGCTAAATAATTATTATTATGCTTGATTTATTTTTATTTGTTCATTTTACTTTATTTTTATTTTCGGTAGATACATGAATGAATTTTGTAAGAGATACACGAAAACTACCTTTAGAACACATTAAATTATTTTCAGTACATAAAACATCTCTCTGAAATATGTGAACATTTAAAAAAAATCATGATCATTTATTTGCTATAGACAAACATTTTATTTTGATATAGATGAATATTATTTTTAACCACGCATGGACATTTTGTATGACATGTGAGACCATTTTATTTTGAAATATGTGAGCATTTTTTCTATTCAATATGCATGAACATTTATTTTTATACACATGTACTTCTTTACAATACGGAAATAAAAAATTCACATATGAAAACCTTCAAAAAATATATGGGAAATTCTTTTGATATAATGCACATTTTTTTGGTGCATAATTTTTTTGTATTAAATTATAGTTTTGCAAAATTAATTAAATAAATATATTTTCTGATTCATATAAACCGATAGTGTCTTTAGTAGACCGCACCAAAATAAATTCCATGTCATGATGGGCCACGAGTTGGTTGCGCATTTTCGTCCTTATTGCTCGCAATAAGAGGCATATAGGTGCCACCGGCAGTACGTACGGTCGCGATACAAGAACCTCCACTAAGAAAACATCAGAGAGCTTCCATGATTGTTGGATGGAGCTCTTTTCGTGGGAAAAACGGTCAATGTCCTTCACCTCCTATGCGTCATGGGTGAGATGGGGTGATCACCACCGCATTCATAGCTCTAAGGTAGAGCTCCGTATCTCATCGTTGTCAGAGAAGTAAAATATATGATGACACTAGGAATAACGGTGATTTGGTTTGTTAGGTTGGCAGCTCATGAATCTGGTATGTTGGTGATTGTACAGCCAAAGATTGTACATGGATAGTACAGGCACAATACATGGATATCTCCTTTTTAGATTTGGCAAAAAGGTGATGGTAGTCCATGTGGTGAAGGAAACGTTTATGCCTCTCATGAAGAGAGGCGAGGGGAGTACATGGATGGAAAACGGAAATCAAAAGAAGAAGAGAGAGAAGATCCGACCCAACTACTCCTACTCCTTCAAAATATAAGGTGTATTTTTTCGAAATTCAAACTTTCATCGTTTTACCAAGTCTATAGAACAAAATATAAACGCCTAAAAACCCAAATAAATAAAAGATTAAAACACATTTTCATTTCACTATGAAACTTAAGATATGACGTCACATCCCTAGCTTAGGCTCTGCTTGTCATTGCATGTGCATCATGTCATCATGTTTAAATTCAAATGAATATGAAATGGGGATGGCAAACCCTAGCACTTCATTGAATAAACAAATTCCAATAATTAAAAAAAAATCAATGAATCCAAAATTATCTTGAAAAATGTTCCCCCTCTCCGATAAATGTTGGCAACAACATACCAGGGGTGATATACTTTTAACAACTCTTTTCGAATTTTAAATAATGCATCAATGTTGATGAAAATGTCAAATAAAGCACTATAAATATTTCAATTGTTTCAGATATTCTGAAACACTTTGTGGGACATGGAAATATTCCAAGATATACCCCAAAAACATTTCAGGGTTTTTGGATATATGATTTTGCCCAAACAAAATAAAACAAAGTTGTAGAAATAGAAAAAAACAGTATAAAGGAAATATGAAAGGACTTACCTGTTGGCCCAGCACTATAGCCAGCCCAGCCCAGCCCACCTGGCGCTGCCAGTCATCTCCCACCTCGCGCCAGGAGACACGAGGCGCGTGGTCGCCGTGCGCCCGGCCACCTCCAACCTGCATGCTTGCCCGGAGGTCGCCTAAGAGCGCCACACGACCCCCAGAGTCGTCCGGATCCATCCCCCCTCTCCATTTCTCTCCCTCGCTCTCCTTTGCCTCCCCCCACCGACCGAGCCGCCACTCGCAACCGCAGCCACCGCCTTCCCCTCGACCCCTAGACATGTTGGAGAGCTTCGTAGAGTCGTCCTCGACCCCTGTCGATCCAAGCTTCGCCGGGAGCACCGCAACGCCCCCGATGTCGTCGTCTTCAACCTCGAGAGTAGGAGATCGCCGACGTCGATTCGGCCACCCCGACGCCTCCCCGAGCCTGCTGAGTCTCTCTACGAATTCCATGTGAGCTGCTCTTCGTCTCTGCCCTATCCACGTAGCCTTGCATGCCCCTAGCTCTAACCCTGCCATGGTCAAGAACTCCTCGTCACCGGCCATGTCGCCGCCATGGATTTAGATGCCGCTACTCGTGCCCGAGCATCCCTCCGTGCTCAGCACGTTCCCAGGGTTTGAACGCACCCAACAGCTGGTCCTCCTCGTGCCCTATAGCATCATTGTCGTCGTTGCCCGAGCTCCCGCCACCGCACAAGTTGACGCCGCCATCGTTTTAGACCCCCCCGGGCTCGAGTTGATTGCACCATTGGACACGCGCGATGACTAGCGTCGCATAGGGCCAAACCGCCGCTCATTTGGTCGTCGGAGGGCGATTTCCGAGCACCTCTGCCATCTCAGGTCTCGCCGGCATTGAGCCGCCGGTCGGGTTGACCCCCTCTTGACCGGATTTGACTCCCTGGAGTCAATGACAGGTGGGGCTGATACATCTCCAACATATCTATAATTTTTTATTGTTCCATGCTATTATATTATCTGTTTTGGATGTTTTATATGCATTAATATGCTATTTTATACTCCCCCGTCCCATAATGTAAGATGTTTTTTGACACTACACTAGAGTAAAAAATGTCTTACATTATGGGACGAAGCGAGTATTATTTTTGGGACTAACCTATTAACCTAGAGCCCAGTGCTAGTTTCTGTTTTTTCCCTGTTTTTGAGTTTTACAGAAAATGAATATCAAACGGAGTCCAAACGGAATAAAACTTTCGCAATGATTTTCTTGGACCAGAAGACATCTAGAAGATCTGGAGAGGAGGTCGGAAGACCTAGCAGCAGACGACAAGCCACCAGGGCAAGCGCCCCCTGGCTTGTGGGTCCCTTGGAGGCCTCCTAACCCTAACTCTTCACCTATATATTCCCATATATTCACAAACCATCAGAGGGAGCCACGAAAATACTTTTCCGCCGTCACAACCTTCTGTTCTCGTGAGATCCCATCTTGGGGACTTTTCTGGTGATCTGTCGGAGGGGGATTCGATCACGGAGGGCTTCTACATCAACTCCATTGCTCCTCTAATGAAGCGTGAGTAGTCTACCTCAGACCTACGGGTCCATAGCTATGGCTTTTTCTCTCTCTCCGATACTCAATACCATGTTCTCCTCGATGTTCTTGGAGATCTATCCGATGTAATCTTCTTTTGCGGTGTGTTTATCGAGATCCGATGAATTGTGGATTTATGACCAGATTATCTATGAATATTATTTAAATCTTCTCTGAATTCTTATATGTATGATTTCATATCTTTGTATTTCTCTTCGAGTTATTGGTTTGGTTTAGCCAACTAGATCGGTAGTTCTTGCAATGGGAGAGGTGCTTAGTTTTGGGTTCAATCTTGCGGTGTCCTCACCCAGTGACAAAGTAGAGATAGCGAGGCACGTATTTGTATTGTTGCCATCAAGGATAAAAAGGTGGGGTTTTCATCATATTGCTTGAGTTTATCCCTCTACATCATGTCATCTTACTTAAGGTGTTACTCTATTTTTTATGAACTTAATACTCTAGATGCAGGCAGGAGTCGATCGATGTGTGGAGTAATAATAGTAGATGCAGAATCGTTTCGGTCTACTTGACACGGACATGATGCCTATATGCATAATCATTGCCTTGGATATCGTCATAACTTTGCGCTTTTCTATCAATTGCTCGACAGTAATTTGTTCACCCACCGTATTATTTTCCTTCAAGAGAGAAGCCTCTAGTGAAACCTATGGCCTCCGGGTCTATTTTCCATTATATATTTTCAGATCTATAAACCAAAAATACCAAACATACCTTGCTGCAATTTTATTTACTTTTATTTAGCTTTTCTTTTAGTAATCTTTTATATCTATCTTTATCGGATCTCATCTTTGCAAGTGACCGTGAAGGGATTGACAACCCCTTTATAGCGTTGGGTGCAAGTGTTTGATTGTTTGTGCAGGTGCATAGATTGGGGCCTTGCTTGTACCTCCTACTGATTGATACCTTGGTTCTCAAAACTGAGGGAAATACTTATCTCTACTTTGTTGCATCACCCTTTTCTCTTCAAGGGAAAAACCAACGCAAGCTCAAGAAGTAGTAGGAAGAATTTTTGGCGCCGTTGCCGGGAAGGATACATAGCAAGTCAATACAAGAACTCCCCCATCAACTCGCCAATTTCTGGCGCCGTTGTCGGGGAGGATACATAGCAAGTCAAGACAAGAACTCCCCCGTCAACTCGCCAATTTCTGGCGCCATTGCCGGGGAGGTCTACATCAATCCTACCAAGTACCCATCATAATCTCATCTCTTGCATTTACATTATTTGCTGTTTGCCTCTCGTTTTCCTCTCCCCCACTTCTAAAATGATTTTCAGAAGAAAAAAAAGATTTGCCTTCTTATTCGCCCTTCTTCCATTCGTCTTTTTGTTTGCTTTTTGTTTGCTTGTGTGCTAGATTGCTTGCTTTGCCATGATGACTCAAGAGAATACCAAGTTATGTGACTTCTCCAATACTAATAATAATGACTTTATTAGTACTCCGATTGCTCCCGCCACTAGTGCGTAATCTTATGAAATTAGTGCCGCCTGGCTGAATCTTGTTATGAAAGAACAATTTTCCGGCCTTCCTAGTGAAGATGTCGCATCCCATCTAAATACTTTCGTTGAATTGTGTGATATGCAAAAGAAAAAAGATGTGGATAATGACATTATTAAATTGAAGCTATTTCCGTTCTCACTACGAGATCGTGCTAAAACTTGGTTTACATCTTTGCCTAAAAATCATGGAATAAGTGTAAAGATGCTTTTATTTCCAAGTACTTTCCGCCCGCTAAGATCATCTCCCTTAGGAATGATATAATGAATTTTAAGTAACTTGATCATGAGCATGTTACACAGTCTTGGGATAGGATGAAATTAATGATTAGAAATTGTCCCGCGCATGGTTTGAGTTTATGGATGATTATACATTTTTTTATAAGGGATTGGATTTTGCTTCTAGAAATCTTTTAGATTCCACCGCGGGTGGTACTTTTATGGAAATCACATTAGGAGAAGCTACTAAAATCCTAGATAATATTATGGCAAATTACTCTCAATGTCATACCGAAAGATCTCCTACCAGTAAAAAGGTGCATGCAATTGAAGAAATAAATAATTGGAGTGGAAATATGGATGAATTAATGAAATTGTTTGCTAGTAAGAGTGCTCCTATTGATCCTAATGATATGCGTTTGTCTTCTTTGATTTGAAATAATAATGAATCTATGGATCTGAATTTTGTTGGTAGGAACAATTTTGATAATAACGCGTATAGAGGTAATTTGAACCTAGGACGTTTCCTAGTAATTCCTCTAATAATTATGGTAATTCATAAAACAATTCTTACGGAAATTATAATAAGATGCCCTTTGATCTTGAGAATAATATTAAAGAATTTATTAGTTCGCAAAAGGTTTTCAATGCTATGATTGAAGAAAAATGGCTCAAGATTGATGATTTGGCTAGGAACGTTGATAGAATTTCTCTTGAGATTGATTCTTTGAAAATTAGATCTATTCCACCCAAGCATTATATTAATGAGTCTCTAAAATCTAGGAGAATTTATATGGATGAATGTAAAGAAAGAACCACTAGGATGCGTGCTAAACGAGAATTGTTAGTAAAAGTGTGTTCTTCGATTTCTCGTGAAAATAATGATGAAGATCTTAAAGTGATTGATCTGACTCCTATTGAATATTTGTTTTCTAATATAGATCTTGATAAATATGGGACTGGAGATAAGTCAAATTTAATTAGAAGTCGTCCCAATGATTCGGATTTTATAGATCTTGATGCAAAAATTGATAAAAGTAGGATTGAAGAGGTCAAAACTTTAAGTAGCAATGAACCCACTCCTTTGGATTTCAAGGATTTTAATTATGGTAATTGTTCATTGACAGGTTGTATTTCCTTGTTGCAATCCATGTTGAATTCTCCTCGTGCTTATAATCAAAATAAAGCTTTTACTAAACATATCATTGATGCCATGATGAATTCCTTTGAAGAAAAACTTGAGTTGGAAGTTTCTATACCTAGAAAGCTTTATGATGAGTGGGAACCTACTATTAAGATTAAAATTAAAGATTATGAGTGCCATGCTTTGTGTGATTTGGGTGCTAGTGTTTCCACTATTCCGAAAACTTTATGTGATGCGTTAGGTTTCTGTGAATTTGATGATTGCTCCTTAAATTTGCATCTTGCAGATTCCACTATAAATAAACATATGGGAAGGATTAATGATGTTATTATTGTTGCGAATAGGAATTATGTGCCCGTAGATTTCATTGTTCTTGATATAGATTGCAATCCTACACGTCCTATTATTCTTGGTAGACCTTTCCTTAGAACGGTTGGTGCAATTATTAATGTGAAAGAAGGAAACATTAGATTTCAATTTCCATTAAGGAAGGGCATGGAACACTTCCCAAGAAAGAAAATTAAATTACCATATGAATCTATTATTAGAGCTACTTATGGATTGCATACCATAGATGATAATACTTATATCTATTGCATTATGCCTAGCTAGGGGCGTTAAACAATTGCGCTTGTTGGGAAGCAACCCAATTTTATTTTTATGTTTTTTGTTTTGTTTCTATTCTTTAATAAATTACACATTATTACCTATGTAGTAATTTTGTTCTAGTGTCTCAGTTAGTGTTTGTACCAAGTAAGACCTTTGGATGGTCTACGGTGATAGTTGATTTGATATTGCTGAAAAACAGAAACTTTGATGCCCAATCCAGGAATTTTATAAATTCACAGAAGGGTCGATTGGATCTGAATTTTTTACACAAGATTGATATACAAAGTTCCCAGATTTTCCTAATTTTTCAGAAATTTTAGAGTTACATAAGTGTTCCAAGTTTATAGATTGCTACAAACTATTCTGTTTTAGACAGATTCTGTCTTCTATGTGTTGTTTGCTTATTTTGATGAAACTATGGGTAGTATCGGGGGGTATGAACCATGGAGAAGTTGGAATATAGTAGATATTACACCAATATAAATAAATAATGAGTTCGCAACAGTACCTAAAGTGGTGATTTTATTTTCTTATACTAACGGATCTCACGAGTTTTCTGTTGAGTTTTGTGTTGTGAAGTTTTCAAGTTTTGGGTAAAGATTTGATGGACTATGGAATAAGGAGTGGCAAGAGACTAAGCTTAGGGATTCCCAAGGCACCCCAAGGTAATATGCAAGGAAAAATGAGAGCCAAAGCTTGGGGATGCCCGGGAAGGCATCCCCTCTTTCATCTTCAATCCATCGGTAAATTTACTTGAGGCTATATTTTTATTCACCACATGATATGTGTTTTGCCTGGAACATCTTGTATGATATGAATATTTGCCTTTTATTTTGCCAGAATCATCCTTGTCATACACACTTTTTGAGAGGGACACGCATGAATCGTGAATTTATTAGACTACTCTATGTGCTTCACTTATATCTTTTGAGCTAGGCAATATGCTCTAGTGCTTCACTTATATCTTTTTAGAGCACGACACGGTGGATTTATTTTATAGAAATTGTTGAACTCTCTTGATTGACTTATATTATTTTGAGAGTCTCTAAATAACATGGTAATTTGTTTAGGTTATGAATTTAGTCCTAATATGATGGATATCCAAGAGAGAGATAATGAAAACTTTCATATAAAGTGCATTGAATACTATGAGAAGTTTGATTCCTTATGATTGTTTTGAGATATAAAGATTGTAATATTAGAGACATGCTAGTGAGTAATTGTGGATTGGTATAAATACTTGTGTTAAAGTTTGTGATTCCAGTAGCATGCTCGTATGGTGAACCGTTATGTGACGAAGTCGGAGCATGATTTATTTATTGATTGCCTTCCTTTGTGTGGAGGTCGGGATCGTGCGATGGTTAACTCCTACCAACCCTCCCCTAGGAGCATGCATGTAGTACTTTGTTTTGATGACTAATAGACTTTTGTAATAAGTATGTGAGTTGTTTATGACTAATGTTGAGTCCATGGATTATACGCACTCTCACCCTTCCACCTTCGCTAGCCTCTCTAGTACCGCGCAACTTTCACCGGTGCATTAAAACCACCTTCCTCAAAACAGCCACCATATACCTTCCTCAAAACAGCCACCATATCTACCTATTATGGCATTTCCATAGCCATTCCGAGATATATTTCCATGCAACTTCCACCGTTTCGTTTATTATGACACGCACCATCATTGTCATATTGCTTAGCATGATCGTAAGATAGCTAGCATGATGATGTCATTGCTATGCTAGATCATTGCATATCCCGGTACACCACCAGAGGCATTCATATAGAGTCATATCTTGTTCTAGTATCGAGTTGTAAATTTTGAGTTGTAAGTAAATAAAAGTGTGACGATCATCATTATAGAGCATTGTCCCATGTGAGGAAAGGATGATGGAAACTATGATTCCCCAACAAGTCAGGATGAGTCTTTGGACTTTATGAAAAATAAAAGAGGCCAAAGAAGCCCACCATGAGAAAAAAGGGGAGAAAATAAAAAAATGAGAGAAAAGAGAGAAGAGGCAATGCTACTATCCTTTTTCCACACTTGTGCGTCAAAGTAGCACCATGATCTTCATGATAGAGAGTCTCCTATATTGACACTTTCATATACTAGTGGGAATTTTTCATTATAGAACTTGGCTTGTATATTCCAATGATGGGATTCCTCAAATTGCCCTAGGTCTTCGTGAGCAAGCGAGTTGGATGCACACCCACTTAGTTTCTTTTTTGAGCTTTCATACACTTATAGCTCTAGTGCATCCATTGCATGGCAATCCCTACTCACTCACATTGATATCTATTGATGGGCATCTCCATAGCCCGTTGATATGCCTAGTTGGTGTGAGACTATCTCCTTCTTTTGTCTTCTCCACAACCACCATATTCTATTCCACCTATAGTGTTATGTCCATGGCTCACGCTCATGTATTGCGTAAGAGTTGAAAAGGTTTGAAAATACTAAAGTATGAAACAATTGCTTGGCTAAAACGGGGGTTGTGCATGATTTAATACTTTGTGTGATTAAGATGGAGCATAGCCATACTATATGATTTTGTAGGGATAGCTTTCTTTGGCCATGTTATTTTGAGAAGACACCATTGCTTTATTAGTATGCTTGAAGTATTATTGTTTTTATGTCAATATTAAACTTTTGTTTTGAATCTTATGGATATGAATATTCATGCCACAATAAGGAAAATTACATGGATAAATATGTTAGGTAGCATTCCACATAAAAAATCTGTTTTTATCATTTACAAACTCGAGGACGAGCAGGAATTAAGCTTGGGGATGCTTGATACGTCTCCCACGTATCTATAATTTTTTATTTTTCCATGATATTATATTATCTATTTTGGATGTTTTATATGCATTAATATTCTATTTATATTATTTTTGGGACTAACCTATTAACCTAGAGGCCAGTGTGAGTTTCTGTTTTCTCCCTCTTTTTGAGTTTTACAGAAAATGAATATCAAACGGAGTCCAAATGGAATAAAACTTTCACGATGGTCTTTCTTGGACCAGAAGACATGTAGAAGATCTAGAGAGGAGGTCAGAAGACCTGGCAGCAGACGACAAGCCACCAGGGCGCTCCCTAGGGGGGGCACTCCCTGGCTTTTGGGTCCCCTAGAGGTCTTCTTGTTGGAAATATGCCCTAGAGGCAATAATAAAATGGTTATTAATGTATTTCCTTGTTCATGATAATTTTCTATTGTTCATGCTATAATTGTGTTAACCGGAAACCGTAATGCATGTGTGAATACATAGACCACAACATGTCCCTAGTGAGCCTCTAGTTGGCTAGCTCGTTGATCAATAGATGGTCGTGGTTTCATGACCATGGACATTGGATGTCATTGATAACGGGATCACATCATTAGGAGAATGATATGATGGACAAGACCCAATCCTAAGCATAGCACAAGATCGTGTAGTTCATTTGCTAAAGCTTTTCTAATGTCAAGTATCGTTTCCTTAGACCATGATATTGTGCAACTCCCTAATGCCGTAGGAATACTTTGGGTATGCCAAATGTCACAATGTAACTGGATGGCTATAAAGGTATACTACGGGTATCCCCGAAAGTGTCTGTTGGGTTGGCACGAATCGAGATTGGGATTTGTCACTCTGTGTGACGGAGAGGTATCTCTGGGCCCACTCGGTAAGACATCATCATAATGAGCTCAATGTGACTAAGGAGTTAGCCACAGGATGAAGTGTTATGGAACGAGTAAAGAGACTTGCCGGTAACGAGATTGAACAAGGTATAGGGATACCGACGATCGAATCTCGGGAAAGTATCATACCGGTAGACAAAGGGAATTGTATACGAGATTGATTGAATCCCCGAAATCATGGTTCATTCGATGAGATCATCGTGGAGCATGTGGGAGCCAACATGGGTATCCAGATCCCGATGTTGGTTATTCACCGGAGAGGTGTCTCGGTCATGTTTACATGCCTCCCGAACCCGTAGGGTCTACACACTTAAGGTTCGATGACGAAGGTTGTTCGGTGTCCTGGATGAGATCTCGGACATCACAAGGAGCTCTGTAATGGTCCGGAGGTAAAGATTCATATATAGGAAGTGAGGTTTTGGTCACCGAAAGAGTTTCGGGCATCACCGGTAACGTACCGGGACCACCGGAAGGGTTCCGGGGGTCCACCAAGTGGGCCACCGGCACCAGAGGGCTGCATGGGCCGCAAGTGGGAGGGAACCAGCCCCTAGGTGGGCTGGTGCGCCCCCCACAAGGGCCCAAGGTGCAGCACTTGGTGGGAGGGGGAAACCCTAGCCCAGATGGGCCTACGGCCCACCTAGGGTGCCACCCCTCCCCTCTCCCTCTCTGGCCGCCGGCCAGATGGCCAATCTAGGACCTGCCGCAGACCTAGGGTGGGAACCCTAGGGGCTGCACCCTTCCTCCTCCTCCTCCTCCTATACATAGTGGGGTTTTGGGGGCTGCCATCTACACGAGTTCCTCTCTCTCTCGGCGCAACCCTACCCCTCCTCGTCCTCGTCCTCAATAGTGCTTGGCGAAGCCCTGTCGGAGTACCACGCAGCTCCACCGTCACCACGTCGTCGTGCTACCAGAGCTCTCCCTCAACCTCTCCTTCCTCCTTCCTGGATTAAGGCATAGGAGACGTCACCGGGTTGTACGTGTGTTGAACGCGGAGGCGCCATTGTTCGGCGCTTAGATCGGATTCCACCGCGATCTGAATCGCTGCGAGTATGACTCCACCAACCGCGTTCTAGTAACGCTTCCGCTTTGCGATCTTCAAAGGTATGAAGATGCACTCCCCCTTTGCTCGTTGCTGGTTCTCCATAGATAGATCTTGGTGACACGTAGGAATTTTTTTGATTTACTACTACGTCTCCCAACAGTGGCATCATGAGCTAGGTCTATGCATAGAATCTATGCACGAGTAGAACACAAGTTGTTGTGGGCGTCGATCTTGTTAATTTGCTTACCATTACTAGTCTTATCTTGATTCGGCGGTATTGTGGGATGAAGCGGCCCGGACCAACTTTACACGTACGCTTACGTGAGACCGGTTCCACTGCCTGACATGCACTTGTTGCACAAGGTGGCTAGCGGGTGTCTGTCTCTCCCACCTTAGTCGAATCAGATCCGATGAAAAGAGTCCTTATGAAGGTTAAATAGCAATTGGCATATCACGTTGTGGTTTTGGCGTAGGTAAGAAACGTTCTTGTTAGAAACCTATAGCAGCCACGTAAAAACTTGCAACAACAAATTAGAGGACATCTAACTTGTTTTTGTTGGAAATATGCCCTAGAGGCAATACTAAATCGGTTATTGTCATATTTCCTTGTTCATGATAATCGTTTACTATCCATGCTATAATTGTGTTGATCGGAAACTCAGATACATGTGTGGATACATAGACAACACCATGTCCCTAGTATGCCTCTAATAGACTAGCTCGTTGATCAAAGATGGCTATGGTTTCCTAGTCATGGACATGAGATGTCATTTGATAACGAGATCACGTCATTAGGAGAATGATGTAATGGACAAGACCCAAACTACAAACGTAGCATATGATCATGTCAGTTTATTGCTACCGTTTTCTGCATGTCAAGTATTTGTTCCTATGACCATGAGATCATGCAACTCACTGACACCGGAGGAGTACCTTGTGTGTATCAAACGCCGTAATGTAACTGGGTGACTATAAAGGTGCTCTACAGGTATCTCCGAGGGTGTCTGTTGGGTTGGCATGGATCAAGACTGGGATTTGTTACTCCGTGTGACGGAGAGGTATCTCAGGGCCCACTCGGTAATACAACATCACAATAAGCCTTGCAAGCAATGTGACTAAGTATAAGTCACGAGATCTTGTATTACAGAACGAGTAAAGAGACTTGCTGATAACGAGGGTGAACTAGGTATGGAGATACCGACGATCGAATCTCGGGCAAGTAACATACCGAAGAACAAAGGGAACATCATATGGGATTAACTGAATCCTTGACATAGAAGTTCGACCGATAAAGATCTTTGTAGAATATGTAGGAACCAATATGGGCATCCAAGTCCCGCTATTGGTTATTGACCGTAGAGGTGTCTCGGTCATGTCTACATAGTTCTCGAACCCGTAGGGTCTGCACACTTAAGGTTCGGTGACGTTTCGATAGTATAGAGTTATGTATGGTGGTGACCGAAGGTTGTTCGGAGTCTCGGATGAGATCCCGGACGTCACAAGGAGCTCCGGAATGGTCTGGAGGTAAAGATTGAGATATAGGAAGTCCTGTTTTGGTCGCCGGAAAAGTTTCAGGCTCATCGGTAGTGTACCGGGAGTGCCGGTAGTGTACCGGGGGACCATCGGGAGATGTATTTCGACCCAAGAGGCTACATGGGTCGTGAGAGGAGGTAACCCAGCCCCTGATGGGCTGGCCGAAGCCTCCTCTAAGGGTCCATGCGGCTGGAGTGGTTTGAGAAGGAAAAAAATCCAAAGGTGGAGAGGTGGAAAGAGTTTCCAAGTGGAAAGGAGGAATCCTACTCCTAATAGGATTGGAGTAGGAGTCATCCACCTCCAATTTCGACCAAACCTTGAGGGTTTGAGTCTGCCTCCTCCCCTCCCTCCCTCCTGTATATACTAGATGATTTAGAGGAAAAAGCTAACCCTAATAGCCACGTGCTACCTCTCCTCTAAATCGCAGTTTCTCCTCTAGATCGGTTTTCAGCGGTGCTTAGGCGAAGCCCTGCTGGAATAGCTCCACCACCATCGCCGCAACACCATCGTTCTGCTGGAGAACTCATCTACCTCTTCGCTCCCTCTTGCTGGATGAAGAAGGCGGAGATCATCATTGAGCTGTACGTGTGCTTAACGCGGAGGTGTCGTTCGTTCGGCGCTAGATCGGAAGGACCGTAATCAAGATCGCGAGACGGATCGTGATGAGATCACGGGACGGATCATGTTGAGTTCACGAGACGGATTGTGAGTGGATTGCGAGACAGATCGTGATGAGATCGCGGGATGCTCGGCGATTTGGATCGCGAAGACGTTCGACTACACCAACCGCGTTTCTTAACGCTACCCGCTTAGCGATCTACAAGGGTATGTAGATCCACTCTCCCTCTCGTAGATGCTCATCACCATGGATAGATCTTGCGTGTGCGTAGGAATTTTTTATTTCCCATGCAACGTTCCCCAACAGTTTTTGCGGCATATGCCTTGTGATGTGATATGGCCAAAGGATGTGATGTGATGCATTGTGATGTATGAGATTGATCATGTTCTTGTAATAGGATTCACGACTTGCATGTCGATGAGTATGACAACCGGCAGGATCCATAGGAGTTGTCTTATTTTATTGTATGACATGCATGTCAATCATAAACGCCATGTAATTACTTTACTTTATTGCTAATCGTTAGCCATAGTAGTAGAAGTAATAGTTGGCGAGACAACTTCATGAAGAAATTATGATGGAGATCATGGTGTCGTGCCGGTGACAGTGATGATCATGGTGCCCCGAAGATGGAGATCAAAGGAGCAAGATGATATTGGCCATATCATGTTACTATATTGATTGCATGTGATGTTTATCATGTTTACATCTTATTTGCTTAGAACGATGGTAGCTAAATAAGATGATCTCTCACTAAAATTTCAAGAAATGTGTTCACCCTAACTATGCACCGTTGCTAAGGATCGTTGTTCCGAAGCACCACGTGATGATCGGGTGTGATAGGTTCTAACGTTCGCATACAACGGGTGTAAGCCAGATTTACACACGCGATACACTTAGGTTGACTTGATAAGCCTAGCATGTACAGACATGGCCTCGGAACACGGGAGACCGAAAGGTCGAACATGAGTCGTATAGAAGATACGATCAACATGGAGATGTTCACCATGGATGACTGGTCCGTCTCACGTGATGATCGGACACGGACTAGTTGATGTGGATCATGTGTCACTTGGATGACTAGAGAGATGTCTATCTAAGTGGGAGTTCATTAATAATTTGATTAGATGAGATTAATTATCATGAACTTAGTTTAAAAGTGTCTTTGCAAATTATGTCGTAGATAGCTCGTGTTGTAGCTCCCCTGTTTTATTGATACGGTCCTAGAGAAAAGTAAGTTGAAAGTTGATGGTAGCAATAATGCCGACTAGGTCCGTGATCTGAGGATTGTCCTCATTGCTGCACAGAAGGCTTATGTCCTTGATGTGTCGCTAAGTGCACCACTCCCTCAAGCGTTGTCTGTAGATGTTGTGAACATATGACAGGCACTTTCTGATGACTACTTGATAGTTCAGTGCATCATGCATTACGGCTTAGAATTGAGGCTCAAAAACGTTTGGAATGTCACGGAACATATGAGATGTTCTAAGAGCTGAAATTGGGATTTTAGGCTCGTGCCTATGTTGAGAGTTATGAGACCTCCAAAAAGAATCTTTGCCTGCAAGATAAAGGAGAATAGCTCAATCGGTGAGCATGTGCTCAGATTGTCTGGGTGCTACAATCACTTGAATCGAGTGGGAGTTAATCTTCCAGATAAGATAGTGATTAATACAGTTCTCCAAGTCACTGCCACCAAGCTACTAGAGCTTCATGATGAACTATAACATGCCAGGGGTGGATAAGATGATCCCTGAGTTGTTCGTGGTGTTTGACACCATGAAGGTAGAAATCAAGAAGGAGCATCAAGTGTCGATGGTTAAGTGAAAACCACTAGTTTCAAGAAGGGCAAGGGCAAAGGGAAAAAACTTTAGGAATGGCAATCCAGTTGCCGCTCTAGTGAAGAAACCCAAGGTTGAGCCCAAACCCGAGACTAAGTGCTTCTGTTATGAGGAGAATGTTCGCTGAAGCGGAACAACCCTAGATACTTGGTAGATAAGAAGGCTAGCAATGTCGACAGAAGGATATTTGATATACGTGTTATTGATGTGTACCTTGTTGGTACTCCTAGTAGCACCTAGGTATTGGATACCGGTTCGGGTGCTAAGTGTTAGCAACTCAAAATAAAAGCTACGGAATAAACTGAGGCTAGCTAAGTGAAAGGTGACGATGTGTGTTGGAAGTGTTTCCAAGGTTGATGTGATCACCATCGCACGCTCTCTCTACCTTCGAGATTTGTGATAAACATAAATAAATGTTATTTGGTGTTTGCATTGAGCATGAACGTGATTAGATCATGTTTAGTGCAATACGGTTATTCATATAAGTTAGAGAAAAAATGGTTATTCTGTTTACATGAATAATGCCTTCAATGGTCATGCACCCACTGGGAATGGTTTATTGAATCTTGATTGTAGTAGTACACATGTTCATAACATTGGTACCAAAAGATACAAAGTTAATAATGATAGTAACACATACTTGTGGCACTGCCGCTAAATGTCATATTGGTATAAATCACATGAAGAAACTCCATGTTGATGGATCTTTTGACTCACTCGATTTCGAATCGGTTGAGACATGCGAGCCATGCCTCTTGGGCAAGATGACTAAGACCCCGTGTTCCGGTATGATGGAGCGGGCTAGTGGCTTATTGGAATTAATACATGTTTATGTATGTGGTCCAATGAGTGTTGAAACACACAGTGGATATCGTTATTTTCTTTACCTTCACTAATGATTTAAATAAATATGGGGATATTTGCCTAATGAAACACGAGTCTGAAATCTTTGAAAGGTTCAAGGAGTTTCAGAGTAAAGTTAAAGATCATCATGACAAGAAGATAAAATGTCTACGATATGATCGTGGACATGAATATCTGAGTTACGAGTTTGGTATGTAATTTAAGACAATGTGGAAATTGTTTCACAGCTCACGCCTCCTGAAACACCATAGTGTGATGGTGTGTCCGAACGTCGTAGTCGTGCTCTATTGGATATAGTGCGTACTATGATGTCTCTTATCATTTTGCCACTATCTTATGGGGTTATGCATTAAAGACAAATCCATTCACTTTAATAGGGCACCATCTAAGTCTATTGAGATGACACCATGAGAATTATGGTTGGACAGAAGTCTAAGCTGTCATTTTTTAATGTTTGGGGCTGCGACGCTTATGTGAAAATGGGTTTTCACCTAATGAGCTCGAACCCAAAGCAGGCAAATGCATCTTCATAGAATACCCTAAGGAGACATTGGGTATACCTTCTATCTCAGATCCAAGCGCAAAAGGTGTTTGTTGCTAAGAATGGGTCCTTTCTCGAGAGAGAGTTTCTCTCGAAAGAATTGAGTGGGAGGAAGATAGAACTTGATGAGGTGGTTGAACCTTTGTTTCAACCAGAGAGTAGCGCAACACAGAAAGATGTTTCTGTGGAGCCTACGTCATTTGAAAAGGAAGTTAATAATGATGATCATGAAGCTTCAGATCAAGTTACTATTGAACCTCGTAGGTCGACAAGGACGCGTACTGCTCTAGAGTAGTACGACAACCCTGTCTTGGAAGTCATGTTGTTGGACAATGATGAACCTACAAACTATGGAGAAGCGATGGTGGGCCCAGATTCCAACAAATGGCTAGGAGCCATGAAATCCGAGAAAGGATCATGTATGAAAACCAAGTATGGACTTTGGTAGACTTGCCCGTTGAACGGCAGGTCGTTGAGTACAAATGGACCTTTGAGATGAACACAGACGCTAATGGTGAAATGTCACTATTTATAAAGCTCAACTTGTCGCAAAGAAGTTTCCGCCAAGTTCAAGGAGTTGACTGCGATGAGATTTTCTCATCCGTAGCGATGCTAAAAGTCTGTTAAAATTATGTTAGCAGTTGTTGCATTTTCGATTATGAAATCTGGCAGATGGATGTCAAAACAAGGCTTCCTTAACGGTTTTCGTGAGGAAGAGTTGTATGTGATACAACCAGAAGGTTTTGTCAATCCTAAGGATGCTAAAAGGTATGCAAACTCCAGCAATCCTTCTATGGACTGGAGCAAGCATCTCGGAGTTGGAATATGAGCTTTGATGAAGTGATCAAAGTTTTTGAGTTTATACAAAGTTTATGAGAAACTTGTATTTACAAGAAAGTGAGTGGGAGCACTATAGAATTTATGATAAGAATATGTAGTTGACATATTATTGATCAAAAATGATGTAGAATTTCTGGAAAGCATAAATGGTTGTTTGGAAAAAGTTTTTCAAAGGTAGACCTGGATAAAGCTACCTAATGGTTGGGCATCAAGATTTATAGAGATAGATCAAGATGCTTGATAATAATTTCAATGAGTACATACCTTGACAAGATATTGAAGAAGTTCAATATGGATCAGTCCAAGAAAGGGTTCTTGCCTGTATTAGAAGGTGTGAGATTGAGCACAGCTCAGTGCCCGACCACGGCCAAAAATAGAGAAAAGATGAGTGTCATCCCCTATGCTTCACCCATAGGCTCTATATAGTATGCCATGTTGTGTACCGCACCTGTGTGTGCCTTGCCATGAGTTTGTCAAGGGGTACAAGAGAGATCCAGGAGTGGATCACTGGACAGCGGTCGAAATTATCCTTAGCAACTAGAGGACTAAGGAAATATTTCTCGATTATGGAGGTGATAAAGAGTTCGTCGTAAAGGGTTACGTCGATGCAAGCTTTAACACCAATCCGGACGACTCTTAGTAGAAATCGGGATACGTATAGTGGAGTAACCATTTGGAATAGCTCCAAGTGGAGCATGGGAGCAGTATCTACAGTATAACATAGAAGTTTGCAAGGTACACACGGATCTGAATGTCGCAGACCCGTTGACTAAAACCTCTTTCACGAGCAAAACATGATCAAACCCCAGAACTAATTGGGTGTTAATCACATCATGATATGATCACATGGTGATGTAAGTATTAATCACATGGCGATGTGAACTAGATTATTGACTCTAGTGCAAGTGGGAGACTATTGGAAATATGCCCTAGAGGCAATAATAAAATGGTTATTATTGTATTTCCTTGTTCATGATAATTGTCTATTGTTCATGCTATAATTGTGTTAACCGGAAACCTCAATGCATGTGTGAATACATAGACCACAACATGTCCCTAGTGAGCCTCTAGTTGGCTAGCTCGTTGATCAATAGATGGTCACGGTTTCATGACCATGGACATTGGATGTCATTGACAACGGGATCACATCATTAGGAGAATGATGTGATGGACAAGACCCAATCCTAAGCATAGCACAAGATCGTGTAGTTTGTCTGCTAAAGCTTTTCTAATGTCAAGTATCGTTTCCTTAGACCATGAGATTGTGCAACTACCGGCTGCCGTAGGAATACTTTGGGTATGCCAAACATCACAACGTAACTGGGTGGCTATAAAGGTATACTACCGGTATCCCCGAAAGTGTATGTTGGGTTGGCATGAATCGAGACTGGGATTTGTCACTCCATGTGATGGAGAGGTATCTCTGGGCCCACTCGGTAAGACATCATCATAATGAGCTTAATGTGACTAAGGAGTTAGCCATGGGATGAAGTGTTACGCAACGAGTAAAGGGACTTGCCGGTAACGAGATTGAATAAGGTATAGGGATACCGACGATCGAATCTCGGGCAAGTATCATACCGGTAGACATCGTGGTTCATCTGATGAGATCATCGTGGAGCATGTGGGAGCCAACATGGGTATCCAGATTCCGCTGTTGGTTATTCACCGGAGAGATGTCTCGGTCATGTCTACATGCCTCCCAAACCCGTAGGGTCTACACACTTAAGGTTCGATGACGCTAGGGTTATAGGGAAATAGTGTACATGGTTACTGAAGGTTGTTCAGAGTCCTCGATGAGATTCCGGACGTCATGAGGAGCTCCGAAATGGTCCAGAGGTAAAGATTCACATATAGGAAGTGAGGTTTTGGTCATCGGAAGAGTTTCGGGCATCACCGGTAACGTATCGGGACCATCGGAAGGGTTCCCAGGGTCCACCAAGTGGGGCCACCGGCACCAGAGGGCTGCATGGGCCACAAGTGGGAGGGAACCAGCCCCTAGGTGGGCTGGTGCATCCTCCACAAGGTCCCAAGGCGCAACACCTGGTGGGAGGGGGGCAAACCCTAGCCCAGATGGGCCTAAGGCCCACCTAGGGCGTCGCCCCTCCCCTCTCCCTCTCTGACCGCCGGCCAGATGGCCAATCTAGGGCCGGCCGCAGCCCTAGGGTGGGAACTCTAGGGGATTCTCCCTCCCTCCTCCTCCTCCTATATATAGTGGGGTTTGGGGGGCTGCCATCTACACGAGTTCCTCTCTCTCGGCGCCGCCCTACCCCTCCTCGTCCTCGTCCTCCATAGTGCTTGGCGAAGCCCTGCCGGAGTACCACACAACTCCACCGTCACCACGCCGTCATGCTGCCGGAGCTCTCCCTCAACCTCTCATTCCTCCTTCTTGGATCAAGGTGTAGGAGAGTCACCGGGCTGCACGTGTGTTGAGCGCGGAGGCGTCGTTGCTCGATGCTTAGATCGGATTCCACCGTGATCTGAATTGATGCGAGTATGACTCCACCAACCGCGTTGTAGTAACGCTTCCGCTTTGCGATCTTCGAAGGTATGAAGATGCACTCCCCCTTTGCTCATTGCTGGTTTCTCCATAGATAGATCTTGGTGACACGTAGGAATTTTTTTGATTTACTACTACGTCTCCCAATAGTGGCATCATGAGCTAGGTCTATGCGTAGAATCTATGCACGAGTAGAACACAAGTTGTTGTGGGCATCGATCTTGTTAATTTTCTTACCGTTACTAGTCTTATCTTGATTCGGCAGTATTGTGGGATGAAGCGGCCCAAACCAACTTTACACGTACGCTTACGTGAGACCGGTTCCACCGCCTGACATGCACTTGCTGCATAAGGTGGCTAGCGAGTATCTGACTCTCCCACCTTAGTCGGATCGGATTCGATGAAAAGGGTCCTTATGAAGGGTAAATAGCAATTGGCATATCACGTTGTGGTTTTGGGGTAGGTAAGAAACGTTCTTGCTAGAAACCTATAGTAGCCACGTAAAAACTTGCAACAACAAATTAGAGGACATCTAACTTGTTTTTGCGGCATATGCCTTGTGATGTGATATGGCCAAAGGATGTGATGTTATGCATTGTGATTTATGAGATTGATCATGTTCTTGTAATAGGATTCACGACTTGCATGTCGATGAGTATGACAACCGGCAGGAGCCATATGAGTTGTCTTATTTTATTGTATGACCTGCGTGTCAATCATAAACGCCAGGTAATTACTTTACTTTATTGCTAATCTTTAGCCATAGTAGTAGAAGTAATAGTTGGCGAGACAACTTCATGAAGACACGATGATGGATAACTTGGTGTCGTGCCGATGATAGTGATGATCATGGTGCCCCGAAGATGGAGATCAAAGGAGCAAGATGATATTGGCCATATCATGTCACTATATTGATTGCATGTGATGTTTATCATGTCTACAACTTATTTGCTTAGAACGACGGTAGCTAACTAAGATGATCTCTCACTAAAATTTCAAGAAATGTGTTCACCCTAACTGTGCACCGTTGCTAAGGATCGTTGTTCGGAAGCACCACGTGATGATCGGGTGTGATAGGTTCTAATGTTCACATACAACGGGTGTAAGCCAGATTTACACATGTGATACACTTAGGTTGACTTTATGAGCCTAGCATGTACAGACATGGCCTCGGAACACGGGAGACCGAAAGGTCGAACATGAGTCGTATAGAAGATACGATCAACATGGAGATGTTCACCATGGATGACTAGTCCGTCTCACGTGATGATCGGACACGGACATGATGCCTATATGCATAATCATTGCCTTGGATATCGTCATAACTTTGCGCTTTTCTATCAATTGCTCGACAGTAATTTGTTCACCCACCGTATTATTTTCCTTCAAGAGAGAAGCCTCGAGTGAAACCTATGGCCCCCGGGTCTATTTTCCATTATATATATTTTCAGATTTATAAACCAAAAATACCAAACATACCTTGCTGCAATTTTATTTACTTTTAATTATCTTTACTTTTAGTAATCTTTTATATCTATCTCTGTCAGATCTCATCTTTGCAAGTGATCGTGAAGGGATTGACAACCCCTCTATAGCGTTGGGTTCAAGTGTTTGATTGTTTGTGCAGGTGCATAGATTGGGGCCTTGCTTGTACCTCCTACTGGATTGATACCTTGGTTCTCAAAATTGAGGGAAATACTTATCTCTACCTTGCTGCATCACCCTTTCCTCTTCAAGGGATAAACCAACGCAAGCTCGAGAAGTAGCAGGAAGAATTTTTTGCGCCGTTGCCGGGGAAGATACATAGCAAGTCAAGACAAGAACTCCCCCGTCAACTCACCAATTTCTGGCGCCATTGTCGGGGAGGATACATAGCAAGTCAAGACAAGAACTCCCCCGTCAACTCGCCAATTTCTGGCGCCATTGCCGGGGAGGTCTACATCAAGCCTACCAAGTACCCATCATAAACTCATCTCTTGCATTTACATTATTTGTCATTTGCCTCTCGTTTTCCTCTCCCCCACTTCTAAAACGATTTTCAGAAGAAGAAAAAAACAAAAATATTTGCCTTTTTATTCTCCCTTCTTCTGGTAGTCTTTTCGTTTGCTTTTTGTTTCTTGTGTGCTAGATTGCTTGCTTTGCCACGATGACTCAATAGAATACCAATTTATGTGACTTATCCAATAATAATAATAATAATGACTTTACTAGTACTCTGATTGCTCCCGCCACTAGTGCGGAATCTTATGAAATTAATGTTGCCTAGCTGAATCTTGTTATGAAAGGAAAATTTTCCGGCCTTCCTAGTGAAGATGATGCATCCCATCTAAATATTTTCGTTGAATTGTGTGATATGCAAAAGAAGACAGATGTGGATAATCACATTGTTAAATTGAAGCTCTTTCCATTCTCACTATGAGATCGTGCTAAAACTTGGTTTACATCTTTGCCTAAAAAAGTATTGATTCATGGAATAAGTGTAAAGATGGTTTTATTTCCAAGTACTTTCCGCCCGCTAAGATCATCTCCCTTAGGAACGATATAATGAATTTTAAGCAACTTTATCATGAGCATGTTGCACAATCTTGGGATAGGATGAAATTAATGATTAGAAATTGTCCCGCGCATGGTTTGAGTTTATGGATGATTATACTGTTTTTTTATAAGGGATTGAATTTTGCTTCTAGAAATCTTCTAGATACCGCTGCGGGTGGTACTTTTATGGAAATCACATTCGTAGAAGCTACTAAACTCCTAGATAATATTATGGCAAATTACTCTCAATGGCATACCGGAAGATCTCCTACCAGTAAAAAGGTGCATGCAATTGAAGAAATAAATACTTTGAGCGGAAACATGGATGAATTAATGAAATTTTTTGCTAGTAAGAGTGTTCCTATTGATCGTAATGATATGCCTTTGTTTTCTTTGATTGAAATAATAATGAATCTATGGATGTGAATTTTGTTGGTAGGAACAATTTTGGTAATAACGTGTATAGAGGTAATTTCAACCCTAGGTCGTTTCCTAGTAATTTCTATAATAATTATGGTAATTCATAAAATAATTCTTATGGAAATTATAATAAGATGCCCTCTGATCTTGAGAATAATATAAAAGAATTTATTAGTTCGCAAAAGGTTTTCAATGCTATGATTGAAGAAAAATTGCTCTAGATTGATGATTTGGCTAGGAACGTTGATAGAATTTCTCTTCGGATTGATTCCTTGAAAATTAGATCTATTCCACCCAATCATGATATTAATGAGTCTCTAAAATCTATGAGAATTTCTATGGATGAATGTAAAGAAAGAACAGCTAGGATGCGTGCTAAACGTGAATTGTTAGTAAAAGCGTGTTCTTCGATTTCTCGTGAAAATAATGATGAAGATCTTAAAGTGATTGATGTGACTGCTATTGAATATTTATTTTCTAATATAAATATTTATAAATATGGGACTGGAGATAAGTCAACTTCAATTGGAAGTCATCCCAATGATTCAGAGTTTATAGATCTTGATGCAAAAATTGCTAAAAGTAGGATTGAAGAGGTCAAAACTTTAAGTAGCAATGAACCCACTCCTTTGGATTTCAAGGATTTTAATTATGATAATTATTCTTTGACATATTGTATTTCCTTGTTTCAATCCATGTTGAATTCTCCTCATGCTATAATCAAAATAAAACTTTTACTAAACATATTGTTGATGCTATGATGAATTCCTTTGAAGAAAAACTTGAGTTGGAAGTGTATATACCTAGAAAGCTTTATGATGAGTGGGAACCTACTACTAAGATTAAAATTAAAGATTATGAGTGCCATGCTTTGTGTGATTTGGGTGCTAGCGTTTCCACTATTCCGAAAAATTTATGTGATATGCTAGGTTTCCGTGAATTTGATGATTGCTCCTTAAATTTGCATCTTGCGGAGTCCACTATAAAGAAACCTATGGGAAGGATTAATGATGTTCTTATTGTTTCAAATAGGAATTATGTGCCCGTAGATTTCATTGTTCTTGATATAGATTGCAATCCTACATGTCCTATTATTCTTGGTAGACCTTTCCTTAGAACGATTGGTGCAATTATTGATATGAAAGAAGGAAACATTAGATTTCAATTTATGCTAAGGAAGGGCATGGAACACTTATCTAGAAAGAAAATTAAATTATCATATGAATCTATTTTGAGTGCTACTTATGGATTGCATACCAAAGATGATAATACTTAAATCTATTGCGTTATGCCTAGCTAGGAGCGTTAAACAATAGCGCTTGTTGGGAGGCAACCCAATTTTATTTTTATTATTTTGTTTTGTTTCTGTTCTTGAATAAATTACACATTATTACCTCTGTAATAATTGTGTTTTAGTGTCTTAATTAGTGTTTGTGCCAAGTAAGACCTTTGGGTGGTCTACGGTAATAGTTGATTTGATCTTGCTGAAAAACAGAAACTTTGACGCCGAGTCAAGGAATTTTATAAATTCACGGAAGCGAGGCACGTAGTTGTATTGTTTCCATCAAGGATAAAAAGGTGGGGTTTTCATCATATTGCTTGCTTGAGTTTATCCCTCTACATCACGTCATCTTACTTAAGGTGTTACTCTGTTATTTATGAACTTAATACTCTAGATGCAGACATGAGTTGGTCGACGTGTGTAGTAATAGTAGTAGATGCATAATCGTTTCGGTCTACTTGACATGGACATGATGCCTATATGCATAATCATTGCCTTGGATATCGTCATAACTTTGCGCTTTTCTATCAATTGCTCGACAGTAATTTGTTCACCCACCGTATTATTTTCCTTCAAGAGAGAAGCCTCTAGTGAAACCTATGGCCCCCGGGTCTATTTTCCATTATATATTTTTAGATCTATAAGCCAAAAATACCAAAAATACCTTGCTACAATTTTATTTACTTTTATTTAGCTTTACTTTTAGTAATCTTTTATATCTATCTCTATCAGATCTCATTTTTGCAAGTGACCATGAAGGGATTGACAACCCCTTTATAGAGTAGGGTGCAAGTGTTTGATTGTTTGTGCATGTGCATAGATTGGGGACTTGCTTGTACCTCCTACTAGATTGATACCTTGGTTCTCAAAACTGAGGGAAATACTTATCTCTACTTTGCTTCATCACCCCTTCCTCTTCAATGGAAAAACCAATGCAAGCTCAAGAAGTAGCAGGGGCTAGCCCCCGAGTCAAATCCAGTTTAAGCTTTTAATAAATTAACTTGTTTAATTAATGCAATGTGCCAATGACAGTGGGCCCCAGTGCCTGTTTATTAGTAATTAGGTTAAATTAAACCCGGTTAGGTAACGATGGCACTGACTAGTGGGTCCCACTGGTCAGGTTGACACTGGTCGGCCATGTTGACCTGATGACATCACCCTTAGGCAATGCTAACGCAATATATGCTTTATGGAATTAAAATAACTCATAAATTATTGGGACCGTCCTTAAGAACTGAGTTCTGTGTATATTATCCAAGACAAGATACTACCATGCATTGGGCCCGAAACCAATGGACCCTCTCGGCTTATTAATCACCTTGATCTCTGTTTAGGAGTTGCAACTAGTTTCTGATGTTTGTAAGATGTGCTGGCGGCTGTGCATAGCGATGATTAGAGGGGTAGGCTATTGCGCGGTAGATGCACCTGTGGCCGGTTGTACCAAGCGTAGAACCATCCGTCGAGGTGGGCTTGGGAACCCTGTACACATCGTTTGGGGTCGTAATGGAAACTTCGGCCGGACTTCCTTGCGGGTTTAGTATCAAATAGGAGATAAACCTGGACTATAGTCTTGTGTGGTTAACGGTCGTGGCCGACTCCCTTGTTGGGCTTTCGCTTGAAGGTTGCCGAGGTGCCTTTTTATGTGCACATGACAATAAGTGGCGGGAACATGTGTGAAGAAGTATACCCCTGCAGGGTGAATCAATCTGTTCGAATAGCCACGTCCTCAGATATGGGCTACTTGGATTGCTTATGTGGTACATAAACAAGTGAAATGGATACTCTAAAATATGCAAGATAAATGTGAGTGTTATGGATGGCCTTCTCGCAGGAAGACGGGAGTGGATCCATAGTGGTGTATTGATTTAGAGAATATGTGGACTCGTGTGCGCTATCCCACCTAAAAGAAAGTACTCGTAGTCATAGTATAGGTTAGCCAAGAGTCAAATCTGGCTTGCTGCAATAAACTCCACAACCCCTTCATTGATACTGATGCATATGTAAACTGTTGTGATGTAAGTCTTGCTGAGTACCTTTGTACTCATGGTTGCTTGATTTATGTTTTTGTAGAGGAGACATAAGTCTCGTTAGTGATTGTTATGACGTGAAGTTCGATGTTGACCGGATTAGCTTGGGAATTCCAGACAGAGGTCTGGTTCCTTTGGTAGGGTCGTTGTAGCTTTTCAAGCTCCTCCAGCCAGTTTTAGTAGATGTTTGTACACGGACATGTTTTGCTTCCGCTTGTTGCTTGTATGGCTTGAGTGTTGGGTTGTATGACCCCTGTTGTAATACCACACTATGTTGGCTCTTATGAGTCTTAATAAATACTTGAGTCATAGAGTTTTACTGTGATGCCATGTTGTATCTACACATATCGTGCATATTGTGTATGTTTGAAATGCATTGGTATGTGTGGGATTCGACACCTAGTTGTGTGCCTATGGTAGCCTTCTTTATGGGGAAATGCCTCTTTGTGCTTCCACCGTGCCTTGGTAGCTTGCTACTGCTCCAGACACATTGATTGACCGACGTGTATCCTTGTTTGTTGTCGTGCCTGTCCCTCCGGGGATATGTCTCTCAGTGTAATGGAGTCATTGTAGCCTGCTATGACTCGTCTATGTCCAGTGATGACATTAATGTCCTGCAACGTAATGGAGTCCTTGTAGATTGCTATGACTCGTCTACACACGCTGATGACCGACACTTGCATTGCTGGGTTACGTATGCCTATCCCTGTACGGTTGTGCCACTTGGGTCTACGACTAGTCATGTCGACACTGGTTCTTTGATGTGTGAATGCTAGCGACATGCTCGTATCCGTGAGCCAAAAGGCGCAAACAGTACCGACCAAGGTAAGGTGGCAGCCATGGGTTACCGTGCGTGAGGCCGCAAAGTGGTGTGGCATGTTACATGCTGGATTCATATGGCTTAGGATCGGGGTCCCGACAATCTTGGTATCAGAGCTTGACTGCCTATAGGACTACCAAGCCAAACTGGTCGATGTTATATAAGGGAATTGATTGTGGAAGGGAACGTTAGATTCATTTTACTCCTTTCCTCGTGTTTATAATTCTGAGTCACCCTCTTGTTTTCTATGGGGATTAAAACTAGGCTTTCTCATCTATCTATCAGGATGACGAGTTACTATGATGGAGACTTATAGGAAGGTTGTTGTCTTTCTGGATCGTTGTCTCAGTAAGAATTCAATGTTATGTTGTTAGTTTCATGCAGGTTGCCTCGTATTTTATGCCCGTACATCTGTTATGTTGTCTGAGTTATTCAAGGTTTCTAAATTATGTGATGCAATTGCAAATCCTTTCATCCCGAGTTAATGTCATTTGGCCAGACAAAGTACACTAATTGTGGCATTGAGGTACTCTATTACCTCGATGTATATGTTGAAGGTGTTTAGGAAACCGTGTTATCTCAGAGAACCACCCAACAGTCTAGTTGTGCCTTTTGTTCCCAGTGTGATAATTTTGGCCATCGCTATTGAAGGCATGCTGTCATGCTGTTTAGTCAGTAGGTATTCCGTCTCTGGGTTCTCGAAGCCATGTTTCATTCTACTCATTTCCCTTGATAGTACTTGCTCGTTCCTTTAGAATATTAGTAACCTTGTTGTAGTCTTCAATGTTCGTGGTATATCATTCTTCCAATACCATGATCCATTATGGCAGAAGCTCCTCGTGAGCTTAAAATCACAACAAGAGTGCTCTTGATGAGTTCTCCATTCCATAGTTGTGACACTACCAATCCTACTTTTCTGCATGGGTTATCTGGAAGAAACATGTTGAACTATGTTTGACGTAATCAATCTATGCATCTACAACTTAGGAAAAATCATGTGCTCTTGCATTGACCTTCTTCAATTGTATTATGACCTTCATCTATCAATGGATAGGCAAGAGTAGTTGTGCATTCATTTTCATCGATACATATTATTCTTGTGGTCCGTCAAGCCATTCCATTTTGGAATGACTAGGAGAAGCAAACTCTAGTACCTCATCCATTTCTGGGATTGAGTCAAAGTAGTTGCGTTCTGCAGATCAAAATGCCAATCTAGCTTTTGCTCTATTCTAGCTTGAAGTATTACCCTCTTCATGTTGGGAATATCATGATAATTGCACAACCTCTTATGAACTCTTGATGTAGTGATACTTCTCACCATCATTGTTCATTCCTTGGTCTCTGTGTTGATTGTAACCGGAACACCAACATGAACCATGATGTGTGAAATCAATACTCCAAGCATTGATGATGCTTGGTAGTTAATGGACAATAATTCACTCTTAGCGTGATGGTTATTCAATTGTCATCCTAAGATTGATCGTGCTACCTAGTCCCTATTTCACGGTGCACTCTTCGATCAATGAGTTCAGATTGTGTCAATCCTTCACTCTTTTGATCATATTGTCTTGCCCTGAAAAGCAAGAATGCTCTCGGGCTTAGTAGCATATCGGTGGTTTGTGATTTTTTGAATATCTTCTCGGAAGTATCACCAGGTTGACCCCTGACCGTTATGTTGAGTTCGTGATCAAGTTAGTTTTCCTATAAACCACCCCTTCCCCAAGACTCCGTGTTAGATACCCCTGAGCTAGTTGGTTAAGATAAACAACAACTTGGATAGTTGGAAGATAAATGCTTTCCCTGACCTAGTTCATTACAAAGGGATACCTTAGTAGGTGTGTGTAGAAGAAAGATGATATCTTGAACGGTTGATCTTTGTGATCAATTGACGCATCTATTGTCTTGTCCAATGTTTGATTTGAGAGTGGGCTATCATCAAATCAAAATCAGAACCAAAGATTTTCCTAATGTTGTTTTACTCGTGGATATTCCTCGGGCATACACCATTATATCTTTTGGCCTGATCAATGTTATCACCTTCTTCTCATAGTTGTGGAATTCCATCCATATGGATATCTCGATGAATTGTTGCTGAGCCCATCAGCAACATTTTCATCTATTTGATGATTCATGTTGGACATTAAGCTAGTGTTAGAAACTCTTGTAGGCATTATCTTTGTGTCCCGTACATGAAGCATATGTTTGCTGTAAGAAATAACTTACTCTTAGTTCACGTGCATATGGTGCAAGTTGTCGCCATGAACTTGAGAAAGGTCATGTTGTTTTCTTTGGAATCATCCCAAGTCAGTCATGCCTGTGCAAAGTATTCTATGGATTGATAGACTGATCATCTTCATTCCATATGTATCCCTAGCACACTAAGCCATTGATTGTCTTGTTCAAGGAAAAGAAGTTCTTAAGAGCATGCTTTATGCAAGGACTTTGATATCCCCAAAGTTGGTTCCCAACCGGAACTCAGTAGTGTTTTGTTGTAAGTACTCCATATGGTCACGGTTGTCTTGGACAGTGTGTCCATGTGAGTCTTGCAATCCTGCTCATGTTTTGGAGTTGGCTTCCGCAGTTCATCTCCTGAGAATTCCGCAACGCCATCTCGTCGATTTGTGTTGCAAACTTCCTTTCAGACATGCTGAGTTTGAAACATCTTATCACCAACCAGATTTGAATCTCAGGGCGAACATGATGGTTGGAACGTTTCCCAAGAATTATAATATCCGTCTCTGTGTAATCCGATAAAGTGATGTCGTGGCTAACACGCCTAGCTGAAAGACCTATTATTATAGTATCTTGTGTGAGCGACATTAGCCACTTCCCCATGAGGACTCCGTATGACGTATCCTAGAAGCTATTCCTCATGGACCCCTTTGAGGCCCTGAAGTCCGACCTTTTACTTGATGCTGTAGCTACCAAGCATTACTGATATTTGGGTTATGCTAGTACATCAAGGAGAACATTAGAAGCGGAGTGCTAAATGTCTCTCGGTCGATCATCCAGATTTCGTTCCCTTGGCATAGCTAAGATGAAATCTGAGAAGTTGTTGTCTTTGCATCTGCATCCTCCATCATTATTCATCATGGTAGTATGAGGTGTTGCCAGGATCCTTGGCACAGATGTTGGTAAAACCTTGATGAATATGGAAATGCTCAAGTTCTTGAGAGCACGCTCAGACATTGGGTTATACCCTCGGCATCGATTGGAATGTGCCTTCCATTGCCGAGTTGTTTTATAACTCTAGCTCCCCTCGAGATCTGGGTATGCCATTCTTTTGAATTCCTTCAAACGGTCGTTTGTGAATTGCCTTAGGCTGTTATGAAGAGTTTCAATGATCTCTGGATTAGAAGTAATTCTTTTTGCCACATAAGGGAATAACTCTACGAGTCACCTCCTCTAAGGTGTCCCGTTATGGAATCATGGCAATTAACTCCTCGCTACTTGGAACCTCTTCACCATATGTTTTAGCATGGAATTGTTGCCTACCAATTGAACCTTCATCATCTGCCCCTTCCATCGTCCTTGATGTGTGTTTCAAGTCTCAGCTCCAGAGATGTTTTTACGTCTCATTCCATGAGTTAATGATGAGTCGCTCAGTCTTCATGAAGATCGATTCTTGTAGGGTTTTCCTATTCCTTCGTCATTGGTTTAGATGGAGATCTAGAGAGCAAAGATGTCAAGATCAACATGATGCAATGAATCAATAGCTATGAGGAGGGCACTTGGATCATGAAGATTGTAGTAGTTAGTGTTCCCTCTGTTCTCTTACCGTACGCCTGAATCTCGGGATGAGATTCTTGTTTAGTGGGGGTGAGTTGTTACAGCCCTAGCTTAGGCTCTGCTTGACATTGCATGTGCATCATGTCATCATGTTTAAATTCAAATGAATATGAAATGGGGATGGCAAACCCTAGCACTTCATTGAATAAAAAAATTCCAATAATTGATTTTTTATCAATGAATCCAAATTTCTCTTCAAAAATGTCCCCCCTCTCTGATAAATGTTAGCAACAACATACCAGGGGTGATATACTTTTAACAACTCTTTTGGCATTTTAAATAATGCATCAATGTTGCTGAAAATGTCAAATAAAGCACTATAAATATTTTTGTTGCTTCAAATATTCTAAAATGTTTTGTGGGACATGGAAATATTCCAAGATATACCCCAAAAACAGTTCAGGGGATTTTGCCCAAACAAAATAAAATAAAGTTGTAGAAAATAAAAAAACAGAATAAAGGAAATAGGAAAGGACTTACCTGTTGGCCCAACACTGTAGCCAGCCCAGCCCACCTGGTGCTACCAGTCGTCTCCCACCTCGTGCCAGGAGGACGCGAGGCACGTGGTTCGCCATGCACCCGGCCACTTCTAGCCTACCTGCTTGCCCGTAGGTCGCCTAAGAGCGCCACGCGCCCCCCAGAGCCGTCTGGATCCATCCCCACTCTCCATTTCTCTCCCTCGCTCTCCTCTGCCTCCCCCCATGGTTGAGCCGCCTTTCACAGCCGGATCCACCGCCTTCCCCTCAACCCCTAGACATGTCAGAGAGCTTCGCAGAGTCTTCCTATCCTCCCTCACCAATCCAAGCTTTGCCAGGAGCACCGCAACGCCCCGATGCCGTCGTCTTCAACCTCGGGAGCAGGAGATCTCCGGTGTCGATTCGGCCACCCAAGTGCCTCCCCAAGCCTGCTGAGTCTCTCTACGAGTTCCTTGTGAACTGCTCTTCATCTCTGCCCTATCCACGTAGCCTTGCCTGCCCCTAGCTCTAACCCTGTCATGGCCGAGAACTCCTCGCCGCCGGCCATGTCGCCGCCGTGGATTTAAATGCTGCTTCTCGTGCCCGAGCATCCCTCCGTGCTCAGCATGTTCCCAAGGTCCAAACACACCTAGCAGCTGGTCCTCCCGTGCCATGTAGCATCGTTGTCGTCGTTTCCCGAGTTCTGGCCACCGCACAAGTTGACGTCGCCATCGTTTTAGACCCCCCGGCTCGAGCTGATTGCACTATTGGATGCGCACGATGACTAGCGTCTCATAGGGCCAAACCGCTGTTCATTTAGTCGTCAGAGGGTGATTTCCGAGCACCTCCGCCATCTCAGGTCTCGTCGGCATTGAGCTGCCAGTGGGGTTGACCCCCTCTTGACCGGATTTGACTCCCTAGAGTCAATGACAGGTGGGGCCAGCCCCCGGGTCAAATCCAGTTTAAGCTTTTAATTAATTAACTTGTTTAATTAATGCAATGTGCCATTGACAGTGGGCCCCAGTGCCTGTTAATTAGTAATTAGGTTAAATTAAGCCCGGTTAGGTAACGATGACACTAACTAGTGGGTCCCAGTGGTCAGGTTGACCCTGGTCGGCCCTGTTGACCTGATAACGTCACCCTTAGGTAATGCTAATGCAATATATACTTTCTGGAATAAAAAAATACTCATAAATGATTTTTTTATTTCGGAATTTTTTTAAAACTTCTAAAAATCATAGAAAATATTCTGTAACTCAGATGAAAATAATTTATACATGAAAAATGATCAGAAAAATCCAATGAATCTGTTTCCGCCATGTTCATGCATGTTTGAGCAAGTTAACATCACCACCTAGGACATTTGATGATTAGTACAAATTTGATAAATAGTTTGGATTTGGAATTTGGTGCCTATTTGAATTCCACTTCAATCAATATGGCTAAATATTGTACTAGGAGAATTCAGAACCTTAACATGCCATATCATGCATCATGTTTGTTGCATTGCATTGAATGTGTTTCTTTCTTGTTTTGTCGGTGTTGTTCCTTCTAGGTAGACGATGGTTCCGACGCTATGATCGTTGACACATATGAAGAGAAGTACTATCTTCAGAACTGTCAGGCAAGCAACCCCCCTTGAGCATACTGATATGAACCCACTCTCTCGCTCCTGCTCTCTTTTATTGCATTAGGACAATCACGATTCCACTGTTACATGTTCTCGGTAGTTGAACCCATTCCTTTGCATGACCTATCCTTGTCACAGTAAATAGTTGAAACCACTTAGTATGAGTAGCAACTGTTTGAGCCTTGTTGTGCTTACTCATCCATGCTCGCTTACTATGCCTGCTATGCTTTGAGTCGTGTCGGTTATGATCCATCCGGGCGATAAATTGGAATGGAGGTGTTCATGTCTTACCGTGTGAGAGCTAAGTGTGTAAACATGATTTGGTAAAGGTAGCGATGAGAGGCCATGTAGGAGTACATAGCGGGTTGTCTCATTGGGACCGTCCTTAAGAACTAAGTTATGTGTATGTTATCCAAGACAAGATACTACCATGCATTGGGCCCGAAACCAATGGACCCTCTCGGCTTATTAATCGCCTTGATCTCTATTTAGGAGTTGCAACTAGTTTCTGATGTTTGTAAGATGTGCTGGCGGCTGTGCATAGCGATGATCGGAGGGGTAGGCTATGGCGCGGTAGATGCACCTATGGCCGGTTGTACCAAGTGTAGAACCATCCATCGAGGTGGGCTTGGGAACCCTGTACACATCATTTGGGGCCGTAATGGAAACTTCGGCTAGACTTCCTTGTGGGTTTAGTATCAAATAGGCGATAAACCTGGACTATAGTCTTGTGTGGTTAACGGTCGTGGCCGACTCTCTTGCTGGGCTTCCGCTTGAAGGTTGCCAATGTGTCTTTTTATGTGCACATGGCAATAAGTGGTGGGAACGTGTGTGAAGAAGTATATCCCTGCAGGGTGAATCAATCTGTTCGAATAGCCACGTCCTCAGATATGGGCTACTTGGATTGCTTATGTGGTACATAAACAAGTGAAATGGATACTCTAAAATATGCAAGATAGATGTGAGTGCTATGGATGGCCTTCTCGCAGGAAGACGAGAGTGGATCCATAGTGGTGTATTGATTTAGAGAATATGTGGACTCGTGTGCGCTATCCCACCTGAAAGAAAGTACTCGTAGTCGTAGTACAGGTTAGCCAAGAGTCAAATCTGGCTTGCTGCAATAAACTCCACAACCCCCTTCATTGATACTGATGCATATGTAGATTGTTCTGATGTAAGTCTTGCTGAGTACCTTTGTACTCACGGTTGCTTGATTTATGTTTTTGTAGAGGAGACATAAGTCTCATTAGTGATTATTACGACGTGAAGTTTGATGTTGACCGGATTAGCTTGGGAATTCTAGACAGAGGTTTGGTTCCTTTGGTAGGGTCGTTGTACCTTTTCAAGCTCCTCCAGCCAGTTTTAGTAGATATCTGTACACGGACATGTTTTGCTTCCGCTTTTTCTTGTATGGCTTGAGTGTTGGGTTGTATGACCCCTGTTGTAATACCATACTATGTTGGCTCTTATGAGTCTTAATAAATACTTGAGTCATAGATTTTTGCTGTGATGCCATGTTGTATCTACACATATCGTGCATATTGTGTATGTTTGAAATGCATTGGTATGTGTGGGATTCGACACCTAGTTGTGTGCCTATGGTAGCCTTCTTTACGGGGAAATGTCTCTTTGTGCTTCCACCGAACCTTGGTAACTTGCTACTGCCCCGGACACATTGATTGACCGACGTGTATCCTTGTTTGTTGTCATGCCTGTCCCTTCGGAGAAATGTCTCGCAGTGTAATGGAGTCATTGTAGCCTGCTACGACTCGTCTACGTGCAATGATGACATTAATGTTCCACGACGTAATGGAGTCCTTGTAGCTTGCTATGACTCGTCTACACACGCTGATGACCGACACCTGCATTGCTTGGTTACGTATGTTTGTCCCTGTACGGTTGTGCCACTTGGGTCTACGACTAGTCATGTCAACCCGGGTTCTTTGACGTGTGAATGCTAGCGACATGTTCATATCCGTGAGCCAAAAGGCGCAAACGGTCTCGGCGAAGATAAGTTGACAGCCGTGGGTTACTGTGCGTGATGCCGCAAAGTAGTGTGACATGTTACATGCTGGATTCATATGGCTTAGGATCAGGTTCCCGACATATGATCGTGTAGACATGGAAATAGTTTTCTAATAACTTGCAAACATAGAATTTTTGACTCTTGAAAAAAACATGCATTTTGAAACTCATGGAATATCTTTTTTTCAACGTTTGACATAACTACTTAATGTGGTTGCACTGTCTTTCTTTAACAAACCAAGGGTTGTGGCTACATAGGCTGTTAGCCCGATCAATTATTTGGTTTGAATGATTTAGAAAAGATCGCTCAGTTGTGGTTCTCAACAAATACATTTGAGATGTAACTGAGGTTTGTCTGATGAAGAAAACACTTTCCCTTTTTTTGAGTGAGTCACATGGATGGACGCCAAATATATGCAACCACATGTGGACATCACATAAGCTTAAATATTGGCAATAAGTACTTGGCCCTCGCCAGTTTTTGTGCATAGTACATCATATTTTCTATTCCAACAAAAATTCGTTGCGCGCAACAAATTCATATGGGGGTAGTAGTTTTAAAACTAAAATATGTTTGAATGAGAATGTAACAGTGCAACAAAAAAATGTTGGCAAGAAAGGCGTTATATTCTCTCAGAGAGCGAGAACAATGTTTTAGCAGTCCTACATCGAAAGAAGACCGATCGATGTAGGAGAATACATTGCTTCCACACAAGTACCATGCAGGGTTGGGAATGAATCATCGGTACATAGCCAAGTATATCACATGAAAAATATGTACTGCGATAACAAGTATTTTTTGCAGTAAAAGGCGAGAGTACCACCATATGAATATAGATCAAGGTAACACCACAAATAGGTATTTCTACAATAAAATTCACTTATTTTTGTCATTGTAAAATAAAATGATAAAATAAATGCAATAATTGTAAAATATAATTCTAGTATGAACAAAATCACAACAAATTCATTTATGTTGTCACTGTAAAAATATTAAAAATGTATGATAAAATCATTGTTTTACAGTAAAAGTTGAAATTTATCTTTATAAAGGTAAATTCAATCGCAACAAAATCGAAGTAATGCTAGTTCAACTATTAAAGCTTAATGCCATACTATGTAAATAGTCAATTTGTTTGCAACAACAATCTATCATTGTAAAAAACAATTTGTTGCAACAAAAATAAGAGTGTAACAAACGTAAAATTTGTGGCAAGATAAATGAACTATTACCCTGAATTTATCATTGTAAAATTTAAATCCAATGAAAACAAAACCAGAGTATGGCTAGTTTAGCTATTGGAGCTTAATGTCATACTCTGTGGCGTTGACTCTTTTAATTTGACACTACATTTCGGCATGTCTCAGGGCCAACGCCATACTCTTTGGTACTAAGCTCTAACCATGTGGACACTGGTTATGTCTCTCGTTCAAAGAGGCGACATGGTCCACGTGCTGGAGAAGACGGGTCATAGTTCGCGGATGAAAAAAACAGAGATAAAACAAATCGATCTACCTACTCTCACTGTTTCAGAATATAAGATAAAAAAATTAAAGTCAAACTTTCATATGTTTTATCAAATCTAAAAATAAACTATCTACATCTAAAATACCAAAACAATAAATATATAAATATATTTGATTTGTGATGGAGCTAAAGATACTAATATGGTATTTTAGGTATTGGAAATCTAAATAAGTTGTTCAAACATACAAAGTTTTGAATTTTGAAAAAATCAGTGCACCTTGTTATTATTTTTAACCCAAATACTTAAAAGTGCGGCTGTATTTTTTGATTGAAGCGAGCGCACACTCTTGTCTGCCCTCTCCCTTCCCCACGTGGTCCTAAGATTCTGTTTCATGAGCGTGTCAGCCCGTGAATTCTCTTCACACGCGAGTTCACCTGCAAAGAGTGTGTGGTGACTTCACGTGCTGGAAAAGCATCAACCTGCATGCATTTAATTTGCCTTTTCAATTTTTCCAAAAGCTATAACTTTTGAACTGAGCATCAAAATTAAGATCTATTTTCACCGCTAGGTTCCCCGCGATGAGCTCTTCAAAAATAGATCCCGTATGAGTATGTTTGGACTAAATTTTTTATGACCAACTTTTGGTGCTATCGGAGCAACTATAGTGCTTTTGTAAAGCAACTTCTTGTAGTCTGTGTAGTATGATTGCGTATCATCAAAAATTCGTTCGGAGTTGGCAACCACGACTACCAAGTTAGCTAGCTTTACCTCTAAGTTTCCTTCCATAATTAGCAAGTATTCTACGATCACTAGCTTCACCTTCAAGTTGATAGTACTATAGACAATTGAGATTTCGAGGTAGGCTAACATTATCCTAAGTTGCCTACCATAGCTAGCGACTAGCTTAATATCATCCTTAGTTGCATGCAATAATTTTTTGGTATAATAAGTAACTTAGTTTCATAGATATGCAAATTAGCAACACTAATGGGCAACTTTTTAATGTACTGTAGGCAACTGAAATAGTAATGACAGGCAACTAAGCGTCACCAGTAGGCAACTTCACAATGTTTGTAAGCAAGTTAGAAAAATAATGATACAAAACTTCATAATATTGTAGGTAACCAATGTGCAAAGTTAGGCAAATGAGCAGCAATGTTAAGCAACTAATTACCAATAGCAAGCAACTAGGCATCCATACTAGGCAACTAATGACCAATAGCAAGCAACTAGGCATCCATACTGGCAACTTCAAAGTCTTTGTGGGCTACTGGGACTCAACCATAGGCAACTGATGAACAACGATAACAAATTAAGCAGCCGTGATAGGTAAGTTGGGATAATGTTAGCAAAAATTCACGGGTACAAATAACCCAATGAAGTTGATTGCTCGTAGCACTAAAGGGGCCTCACGTTTCGTGTGATTTTTTCATTTTTACACAAACAAACATAACAGACAGCTCTACTAGGCTAAAAAGAAGAAGTTGCTTCCCTATAACACTAGAGTGGCCTCCATTGCACACAAAGTTGCTCATAAAAAAAGTTTGCCGAAACCTATTCGTATGTGATATAGTTTTGAAGTATTCGTCGCGAGAAAGCCAACGGTGAAAACGGATCTCAATTTTAACATTTGGTTCAAAAGATATAGCTTTCAAAAAAAAGAAAGGAAAGTAATTAATTGCGCTGGAGGAGAGAACCAGGTCATGCTTGAGTTTTCTTTTTGGATTGTTCTGGTCGTGCATGGGTTTACTCCTTTATTTTTGAAAGAACGCTCGCTCCCGTGTAACATCCCAAATTTTGAAATGTTATAATTAATACTAGAATGATTGTTTGTTTGCTTGACTGATTGAAATTGAGTGAAATTTGAAACTTTTGAAAACTTTTGAATGAGAGGGAATAAAATGACTTTCCCATTTTCTTTTGAATTCAAATTCTTACTTTTCAAATCAGTGAGGGAAGATGACATGACTTCTTCAACATGAAAAGATTTGGAAAGGGAATTTGAAAATTTCCCACATGAAGTTTCACCTTCCATATTTGAATTCCCTATTTGAATTTGTAAGCATTCAAACCCCTTGATAAAAAATTTGAGAGGAGTAATATGACACTCCAAACCAGGGTATTTTTGTGAAGTTCTTGAACCATAAAACCCAAGGGTTTATTTGAAAAATATTTGCAAAAATAAATAAAGCCATTTAGGCATTTTCTGAAAATAAATTTTCTAAAAGTATTTATTTTGGCCGAGGAAAATGTTCATTAAATGGCATTTATTTCCCTGATCATTTTGGTATATAAAACTTTATTTGTTGGACAGATTTTGAATGTCTTAATGATTGTTTTTATTGCTTTGGTAATTAATAAAGGAAATAGTTAAACGAGTTTTTAAAGCCCACCAGCCCACAGCCCCTGATCCCTCCCCCGAAACCTCTCCGCATCGGCCACCGCTGACCCCGCCCTCTCCCTCTCTCTCGCTGACGCCCCGGCCCCACCGACCGATCCCGCTAACACCGCGGTCGTCCCTTTCCTCTCGCCCCGAACTACGCCGGCGAGATCATCGCGTCGGACCTCCCTCTTCCTTTCCTTCCCCGACGCCCCGAGGCCACCTATAAGAACCCCTGCCTCCCCTCGACCCTTTCCCCCATTTTCCCCCTCTGCCCGACGCCTCTCCTCGCCGCTATCGCTCGCCGGAGCCCGAGCGTCGCCGCCGCACCATTACCGATCCTCGGCTCGCTCCCGACCTCCCCAACCACCACCGCCGCCACCAACCACTTCGCCTCGCCCGTGCGCACCTCCCAGCGCTCTCTCCCGAGCACCGCACCCACCGGAGCTCCTCTCTCCGTCGACGCCCCAACACCACCGCCGCTCCCGAGCTCGCCCCGCTCAACGTCGTCGCCCTCGAGCCTCGCTAACCCCACCACCCGACTCGCCGTTCTCGTCTGCATCGCCTGGTGTTTTCGCCATGGCCGGAAGACCACCGGAGACGCCTCCTCGTCGACCTCGCCGCCTCGGCCTCGCCGGAGAAGCTCCCTCGCCGGTGACCTCCCTCTGTGAGCACCCCTCCCCTCCCTTAACCATTGGATCTGGATCTAACGATCCAGATTAGAACACTTAAAACCCCGAACCGTTTTCTATTAAGTTCCGGCCATCCGCCCGTTAGCACTCGTGCGCACACCCCTCCAACCAATCAGAGAACGCCACGTCACCCTGTCCGTTCGATAAGCTTTTTTCTTCTTCTTTTCTTTTCTGTTTTAGAAAACAGAATGTTTTCTGTTTTTGTTTTAGTTGTAACTTTTAAACTAATTAGTGTTTTTAATTGATTCTTTTTTCATTAGTTCACAAATTTGATGTAGTTTATGTCTGTATGCTTAGATTTCAAATTTGAACTTTAAATTTTGAATCTAATCAAATTTGTTTAAATTACTAAAATCTGTATAACTAGAGTTTAAAAATATATTTTTGAGTGAATCTTTTGCCACTGTTTGGTATTAGTTAGACCTATCATTCTACACAATTTGAGATATTTTTTGAATAAATTTAGTTACTGTTTTTAACAAAAACAGAATCTGTCTAGTTCTTAATAGGTTTTAACTAAATTGATTTTTATTCAATTTGAACCTAAATTAGTTTAAATTTTGTTTTAGTTTTCTTTAGTTCTGTTGTCCAATATTTGGTGACTTATTTTCTGTTAATAAAAATAGTTTTGCTTTGTTTTATATCCTAATGATATAGGAAACTATATTCTTCTTCATTAGGAAATGTTTTATAAAACAATTTAGTTTTAGTAGTAATTCTTTTCACAAATGTTTTAGAGGATTTAAATTCTGTTTTTTTTAAATAAAAATGTTAGTATTCTTTTCTGTTAAGGATTGTTTTGCTACTAAAAATAGTTTTGTCTTGTTTTATAATAATAGTAGTTAGCCACCAAAATTTTAGAGCCCATTACTTTGTTTTGTTTTTCTTTATTGTATTGCTGTAGTATTGCTAGATGATTCTTTATTGAAAATATTTTGTTTTATGTTATTTTAATATATTAATTGTTTTATTTGTTTTCTTGTTGCTAAGTTTATTAGGCAAAAACTTATGTTGTTTAGAGTGTTGTTTTTCATAATTCCTAGTTGTTCTTCAAAAGTAATTCTTTTTGCTAAGTAAAATGTTTACTAAACTATTTTGATTATACTTTGTTTTTGTTTGCTACTTTTGAAAATTAGGATGTACTTGTAGAGAAAACCAACTTTGGTTGTGTTGATGAAGTTTTGTTGATTTTAACTTTTGTCTTAAGTATTTCCTTCATCACCACCTTAGTTGTGTTGATGTAATTTTGTCATTTGAGTTTTGTCTTAAGTATTTCCTTTCATCACCACCAGGTTGCTTTTGATTTTGTGTTGCCTTTTTGATTGTTAGTATTGACTGCTAGTATGATTGCTTATATGAATGCAATGTTTGATTATATAGATTTTCATCGAAGAGTGACGAATAGTCTATCAGTTATCTCTCAGAGCGATATTATTCTTCATCAATAGTACAGGCAAGTCACTTTGACCATGTATACCTATGTGTATTGTATTAGTTCTTCCATCTCCCCAATTGCATGCAAAGTAAGTAATTGGAAACTTGGTTACTTGTTGTAGTATCATGTGGTAGGTACCCCTCAACCCTTTGACACATTGGCCCCGGGAAACATTGGTTTAATTTTGCTATGCTATTAGTAGACGGGGTGGGCTGTGTGATTCATGAGAGTTGTGAGTTAATAATTTTCAAGACCTGCATTATGATCAAGACTTCGAGACTCCTAGTTTCAACATACCTCAGGGTGGATGATGGTTGAACGGCGCCCTGGAGAAACCAATGGTTAGCCTAGGTGTTGTTGGGGAAGTGCCAGTATTCACGCGGAAAGGTCCACCCAGGCACAAAGAGATGGATGGATGCTTCAAGACCCAAGGCTTACCTGCACAGCCACAAGTCATTATGGGCTCTGGCTTGGTTGGATATCGTGGTGACCCTGGACAGGCGATGCTACGAAATGTAGAAGAACGGTAGGAAAGGATGGGCACCGACAGAGTCTCGGGGAAACCCTTTAGAAGACCATGTTTTGGTCATCCGTTTCTCAAACACCATAAAGTGTGAGAAATCCAACGGAGGCGACCAAATCTTGTGGGGAACGTGTGCAAAACTCTGCAGAGTACTCAAACCTAATCAATTAGCCGTGTCCACGGTCATGGACAACTTGAGCCAAAGGAATTGAAACTATCTGAAACTCTTAACACAATTAATTGTATTGACGTGGGCTTATTAATGACATCTTGGGTATGAGAATTGGTTGGTGAAACCATCTCATTAATCAACCAACATTGTAGTGATTATGCTTTTTGCCCTCTCTTGTGGTAGGAAAAATTTGGCTTTATGCAAAACCCACTACCCCACTTGCCATATATGCATGTAGAATAGATGATTACTTTACATCCCCTCTTTTGTGACTTGCCGGCATATTCAAAATGCTGACCTACACGGCTGCAACGTCTTATGTTGCAGATAATCTCTACGACGGGTAAGAGTACGATTCAGGCTTACAGTCTACACTCAACCTGCCGTTGGTGTTATTGGGACTCCACTCTCGTTGACTGTTTCCGCTGAGATTTTAAGGTATATATCAGTTTTACATAAATTACATGTGGTTGCACTTTGATATATACATTGATGTACTGTGTGTGTCAGCATACTGATACAGGGATGACACATAACACACAGAGGCTTGACTCGTTTTGAGTCGGATCGCTACATCCCGCAAACAGGCGCACGGGCGCCAACTAGTCACGTCCTATTTTTAAAATGGACACACTGTCTTTCTTTAGGATGTTTGACATAACTACCTAACGTGACTGGTTGTCTTGCTTTAACCGACTAAGGGTTGTGGCTAAGTAGGATATAAGCCCAATCAACTGTTTCTTTTCAAACGTTTTAAAAGTTTTATTTTCACTTTCTCCGCAAATGTACTTGTGATTTGTTTAATGGAGATAAAACTAACTATTTGTTCTTCTTGAGAGAGGTGCACCAGCGGATGCAAATAAACGCAACCATGTGGGGACATCACATAAGCACAAGTCTATAGTTGATGTATATCGGCAATAGCACTTGGCCCTCACCAAATTATACTAAGATATTTTGAATACATGGTGCATTATATTTTCTATTATAACAAAAATGCTTTGCGGAAAACAAATTTAAATGGTGGTAGTTATCATTAAAACTAAAATATGTTGAATGAACACGTAATATTGTAACAACAACAAAAAAATGCTCGCAAGAAATAAAATATAGCACAGGAAAAATGTGTTGCAAATAACAAGTATTTTTTGCAGCAAAATTCGTGGGTAGCAACAAATAGGTATTGCCACAAAAACAAATAAAAATCATTGCAACACATCATACTACCACGAAACCAGAATTTGTGGCAATAATCAACCACTTGTTGCAACAAAAATAAGAGTGACAACAAACATACAGACTGTGGTTGTAAAAGATAAATTATATCAACTAAAAACAAGATAAATTCATCACAACAAAATCGGAGTATATCGTTTTCTTTCCGCTGCAAAGGACTGTTGGAATGGGTAGAAATCCTGTTGCGCTGCTTGATTTTGGTCAAATTTGACAGCCAAACCACACGAGTAAAGGCAGCACGATTCCCCCAAAAGATGAATTGCTTCACTTGGAAAGCTAGCGGGCGACTCCTCGGATTATGCGTCGACGATCCAAATTCCAAGATAGAGCCTTAAATTCACTAGACACAGGTGGTTGAAGCAACACTACAGTTGCACTATATAAAGCGAGACCTTAGCCATGAACGGCTATCACTACGACGCAAGCCCTCTGCACCGGTAGCTCACGGCTGAGCGGCGAAGATGACCACGCGGTACACCGTCCCGTTCGGCTCCGCCCTGATCGACACGACGGTCACCAGCGACACCGACGCCGCCGACGAGTGGGTCCGCGTCGTCCGCGCCGCCAACGATCCCGCCGGCCGCGGCCTCATCGTCGGCCTCGACTGCGAGTGGAAGCCCAACTACCGCTCCTGGACGACCTCCAAAGTCGCCATTCTGCAGCTCTGCGTCGGCACCAGGTGCCTCGTCCTCCAGATGTTCTACGCCAACCGCGTGCCGGCGGCCGTCCGGGGCCTCCTCGCCGACCCCGCGGTGCGGTGCGTCGGCATCGGCGTCGGCGAGGACGCCGCGAAGCTGGCCGACGACTACGGCCTCGTGTGCGCCGCGCCGGTGTACCTGGAGGGACGCTGCAACGAGTACCTCGGTATCGGCGGCCTGGGCAGGAGGAGGCTGGGGCTCAAGGGCTATGCCAGGGAGCTGCTGGGCATGACCATGGAGAAGCCGCGGCATGTCACCATGAGCAACTGGGAGAAGCGCCAGCTTGATGTCGCGCAGGTCCAGTACGCCTGCATTGACGCCTACGTCTCCTACAAGCTGGGCGAGCGTCTCCTGGACAACTGAGTAACTGACGTACGGCTAGATACTATTGCAGCTTGTCCCTTGGAGCTACTATCAATTATGTGGTGCTTAATCGTATTCGGTAACCTACCTTAATCGTATTCTGCAACTTCTGATTTGGATTTTGCTGCAACTTGGAGTAATTAAGCATGCTGCGTTGTTGATCGTTTGCTTGGATTCTCGACAGTTAATGCAATGTGGCGAGGCGGATCGAAATGTTTAATAGTAGTACTACTTCTGAGAACAGAGATGCACTTTCCGTCTGAGTTTCTGTTTGTTTTTCACTCACCAACATGCATCAAAATTCATATCGTTTGGTATTAGAAGACACGATCGCATATACAAACCCTATGAAACAAAAGAAACAATACAAAATGCCAACAGCATCTACGACAGGGATATATTTGTTGAGGAGAATTAGAGACACTGTACTGATTCAATTCATCTGACGCTGCTTATGTATAGCTTACAGGGGGCAGTTCAGAGAGATCGTGTCGGCTCCACCTCCACTAGCTTCACCAAGTCACACACGTCCCAGGAAGAAGGGCGAGACCATGCGGTGACCATGCACACATACACGCATACGTGTACACTTCTGCTAACACCCCCGCAGTCTGAGCGGCGATGTTCGAGATGCAAAGACTGGAACGGAACTTGTTGAAAATGTCTGTGGATAGGGGTCATCACATCAGCAAATTGTTGACGCGTTGGAACCTGCAGAACACGAAACTGGTCGAGCGCCACTCGTTCGTGAACGAAATGGATGTCGAGCTCGACGTGTTTTGTGCACCGGTGATGCACGGGGTTGCTAGAGAGGTAGACCATAGACACTGTCACAGAAGATGAGGGTGGCGGACGAGACGGGGCAGAGCAGTTCGCCAAGTAGCTGGCGAAGCCAGACAGTCTCAACGACAGCATGGGCGACGCGCGGTACTCTGCCTTTGTGCTAGAGCGAGACACCGTTGCCTGGAGCTTGGAGGACCAGCTGACAAGCGAGTTGCCGTGGAAGACGCAGTATCCAGAGGTCGAGCGGCGGGTGTCGGGCAGACGGTCCAGTCTGCATCAGTGTAAGCGCGGACATCGAGGGTGGAGGAGGCACGGAGATGAAGACCCAGCATGGTGGTGCCACAAACGTAGCTCAGGACGCGCTTGAGCAGCGCGAGGTGGCACTCCAGCGGGTCGTGCATGTGCAGGCAGAGCTGTTGAACACCATAAGCGAATTCAGGCCGCGTGAGAGTCAGGTACTGGAGAGCTCCAGCCATACTCGGTAGCCGGTGGCGTCGTCGACGTGCGGTCCTTGCGCAGCGGGTAGCTTGGCCTTGGTGTCCACGGGTGTGGCTCATGGCTTGCAATTGTCCATGTTTGCACGTTCTAGCAGATCGTTGGCATACTGTTCTTGATACAGGAAGAAGCCGACCGGGTTGCGGGTGACACGGATGCCGAGGAAGAAGTGCAGCGGCCCGAGGTCCTTCATCGCAAATTCGCCCGTGAGCTGGGTCACGATGTGGTGGAGGAGCGCTGGCGTGGAGGCAGTCAGGACGATGTCATTGACGTATAGCAGCAGGTAGGCGACAACAACACCGTTGGAGTAGGTGAACATGGAGCCATCGGAGCGAGTGGGGTGAAGCCGATCTGCGCGAGGAAGCCGACGAAGCACAAGAACCAAGCCCGCGGCGCCTGTTTGAGTTCGTAGAGGGACTTCGACAGATGGCAGACGTGATCCGTCTTGGTGTCGTCGACGAAGCCGGCTGGTTGGTGAAAGTAGACCTCCTCGGCGAGTATGCCATGGAGGAAGGCGTTCTTGACGTCCAGTTGGTGCACGGGACACACGCGCGACGCGACGAGCGTGAGGACGGTGCGAACCGTCGCCGGCTTGACGATAGGAGAGAAGGTCTCACCGTAGTCGACACCTACATGCTGTGTGAAGCCCCGGACCACCACCCATTGGGCCTTGTACCGCTCGAGTGAGCCATCCGCGCGAGTTTTGTGCTGAAAAATCCATTTTCCAGTGATGATGTTGGCCTGCGGTGTTCAGGGCACCAGTTCCCAGGTGTGATTGCCGACGAGCGCCGCGAACTCGTCGCGCATGAACTCGTCGCGCATGGCGGCGAGCCAATTGGGGTCGCGCGTCGCAGCTCGAACAGAGCGAGGGACGGGCGAGACGGCGATCGGAGTGGTGGCGAGGCAGGCGTAGTCCCGGGTGTACCGCTGGTTGGGGCGGGAGATGCCAGCCTGGGCACGAGTCACCATGGTACGCGGGGCGGCGACGATGGGAGAGGGAGGCAAGCTGATGGAGACCCGACACCCGGAGGTGAAGCAGAGGAGCGCGCAGAGCTGGACATCGGGCCTAAGCCGCTCGATGAGGAGCCGACGGTGGTGTTGGAATGGGTGGAGGCGCACTGGAGCGCGAGCAGCTGTCCCCCACACCAACGGGCAAAGGCGTAGCGGGACGCGGGGGAGGCGCACCCTTCATGGGGGCGGAACCACCAGCGATCTGCAGAACGGGTGACGCGTGGTAGTGGACCACCGGAGGTGGATATGGAGGCGCGGTGGCGAAGGGAAACGTGCTCTTGTCGAAGCAGACATGCCGAGAAGTGAGGACATGCCGGGTCGTGGGGTCAAAGCAACGGTACCCGCGGTGGTCGGAGGAGTATCCGAGGAAGACACAGGCGATCGAGCGAGGCTCGAGCTTGTGGCGAGCAGTGGTGGAGACGTTTGGGCAGCAGAGGCAACCGAAAACACGCAGCGAGGCGTAGTCCGGCACAGTGCCAAGGAGCAGCTCGTGAGGGGTGTGGGGCAAGCTCGCGCGACAGGCCGACGGTTGAATAGGAAAGTGGTCGTATTTAGGGCTTCGACCCAAAAATGGGTCGGCACGGAGGCGTGGAGAAGAAGGGAGCGCAAGCTGTCATTGAGCGTGCGCTCGACCTTGCCATTTTGTTAGCTAGTGTATGGGCACGAGCCATTTTGTTAGCTAGTGTATGGGCATGAGAGGCGGAGTATAGAGCCATGTGACGCGAGAAGTGCATGAACAACTGCGTTGTCAAATTCCCTACCATTGTCAGTTTGCAAGGCAAGCACAGGTAGCTGAAACTGGGTGCGAGTGTAGGTGTAAAACTCAACAAGGATGGGGTAGACGTCAGATTTGCGTTGCAAAGGGAACGTCCATACGTAATGAGTATAGTCGTCGAGAATGACAAGGTAAAACTCGTAGCCAGATATGCTTACAATAGGAGATGTCCAAACGTCTAAGTGCAACAACTGAAAGGGAAAAGAACTACTGGTTGTGGAGGAATAAAATGGCAGTCGGATGTGTTTGCCAAGGCAGCATGCATGGCAGGAGTGAGGCGCAGACTTGGAGCAGTCGAACAGAAGTTGACGAAGCGAGCCGGAGTGCGCGTGCCCAAGACGTTGGTGCCATAGCTCGACGGAGGTGGCGCCAGCGAAGTGCTGAAGACGGTGCGCCGGTGGGCATCTAGCAATGGGATACAAGTCGCAGGTGGAGTTAGAGTGCAGAATCACCATCCGAGTGCGGCGGTCCTTGACAGCGAAACCAAAGGCGTCAAACTCAATAGTGATGGGATTGTCCCAACAAAGTTGTCGAAGAGAGAGTAGATTAATGATGAGAGAGGGAGAAACAACAACGTTGCAAAGGAGAATGGGGGAGGTGCCAAGGATGATCAAACCAGTGCCTACGTGTGTGATCGGCAAGTGAGCGTCGTTACTGACCACGATAGAGGAGGCAGTGGAGGAGGGGCGGAGAGAGGAGAGAGTATCAGGGTTCGAGGACATGTGGGAGGTAGCTCCCGTGTCGAGGTACCAGTCGGAGGTGCTCCCGAGTGAGGAGGGGCCGACAGTGGCAGCGTGGAGCGCGGCCTAGAGGGAGGCCATGTCCAGCGACGACGGGTGGGGTACGGTTGATGCACCGGGAGCAGCACTATACGGGCCCGGCGCAACACCATAGGGGTAAGGTGGAACCATAGCCATCATAGCTTGCTGGTGAGGAGTGCCCGGACGTGGGCCGAGGACGTCGAAGCCGGGCGCGCGCCAGGGCATGGGCAAGGCCTGAACCATGGCGGTCTAGGGGTTCGCCCTTGGGACCGATGTGGGGGACGTGCGCGGCGCCGGGGGCGCAGGAGACATAGAAGACGAGCTCCCTCCGTTGTCGTGGTCGTGCTTATGAGGGCGACCATGCCCACGACCACCGGGCGAGGCAGAGTTGAGCGCAGGTGCAGGGTTGGGCGGGGCGGGGCTGGCCGAGCGCCCAGTGTACAAGGCATGGGCAGCCTGCTAGCGTGCGGACTGCTCAGCGCGGTGTTCCTCCAGAAGAAGAAACGAGCGCATCTCGAGGAAGGTGGGCAATAGCACGCATGCGGTGATGTGGGGAATGGCGTTGTGGTACTGGCGGTTGAGACCGTGAAGGAGATGAAAAACCTGGCGCATCACCGTGACGGGCTGCCCCAGATTGCGCAGTTGGTCGGCGTAGACCTTGAGCTTGGTGCAGTACTGCATGATGGTGAGTTCGCCCTACACGACGGCGTGGTACTCAGCGTGGATTTAGATGGCACGAGACATCTGGTTCGCTCGGAAGAGAGCATCGATGGCGGTCTAGACGGTGAGCGCCATGTCCTCGGGTTCCATCACAGCGTCAAGCAGCTCGGGGGAGATCGTGGCGTCCAACCAATGGACAACGACATGGTCATCCATCACCCACTTGGGATAGGTGGAGTACGTGGCGGCGGCGGTGACGTGATCACATAGGCCGAACATGCCGAGAACAACATCAAAGTGGCGGCGCCACTGAGCATAGTTCCCGGCGGTGAGGTCAAGGACGACGGGGACATGTCGGCGGATGTCCACGGTTTGCAAGACAAAGGAGGTGATGACGGGTGGCGCGGAGACAGCCAGGGGCACAGCTGGAGCGATGCGCAGGGGCGCCGGGGCCGCAGCCGGGGAGGGGGCCGGGGCGGTCGGTGGAAACACGGCACTGTCAGTGCTATCGCCGTCGTCGTCAGCAAGGGAGGAGGGTGGGGTTTGAATTGGGTTGGTGTCCATGGCAGTAGCGGAAGGGCTGACGGAGCTCTGCTCGAAAGGATTGAGTTCCTGCTGAGGTACCATGTTGAGGAGAATTAGAGACACAACACATTCATTCCATTCATCTGACACTGCTTATGTACAGGTTACATGGGGCAGGCAGTCCAGAGAGATCGTGTGGGCTCTACTACCTCCATTAGCTCCACTAAGTCACACACGTCCCAGGATGGGTGAGACCATGTGGTGACCAGGCACACATGTACACTTCTGCTAACAATATTAATTTGAAGGCTCAAACATCCGGGGATGCGTCCGGCTTAGGCTCATGTGGATGCGCTTCTTATGCATTAGGTGTCGGCATAATATTAGGCCTGAACATTGAAACTCATTTTTCTAGTTCGTCGTTATCCTATATTGTTTGATACACTTCTTCAATTTACATGCATTTTGTTATGATTTTACTATTTTGATAGCGCTTGAGAAATAACTTTGTCCAATTTGATTTAAGGATTTTTGTGATTACAATAAGACGTTATGACTATGAGCAGTTATAGACTAAAAAGGTATTTTTGTCTAAGCTGACTAAGACATGGTCTCTCCCAACAATGTTACTACCTAGCTACCTCCTTGAAGAGCTAGTGACCTACTGCAAAATAGGTTGACATAGTGCAAAGTTATGTATGTGGAGATCTCTATTTAAGGGGTTATATCAAGTGTTGCTTTGTAAAACTATTTGAAATACTTTCTCTTAGGCTATTGATAAGAGTTGACGAAGAACCTTTCACTGTCGCAAGTGGTTATTACTGAAGATTGACTGCGAAAACTTCATAATTGGCTTGAGCCGAGAATTGTTTGCTCTAATTGAGCTAAAGCAAGTGGTTTTTCTATCCAAACACCAATTGATTTCTTGCTCATGCTTATATTTTGGCCAGGTCTTGGGTCACAACCAAGTCTTCTCTTCCCCTTCGCATTGGTAATACCAAGTTTTGGAGCCGTTTCTTAGCTAACCCTAGTTGTAGCTTGACTCGTTGTCCTTGTCTCGATCAGCGTCCCAAAAGGTGATATTGACTCCTTTACTGTTGTTTCACATTAAGGCTAGTCAAAGTCCGGTGAGATGAGATGGTTCACTATGTGGGTCCAGGGAGGATCCGGAGAAGGCATGTGGTGACTCGTCGGGAGGGATCCCGAGAAGGCTCGTGGTGGCGCTCAGTGGGGGATTCTCCATAAAAGGTTTTGTCGTGGATTTATCACGGCAGATGTCCGGGTGAACGGACTTGGATTCGAGGCTATCGCTAACGTGATGGGCTCAAAGGGGTTGATTGGGACGAAGGACATGAGTTTACCCAGGTTTAGCCCCTCAAGTCGAGGTAATAGCCTACGTCCCGCTTGTTCTTATATTGCTTGTTGTATCGATTACAAGGGAGCTAAAGCTTGACCTAGTTCTCGATCACCTCATCTCTAAGTCGCCCCGGGTCTGCCTTTATATAGGAGGTCAGGACCACGGGTCTTTACAATTGTCTAACCGAGTCTCATTGTCTATCCGAGTCTTCCTCTATCTTCTCGTCCAAGCTGTCCCCGAGCGGCTTACACGCCCGGGTCTTCTCCGTCCAGTCCACCTTGCGGCCCACACCTTGAGCCGCTTATCCTTCTGGGCCGTAGTCTTTATGGCTCATCCTTGGGCCGGCTCACGAGCCATCAATGTGACCCAGAACCTTAATGGCGGGTCATATTGCGGGGTTATATCCCCAACATTAGGCCCCAGGTTGAATTGAGCTTGCTCATTTCATCCCTTTCTTCTGCTTTTCGACGAGTCGCCCGGTGATGACCCGGCGTGATGTCACATAGTCCCTGCGAGGGAGATTTGCTGACGTGCCACCGAATCTTTTATTAAATGGTCAGCCCGAAAATCGAGGCGTCTGCCTCGGTCAAATGGTTTTCGTCGCCTAGATCTTCACGCCCGCCTTGTCTTCTCTTTAAATAAGACCTGCCGCGGGTGGAAACTTTCCTTCTCCCGCTCACCCTTCATCGTCTTCCTCTTGTCGTCTCCGCTCCAACACTCCCTGCTCCGGCGCCATCTTTGCATCGTCATCAACCAGGCCGCTGCATCAACCTGTGTCGATCCAGAGTTTCTTCCGCGTCCGTCGCTCCATCATCGGTAAGCCCAAGCTCCTCCTTAGATCCATCGCCGCCGTAGTAGGGTTTGTGGAAGCTCCGCCGCCGCCGCTCGGGCTTCGCCAATACCATCGTCGGTGTACTCCCGACATTGTTGACGCTTTTAACGCGTGTCTCTGCCGTGCCGCCGCGTGCGGGGTGGCCGTACGCAATGTGCGGATCCGTCGCGGCTCTGTTTTCTTTCTTTTGCTTCCCCTGTTCATCGCTAGGTCGAAAATAAGAACATTTATTCCTGCTTTTGTAGATCCATAATTGCAGCGGTAGTTTGTGAAACCTGTTTTCAGGACTTAGCTGATTTTCATCCTCCTTTCCTTGTTGATCCGTCATGCCTTTCCGGCTCTCATCGGCCGGATCATGGCACATTATTCATAGAGCCTTTAAATTTGTAAGCCGTCACAGATATCTGCTTGCTCTTAACTCGCCGCGTATTTAATTTTGCACAGTCTTTAAGCCACCAATATGTCTTGCGCCCCCAACTCATGCAACTGGGTCGGGTCTTGCATCACCGAAGAGTACTTAACAGGTTTTGTTGGCGCAGACACTCTTCCTTCCAAGGAGGTCCTTTGTTGGCGGGTTCCAGGTGACGAAACACGCCCCTCTCCCCAAGAAGGAGAGGTAGTAGTTTTCTCTGACCATATCGAGCGAGGATTCGTGCCACCCGGCTCGAATTTCTTCCATGATGTTCTTCACCTATACAAGCTGCATCCTCAAGACTTGGCCCCCAACTCCGTGTCAAACATACGCAATTTCCAAGTGGTCTGCGACGTCTACCTGCAAATCAAGCCGTCTATGGGTTTGTTTCGAGAGTTCTTCTACGCCAACCGCCAAACCGAAATGAAAGGCGGTCCGAGTCTGGAGCTTGGCGGTATTTCCATTCAACGACGCAGAGACATCATCTTTCCGGCTGCACAGATGCCGAGTCATCCGAAGGATTGGAACAAGACTTGGTTCTACTGCAAGGACACCTCTCTTGAGAATGAGCGCCCATTGCAGGGTTATCGTCCCTCCCGGCTCAGGACAGATTCAGAACTTCCAGGTCGGCTCTCAGCTTCGGAACATGCCAGGTATGAGCCGGCTCATGCCAAGATCAAGGCACTCATGGCCAATGGTTTAACTGGATTAGATTTGATCCGCTGCTAGATTTCTTGGCGGATCATGCCCTTAAGCCATAGAAGCCGGCTTATGTGTGAATATGAAGGCAAGTATGACAACTCCTTATGCTTCAGTCAATCAACCCTAATAGAGGATGACATCAGCACTGTCATCCGGAGCCTTGTCCATGAAGCCTCCGGCTCATGCAACGCCATTGGCCTGACGCCTTTTAGCGTTAACAATCCGGCTCCAGATGCAAGTCAATTCCTTTCCATCCATCTCTTGGATTTTTGTTTGTACCTTGCTGATCTATTACTCTTCTCCGGTTTATTTTCGCAGTCCGACTCTGATTTCTAGAAGAAGGAATACATCCCTCCTCTGAACAAGCTCAAGAAGAAGGCTCCAGCCAAGAAGCCAAAAAGAGACGCCCTGCGAGAGGAATGGTTCGACCCGCCACCGTCATCCATCTCAGAGGTAAAATTTTAGTTGTCTGTTTGATACTTTGCCTTCCTATTTTACCAATGCTTGTTTTACTCATAGGATGACGTGGAGACCAGCCATGCCAACGCCCCTGAGGTAAACTATGTTTCTTCCGGCTCAGAGTGTTTTGTCCCCCGAAAGCCACAACGGGTTATCAGAAAAGTTCCTCTTTCTCATCCTCTCTCTTACCTGGCTCCCGACTTTCTTTTGAAAAAGCAACAATAGGCTGAACGTCGCTAGACCCGGAGCGCCGGCTCCACTGAGCTTATGTACGGCTTGCCGAATTCGCCGGCTCCAAAGAAACGCCCCGCAGAGGTATGTGTTCCTGTTTGATTCATTTCTCTTTATAACCTTGGTACTATCTCATCTTTCTTAAATTTCATGTCAGAAATTGCCCTCTTCTGGCAACTCTTCGGCGATCGCTCTGCCGCCTCCCAAGATCAACTTGCTGTAAGTGTTTTTCCACTATAACATCCGGTTCTTTGTAGGGTAGTAATATCCTTTAGATTGTGATCTTTCTATCTTGCAGTGCTCAAGCCAAGCGTCGGAAGACCAACAAGCCCTCTTCCGGCCCTGCTGCTCAAGAGCCGGAGCAAGAACAACCGGAGGAGCCACAACCGGATGTAGATCTGCCAATTGCCTTCACTGAGCCGGCTGCTGAAGATATCATCCTGGAAAGCCCTCTAAGGGGTCCTTCGAAACCGCCAAGTCCTGTCAAGACCACTACAACTCTAGAAGTCACGATCATCGGTTCTGCTCCTCAGTCTCCTCCAGCTCACGTGCTGACCAGGCATAAAGAGTCGGTCGAGGCCTCCAAGAAGCTGGACTTCAACTCTTCTTTTGAGAAGATGACGATCGAAGAACTCTACGCCGGGTATACGAACCGACTTTCCACTAGCCGAGATCTAGAACTTCGGCTGGTCAACTTGATGAAGCTAAAATACGAGGTACTCCTCCTCTTGCTATAACCTTACTTAGCCCCCAAGGGCCGGTTCAATTCTAGCTTAAGAGTTGAACCGGGTCTTTTCTGATCCTTTGTAGAAAATCCAAATCCATTGCCCCCAAGTGCTGACTCAAACTTGATAAAGTTGAGTCAGAGCTTTAATGTAGATAGCCTTAAGAACCACTTGTAGCCCCCAAGGGTCGACTCAAACTTGATAATGTTGAGTCGGAGCTTTTAGTATAAGTCAATTTGAAGAGCCATATTGTAGCCCCCAAGTTCCGGATTAACTTTGATGAAGATGAACCAGAACTGTACTCATTTCTTGAAGATCAAATATACATTAGCCCCCAAGTGTCAAACATATTGCTTGCAATCTGCTTGAGACTTGTATAACTTTGTCTTTAACCTTCATCATTTGATACGATTTCCATTCTGGCGACTTATTCTGCCTTTTGACATGTCACAGGAAGCCTTAAATGAAGCCGGGTCGCAGTTGATGAACCTGGCGGCTCAACAAGAAGCCCGCAGTGTCGCTGATGAAAAGTGCTGGCTTCTCTCTGAAGAGCTGGCCACAATCAAGGCCGATTTTGCTACTCTTAAGGAGTCAGCTGAATCTGAGAAGACCGCTTTGACCCAACGGGCGGATGACATCGACCAGCGACTGATAGCTGTGGCGGATGAAATCCAAGGCTTGAAGCGCCACATAAGCAAGATGTCAGCCGCCCTCTTTGGTAAGATTCTAACAACTTTGTGTTTCAAATGGCTTCATCTTTACTTAGACTGGCGACTCATCTGAATTGTCTGGTTTATATAGGTCCTAGGAGCCGGCAGTTGGCTTCTGATAGCCTGCTGCCGTTGAAGGCCATCTATACCTTAATTGGGAAGTTGTACTGTGGTGCAATCTACACTATCAAGGCCGTGCAACATAAGGATAAAATCCCGGCGACTCTCAGGGGTGTTTTAGAGCTCTTCTCCACCATGCCTAAGCAAATTGCCGAGCTCAAGAAGTCAGCCGCCCGCCAAGGGGCCATTGCGGGTATTAGCCGGGCTTTGGCCTTTGCTTCGGGTCTAACAACCGTTGAGATGATGGAGGGCTTCCCTTTACGGAAAGATGACGGCTCAGAGTTTACTAACGCTGACTACAGCCGGTATAGGAAGGAGTCCCGGGTGTTAGCTTCTGTCTTGGCGGAGGAGGTTGATCTATCAACTTATCAAGCAGCCTATGACCCGGAGCAGAAGAGAGTCCACGGTCCTCAGTACGAGTGCAAAGACTTGACGCCTGCTCGGAGTAAGGACCTCTTTGCTCCAGATCTTGACCCGTCACCTTATTTCGAAGGCTCTTTTGCGGCTCTAACGAACTGGAATTGGGATTTGGACAACCTTCAGGCCACGGAAGAGCCGACACAGGATCACCCGTCAGCTAATTAGCTTCCACTTTAAGAACTTGTATTAGCTTAACCCGCCGTGTGACGGCTGAAAAACTTGTCGGAAATTTTGATCTCCTCTAGGAGTGTAATAGCTAGATGAAACTTGTCTGAAACTTGTCATGATGTTTCTATAAGATGATCCGGCTTGTGGCCGCCATTTGTCTTTGTATGCTTTGAATCATCTAGATTTGCCTTGTCATCATAGAGGACACTACAACCAAGATTAGGTAAGCTACACCCGGAGGTGGTGACTCCCTTTTTGGTAATTACGGCTAATTTGGTCAGCCGGAGGTGGCGTAACTCCTGGACAATAAGGCTTTTTAGAAGATACACCCGGAGGTAATAATATGGCGTAAACTCCGGCGGATAAGCATTAGAAGCTGTACCCGAAGGTAAGAAGCTGCCCTCGCCGCGGCTAATTTTCCTTAGCCGGATTTTTATAAGAACAACTAATAGGCGTTAGAAGCTGTACCCGAAGGTAAGAAGCCGCCGTTCACCGCAGCTAATTTCCTTAGTTATTTTTACATGGCCTTACGCCGGCTAATAGGCATTAGAAGCTGTACCCAGAGGTAAGAAGCCACTGTTCGCAGGTCATGAGATGTTAGCTACCCGTCGGTAAAAAACCTCTCATAACCGCGGCTAAACTGGTTAGCCGGAGATGGCATAAAGCCGGCTGATAGGGTGTTAGAAGCGGTACCCGTCGGTAAGAAGCCCCCCTCAGCAATTATGGCGTGAACCGCTGGCGGATAGGTGTTAGAAGCTGTACCCGGAGGTAAGAAGCCGCCCTCGCCATGACTCATTTTCTGGAGCCGGTTTTTTGTTCTGTAGCATAAAGCCTGGTGCCGCGACTCATTTTCCTGAGCCGGGATTTTGTGGCATAACGCTTGGTGCCGCAACTCATTTTCCTGAGCCGGGATTTTGTGGCATAACGCCTGGTGCTGCGACTCATTTTCCCGAGTCGGGATTTTGTGGCATAACACCTGGCTGATAGGCATCTACTGCCATTTGCCAATCTCAGTTGATTCATTAACCGGAATACTGTGTAATCTTTTTCCATATAAGGATGCGTGAAACAGCAGAGGCTTCTTTATTTATACATCTATGATATGCACGATGATAGTGTACAATGGTGGGTCTCGATACCCTTTAAGTGAAATAGGGTCGGAGATGCGCGATGTTCCATGGCCGACGGGTCTCCTGACCCACCGTATCTGAGTCGTTTCGAATATCAATGAGATAATATGACCCGTTGTTGAGATTTTTGCTGACCACAAAGGGTCCTTCCCATGGAGGTGACAACTTATGCATATTTGTCTGGTCTTGAATCAGCCGGAGCACCAAGTCACCCTCCTGGAATGTCCGGGTCTTAACCCTGCGGCTATGATAGCGGCGCAGGTCTTGTTGATAAATCGCCGATCGGGACGCTGCTAACTCTCGTGCCTCTTCCAAAGCATCCAACGCGTCTTGGCATGCCGTTTCGTTGTCTGTCTCAACGTAAGCCGTTACCCTTGGTGAGTCATGCCGGATGTCACTGGGTAAGACGGCCTCGGCACCGTACACCATAAAGAAGGGTGTGAAACCCGTGGACTTGTTAGGGGTGGTTCTAATGCTCCATAAGACGGAGGGTAATTCTTTGACCCAAAACCCGGGCGTTCGCTGCAAAGGAACCATAAGCCGTGGTTTAATCCCTCTTAGAATTTCCTGATTGGCGCGCTCCGCCTGACCATTGGACTGTGGATGTGCCACGGCTGAAATGTCAAGCTGGATATGCTCTTCATCACAGAATTTCTTCATAGCCCCCTTGGATAGATTTGTACCATTGTCAGTAATGATGCTATGCGGGTAACCAAAATGGTAGATCAGCTTCTTAATAAATAGAACCGTTGTAGCCACATCACATTTGCTGACCGGCTCTGCCTGTACCCACTTGGTAAATTTGTCAACCGCCACCAGGAGGTGCGTTTTCTTGTCCTTGGATCTCTTGAAGGGCCTGACCATGTCCAGCCCCCAGACCGCAAACGACCAAGTGATTGGTATCATTCTCAGTTCTTGAGCCAGAACATGAGCACGTCGGCCAAATTTCTGACAGCCGTCACACTTGCGGACTAAATCCTCTGCATCCTTGTGAGCCGTTAACCAGAAGAACCCGTGCCGGAAAGCCTTGGCCACCAAAGATTTCGAGCCGGCATGGTGTCCACAATCACCAGCATGAATTTCATTCAAGATCTGCCAACCCTCCTCTGGTGAAACACAACGTTGAAAACCCCCTGTTACACTGCATTTATGCAACTCACCATTAACTATCGTCATGGACTTAGAGCATCGGGTGATCTCTCTGGCCCGGTCTTCATCCTTAGGTAACTCGCCCCGGGTCAAATAGGCCAAATAAGGAATCGTCCAATCGGGGATTGCGTGCAAAGCCGCCACCAATTCTGCTTCCGGGTCAGGAACAACCAAATCTTCCTCTGACGGTATCGTGACAGTCGGATGGTGTAAGACGTCCAAAAAGACATTAGGCGGCACTAGCTTACGTTGGGAACCTAGCCGTGATAAAGCATCAGCCACCTCGTTCTTGCGACGATCAATGTGATCTACCTGATACCCTTTGAAGTGACCCGCAATAATATCAACTGCCTACCTATAAGCCGCCATCCGTGGGTCTTTGGAGTCCCAAGTGCCAGAAACTTGCTGAGCCACAAGATCTGAGTCGCCCAAACACCTGACCCGGCTCAAATTCATCTCCTTGGCTAATCTAAGACCATGAAGCAAAGCCTCGTACTCAGCCGCATTGTTAGTGCAGGAAAACATCAGCCAGAGCACATAACAAAACTTATCACCCTTGGGGGATGTCAGAACAATCCCCACTCCAGACCCCTCTAACTGCTTTGATCCATCAAAGTGTATAGTCCAGTATGTGTTATTCGGCTTTTGTTTGGGAGCTTGACACTCTGTCCAATCATTTATGAAATCCACCAAAGCTTGGGATTTGATCACCTTGCGAGGAACATACTTTAAATTAAGAGGTCCTAGCTCTAACGCCCATTTAGCAATCCTTCCTGTGGCTTCTCTATTCTAGATAATATCCCCTAATGGAGCAGAACTGACCACAGTTATCTGGTGCCCTACAAAGTAGTGTTTTAACTTGCGGTTGGCCATGAAAACTCCGTATACCACCTTCTGCCAATGCGGATATCTTTGCTTAGATTCTGCTAGGACCTCACTGATATAATAAACCGGCCTTTGCACGGGATACTCCTTCCCAGCCTCCTTGCGCTCGACCACAATTGCCATGCTGACTGCCCTATTGTTAGCCGCCACATAAAGGAGCAACGGTTCTTTCTCAGCCGGAGCGGCTAACACTGGCGGCTCAGTTAGGTGTTTCTTAAGCGCCTCAAGTGCTTCACCTGCCGCTTTGCTCTAGACAAACTTGTCTGTCTTCTTCATCATCTGATATAAAGGAATAGCCTTCTCTCCAAGGCGGCTTATGAACCGGCTCAACGCAGCAATCTGCCTTGCCAGGCGCTGAACGTCATTAATGAACGCCGGCTCTCCTAGAGAAGTAATAGCCTTGATTTTATTCGGGTTAGCCTCGATGCCATGCTCAGAGACCAAGAAACCCAAAAGATTTCCTGCTGGAACCCCAAAGACACACTTGGTCGGGTTAAGCATCATCTTGTAGACCCGGAGATTGTCAAAGGTTTCCTTTAAGTCCTCCAAAAGAGTCTCCTTCTTTCTGGATTTGACTACGATGTCGTCCACATAAGCATGAACATTGCGGCCAATTTGACTGTGAAGGCAGTTCTGTACGTACCGCTGATAAGTCACGTGGGCGCTCTTGAGCCCGAAAGGCATAGAGACATAACAGAACACCCCAAAGGGTGTAATGAACGCCGTCTTCTCCTGGTCTTTCACTGCCATCTTGATCTGATGATAACCGTAATAAGCATCCAGGAAGCATAAGCTTTCACATCCTGTCGTAGCATCAATGATCTGATCAATACATGGGAGGGCAAAGGGATCAGCAGGACAAGCCTTGTTAAGGTCCATGTAATCCACACACATACACCATGTGCCGTTCTTTTTAAGTACCAGCACTGGGTTAGCCAACCATTTCGGGTGAAAAACTTCAACAATAAAACCTGTAGCCAAGAGCCGGGCAACTTCTTCCCCAATAGCCTTACGTCTCTCCTCATTGAACCACCGCAGAAACTGTTTGATCGGCTTAAACTTTGGATCCACATTAAGGTTGTGCTCAGCAAATTTTCTCGATACACCTGGCATGTCAGAGGGCTTCCATGCAAAGATGTCCCGATTCTCATGGATGAATTCGATGAACGCGCTTTCCTATTTGGGATCCATATGAGCTCCAATGATGAACTGCTTAGATGAGTCGCCCGGATTGAAATCTACTGCCTTGGTGTCATCTGCTGAAAACTTGAGGGGCGGCTCAACCTTCGTGGTTGGCTTTTTCAGGGGGGTCATATCCTCCGGATCAATATTCTCCTTATAAAACTTAAGCTCCTCCTGGACGCAACTGGACTCTGCGTAAGCCGCATCTCCTTCTTCACACTCAATAGCCGTGTTTCGGTTACCATGAACGGTGATGGTACCATTTAAGCCGGGCATCTTGAGCTGTAAGTAAACATAGCAAGGCCGAGCCATGAACTTAGCATAAACCGTCCGTCCAAACAAGGCATGATAAGGGCTCTTGATCTTAACCACCTCAAACCATAAGGACTCCACTCTGTAGTTGTATTCATCACCAAAAGCCACTTCCAAAGAAATCCTGCCCATTGGATGCGCCGACTTACCCGGCACCACACCATGAAAAATAGTGGATGAAGGTTTTAAGTCCTTGTCGAGCAACTTAATCCGCCGGAAGGTGTCATAATAAAGGATGTTTATGCTGCCGCCGCCATCCATGAGCACCTTGTTCAACATATATCCACCCACTTGGGGGGCTACAACCAAAGCCAGCCGCCCTGTGTCATCAACGCGTGGTGGGTGATCTTCACGGCTCCATGTTATGTCATATTCCGACCACTTTAGATACTGTGGAAGAGCCGGCATAACCGCATTGATCGCCCGTTTTCGCAACTTCTGGTCCCGTCTATTGAGACTAGTCATGAAGACGTGGTACTACCCGGAGCTGAGCTGCTTCGGGTTACTCTGAAAACCGGACTGATTCCGCTGTTGCTGCTGTTGTTGATTACTATTACCGGAGTGCGGCTGCTGTCCCCCGTGATTATCCTGACCTGGATGAGCGGATGCTGAACCGCCAGAACCAAATCTGGCTCTTGACCCGCCATGTCCTGGGCCGCCACCGCGATGGTTAGGTTGTGTGACATACCGCTTGAACTTCTACATAAAAGAACAACTCTCCCATGTATGATTTGCCGGCCTATCAGGCAAACTGTGAGTCGGACAAGGTCGCTTAAGCAACTCTTCCATGTTCGAGGAAAAATTATCCCTGCCCGAGGGCGGTCCAAACCTCCTGTTACCCTTGGGATGATTCTGCTGGGCATTTGTGTTGGCCACTAGCTCTAATCCTGCTTCTAGATTCTTGCGCTTACTCTAGCTACCATTGTTTACCGCACCCTTGCCTTGGTTGCCCTTCTTGCCTTGGTTGCCCTTCTTGCCTTGACTAGCCTTTTCCTCATCAGAACCCGGATCCTTCGTGCTGTCTGAGTCGGCGTATTTCGTGAGAGCCGTCATGAGCTCTCCCATGTCCTGGCACGTACGCTTGAGCCGACCAAGTTTCTGCTTTAGAGGAATAAAGTGGTAGTTCTTCTCTAAGATCAACACCGCTTGAGCCGCCGTGATCTGCTCTGATGAGTGAATAATTGTCGAGACCCGCCGTACCCAATGATGAGCCAACTCGATCTCCTGTTGGACACAGTGATCAAGATCCACAATAGTCATAGGCTGCTTGCATGTCCCTTGAAAGTTTTTAATGAATCGAGCCCTGAGCTCTGCCCATGAATTGATGGTATTAGGTGGTAACCCCTTTAGCCATGTACGAGCCGGGCCTTCAAACATCATGACGAAATACTTGGCATAAACCGCCTCACTAACATCCAGCATCTCCATGGCCAGTTCATAGCTTTCCACCCAGGCCTCTAGGGGTAAATCAGCGGTGTAATTTGGGACCTTGCGGGGACCTTTGAAGTCTCTCGGCAACCGCTCGCTCCGGAGAGCCGGCGATAGACACGACAACCCTCCCGTCCTGGGGGTCACTCCTGCCCCTACGGAAACGGAAGGCCCGGGCTCTTGGTAAGCCGGCCTAGCTGGCGCCTCTTGCGGGCTTCCCGCATGATTTACACATGCCTGTGTATCTCTTCGCGGTCGGTGACCCGTTGGAATCTCTGTGTGATGGTTGCTGCTGGAACCTGCTGGTGACTCGTAGCGCCGGCTAAAACTACGGCTAGGAAGAAGGGTTGAATGGACGCGGCTCCGGCTATGAGCGTATCTCTCCTGCTGGGCCATGGCCGTTTGCAAGTACCCGATGGCGTTCCGCACATCCTCTGCAAAGGGTGCTTCATCCGGGATAGGGATCGTCTCAAGCCGGGTGGCAGCTGCTACCATATTCTCGGCCGGGTTAGAATAATGACCCGCTGGCGTTGGAAAGCCCCCAGGTGAAGCTTGGTTACGCTGGGCCGGATGAGTCGCCGGCCGTTCCATTGGGCAGCTCTCAGGCGCGCTCGCGGCTCGCCCCGTGCTAGGGGTATTAAAGAGCTTCCTTGCTTCATAACGCTCTGGTAGACGGGACTGATGCCTCCTCCGGTGTACCGCCGCTACTGACATTTGCTCCATCCCTAAATAGAAAGCATCTGTCTTGATACGTTCTGCCTCTTCTTCCATTCGGACCTTCAGTTCAGCCATCCTTTGTCGTTCCTCTACCATCTGGCCCTTGATCCTTGCAATCTCTAGATTCCGAGCTGCTTGATTATCTGGTGTGACTTCAGTGGCCATGAGAGCTGCGAGCTCATCCATCAGCTCCACAAGAACTTGAGCCGGCGGCGGCGGGTTATCACCCGAAGTGGCGGACCCCGTGGTTGTGTTACTTGCGGTTGGGGCTGACCCCGCCATGAACACCGTCGCATGAACCGGAGGTTTCATAACATTCGACTCAAAGCCATTCGACTCAGGGTATGCATCGTCGTAGCCCCCAAGGCCACCATTGTGGAGCTGGTACACTGATTCTGTTTCTCCACTTGAAGATTCATCTTCTGAATAAACAAGGGTTTCCTATGACCCGGATGCTTCCAGATCCATACCTTGAGTGAAGCCTACAAAAACATGCCTCTGACCCGGATTGGCGCGGGCAGGCCGCACATTACTTGCAGATTGGAGACACCGAGCCGACTTGACGATGTTGGTGCAGACATCCGGCCCGGGTGTAGATCCATCAGCTCTTCCGATGAAAACGTGGATCCCGCCGAACGGAACCCGGAATCCACACTCCACGGACTTGGTGTCAAGCCCCCAGCCGGCATCATTGATGTAGAACCGGCCGCGGCGACTCTTGCTCATCCTTCCGACCACGTATCCCTCGAGCCCTGGGAGAGAGCCCTTTGAGAACTCAACACCACCAAGCGCAAGCCCCATGGTGGGCGCCAACTGTCATGGATTTATCACGGCAGATGTCCGGGTGAACGGACTTGGATTCGAGGCCATCGCTAACGTGATGGACTCAAAGGGGTTGATTGGGATGAAGGACATGAGTTTACCCAGGTTCGGCCCCTCAAGTCGAGGTTATAGCCTACGTCCTGCTTGTTCTTGTATTGCTTGTTGTATCGATTACAAGGGAGCTAAAGCTTGACCTAGTTCTCGATCACCTCATCTCTAAGTCGCCCCGGGTCTGCCTTTATATAGGAGGTCAGGACCACAGGTCTTTACAATTGTCTAACCGAGTCTCATTGTCTATCCAAGTCTTCCTCTATCTTCTCGTCCAAGCTATCCCCGAGCGGCTTACACGCCCGGGTCTTCTCCGTCCGGGCCACCTTGCGACCCACACCTTGAGCCGCTTATCCTCCTGGGCCGTAGTCTTTACGGCTCATCCTTGGGCCGGATCACGAGCCATCAATGTGATCCGGAACCTTAATGGCGGGTCATATTGCGGGGTTATATCCCCAACAGGTTTAGTTATCTTATTAGCTTATATGAGATGGGTTTGTAAACTTAGGATTGACAGCACCATCAAATATAAGGGTGTCCTTGATTGGTGTATAAGGCTTAGTTTGTGGTTGCTGATATTCAATTGCTTGAACTTATTTTACAATGTGTTTCTAACAGATGTTCATGAAAATGGAAAATGTGTCGATTACCAAAAAATTAAAATTACGAAAAAGTTGATTAGGCAAACGAGGTCACAATCCACACATAATGAAATCGGCACAACTAACCTTACTTATTAAAAGGACGTGGATGTCGCCTAGAGGGGGGGGTGAATATGCGCTTTTAAATAATTACGGTTTAGGCTTGAACAAATGCGGAATAAAACTAACGTTTAGTATGTCAAGCACAAAACCTAAAACAACTAGTCTCACCTATGTGCACCAACAACTTATGTTGTGCAAGATAAACAACTAAGTGATAGCAAGATATAATGCATGAAACAATATGGCTATCACAAAGTAAAGTGCATAAGTAAAGGGCTCAGGTAAGAGATAACCGAGGCACGCGGAGACAACGATGTATCCCGAAGTTCACACCCTTGCGGATGCTAATCTCCGTTCGGAGCGGTGTGAAGGCACAATGCTCCCCCAAGATGCCACTAAGGCCACCATAATCTCCTCACGCCCTGGCACAATGCAAGATGTCGTGATTCCACTAAGGGACCCTTGAGGGTGGTCATCGAACCCGTACAAACAAGGTTGGGGAAATCTTCACAACTTGATTGGAGGCTCCCAACGACACCATGAAGCTTCATCACAATGGATTGTGGCTCCAAGGTGACCTCAAATGCTCGGGGAAATCTCCACAACCTAATTGGAGACCCCGAAGCTTGCCCGGAGCTTTGCACCACAATGATTGAGCTCCGAGGTAACATAAGCTGTCTAGGGCGCCAAGGCACCCAAGAGGAACAAGCTCTAGGGTGGCCAAACACCCGAGAGTAATAAGCTTCTCAAACTTTACTTCCACATATCACCGTGAAGAACTCAAACCTATGCACCAAATGCAATGGCAAGGGCACACGGAGTTCCCAAGTCCTTCTCCCCCAAATCCCTACACAACAACTAATTCTATGGAAGAAAATGAGAGAAAGAATGAAGAAGAACACAAAGAACTCCAAGATCTAGATCCAAGGGGTTCCCCTCACTTAGAGGAGAAAGTGATTGGTGGAAATGTGGATCTATATCTCGTCTCTATTTTCCCTCAAGAACTAGCATGAATCATTGGAGGGATTGAGAGTTAGCAAGCTTGAAGAAGGTCAACTATGGGAGAAGAACACGAACTCAAGAGATAAGGTTCAATGGGGAAGAAGACCCCCTTTTATATGTGGAAAAAATCCAACCATTATGCTCACATCCCGCACAGAGCGGTACTACCGCTCATGGGAGCGATACTACCGCTCATGGGAGCGATACTACTTCTAGGGTGGTGGAAGCCCTTTGAAAAACAACAAAGAGGAGGGAAAAGGCTAGTAGAATCGCCAAAGCGGTACTACCACTTGTCCTCACGGTACTACCGCTAGGGATAGTGGTACAACCACTAAGGGTAGCGTTACTACTGCTTGCGAGTGGTACAAAAAATAATACATCCGCGCCTATCACCGCTAGACTTAACACGATATTTTGGTCCGGAGCGGTACTACCACTCTAGAGCCATGGTAGAGCGGTAGTAAAATTACATCATCTCCAAGCGGTTGTAGCCGTGGTAGTACCGCTGCAGCCTTTTAAGAACACCAAAACTGCCACAACTTCTGCAAACGGACTCCGAATTCAATGAAACCAAGTTTGTTAGAAAGCTAACGACATGGGATAACATAGTATTGATAGAAATATCAGTAAGAAGCAAATGAGAAAAGTCCCATAAGAAAATGGTGAGAACCCTTCCTCGGATAAGACCGGTAAAACCTCCAACACCGAAAACGCAATAGAAGAAGCATATGATATCCGCTTTTGATGTACTACAGCTTGTCACGAAGATAACCACAAGCTATAAAAACTCAAAAATAGAAAAAAATAAGAATCAAGAAAGATGATGCAGGGATGCAATGGTTTGAGCTCTCGATGAACGATACGATCAAGCTACTCACTTGAGAGTCCCCCTTGATAGTAAGGCTATCGATCCTATAACCCGGTCTCCAAACTATAACCATGAGACCGGTAAAATAGAAAACCTATGAAGGGCAAACCTTTGTCTTGCATGACATCCACTTGAGCTAGATGATGACAATCTTGACTCCCTCAAGTTGGACCACCTTTCGTGATTGCGTTGGTTCGATGAAGGCTAGTTGATTGATCCCCCATACTCCACTATGGATGAGTCATTCTTTAGCACACCTTCACAAGTCCATTGTCACCACAATGGACGGCAAGATACAAGCATGATTTCTTCATGATGCTTCACTTGAACATGCACATCGCAACCTTGATGACGATCACCACTTGATGTCATCTTCCATGGGTTGTATGGGATCTTCCTCTCAATGCAATCCCATGGAAATATACCTAGCCCCACAAAGAACACTCACGTAGACCATGGGTTAGTACACAAAGCATAATGGAAAATGCTTACCATACCATGGGATAACTTGATCCTTCTCGATACATCTTTTACACTTTGTGTGTTGATCAACTTGGTTCACTCTTTGACTTAGTCTTGATCAACCTTGTATCGTATCTTCTCTCTTCATAAAGATGATGTCTTGAAGGTAAACATGAATGCTCACACAGTCATCTTATTCAAGTCATGCTTGCAGTAAGCTCAACTCTTACATGACCAATCTTTGGATAACACCTTGAATACAACCTTGGTCACCATATAAACTCCTTGAAACCAACAGATGGACTTCAAGAAGTACTTATGGACAAAACCTTTGAATATACCTCAAGCCAACCATTAGTCCATAGGGGTGTCATCAATTACCAAAACCACACATGGAGAAATGTGCTCTTACAATCTCCCCCATTTTGGTAATTGATGACAACCACTTTCAAGAGAGTTTATATAAGGAAAGAATAACAAGCAAGCACACACACATGCATAGCAATGCATGGGTGTGAGATGCAACTGCTTAAGCAATAAAAGCAAAACTCTCTAAGCTTTCCAAAGTAAACTCTCTAAACTTCCCCCCATTAGCATCGATTGCTAAAATGGGCGAAAAGCATAGAAAGCCAATACAATAGGTGTTCCTCCAAAAGGTTTGTATTTCTCAAAATATGAGTGCAATGAAATACAAATATCTAATGATAAGTAGTTGGAGGAAAACTGTAAGGGCATATTTCTCCCTAAGTGGTTTTGGTGATTGATGACAATGCCTTTGCGGACTAATCATGTGCATTGAGCATTTCAGATATCTCAGGTCTAGGCACAAGACAATTCAGTGCCCCTCGGAACCTCTCGAAGACGGTTGTTCTTTACGTTTCCTTTCGGTGGATTTGAGTTGTAGGAAGGCTGTACTATTAAGAGGGGGTCCGCTTCATAAAGGTCTAGGTGGAATCAACATGTACACATCTATTCCTTTGCACCACCTTTCCCTCTCTTCAATGGAGCCCCAACTCATTTTTCCTTCACTGTGCAAAAGGAAAGCCTGCTGGGTGTTTGTGTTCAGTGGTCTGCGGTAGTACCGCTCAAAGGAGCGGTAGTACCTCAGGTGCCAGCGGTAGTACCGCTCAAAGGAGCAGTAGTACCGTAGGTGCCAGCGATAGTACCACTCGGTGGAGCGGTAGTACCGCAGGTGCTAGTGGTAGTACCGCTTGGTGGAGCGGTAGTACCACTGTCTCCTGCCCTGGCCCCTACACCTGCGGTAGTAGGCGAGGATGTAATTTTTTACATCCGCCCTACTACGGTAGTACCGTGATTCACGTCTGGTACTCTCGTGCCAGACTTTTTCGTAGAGTTTCCCTCTGTGGAGGTAGGCATAGAAGTATTTTTTTTACTTCCGTGCACCTCCAGTGGCTGCCTCTGCCGACCGTGCGGTAGTACCGCACGGGCTCGCGGTAGTACCGCTCCGGCGGTTCTACCGCTTGCTGTCCTATGCAAACGGCCAGAGGCTGTCACTCCCGCACGAGCGATAGTACCGCATGAGGCTGCGGTAGTACCGCAAGCCATCACGGTAGTACCATGGCTGTTGCGGTAGTACCGCGACGCGCGGGACTGAGGGAGTGGATAATAGTTGGATCTTGTCCCCCACTATAAAAGGGAGGTCTTCTTCCCCAAGAAGCTTACCTCTTCCTTTGCAAACTCCATTGTTGCTCCAAGCTCCTTTTTAGCCCGATCTCTCTTCCTAGCCAATCAATCTTGTTGATTTCCTAGGGATAGGTTGAGAAGGCCCCGATCTACACTTCCACCAAGAGAAATTTGATTCCCCCCACTAATCCCTTGCGGATCTTGTTACTCTTGGGTGTTTGAGCACCCTAGATGGTTGAGGTCACCTTGGATCCACATTCCATTGTGGTGAAGCTTCGTGGTGTCGTTTGGAGCCTCCAATTCAGTTGTGGAGATTGCCCCAACCTTGTTTGTAAAGGTTCGGTCGTCGCCTTCAAGGGCACCAATAGTGGAATCACGGCATCTCGCATTGTGTGAGGGCGTGAGGAGAATACGGTGTCCCTGGTGGCTTCTTGGGGAGCATTGTGCCTCCACACCGCTCCAACGGAGACGTACTTCCTCACAAGGGAAGGAACTCCGGTAACACATCCTCGTCTCCATCGGCTCCACTTTTGGTTATCTCGCATCTTTACTTCTTGCAAGCTTTTATTTCGTTATATCCCTTGCTTGCTTGTGTACTTGTTGTGGTTAGCATCATAAAGGTTATTCACCTAGTTGCACATCTAGATAACTTATTTGATGCTAAGCCTAAATTGTTAAGGAAAAGTTAAAAAGTGTTAGTTGCCTATTCACCCCTCATCTAGTCAACCATATCGATCCTTTCAATCGGTATCGGAGCCACGTCTCTTTATTAAGGGTTTAACCACCCGAAGAGTATGGCTGACAAAGAGGTGCGTGTGGGAGAACTTCCTGAGGCCATGGGTATGAACACGGTCTCACGTGAGGATTTGAACGAGGCTTTGACCTTACTCAAATCCTCCATGGCGACCGAGGTTCAATCCATGTTTAAAGATTTCCTTAATACTCTTAAAATGTCTACCGATGTGGGGCAAGTGGTCAAACCCACTAACTTGTCATCGGATGTCAACTCTAGTAAGGAGGGGGCTAGTGCCGACAAAGATAATCATTCTCAAAGAGTTAACGGGTCGGGGAGCTTTGCCTCTGTTCCCCCTCCCGTGGTCTATGGAGGACCGGTGCACCCACCTCATATAGTTAAGCTCGGTCCTCCTCCTAAACTTGTTAAGAATGATTTTGCTAACTGGGTTTTTAGTATCAAGTCTCATTTGGATCAGAACTCAATTCATCTCATGAGAGCCACTGTATAAGGATACTACCGTCATGATCCACGCAATCTTACTCCAAGAGAACAAGTGGATAAACAGCTAAATTCTTTCGCCTTGTTCATACTCCAAGCTGCTATTCCTCCTGAGGATCTACCTCACCCGCGGCCCTTCACTGTTGCTAAAGAGTGTTGGGAACACATCATCTCCATGTACAAGGGCAGATCAAGTATTCAACGGTCAAACTATGAAGTTGTTCTTGATCAGTCAGATGAGTTTGTGATGATAGAGGATGAGGAACCGCGTGATCTCTATAGAAGGGTGACCGCTCTCGCTGTTTCCCTCAAGGATCATGGCAGCAAGGATGTGGATGATACTTGGATCAAGCATAAGTTCCTGAAGGCTATCATGCCCTACAACAAGGCCATGTCCGCTGTCATCCGTCAAAGGCCAGACTTTCACACCTTATCCTCTGGTGATGTGTTGGATGAATTCATTGCAATGAACATCCTGAACATGACAGTCGACAATGCTCTCGCTCGTGTTCAATGGTCGAGGAAGTCCTCTCCCAATCTTGCATCGAAGGCCAAGGTCAATCAAGAGGAATAAGAAGAACAAGAGGTTTGCCCCGAAGACACCAAATATGCTTATCATGAGCACATGGCTCTTGCGTCCAGACAATTTTGGGGCAAGAAGAGAAACTCAAGGCCCAACTTCTCCAAGAACAACTCAAATGTGCCAAAGGGAAAGCAATGTGTGAGAACTTGCTACAACTGTGGTAATGTAAGTCACTTTGTGGTGGATTGTCCATATGAGAAGAGGGAAGACAATGGTGGCAAGCTCATTCGCAAAGATAAAGCCAAGTCATTCCCAAACAAAACCAACTTATCAAGAAGGCTCCTCACAAAGTATTGGTGGCTCAAGAAGAGTATGCCTCAGATGATGATGTTGATGACGAAGACACAAGCGGTGAAGGAATGGCAATGGCATCCGTGGCAATTGCCTCTTCTACCCCGACAAAGGTGTCACTCTTTGACGCCCCCAATGAGAACATCGTCGCGAGGTGCCTCATGGCTAAAGGTATCACTAAGGTAACCTCCAACGTCATAACCTCAAACATTAAGACTTCCATTTCTTCCACTTCATCCTTAGATTGTGTGGATGAACTTGAGGAGGGGAAAGGGGATAAAAATGAGTTTGACAAATTCATGTGTAAACTCAAGGGAGAGTCAAAGAAGCACTTTGTTGCTCTCTTGGAATAGCTTGGTGAGGCCCATGACACTATTGAGTCTCAAGAAGAGTGTCTTGAGGAAGTAAGAGGTCATAGTTGTGATTATGCCGATGAGATAGCGGATCTATCTATTGCTCCTGAGAAAGAGCAAGGTCTTCGTATGACTCTTGAGGAGTCACAAAATGTTGACCTTACTAAATTACGTAAAGATTATGATCATGCTATTGTTCTTAACCGTGCTCTCAAGTCTGAGAAGGTTGCACTTGGGGTGGATCATGATCATCTCAAAGTTGAGCTTGACACACTTGACAATGCTCACAAGGCATTGACGTGTGCTCATGCCTCTCTTAAGGAGTCGCATGCTCAACTCCAAGTGAAACTCACTAAGGAAATAGCCACATGTCCTCCTTTTGTTCTAATTGATAATGCATCTGCTACTAGCCCATGTTGTGAGCATGCACACCTTGTGGAGGAAAATGCCAAGCTAAAAGATCAGCTTAAAAAGGGTTTGGTGACGTGTATCCAAGGTGAGAAGACACTCAATGACCTTCTGAACACTCAGAAGGAAGTTGTGGCAAAAGAAGGAGTGGGTTTTGTACCCAAAACTAATGAGAATAAGAAGGTAAACACCAAGGAAGTTCCATCGCTCAAGCGAACCTTTGTAAGAGCTGGAGAAGGTCCTCATGAGAAGAAGAAAGACCAAGTGATGTTGGATAATGCCAAGAAGGGCAAGAACAAGAACATCCAACCCAACAAGACCGATGACTTTAACCCCTCTTATGTTTTATGCCGTGCTAGTGATGGGCATGTTTATGCCAAATATGTTGGTTCTTCTTATGAGTACATTGAATGGTGTATTTGGGTCCCTAAGACCCTTGTTTCTAACATGAAAGGACCCATTAAAGAATGGGTACCTAAAGCCAAACATTGATCTCTTATAGGGATTTGCTTCCGGAGGAACATCATGGTTGCTCAATAGTGGAGCGACAAATCATATGACCGAAAGCAAGGACTTGGTGGTGGACGTTCATCCTGACACATCTATGGCCACCCAAGTCTCATTTGGTGATGATGCAATTTCAAAGGTATTGGGTCTTGGCAAGGTGGTAATCTCTCCGGAACTCACCATAGAGAAGGTCATGCTTGTTGAGACCCTCGCATACAATTTACTTTCAGTTCATCAACTTGCAACCATGGGTTTTAGTACCTTATTTGGTATTGACTCTATGACCATTTTGTGGAGCAAGACTCTTAAAGTAGCTTTTGTTGGGCATGTCGAGAACGGTCTCTATGTGGTGAACTTCTCGGAGCAACCCACTAAGACCGCGACTTGCTTAATGGCTAAAGTTGATGTGGGATGGCTCTAGCATCACCGACTAGCCCATGTTAATATGAGATCTTTGCAAAGTCTCCTCAAAGGGGATCACATCCTTGTACTAACAAATGTGAGTTTTGCCAAAGATCGTGCTTGCAGTGCTTGTATTGAAGGAAAGCTACATGAGAAGGCTCATCGTCCAACCACTACAATATACTCTAAGAGGACCTTAGAGCTCCTTCACATGGATTACACCCTAAATGAAAATGGCACCAAGTTCAAGAATTACACCCTAAATGAGTTTCTCAATGATGAAGAGATCAAGCACCAATATTCCACACCTTACACCCCTCAACAAAACAGTGTTGCTGAGGGGAAGAACCAGACGTTGATTGATGCGGCAAGAATCATGATGTCGGAGTTTAAATCTCCATACAACTTTTGGGCCGAAGCCATCAACACAGCGTGCCATGCATCTAATCGACTCTATCTTCGCAAAGGTTTGAACAAGACTCCTTATGAGATTCTTACCGGGAACAATCCCAACCTCACATACATTCGGGTGTTCGGTTGTAAGTGTTTCATTCTCAAGAAAGGTGTCCGTTTGTCTAAATTTGAATCTAGAGCCCATGAGGGCATATTTGTTGGTTATGCTGCAAACTCTCATGCTTACCTTGTCCTCAACAAGTCCACGGGACTCATTGAGGAGACGAGTAACATATTGTTTTATGAAAATAATGGCTCCCAAGTGGAGCAAAGTGGTCTTTGTGATGTAGGTGATGAAATTCCTCCCCAAGCCATAAGAAGAATGGGTGTGGGATACTTCCTACCTGTTGAGGAACCCCTTGTGGCCGAAGGAGAAGGACAATGTTCCACTCAAGTGGAACCATCACCGACGTAAGACCCACACGCTTCCGAAAAACAAACTGAAGGTCCTCTACCACATGAACTAGATCAAGGGCAAGATCAATCCACTGATGATGGTGTCTCACCAAGTGATGCCCAAGATCAAGTTCCTGTCTCCGAGCAATCTCAATCTCAAGATCTTCTTCAAGATCAAGATCAAGCTCAAGAAGGCGCTCAAGATCATCAAGATGATGACTCACAGAATGTTGTCCCTCAACCTTCCATGGAAGAAATCTTAGAGAGACAAGCCGCCAAGAAAGCCGCCAAGCTCAAAGTTAGACAACATCTGTTGGAGAACATCTATGGTGACTTGCAAAAAGGGGTAACCACTCGTAAACAGTTAACAAACTTTTGTAAACATCGCACGTTTGTTTCTTGCATTGAGCCCCTTAAGGTTCAAGATGCGCTCGAGGATATGGAGTGGGTTGAATCTATGCACGGTGAACTCAACAACTTCGAGCGCAACCAAGTGTGGTGACTGGTGCCAAGATCTAAGGAGAATCACAATGTCATTGGAACAAAATGGATCTTCAAAAACAAGCAAGATGCGAATGGTATTGTCATTCGCAACAAGGCAAGACTGGTGGCACAAGGATACTCCCAACTCGAGGGTATCGACTACGATGAAACCTTTGCTCCTGTTGCTCGTCTTGAATCTATTCGCATGTTGCTTGCATATGCCTCTCATCATAATTTTAAATTATATCAAATGGATGTCAAGAGTGCTTTTCTTAATGGCCCTCTTAAGGAGTTGGTATATGTCAAGCAACCCCCGAGGTTTGAGGATCCCAAGTTCCCCAATCATGTATACGTTCTCGATAAGGCTCTCTATGGCCTTAAACAAGCCCCACGCGAGTGGTATGATCATCTTACCAAGATGTTGCAAGACCGTGGGTTTGAAATTGGGAAAATCCACCCCACTCTTTTTATAAAGAGGGTCAACGGGAACTTCTTCATATGCCAACTATATGTTGATGATATTATTTTTGGTTCTCCTAACAAAGCTTTCAATGAAGAGTTTGCCACTTTGATGACCAACAAGTTTGAGATGTCCATGATGGGAGAGTTGAAGTTCTTCCTTGGTTTCGAAGTCAAGCAATGAAGTCAAGGTACCTTCATCAATCAAGCCAAATACACTCAAGACATGCTCAAGAGGTTCAAGACGGATGAGCTCAATCCTCCCAAGGCCAACACTCCCATGCCACTCAAATGCCATCTTGAAAACGATCCCAATGGTAAAGCGGTGGATCAAAAGGTATATCGCTCCATGATCGGATCCTTGCTTTACCTTTGTGCATCTAGACCGGATATCATGTTAAGTGTGGGTATTTGTGCACGATTTAAATCCGCACCTAAGGAGAGTCACCATGTTGCTGTCAAGCGAATCTTTCGATATTTGGCTCATACCCCAAACTTTGGCTTATGGTATCCCAAGGGGGTTTCGTTTGATCTCGTTGGATATACTGACTCAGATTGGGTGGGAGACCGTGTGGAAAGAAAGTCCACTTCCGGAGGCTGCCGATTTCTTGGTCGGTCTTTGGTAAGTTGGTCTTCAAAGAAACAAAATTGTGTTTCTCTCTCGTCCACCGAGGCCGAGTATGGAGCTGCCGCCAGTTGTTGTGCTCAGATTCTATGTATGAGGCAAACTTTAAAGGATTACGATGTCAATTGTGACAAAGTGTCTCTTTACTGTGATAATGAGAGTGCCATTATGATCTCCAGCAACCCAGTTCAACATTGCAAGACGAAGCATATTGATATTCGTCATCACTTTCTTCGGGAACACGTCAAGCGTGGAGACATCAATCTTATTCATCTAAGCACTAACGAACAACTTGCAGATATTTTTATGAAGCCATTAGATGAAGCAAGATTTCGCGAGTTAAGGCATGAGCTAAATATCATTGATTCAAGCAATGTGGATTGACTTAGTGCACACCTCCCCACACTCATCGTTATCTCTTGACTAGGTGTAAGCATAGATTTAGGGGGAGTCTAGTTCTCTCAATGAACTATCCCTCCTCCTATTATGCATAAACTAATCAAAGTCTTTCACACTTGCCATTTTTGATGGCTATTGTGCTTCAAAAGACGAGTCTTGGTCATGGGCCCAAGGATAATTCTTCGCGGTGTCATACCATCTGACTCAAACATAGGTGGCTCTAGGGCCACCACCCTCTATTCATGTGAAGTAAAGGCTCACTGTTTGGTCCTATTTTATTCTCTCTTCTCCGATGGACCATGCTCGTATTTTTTTCTTGGATCATAGTTTATCTTGTCTCTTGTTTTTGTGTGGAAATCTCTCCCTCTCTCAATCAGTTTTTCGATTTTATGCACTGAGAGGGCAGCACGGTACTACCATGGAGGACCACGGTACTACCACTTGGAGAGGTACTACTGCTTACCGCGCGGAAGTAGAACATTACTTCCGCCCGTTGAGCGGTACTACCGCGATGACCGCAGTACTACCGTAACAACGAGTGCGCGTGGGGGTTAAGAGCCGGCAGGGGGGGTTCCCATATTCCCCATACCCCATTTTATCTCTTCCCCTCACGTCTCTCTCTCTCCTCCTCTCAACCGGCATCGAAGCACCTCGCCAGATCTCTGTCTCCGGCCACCCTCTTCCTATTTCCTCAGGTGGGATCGTTCCCCACCTCGTCCTCTTGCAATGGACCTCGGTAATTCCCCGATTCCTTCTTGTTTTGCTTCTCTATTTTTGAATCTAGGTTTTGGGGAAATATGAGATGGTCTAGCTTTGTTTGATCTAATCTATGCATGAAGAGAGGTTTTTGAGGGTGTTATTGCGGTCGAAGTGCGTATTGATAGGATAAAACGGGATAATTTTCGATCTAATGGAGTACCAATATGATCTGTTGATCTGTTCATGCGAATTCCGCCCCGTGCGGTACTACCGCACCTTGTGCGGTACTACCGCTTGTCAGGCGGAAGTAAAAAAAATTATTTCCGCTGACGCCACGGTACTACCGCTCCCACGATACTACCGCGTCGTGGGCGGTAGAATTTTTTTACTTCCACTTGTTGGGTGGTAGTAAAATCTTACTATCGCTTCGGCCACGGTACTACTGCTCCCAGCGGTAGTAATTTTTTACTTCTGCTGACTGGGCGGTAGTAACACTTTACTTCTGCTCCATCCACGGTACTACCACTCCCAACGGTACTACTGTGTTTGGAGCGGTAGTAAATTTTTACTTCCGCAAGAAGTGCTGGTACTACCGCTCGATCCACAACTACCTCGCTTTGTCCTGTCTATTCTCCCTTCTACATGGTTTTCGTGTCTGCTTTCGTCCTTGCCTTACTTTTTCCATTTGTCCATTGTGTTTGCATTGTGTGCCATAGGTGGTGGCTCGGTTTCTAGCTCTGCCCCAAGACGTTCCAATCCATCTCGTGACACAAGCTCCAAGCAGCTCCGCAATCCCGATGCTCCTGAGGGATCCAATGCTCCACCTCGCAATTTCAAGAGGACAGCATCCAAGATCAAGCCACCCGTTGAGAACTATGAGGTCCCCAAGCTGAGTTTCTGGCTCGACGGTTGATCGATCCCTACGTCAAGCCAAGGGAAGTTTCCAGGGTCAATGACTTGTTCTGGACCAAGCAGTAGTATCTTATTCACATTGATGTGATCAAGGGCAAAAAAATCTCTATGTTCTTGTCCAATACATTGATCTGGAACACATGATGAAGCATCTGACATACTTCGGTGAGGCTCTAGAGTTGGTGCAGCAGTTTGCTATCGCAGACATCATCTCATTCCACCCTGACTTTGATCCCGAGATAGTGGGTCAGTTCTTTGCCTATGTCCACTTTCACTCTGATGCGGAGCGGACCATGACGTGGATGACCCATGGTGAGCGCCTATCTGCCACCTGGAAGGACTTCATGGATTTTCTGCATGTTCTTGATTCCGGGCTTGATGTGCCAATCGGACTGCGCCCTCACGGCAACCCTTAGCCAACACGTAAGGAGCAACTCGTGCCTTTCTACATTCTGAAGATTTTACAATCTGGTGAGCAAATTCCTGTGCTCAACCCATTCCTTGATGTCATGCACTGGATCTTCCGCAACACTCTGTTTCCTCGCATGGGAGACAAGGACAAGGTACACTCCTATCTAGTGGATATGTTGCTGCTATGTGAGAAAGGAAGACATGAAGAACTTGGCATCCTTGATGTGTCTCACATTATGTGGTCCGAGCTTCGCACTACCGTGTTTCATCGTAAGGTCCCCATTTATGGACCCTACTTGTTCCACCTGATTCGTGCTACTTGGGACAAGACCTTTCCGGGTCAGGACATGCCGGAGCACTTGTTTCCTCATGAGCCCATCCGTTTGCATATGAAGGACAAGTGGGCCAACACCGCCACTAAGCCAACTTCTGCTCATATGGAGGTTGATGAGGATGAGATCGAAGAGGAGGAAGATAACAGTTTTGAGTCCTATGTGCCACCGTCTTCTGAGCCATCTTGGTCCAAGAAGCTCTCTCACAAGATGAGGACATTGTTCTGCATGCAGGCCAAGGGCCAGTATCAAGCTCATGGTGCTCAGAAGGAGAGTTGCCAGCGTGACAAGCATATTCTGAGGAGGCTTGGCGAGCCCATCTCGAGCGGGTCTGAGAAGGACATCACTCATGAGGCCACTTGGATGGCGAAACAGCAGTTCCAGTGGGCTGATTCAGATGCGGAGTCCATTCCAGACGCTTCAGAGGAGGAGCGAGATGACTGATCGTTCTGCATGGGAGCTGCCGCCTATGTGTTAGGTGTCCTCTCTTCCTTTTTAGTGTCTCGATGAAAAATGGGGAGAGAGTGTAGGATTTGCAAGTATTTGTGTTTCGTCGTGCCTTTGGTTTCGTTGAACTCTGGTTTATATCGTGTGCGTGTGTGACTTGGAGACTTCCTCTATCATATGGTGTGAGACATATGCTATAACTACTACCTTATTATTGTCTAGTATGATTCATAGCTTGTGAGTGTGTCTATTAGGTACCCTTATCTTAAATGCTCACATGCTATGCCTAGTTTCCATGCTTAGTTCTGTTCATTCTGTTGCAAAGATTGCATTGCCTATAAAATATAGGGGAAGTGTTGATCCTAGTGTGTGCCTTGCAGTCCAAAGCATATCTAAAGTTTGCACACATCTAGGGGGAGCTCATCTATATTTTATAGGCCCTGGGTTTGCATATGCTGATTTTTATCCTTATGTGCAAATCCCGTATTGTCATCAATCCACCAAAAAGGAGGAGATTGTAAGGGCATATTTCTCCCTAAGTGGTTTTAGTGATTGATGACAATGCCTTTGCAGACTAATCGTGTGTTGGGGAACGTTGCATGGGAAACAAAGAATTTCCTACGCTCACACAATACCTATCCATGGTGATGAGCATCTACGAGAGGGAGAGTGGATCTACATACCCTTGTAGATCGCTAAGCGGGAAGCGTTAAGAAACACAGTTGGTGTAGTCAAACGTCTTCGCGATCCAAATCGCCGAGCGTCCCACGACCCAATCACGATCCGTCCCGCGATCCAATCACGATCCGTCCCGCGAACTTATCACGATCTGTCCCGCGATCTCATCATGATCCGTCTTGCAATCTTGATCACGGTCCTTTCAATCTAGCGCCGAACGGACGGCACCTCCGCATTCAGCACACGTACAGCTCGATGACAATCTTCGCCTTCTTGATCCAGCAAGAGGGAGCGGAGAGGTAGACGAGTTCTCTGGCAGCATGATGGTGCCATGGCGATGGTGGTGGAGCAATTCCGACAGGGCTTCGCCTAAGCACCGCAGAAAACCGATCTAGAGGAGAAACTATGCACTAGAGGAACGGGTAGCACGTGGCTGAAAATCTAGTGCCAAAAACCCTAAAACCTCTAGTATATATAGGAGGAAGAGAGTAGGAGGCTTGGCCCTCAAGGGTCCAGCCCTTGGTTTGGCCGAATCAAGGAGGAGAGGAGGACTCCTCCTCCAATCCTAGTAGGACTAGGATTCCTCCCTATTTTGCCTTTTTTTCCACCTTTTCTCTTTGGGTTTTCTCTCCCAGCCGCATGGGCCTTGTGTGGGACTTCCACAAGCCCACTAAGGGCTGGTATTCACTCTCCCACAGCCCATGTATCCACTTGGTTCGAAATACCCCTCCCGATGGTCTCCCGGTACACTACTGGCACTCCCGGTACACTACCGATGAGCCCGAAACTTTTCCGGCGACCAAAATAGGACTTCCTATATATCAATATTTACCTCCGGACCATTATGGAGCTCCTCATGATGTCCGGGATCTCATACGGGAATCCGAACAACATTCGGTAACCACCATACATAACTCTATACTACCGAAACGTCATCGAACCTTAAGTGTGTAGACCCTGCGGGTTCGAGAACTATGTAGACATGACCGAGACACCTCTACGGTCAATAACCAATAGCGGGACCTGGATGCCCATATTGGTTCCTACATATTCTATGAAGATCTTTATCGGTCGAACCTCTATGTCAAGGATTCAGTTAAACCCGTATGATGTTCCCTTTGTTCTTCGGTATGTTACTTGCCCGAGATTCGATTATTGGTATCTCCATACCTAGTTCAACCTCGTTACCGGCAAGTCTCTTTACTCGTTCCGTAATACATGATCCCATTACTAACACTTAGTCACATTGCTTGCAAGGCTTATTGTGATGTTGTATTACCGAGTGGGCCCTGAGATACCTCTTCGTCACACGGAGTAACAAATCACAGTCTTTATCCATGCCAACCCAACAGACACCCTCGGAGATACCTGTAGAGCACCTTTATAGTCACCCAGTTACGTTGCGACGTTTGATACACACAAGGTACTCCTCCGGTGTCAGTGAGTTGCATGATCTCATGGTCATAGGAACATATACTTGACATGCAGAAAACAGTAGCAATAAAATGACATGATCATATGCTACGTTTGTAGTTTGGGTCTTGTCCATCACATCATTCTCCTAATGATGTGACCCCGTTACCAAATGACATCTCATGTCCATGACTAGGAAACCATAGCCATCTTTGATCAACGAGCTAGTCTATTAGAGGCATACTAGGGACATGGTGTTGTCTATGTATCCACACATGTATCTGAGTTTGATCAACACAATTATAGCACGGATAATAAACGATTATCATGAACAAGGAAATATGATAATAACTAATTTATTATTGCCTCTAGGGCATATTTCCAATAGTTTGCCACTTGCACTAGAGTCGATAATCTAGTTCACATCACCATGTGATTCGCATTGTTATGAATCTAACACATAATGAGTTCTAGGGCTCGATCATGCTTTGCATGTGATAGAGGTCTTATAGTCAATGGGTCTGCAACATTCAGATCCGTGTGTACTTTGCAAATCTCTATGTCAAACTGTAAACACTGCTATCACACTCCACTTGGTACTATTCCAAATGGCCGCTCCACTATACATATCCAGATTGCTACTACGAGTCATCCGGATTGATGTTAAAGCTTACATCGACGTAACTCTCTACAACGAACTCTTTATCACCTCCACAATCGAGAAACATCCCCTTAGTCTTTTAGTTACTAAGGATAATCTTGACCACTGTCCAGTGATCCACTCCTGGATCACTCTTGTACCCCTTGATGGACTCATGGCAAGGCACACACATGTGTGGTACACAGCATGGCATACTATCCAGAGCCTATGGCTAAGGCATAGGGGATGATGTTTGTCCTTTCTCTTTCTTCTGCCGTGGTCGAGCTTTGAGTCTCACTCAACTTCACACCTTCCAAATCAGGCGAGAACTCTTTCTCTGACTGATCTATTTTGAACTCTTTCAAAATCTTGTCAAGGTATGTACTCATTGAAAGTCTCATCAAACATCTTGATCTATCTCTATAGATCTTGATGCTCAACAATTAGGTAACTTTATCCATGTCTTCCTTTGAAAATCACTTTTCAAACAATCGTTTATGCTTTCTAGAAATTCTACATTATTTCCGATCAACAATATGTCATCCACATATACTTATCAGAAATTTTATAGTGCTCCCAGTCACTTTATTGTAAATACAAGTTTCTCGTAAAGTTTGTATAAACTACAAACTTTGACCACCTCATCAAAGTGTATATTCCAACTCCGAGATGCTTGCTTCAGTCCATAGAAGGATCACTGAAGCTTGCTCACCTTTTAGCATCCTTAGGACTGACAAAACCTTCTGGTTGTATCACATACAACCTTTCCTCAAGTAAACCGTTAAGGAAAATGTTTTGACATCCATTTGCTAGATTTCATAATTGAAAAATGCAGCAACTGCTAACATAATTCCAACAGACTTTAGCATCGCTACGAGTGAGAAAGTCTCATCGCAGTCAACTCATTGAACTTGTCGTAAACTTATTTGCAACAAGTCGAGCTTTATAAATGGTGACATTTACCATCAGCGTCTGTCTTCATCTTAAAAGTCCATTTGTACTCGACGACCTGCCGTCCAACGAGCAAGTCTACCAAAGTCTATACTTGGTTTTCATACATGGATCCTTTCTCGGATTTCATGGACTCTAACCATTTGTCAGAATCCGGGCCCATAATTGCTTCTCCATAGCTCGTAGGTTCATCGTTGTCCAACAACATGACCTCTAAGACAGGGTTGTCATACCACTCAGGAGCAGTACATGTCCTTGTCGACCTACGAGGTTTGATAGTAACTTGCTCCGAAGCTTCATGATCATCATCATTAATTTCCTCTTCAACTAACGTAGGCTTCACAGAAACATCTTCCTGTGCTGGCTACTCTCTCGTTGAAACAAAGGTTCAACAACCTCATCAAGTTCTATCTTCCTCCCACTCAATTCTTTCGAGAGAAACTTTTTCTCGAGAAAGGACCCAGTTTCAGCAACAAACATTTAATGCTTGGATCTGAGATAGAAGGTTCACCCAACTGTTCTTAGGGTATTCTATGAAGATGCATTTGTCCGCTTTGGGTTCGACCTCATTAGGTGAAAACATTTTCCACACAAGTGTCCCAGTCCCAAACATTAAGAAATGATAGCTTAGGTTTCTATCAAACCATAATTCACACGGTGTCATCCCAATGGATTTAGATGGTGCCCTATTTAAAGTGAATGCAGTTGTCTCTAATGCATAACCCCAAAATTATAGTAACAAAACGATAAGAGACATCATAGCATGCACCATATCCAATAAAGCATGACTATGACGTTTGGACACACCATCACACTATGGCATTCCAGGTGGCGTGTGTTGTGAAACAACTTTCACATTGTCTAAAGTTGTATGCCAAACTCGTAACTCAGATATTCACCTCCACGATCATACGCAGACATTTTTATCTTCTTGTCATGATGATCTTAAACTTCACTCTGAATTTTCTTGAACCTTTCAAACGATTCAGACTTGTGTTTCATTAAGTAAACATACACTATATCTACACAAATCATCAGTGAAGGTAAGAAAATAACGATATCCACCGCATGCTACAAGACTCATTGGATTGCATACATCAACATGTATCATTTCCAATAAATCACTTGCCTGCTCCATCAATTCGGAAAACGGGGTCCTTAGTCATCTTGCCCAAGAGGCATGGTTCGCATGTCTCAACTGATTCAAAATCGAATGAGTCCAAAGATCCATCAACATGGAGTTTCTTCATGCCCTTTATACCAATATGACATTTAGCGGCAGTGCCACAAGTATGTGGTACTATCATTATTAACTTTGTATCTTTTGGCATCAATGTTATGAACATGTATATTACTACGATCAAGATTTAACAAACCATTCTCACTAGGTGCATGACCAATTTAGGTATTATTCATGTAAACAGAATAACCATTATTCTCTAACTTAAATGAATAACCATGTTGCAATAAACACGATCTAATCACGTTCATGCTCAATGCAAAACACCAAATAACATTTATTTAGGTTCGTCACTAATCCCGAAGGTAGAGAGAGCGTGCGATGTTGATCACATCAACCTTGGAAACATTTCCAACACACATCGTCACCTCGTCCTTAGCTAGTTCTCCGTTTATTCCGTAGCTTTTATTCGAGTTACTAACATTTAGCAACCGAACCGGTATCCAATACCCAGGTGCTACTAGGAGTACTCGCAAGGTACACATCATTAACACGTATATCAAATATGATTCTGTCGATGTTGCCAGCCTTCTTATCTACCAAGTAACTAGGGTTGTTCCGCTTCAGCGACCGCTCTCCTCATAATCGAAGCACTTAGTCTTGGGTTTGGGTTCAACTTTGGGTTGCTTCATTGGAGCAGCAACTGACTTGCCATCCATGAAGTTTCCCTCCTTGCCCTTGCCCTTCTCGAAACTAGTTGTTTTACTAACCATCAACACCTGATGCTCCTTCTTGATTTCTACCTCGCGGTGTCAAACATCGCGAACAACTCAGGGATCATTATTTCTATCCCTGGCATTATATAGTTCATCACCAAGTTCCAGTAGCTTAGTGACAGTGACTTGGAGAACTATATCAATCACTATCTTATCTGGAAGATCAACTCCCACTCGATTCAAGCGATTGTAGCACCCAGACAATCTGAGCACATGCTCAACAATTGAGCTATTCTCTTTCATCTTGCAGGCAAAGAATCTTGTTGGAGATCTCATATCTCACAACGTGGGCACAAGCCTAAGATCCTAATTTCAGCTCTTAGAACATCTCATATGTTCCGTAACGTTCAAAATGTTTTGGAGCCAGAATTCTAAGACGTAATGGATGACACACTAAACTATCAAGTAGTCATCGAAACGCGCCTGTCATATGTTCACAACATCTACAGACGTCGCTAGAGGGGTTGGCGCACCGAGTGTTGCATTAAGGAGATAAGCTTTCTATGCAGCAATGAGGACAATCCTCAGATCACGGACCCAGTCCGCAATATTGCTGCCATCATCTTTCAACTCTATTTCTCTAGGAACATATAAAAATTGAAGGGAGCTACAACGCGAGCAAGTAATGTACAACATAATTTGCAAAGACATTACTAACTATGTTCATGATAATGAGTTCAATTAATCATATTATTGAAGAACTCCCACTCAAATTGACATCCCTCCGGTCATTCGAGTGATACATGATCCAAATTCACCAACTCAAGTCCGATCATCACGTGAGTTGAGGTGGTTTCAATGGTGAACATCATCATGTTGATCATATCTACTATATGACTCATGTTTGACCTTTTGGTCTCTTGTGTTCCGAGGCCATGTTTGTACATGCTAGGCTCATCAAGTTTAACCCGAGTGTTCTGCATGTGCAACACTGGCTTGCACCTATTGTATGTGAACGTAGAGTCTATCACACCCGATCATCACGTGGTGTCTTGACACAACGAACTTTCGCAACGGTGCACACTCGGGGAGAACACAATTCATCTTGAAATTTAAGTGAGGGATCACCTTATAATGCTACCTTCGTCCTAAGCAAAACAAGGTGCATAAAAGGATTAACATCACATGCAAATCATAAGTGACATGATATGGCCATGAACTTGTGCTTTTGATCTCCATCTTGAAAGCACCGGCATGATCTCCATCGTCACTGGCACGACACCATGATCTCCATCATCTTGATCTCCATCAACGTGTCGCCATCGGGGTTGTCGCGCCCATCATGCTTGTACTACTATTGCTACCATTTAGTGATAAAGTAAAGCATTACATAGCGCTTAATGATTGACATGCAGGTCATACATTAATTAAAGACAACCCTATGGCTCTTGCCGGTTGCCATACTCATCGACATGCAAGTCGTGACATTCTATACAACACATGATCATCTCATACATCACATATATCACATCATGTAATTGGCCATATCACATCACAACATACCCTGCAAAAACAAGTTAGACGTCCTCTAATTGTTGTTGCATGTTTTACGTGGCTGCTACGGGTATCTAGCAAGAACAATTCTCACCTACGCATAAACCACAATGGTGATACATAACTTGCTTTTCAACCTTCTCACGGACCGCCTTTGTCAAATCCGATCCAACTAAAGTAGGAGAAACTGCCACCCGCCAGCCATCTTTTGCAACAAGTTGCAGTTGAGGGAACCGGTCTCTCGTAAGTGTATGAGTAATGTTGGTCCGGGCTGCTTCATCCCACAATACCGCCTTGTACCAAAACATGACCAAGGGAGGAAGCAATCTAAGCATCAACGCCCACAAACTCTTTGTGTTCTACTCGAGATCTCATCTACACATAGACCTAGCTCATGATGCCACTGTTGGGGAACGTTGCATGGGAAACAAAAAATTTCCTACACTCAAGCAAGACCTATCAATGGTGATGAGCATCTACAAGAGGGAGAGTGGATCTACATACCCTTGTAGATCGCTAAGCGGGAAGCGTTAAGAAACGCGGTTGGTGTAGTCGAACGGATTCGCGATCCAAATCGCCGAGCGTCCCGTGATCCAATCATGATCCGTCCCGCAATGCAATCACGATCCGTCCCGCGAACTTATCACGATCCATCCCGCGATCTCATCACGATCCGTCTTGCAATCTTGATCACGGTCCTTCCGATCTAGCGCCGAACGGACGACACCTCCGTGTTTAGCACACGTACAACTCGATGACGATCTCCGCCTTCTTGATCCAGCAAGAGGGAGCGGAGAGGTAGACGAGTTCTCTAGAAGCGTGACGGTGCCGTGGCGATGGTGGTGGAGCAATTCCGGCAGGGCTTCGCCTAAGCACCGCAGAAAACCGATCTAGAGGAGAAACTATGCACTAGAGGAACGGGTAGCACGTGGCTGAAAATCTAGTGCAAAAAACCCTAAAACCTCTAGTATATATAGGGGGAAGAGAGGAGAAGGTTTGGCCCTCAAGGGGCCAGACCTTGGTTCGGCCGAATCAAGGAGGAGAGGAGGACTCCTCCTCCAATCCTAGTAGGACTAGGATTCCTCCCTATTTTGCCTTTTTTCCACCTTTTCTCTTTGGGTTTTCTATCCCAGCCACATGGGCCTTGTGTGAGACTTCGACCAGCCCACTAAGGGCTGGTATTCACTCTCACACAGCCCATGTAGCCTCTTGGGTCGAAATACCCCTCCCGATGGTCTCTCGGTACACTACCGGCACTCCTGGTACACTACCGATGAGCCCGAAAAATTTTCGGCGACCAAAATAGGACTTCCTATATATCAATCTTTACCTACGGACCATTTCGGAGCTCCTCGTGACTTAAGGGATCTCATCCGGGAATCCTAACAACATTTGGTAACCACCATACATAACTCTATACTACCGAAACGTCATCGAACCTTAAGTGTGCAGACCCTGTGGGTTCGAGAACTATGTAGACAAGACCGAGACACCTCTACGGTCAATAACCAATAGTGGGACCTGGATGCCCATATTGGTTCCTACATATTCTATGAAGATCTTTATCGGTCAAACCTCTATGTCAAGGATTCAGTTAATCCCGTATGATGTTCCCTTTGTTCTTCGGTATGTTACTTGCTCGAGATTCGATTGCCGGTATCTCCATACCTAGTTCAACCTTGTTACCGGCAAGTCTCTTTACTCGTTCCATAATACAATATCTCGTGACTAACACTTAGTCACATTGCTTGCAAGTCTTATTGTGATGTTGTAGCGACCCGACCTAAAAGGTCGAATCTCCGGTGTTTCCGTACCATCCCAAGATCATGCTGGTACACACACGGTACATCAATGTATATATCAAAGGGAAATCACACAACATTAATTAATCGAAATCTCATATCGAGTCCTTTATTACAATACGGATTACAATAAAGTGGCTGAAGGCCAACTCATGAGATAAACTAAACCAAAAACTTGCGGAAGCTCCATAGGTAGTTGAGTCCATTTGACTCCAAGGGCATCTCACCGAGCGTAGAGCGTATCCTCACTCCTGGTCGGAAAAGTACTCTGCAACATGATACGTTGCAGCCATATAGGTCAGCATATTGAATATGCCGGCAATGTCACAAAAGAGGGGGTAAAGTAATCATCTAGTATATATGCATATATGGCAGGTGGGGGTAGTAAGTTTGCATAAAGCCAATTTTTCCTACAGCAAGAGAGGGCAAAGGTATAATTACTACAATGTTGGTTGATTAATGAGATTGTTCCACCAACCAATTCTCATACCCAAGCTGACATTAAAAATACCCACATCAAATGTAATTTATGGTGTTGAGAGTTCCAAATAGTTTCAGTTCCTTTGGCTCAAACTGTCCATGACCGTGGACACGGCTAATCGATTAGGTTTGGGTACTCTGCAGAGTTTTGCACACGTTCCCCACAAGATTTGATTACCTCCGTTGGATTTTCTCGCACTTCATGGTGTTTGAGAAATGGATGACCAAAACATGGTCTTCTAAAGGGTTTCCCCGAGACTCTGTCGGTGCCCATCCTTTCCTACTGTTCTTCTACATCTCGTAGCACCGCCTGTCCAGGGTCACCACGATATCCAACCAAGCCAGAGCCCATAATGGCTTATGGCTGTGCAGGTAAGCCTTGGGTCTTGAAGCATCCATCCATCTCTTTGTGCTTGGGTGGACCTTTCCGCATGAATACTGGCACTTCTCCAGCATCATCTAGGCTAACCACTGGTTTCTCCAGGGCGTCGTTCAACCATCCTCCACCCAGAGGTATGTTGAAAACTCGGAGACTTGAAGACTTGATCATCACGTAGGTCTTGAAGTTATTAACTCACAACTCTCATGAATCACACTACTAACCCCGTCTACTAATAGCAATAGCAAAAATTTAAATCAACGTTTCCCGGGGCCAATGTGTCAAAGGGTTGAGGGGTACCTTCCACATGATACTACAACAAGTAACCAAGTTTCCAATTTACCTACTTTGCATGCAATTGGGGTGATGGAAGAAATAATGCAATAAAAGATAGGTATACATGGTCAAAGTGGTCAAAGTGACTTGCCTTGCTGACGATCCTCGTAATCAAGTGACTCTAGATAACAAGCTTCGCACTCTGAAGGATCTACAGAATCAAACAAGAGCACACCATAAGCATAAACACAATACAATTCATTCAACAGCAAGGTAAACAAATGCTTCAAACAAAAGCACAAACAAAAGAAGAATCACTTAAAGTATAGGACTAAAAATATTGGTGTCAAAATCCCTACAAACACATACAAGTCAAAAATTTGTTTTGAACAACTAGACATTTAGATAACAGAAAAGTAAAATACAAAATTTTATTTGAAAACAGAAGTATTTCATAAAAGTATTGTGCTAAAAGAATTACTATAAAACCTTTTTTAAACAATATAAATGGTGAAAACAAGATGTACCTATTCAAACTAGAGCACAAAACAATTTGAAAAACATATTTTATTCACAGAAAAAATACACCTAATGTTGAATCAACAGAACCTACTGAAATCTAAAAACAAAAGTTAAACTAATTTAGGTTCAAATTAATTAAAAGTTAATTTAATTAAAATCTATTAAGAACTAAACAGATTCTGTTTTTGTTAAAAACAGTAACCAAATTCATCCTAAAAATTCTCAAACTATGTAGAATGACAGGTTTAACTAATACAAAATAGTGGCAAAAAGATTCACTCAAAAAAATATTTTTAAACTCTAGTTATACAGATTTTGGTAATTTAAACAAATTTGATTAGATTCAAAATTTAAAGGTCAAATTTGAAATCTAAGCATACAGACATAAACTACATCAAATTTGTGAACTAATGCAAAAATAATCAAATAAAAATACCAAATATTTTAAAAGATATGATAAAAACAAAAACAGAATACATTCTGTTTTCTAAAACAGAAAAGAAAAAGAAAAACTTCCTATCGATGGGACAGGGTCTACGTGGCATGCTGTGATTGGCCGCGAGGGCATGCGCGTGAGAGCTAACAAGCGGACGACCGACAACTAAAGCGTACCGATTCGATTATTAAATAGATCTAATCTTGCGCGTTGACTACGGATCCGACGGCTATGGGTGGAGGTGGAGGCTTACAAAGAGGGTGTCGGGGTCTCCGGCGAGGTCAATGGCGGCTGGTGGTTGGAGATGCTCGGGGACGACGGTGCAGTGGTCGGGGCAGCGTCCGAAGGCTTCAAACGGCGGCGGCGAGGCTCCAGCGTCGATTGGTGGCGTCGGAGGGGGCTGGGGGTGAGTGTGGCGACGGGCACGAGCTCGGGGACATTCGGTTGGGTACCGGACTCCGGTGAGGGCTGGGGCAGCGCTCTAGCGAGGGAAAAGAGGGTTTCGGGTGTGGAACGAATAGCGGAGGGTCGGGGCTTTATATAGGGGCGGTGCGGTGGTCGGGGAGGGCACGAGGGGCGAGATCCACGGAGAGGGATCTCCGGCGATGGTGGTCGGGCGTGGGGAAGGGGATGACCGCGCTGACGCCGCGGTCGAGCGGTGGGTCCCGCGCATCAGTGAGGGTGGGGGCGTGGTTAGCGCGTCGGTGGCCGACCCGGAGTGGTTTCGAGAATTAAAGCCTGTGGGCCGGCCCGGTTCGGTTTAAATACTTTCCTTTTCTATTTCCAGCGCAGTAAAAACTCCTTTAATGCAATCAAATCATTTCCAAACATAGGAAATATATATATCAAAATGATCAGGAGAATTAATGCTATTGGATGAACATTTTTTCCTCTGCCATATTGAATTTTTAAAAAAATTTATTTTCATAAAATGCACAATTGATTTTAAATCCTTTTGAGATAAACTTTCAAATAACTCCCTGGTTTTATTGCTCAAATATTTCACCAAGATGCCCCTGGTGTGGAGTGTCATGTTACTCCCCTCTTTCTTTGAACATTTCCAAAGGTTTTCAAATAGGTGAAACAAATACATGGGAAAACAGAAATGGCCTTTCAGAAATCGAAAGAAGCACTTCAACAAATTCATTACATTCCAAAAAAATGATGATGATGCATAGCTATATTTCATAACATTCCAAAATGAAATTTTGGGATGTTACAAACCTACCCACCTTAAGATGAATCTCACCCTCGAGATTCGGGTTGGCTAGAAAATAGGTGCGGGTGGTCTCTACGAAGATCTTCTTCGCGTTCCCAGGTGGCTTCTTCCTCGGTGTGGTGACTCCACAGAACCTTACAGAACTTGATGGTCTTGCTTCGGGTAACTCTGTTGGTAGTCTCGAGGATTCTGACAGGCTTCTCCTCGTAGGTCAGGTCACTGTCAAGTTGTATGGCCTCTAGGGGCACTGTGTCTCTCAAAGGAATATCACCCATCTCAGCATGGCATTTCTTCAGCTGGGAAATATGGAAAACATCATGAACTCCGGACAGTCCTTCCGGCAATTCCAGCTTGTATGCAACTTCGCCTCTACGTTCCAGAATTTTGTAGGGGCCTATGAATCTGGGTGCTAACTTTCCTTTAACACCAAGCCTCTTGATTCCTCGAAGTGGGGACACACGAAGATATGCTTGATCTCCCACTTCATATGTCACCTCCTTGTGTTTGTTATCATATAGCTCTTCTGCCGGGATTGAGCTACCTTGAGTCGGTCTCGAATCAGTTTGACCTTCTCTTCAGAATCTCTGATAAGATCGGGACCAAAAAGTTTTCGGTCTCCAACACCATCCCACATCAATGGTGTTCTGCACCTCCTTCCGTATAAAGCTTCGAAAGGGGCCATCTTCAGACTGGTCTGATAACTGTTGTTGTACGTGAACTCTGCATAAGGTAAGTTGTCATCCCAACTGGACCCATAGTCTAGCGCACAAGCTCTCAACATGTCCTCCAGAATCTGGTTGACTCTCTTAGTCTGTCCATCGGTCTGCGGATGAAAAGTTGTACTGAACTCCAGCCTTGTACCCAAAGTTTCATGTAGCTGATGCCAAAACTTTGAGGTAAATTGTGTTCCTCTATCTAACACGATACTCCTCGGAACTCCATGCAGACATACGATCATGGTCATATATATCTTGGCTAACTTAGCACTGGTATAGGTGGTCTTCACTGGAATGAAATGAGCCACCTTGGTCAAGCGATCGAACACTAGCCAGATGGAATCATATCCTGAACGGGTCCTTGGTAGTCCTATGATGAAGTCCATACCAAGCTTATCCCATTTCCACTCGGGTATCAGCAAAGGTTGGAGTAACCCTGTTGGTTTCTGATGTTCCGGCTTTACTCGCTCACAAACATCACATACTGCAACATGTTCAGCAATATCTTTCTTCATACCTGTCCACCAGTAACTTTCCTTCAAATCCAGGTACATCTTGGTGTTGCCTGGGTGTATCGAGTATGGTGAATCGTGGGCTTCTTGAAGTATCAACTTCCTGAGCTCTGGGTCATTGGGCACATAGATTCGGTTCTCAAACCATAGAGTACCTTGTTCATCTTCATGAAAGTCTTTAGCCTTTCCTTCCTTCATTCTCTGCTTTATCTCAGCTATCTCTTTGTCCGATTTCTGGGCTTCACGAATTCTTTCGGTCAAGGTGGACTGAATCTCTAGTGTGGCAACATATCCTTGTGGAACTATCTGTAACCGAAGTTCTCTGAGATCATTGGTTAACTCCTGGGGTAATCCTCCGGCTATGAGTGTGTTCACATAACTCTTCCGACTCAAAGCATCTACCACAACATTTGCCTTTCCTGGATGGTAATGCAATCTCATGTCATAGTCCTCGATTAACTCTAACCATCTCCTCTGTCGGAGGTTCAACTCCTTCTGCGTGAAGATATACTTCAGGCTCTTATGATCAGTGTACACATCACAACTATTTCCGATAAGAAAATGTCTCCAGGTCTTGAGTGCGTGCACTACGGCTGCTAGTTCCAAATCATGGGTGGCATAATTCGACTCATGGGGTCGTAGCTGTCTGGATGCATACGCTACAACTTTTCCCTCCTGCATGAGTTCTCCTCCAAGTCCTTGAGGTGATGCGTCACAATAAACCTGGAAGTCCTTCCAGATGTTTGGTAGTATCAACACTGGGGCGGTGACCAAACGTTTCTTCAACTCCTGGAAACTGGCCTCACATTCCTCAATCCATATATACTTAGACTCTTTCTTCAACAGCTCTGTCATGGGCTTGGCAATCTTTGAGAAATTCTCAATGAATCTCTGGTAATATCTGGCAAGTCCGAGAAAACTACGGATCTCCTTAACTGAGGTGGGTGACTTCCACTCAATGACTCCTTCAACCTTAGCGGGGTCTACTGCTATTCCTTCTCCGGAAATAATGTGTCCAAGGAATCCGACTTCCGTCAGCCAAAATTCACATTTACTGAACTTGGCATATAACTGATGCTCTCTAAGATTCTCTAGAACTAAACGCAAGTGTTCCTTGTGTTCTTCCTCGCTCTTGGAGAATATCAAAATGTCATCGATGAACACCACAACAAACTTGTCCAAATATTGCATAAACACTTTGTTCATCATATTCATGAAGTAGGCAGGAGCATTAGTCAAACCAAAGGACATGACTGTATACTCATATAAGCCATACCTGGTGGTGAAGGCTGTTTTGGGTATATCCTATTCATGAATCTTCAGTTGGTGATACCCTGATCGAAGATCGATCTTGGAGAATACTTTGGCGCCTACTAGCTGGTCAAAAAGGTCATTAATCATCGGCAGCGAGTACTTATTCTTGATAGTCACCTCGTTCAATGCACGATAATCGACCACCATCCTCAAGGTTTTATCTTTCTTCTCCACCAAAAGAACTGGGGCTCCCCAAGGTGATGAACTTGGGCGAATATATTCCTAATCCAATAGCTCCTTAATCTTCTTCTTGATTTCTACTAAATCATTTGCGGGCATCCGATAGGGTCTCTTGGAAATTGGGGCTGTTCCAGGTAGTAGCTCTATCAGAAACTCTGTCTCCCTATCTAGTGGCATGCCTGGTAATTCCTCCGGGAATACATCTGGAAAGTCTTGTACAACCAGCACTTCCTCCTGAACAACTCCTATGAGGGAATTTAATCGAGCACTCATCTGTGTGCGTCGGGATACATACTTAATCCTCTTGTTCTCCGGAGTGGTGAGTGAAATAGACTTGCTAGGGCAATCAAGGTTTCCTTCATACTTGGTCATCCAATCCATGCCTAGGATTACATCCAATCCCTGGGATTCTAATATGATGAGGTCGGTAGGAAAAACATGGTTTCCTATGTGGAGTTTCAGGGCGTGGCATCCTATCCCTACCATCATCATACCTCCTGGGGAATTGACCTTAATGGGCTGACTAAGGGTTCTGGTGGGTAAACCATAGTTTTCCACAACTACCCTTGATATGAATGAATGAGTTGCACAAGAATCAAAAGGTACCATAACTAGACGTGAATGCAATAAAAACTTACCAACCACAGTCTCGGGCTGATCATAGACTTCTTCCACATCAAGGTGGTTCACCTGAGCACGAGGAAAAGGATTTGGCTTCTTAGCTGTGGAGTTGTCGTTGTTGTTGCCGTTTCCATTTCCTTGCTTGTTTTGAGGGCATTCAATGGCATAGTGCCCTGTCTTCTGACACTTGAAACAGGTGATATGGTTCAGATCCTTCTGAGCTGGAGCGGGACGGTGTTGGTTGCCATTCCCACTTCCATTTCCATTCTTGAAGCTGCCATTGTTGGGACGATTATTCCCATTTCCTCCATGGTTATGGCCTCCATGGTTGTGCACGGGATGAGTGTGTCCTCCATACTTACTGGTCCCTGATCCGGTATTTCCTGAGTACGGGAAGTAGCGGGGCTTCTGATGAGCTCCAGAGGTAGACTTCCCCTGTGCATACTTCCTCTTGCGGTTCTCGATTTGCTGCTGCTTCCCCTCCAAGATGAGGGCCTTGTCTACCAGCTCCTGGTAGTTGCTGAAAGTAGCCACCATCAGCTGCACGCTCAACTCATCATTGAGTCCTTCCAAGATCTTCTCCTTTTTGGCTGCATCATCAGCCACATCTCCTGGTGCATAACGAGCCAACGTGCTGAAGCCATCCACGTACTGGGCCACGGAACAGTTCCCCTGGCGTAAGTTGCGAAACTCACGCTTCTTCAGACTCATGGCTCCAGCTGAGACATGAGTAGTGCAGAAAGCTTGCTTGAACTGCTCCCAAGTCACACCAGCAATGGGGTACGTGGTGGTGTAGTTCTCCCACCATGAAGTTGCTGGTCCTTCCAATTGATGGGCGGCAGAGCGCACTTTTTCAGCCTCAGTGCATCCTGCGGTGGTGAGTTCCCTCTCCATCTTGCGGAGCCAATCATCTACCACAATGGGCTCAGTGCTGCTGGAGAAAGTTGGGGGATTCAGTCTCAGAAAACGGGTGAGGCTGTCGCCTTGAGGTGGAGGGTGGTTGTTGTGATTGTTGGTCTGGTTCTGAATCAACAGTTCCATCAGTGCGTTCTGCTGCTGGAGAAGTTGGGTGAGTTCTGACGGGAAAGTGAAGTCGGGCTCACGTTGCGGAGGCATCTTGCTATTTTCAGAGGGGTGAGAATTAGAATAGAACAATGACCTAAAAGGAAATTCACTACCCATATGCAATGCAACAAACATATCACACCAAACACTCATTCATTTATTCAATTCAAGGTTCAAACATCGAGATACAAATCTCCAAATCAAACTAAGCATCGACCTACGCTTTAACGACGAAAATGAAGATACATGGGGGCATAACTAAAGTTCTCCTCAAAAGTACATGGTGAAGTGGCCTCCTCCGGTGGTGCTCTCCTCATAGTCATCATCGTTGCTGATCAAGGGAGCCATGTCTCCTTCTGGATGAAGATTTTCACCCATGTCCATCTGTTCCTCCAGAGTTGCAATGCGAGTGTTCAGCTTATCGATCCTCTCTAAGAAATCCTTCACTTCATACTCATGCTCGTACTGGGCTTCCCATAGGTCAGCTTCGAGGTCAATCTCGCGGTTCATCAGCCTCTTGACTGTCTTAGTGTCGGCACGTACCCGAAGCTCCAAGGTCCTGATGTGCGTCCCAAAGTCTGGATATAGGAAATGGTGGTGTCTTCAGTGGTAGTGGTTATGATATTTCCATTGGCATCCCTGCGACAAACCACGCTGAGTCCTGGTGAAATGGTTCCACCTCTGTATTCCTCCTAAATACGTCCAAGGGCACGATGAATTGCCATGTCTCTTCCAAGTATCCAGTTGGGTGCCACAAACTTGAAGTCGATGGGTTCCTTACGATTTCCAAAGGTCTTCCCGGGGATGTGCACCTCGATCCTGTAGCGTCCATCTTGTGGAAAAGACATGATAGGAGTCCCGGTGATGCTCGGCAAAGCAATCCTTACGTCCCTGACGATCCTCATCAGCTCCTTGCCAAAGGGCATCGTTGCGTCAGGCTGACAAAACTCCATGATCAAAACTGGGATGAAGGTGGCCATCTATAAATTTTGAAATAAATCGGAGGGAAGTTAGAAACGAGTAGATGAGAGTATAAGAATTTTAAATACAAAAGAGAAATAAATCCTAAGGCTTTTCCAATCCTAGAGGTTACGTCCTACGGTCAGCGTGTGCTCTGATACCATTTCTGTAGCGACCCGACCTGAAAGGTCGAATCTCTGGTGTTTCCGTACCATCCCAAGATCATGCTGGTACACAAACGATACATCAATGTATATATCAAAGGGAAATCACACATCATTAATTAATCAAAATCTCATATCGAGTCCTTTATTACAATAAGGATTACAATAAAGTGGCTAAAGGCCAACTCATCAGATAAACTAAACCAAAAACTTGCGGAAGCTCCATAGGTAGTTGAGTCCATCTGACTCCAAGGGCATCTCACCGAGCGTAGAGCGTATCCTCACTCCTGGTCGGAAAAGTACTTTGCAACATGATACGTTGCGGCCGTATAGGTCATCATATTGAATATGCCGGCAATGTCGCAAAAGAGGGGGTAAAGTAATCATCTAGTATATACGCATATATGGCAGGTGGGGTTAGTAAGTTTTTGCATAAAGCCAATTTTTCCTACAATAAGAGAGGGCAAAGGCATAATTACTACAATGTTGGTTGATTAATGAGATGGTTCCACCAACCAATTCTCATACCCAAGCTGACATTAAAAATACCCACATCAAATGTAATTTATGGTGTTGAGAGTTCCAGATAGTTTCAGTTCCTTTGGCTCAAACTGTGCATGACCGTGGACACGGCTAATCGATTAGGTTTGGGTACTCTGCAAAGTTTTTCACACGTTCCCACAAGATTTGATCGCCTCCATTGGATTTTCTCGCACTTCATGGTGTTTGAGAAACGGATGACCAAAACATGGTCTTCTAAAGGGTTTCCCCGAGACTGTGTCGGTGCCCATCCTTTCCTACCGTTCTTCTACATCTCGTAGCACCGCCTGTCCAGGGTCACCACAATATCCAACCAAGCTAGATCCCATAATGTCTTGTGGCTGTGGAGGTAAGCCTTGGATCTTGAAGCATCCATCCATCTCTTTGTGCCTGGGTGGACCTTTCCGCATGAATACTGGCACTTCTCCAGCATCATCTAGGCTAACCACTGGTTTCTCCAGGGCGCCGTTCAACCATCATCCACCCAGAGGTATGTTGAAAACTCGGAGTCTTAAAGACTTGATCATCATGTAGGTCTTGAAGTTATTAACTCACAACTCTCATGAATCACACTACCAACCCCGTCTACTAATAGCAATAGGAAAAATTTAAATCAACGTTTCCCGGGGCCAATGTGTCAAAGGGTTGAGGGGTACCTACCACATGATACTACAACAAGTAACCAACTTTCCAATTTACCTACTTTGCATGCAATTGGGGTGATGTAAGAACTAATGCAATAAAACTTAGGTATACATGGTCAAAGTGACTTGCCTTGCTGACGATCCTCGTAATCAAGTGACTCTAGATAACAAGCTTCACACTCCGAATGATCTAACGAATCAAACAAGAGCACACCATAATCATAAACACAATACAATTCATTCAACAGCAAGGTAAACAAATGCTTCAAACAAAAGCACAATCAAAAGAAGAATCGCTTAAAGTATAGGACTATAAAAATATTGGTGTCAAAATCCCTACTAAGACATACAAGTCAAAAATTTGTTTTGAACAACTAGACATTTAGATAACAGAAAAGTAAAATACAAAATTTTATTTGAAAACAGAAGTATTTCATAAAAGTATTGTGCTAAAAGAATTACTATTAAACCTTTTTTTCTAAACAATATAAATGGCGAAAACAAGATGTACCTATTCAAACTAGAGCCCAAAACAATTTGAAAAACAAATTTTATTAACAGAAAAAATACACCTAATGTTGAATCAACAAAACCTACTGAAATCTAAAAACAAAAGTTAAACTAATTCAGGTTCAAATTAATTAAAAGTCGATTTAATTAAAATCTATTAAGAACTAAACAGATTTTGTTTTTGTTAAAAATAGTAACCAAATTCATCCTAAAAATTCTCAAACTCTGTAGAATGATAGGTTTAACTAATACAAAATATTGGCAAAAAGATTCACTCAAAAATATATTTTTAAACTCTAGTTATACAAATTTTAGTAATTTAAACAAATTTGATTAGATTCAAAATTTAAAGTTCAAATTTGAAATCTAAGCATACAGACATAAACTACATCAAATTTGTGAACTAATGCAAAAGGAATCAAATAAAACCACCAAATATTTTAAAAGATATGATAAAAACAAAAACAGAATACATTCTGTTTTCTAAAACAGAAAAGAAAAAGAAAAACTTCCTATCGATCGGACAGGGTCTACGTGGCATGCTGTGATTGGCCGTGAGGGCGTGCGCGTGAGATCTAATGAGCGGATGACCGACAACTAAAGCATACCGATTCGGTTATTAAACAGATCTAATCTCGCGCGTTGACTACGGATCCGACGGCTACGGGTGGAGGTGGAGGCTTACAGAGAGGGGGTCGGGGTCTCTGGCGAGGTTAACGGCGGCCGATGGTCGGAGATGCTCGGGGACGATGGTGCAGTGGTCGGGGGCGGCGTCCTAAGGCTTCAAACAGCGGCGGCGAGGCTCCGGCGTCGATTGGTGGCGTCGGAGGGGGCTGGGGGTGAGTGTGGCGACAGGCACGAGCTCGGGGACGTTCGGTTGGGTGCCGGACTCTGGTGAGGGCTGGGGCAACGCTCCGGCGAGAGAAAAGAGGGTTTCGGGTGTGGAATTAATAGCGTAGGGTCGGGGCTTTATATAGGGGCGATGCGGTGGTCGGGGAGGGCACGAGGGGCGAGATCCACGGAGAGGGATCTCCGACGACTGTGGTCGGGCGTGGGGAAGGGGATGACCGCGCTAACGCCGCGGTCGAGCGGTGGGTCCCACGCATCAGTGAGGGTGGGGGCGTGGTTAGCGCGTCGGTGGCCGACCCGGAGTGGTTTCGGGAATTAAAGCCCGTGGGCCGGCCCGGTTCGGTTTAAATACTTTCCTTTTCTATTTCTAGCGCAGTAAAAACTCTTTTAATGCAATCAAAACATTTCCAAACATAGGAAATATATATATCAAAATGATCAGGAGAATTAATGCTATTTAATGAACATTTTTTCCTCTGTCATATTGAATATTTTTTAATTTTATTTTCAGGAAATGCATAATTGATTTTAAATCCTTTTGAGATAAACTTTCAAATAACTCCCTGGTTTTATTGCTCAAATATTTCACCAAGATGCCCCTGGTGTGGAGTGTCATGTTACTCCCCTCTTTCTTTGAACATTTCCAAAGGTTTTCAAATAGGTGAAACAAATACATGGGAAAATAGAAATGGCTTTTCAGAAATCAAAAGAAGCACTTCAAAAAATTCATTACATTCCAACAAAATGATGATGATGCATAGCTATATTTCATAACATTCCAAAATGAAATTTTGGGATGTTACATATGTTGTATTACCGAGTGGGCCCTGAGATACCTCTCTGTCACACGGAGTAACAAATCCCAGTCTTGATCCATGCCAACCCAACAGACACCCTCGAAGATACCTGTAGAGCACCTTTATAGTCACCCAGTTACGTTGCAACGTTTGATACACACAAGGTACTCCTCCAGTGTCAGTGAGTTGCATGATCTTATGGTCATAAGAACATATACTTGACATGCAGAAAACAGTAGCAATAAACTGACACGATCATATGCTACGTTTGTAGTTTGGGTCTTGTCCATCACTTCATTCTCCTAATGATGTGATCCCGTTACCAAATGACATCTCATGTCCATGACTAGGAAACCATAGCCATCTTTGATCAACGAGCTAGTCTATTAGAGGCATACTAGGGACATGGTGTTGTCTATGTATCCACACATGTATGTGAGTTTTCGATCAACACAATTATAGCATGGATAATAAACGATTATCATGAACAAGGAAATATGATAATAACTAATTGATTATTGCCTCTAGGGCATATTTCCAACGTCATGTGCATTGAGCATTTCAGATACCTCAGGTCTAGGCACAAGACGATTGAGTGCCCCTCGGAACCTCTTGAAGACGGTTGTTCTCTACGTTTCCTTTCAGTGCATTTGAGTCGTAGGAAGGCCGTACTATTAAGAGGGGGTCCGCTTCGGAAAGGTCTGGGTGGAATCAACACGTACACATCTATTCCTTTGCACCACCTTTCCCTCTCTTCAATGGAGCCCCAACTCGTTTTTCCTTCACTGTGCAAAAGGAAAGCTTGCTGGGTGTTTGTGTTCAGTGGTCTGCGGTAGTACCGCTCAAAGGAGCGGTAGTACCGCAGGTGCCAGCGGTAGTACCGCTCGGTGGAGCGGTAGTACCGCTATCTCCTGCCCTAGCCCCTACACCTGCGGTAGTAGGCACGAATGTAATTTTTTACATCCGCCCTACTATGGTAGTATCGTGATTCATGTCCGGTACTACCGTGCCGGACTTTTTCACAGAGTTTCCCTCTGCGGAGGTAGACACGGAAGTAATTTTTTTACTTCCATGCACCTCCAGTGGCTGCCTCTACCAATCGTGCGGCAGTACCGCACGGGCTCGCGGTAGTACCGCTCCGGCAGTTCAACCGCTTGTTGTCCTGTGCAAACGGCCAGAGCCAGTCACTCCCGCATGAGCGGTAGTACCGCACGAGGCTGCGGGAGTACTGCAAGCCGTCATGGTAGTACCGTGGCTATTGCGGTAGTACCGCGATGCGCGGGGCTGAGGGAGTGGATAACGGTTGGATCTTGTCCCCCACTATAAAAGGGAGGTCTTCTTCCCAAAGAAGCTTACCTCTTCCTTCCCAAACTCCATTGTTGATCCAAGCTCCATTTTAGCCCGATCTCTCTCCCTAGCCAATCAATCTTGGTGATTTCCTAGGGATAGGTTGAGAAGACCCCGATCTACACTTCCACCAAGAGAAATTTTATTCCCCCCCACTAATCCCTTGCGGATCTTGTTACTCTTGGGTGTTTGAGCACCCTAGACGGTTGAGGTCACCTTGGAGCCACATTCCATTGTGGTGAAGCTTCGGGGTGTCGTTGGGAGCCTCCAATTCAGTTGTGGAGATTGCCCCAACCTTGTTTGTAAAGGGTCGGTCGTCGCCTTCAAGGGCACCAATAGTGGAATCACGGCATCTCGCATTGTGTGAGGGCGTGAGGAGAATATGGTGGACCTAGTGGCTTCTTGGGGAGCATTGTGCCTCCACACCGCTCCAACGGAGACGTACTTCCCCATAAGGGAAGGAACTCCGGTAACACATCCTCATCTCCATCGGCTCCACTTTTGGTTATCTCGCATCTTTACTTCTTGCAAGCTTTTATTGGGTTATATCCCTTGCTTGCTTGTGTACTTGTTGTGGTTAGCATCATAAAGGTTATTCACCTAGTTGCACATCTAGCTAACTTATTTGATGCTAAGCCTAAATTGTTAAGGAAAAGTTAAAAAGTGTTAGTTGCCTATTCACCCCCCTCTAGTCAACCATATCAATCCTCTCAAAAACAAACTATATTGAGGATTCAAAGATTGCAAAAAGGATCGTATGGCACAAATACATATGATACGTCTCCAACGTATGTACTTTTCCAAACTCTTTTGCCCTTGTTTTGGACTCTAATTTGCATGATTTGAATGGAACTAACCCGGACTGACGTTGTTTTCAGCAGAATTTCCTTGCTGTTATTTTTGCGCAGAAATAGAAGTTCTCGGATTGAGCTGAAAATTTATGGAGAATACTTTTGGAATTAATAAAAATATTGGCGAAAGAATCAACTACAGGGGCCCACCACCTGGCCACAAGCCCGGGGGTGCGCCCACCCCCTAGGGCGCGCCCTTGTGGCTTGTAGGCCCCCTATCGCTCCTCCGACCTCATTTCCACTTCTATAGAGAAGAGTTCACCGCGTTTGACGATACGGAGCTGCCGCCACCTCCTGTTCTTCCTCGGGAGACCAGATCTAGAGTCCGTTTTGGGCTCCGAAGAGGGGAAATCGACGCCTTCGTCATCACCAACCATCCTTCATCACCAATTCCATGATGCTCTCCGCCATTCGTGAGTAATTCCATTGTAGGCTTGCTGGACGGTGATGGGTTGGATGAGATTTATCATCTAATCGAGTTAGTTTTATTAGGGTTTGATCCCTAGTATCCACTATGTTCTGAGATTGATGTTGCTATGACTTTGCTATGCTTAATGCTTGTCACTAGGGCCCGAGTGCCATGATTTCAGATCTGAACCTATTATGTTTTCATCAATATATATGTGTTCTTGATCCTATCTTGCAAGTTGTAGATACCTATTACGAGTTATGATCCGCATCCCCCAGGGTGACAATAGCTGGGATTCTTTCCGATGATTACCGTAGTTTGAGGAGTTCATGTATTCACTAAGTGCTAATGCTTTGGTCCGGTTCTCTATTAAAAGGAGGCCTTATATCCCTTAGTTTTCATTAGGACCCCGCTGCCACGGGAGGGAAGGACAAAAGATGTCATTTAAGTTCTTTTCCATAAGCATGTATGACTATATATGGAATACATGCCTACATTACATTGATGAATTGGAGCTAGTTTTGTGTCACCCTATTTTATAACCGTTGCATGATGAATGCCATCCGACATAATTATCCATCACTGATCCATTGTCTACGAGCTTATCACATATTGATCTTTGCTAAGATACTTTTCCGTTGCTACTATTACAACTACAAACTGCTACTATCACTTTGCCACCTTTATCGTTACTTCCATATTACTTTGCTACTGAATACTTTGCTGCAGATATTAAGTCTTTCAGGTATGGTTGAATTGATAACTCAACTACTAATACTTGAGAATATTCTTTGGCTCCCCTTGCGTCGAATCAATAAATTTGGGTTGAATACTCTACCTCGAAAACTGTTGCGATCCCCTATACTTGTGGGTTATCAAGACCTTTTTCTGGCTCTGTTGCCGGTGAGGGTAGGACAAAAGATGTCCTGCAAGTTCTTTTCCATAAGCACGTATGACTATATATGGAATACATGCCTACATTACATTGATGAATTGGAGCTAGTTCTATGTCACCCTATTTTATAACCGTTGCATGATGAATGCCATCCGACATAACTATCCATCACTGATCCGTTGCCTATGAGCTTATCACATATTGATCTTTGCTAAGTTAATTTTCCGTTGCTACTGTTACAATCACTACAAACTGCTACTATCACTTTGCCACCGTTATCGTTACTTCCATATTTCTTTGCTACTGAATACTTTGTTGCAGATATTAAGTCTTTCATGTGTGGTTGAATTGACAACTCAGCTGCTAGTACTCGAGAATATTCTTTGGCTCCCATCGATAAATTTGGGTTGAATACTCTACCCTCGAAAACTGTTGCGATCCCCTATAATTGTGGGTTATCAAGACCTTTTTCTCGCGCCGTTGCCGAGGAACATAGCTCTATTCTCTGAGTCACTTGGGATATATATATCTGTTGATCACTATGAAGAATCTGAAAGATGCTAAGACTAAGATTTACCCATCAACTACGAGGACAGGTAAGGAACTGCCATCTAGCTCTGCACTTGATTCACCTTTTGTTATGAGTAAATTTGCGAAACCACCACCTGCTAGTAATTCTGATATGTCGCAAGTAATTGATGATGCTACTTCTGCTATGCATGATGCTTATGATGATACCTTGCTTGATACCACTATGCCACTGGGTGAATTCCTTGATGAACACATTGTTAGAGTCAATACTGAAACTGATGATATCTCTGAATCTGATAAATTATTGAAACAGAACACTATGAGACACCTGCTAGGTATAGCTCTCCTAGATATGAATTGCCTGATATACCTGAGGGTTATGTTATGTAATGAGAGGTAGCTAGGGACTTTCTTGCTTGTAAGGATAGAGATGATCTTAAGAAATTGCTTCGCAAGTGGAAGGAAAAATCTTTGAATGCTAGAATGCAAATATGATACTAAGTTTGCTACTTCACCTATCTTTGTTACTGATAAGGATTATGAATTCTCTGTCGATCCTGAGTTAATTACTTTGGTTGAATTTGATCCTTTCCATGGTTATGAATGTGAAACTGTTGTGGCACATCTTACCAAATTGAATGATATAGCTACCCTATTTACTCATGAGGAAAAAATTCGCTATTACTATATTCTTAAGTTGTTTCCTCTTCTCACTAAAGGGTGATGCTAAGATATGGTTTAATTCTCTTGCTTCTGGTTGCGTGCGTAGTCCCCAGGATATGATTTATTACTTCTCTGAAAAATATTTTCCTGCCCATAAGAAACAAGCTACCTTGCAAGAAATATTTAACTTTGTGCAAATTGAAGAAGCGAGTCTCCCACAAGCTTGGGGGAGGCTTCTCTAGTTACTTAATGTGATCATCCTCTCAAGAAAAACAAAATACTTGATATCTTTTATAATGGACTAACCGATGCTTCTAGGGACCACCCAGATAGTTGTGATGGTTGTGTTTTTAGGGAACGAACTGTTGAACAAGCCGAGCTGCTATTGAACAATATATTGAGCAATGATAATGATTGTACTATTCCCTAGCCACATCCAAAGCCAACTCCGAAGAAAAGAGGTATTGTATTTCTCAGTCCTGAAGATATGCAAGAGGCAAAGAAATCTATGAAATAAAAAGGTATTAAAGCTGAAGATGTTAACAATCTACCACCTATTGAAGAAATACATGGTCTTGATAACCCAACACAGGTAGTAGAGGTAATTTCTCTTCATAGATTTGATGAAGGAGATATTCCTTATAATAAGCCTACTGGCTAATGCTTGGATGAATTTTATAACTTTGTAGTCAAGTGATGTCGCTTGAAGCTACGTCGGTATTTCCCCAAAGAGGAAGGGATGATGCAGCATAGCAGCGGTAGGTATTTCTCTTAGATATGAAACCAAGGTTATCGAACCAGTAGGAGAACCAAGCAACACAACATAAACAGCCCCTGCACACAAATAAAAAATACTTGCAACCCAACGTGTTAAAGGGGTTGTTAATCCCTTTCGGGTAACGGCGCCAGAAAGGCATGTGGATGGGAGAAAGTTGTAAATGTTGATAGATCGAACACCAAATAAAATAAAGTGCATCAAGGTATTTTGGGTTTTTTGGAAATATAGATCTGAAAATAAATGCAAGAGAAAAGTAGATCGCAAAGGCAAATAATATGAGAAAGAGACCCGGGGGCCATAGGTTTCACTAGTGGCTTCTCTCGAGAAAAATAGCAAACGATGGGTGAACAAATTACTGTTGGGCAATTGATAGAACTTCAAATACTCATGAAGATATCCAGGCAATGATCATTACATAGGCATCACGTCCAAGATTAGTAGACTGACTCCTGCCTGCATCTACTACTATTACTCCACACATCGACCGCTATCCAGCATGTATCTAGTGTATTAAGTTCATGGAGAAATGGAGTAATGCAATAAGAATGATGACATGATGTAGACAAGATCTATCTATGTAGAGATAGACCCCATCATTTTATCCTTAGTAGCAACGATACATACGTGTCGTTTCCCTTTCTGTCACTGGGGCCAAGCACCGTAAGATCGAACACACTACAAAGCACCTCTTCCTATTGCAAGATAAATAGATCAAATTGGCCAACAAAAACCAAATATAGGAGAAGAAATATGAGGCTATAAGCAATCATGCATATAAGAGATCAAAGAAACTCAAATAACTTTCATGGATGTAAAAGATAGATCTGATCATAAACTCAAAGTTCATCAACCCAACAAACACATCGCAAAAGAGTTACATCATATGGATCTCCAAGAGACCATTGTATTGAGAATCCAGCGAGAGAGAGAAAGCCATCTAGCTACTAACTATGGACCCGAAGGTCTACAAAGAACTACTCACGCATCATCGGAGAGGCACCAATGGAGGTGGTGAACCCCATCCAAGATGGTGTATAGATTAGATCTTGTGGTTTTGGACTCTGTGGCGGTTGGATGAATATTTCGTCTATCGCTCTAGGGTTTCTAGAATATTGGGGTATTTATAGAGCAAAGAGGCGGTCCGGGGGCACCCGAGGTGGGCACAACCCACCAAGGCGTGCATGGGCCTCCTGGCACGCCCTGGTGGGTTGTGCCTCCCTCGGGGCACCTCCTAGGCACAGCCAGGGCCCGTTGTGTTCCTTCTGGCCCATAAAAAATCATCGTGAAGTTTCGTGGCATTTGGACTTCATCTGGTATTGATTTTCTGCGATGTAAAAAACATGGAAAAAACAGCAACTGGCACTTGGCACTATGTCAATAGGTTAGTACCAAAAAATGATATAAAATGACTATAAAATGATTATAAAACATCCAAGATTGATAATATAACTGTTGGAAATATGCCCTAGAGGCAATAATAAAATTTTTATTATTGTATTTCCTAGTTCATGATAATTGTCTATTGTTCATGCTATAATTGTGTTAACCGGAAACCGTAATACATGTGTGAATACATAGACCACAACATGTCCCTAGTGAGCCTCTAGTTGACTAGCTCGTTGATCAATAGATGGTCATGGTTTCATAACCATGGACATTGGATGTCGTTGATAACGGGATCACATCATTAGGAGAATGATGTGATGGACAAGACCCAATCCTAAGCATACCACAAGATCATGTAGTTCATTTGCTAAAGCTTCTCAATGTCAAGTATCGTTTCCTTAGACCATGAGATTCTGCAACTCCCGGATACCGTAGGAATGCTTTGGTGTGCCAAATGTCACAACATAACTGGGTGGCTATAAAGGTGCACTACGGGTATCTCCGAAAGTGTCTGTTGGGTTGGCACGAATCGAGACTGGGATTTGTCACTCCGTGTGACGGAGAGGTATCTCTGGGCCCACTCGGTAAGACATCATCACAATGAGCTCAATATGACTAGGAGTTAGTCACGGGATGATGTACTACGGAACAAGTAAAGAGACTTGCCGGTAACGAGATTGAACAAGGTATAGATATGGACGATCGAATCTCGGGCAAGTATCATACCGATAGACAAAGGGATTTGTATACGAGATTGATTGAATCCCCTACATCATGGTTCATCCGATGAGATCATCGTGGAGCATGTGGCCAACATGGGTATCTAGATACCGATGTTGGTTATTGAACGGAGAGGTGTCTCGGTCATGTCTACATGTCTCCCGAACCCGTAGGATCTACACACTTAAGGTTCGATTACGCTAGGGTTATAGGGAAATGGTATACGTGATTATCGAAAGTTGTTCAGAGTCCCGGATGAGACCCCGTACGTAACGAGGAGATCCGTAATGGTACGGAGGTAAACATTGATATATAGGAAGTCCAGTTTTGGTCACAGGAAAGTTTTCGAGCTCATCGGTAGTGTACCGGGAGTGCCGGGAGGGTGCCGGAGGACCCCCGGGAGGGGTGTGACGCCCAAAGGACTTCGTGGGCCCTTAGAGGAGGTGTGCCAGCCCTTATTGGTCTGGCCAAGACCTTCTAGAAAGGCCCATGCGGCTGGAGATAAGAGATAGGGCTGAAAAAGGTTTAAAAGGAGGAGATCCACCTCCCTTGTGGGAGGTGGACTCTCCCCCTAGTTCGGCCGAAGCTCTCCTCCTTGGAGGAGGGGCCAAGGCAGACCTCCCTCTCCCTCCTCCTATATATATGCAAGGGTTTGGGCTGATTTGAGACACGACTTCTTTCCCTCTCGATGCAGCCCTACCCTTCCTCTTCCTCGTTCCCCGTAGCGCTTGGCGAAGCCCTGCCGGAGTTCACGTAGCTCCACCGTCACCACGCCGTCGTGCTGCCGGAGCTCTCCCTGAACCTCTCCTTCCTCCTTGCTGGATCAAGGCGTAGGAGACGTCATCGGGCTGCGCATGTGTTGAACGTGGAGGCGCCGTTGTTCGGCGCTGAGATCGGAATCCACCGCGATCTGAATCGCTGCGAGTACGACTCCACCAACCGCGTTCTTGTAACGCTTCCGCTTAGCGATATTCAAAGGTATGAAGATGCAATCTATCCCCACTCGTTGCTGGTTTCTCCATGGATAGATCTTGGTGATCGTAGGAATTTTTTTGATTTACTACTACGTCTCCCAACAGTGGTATCAGAGCTAGGTCTATGCGTAGAATCTATGCACGAGTAGAACACAAGTTGTTGTGGGCGTCGATTTTGTTAATTTTCTTACCACTACTAGTCTTATCTTGATTCGGCGGTATTGTGGGATGAAGCGTCCTGGACCAACTTTACACGTACGCTTACGTGAGACTGGTTCCACCGCCTGACATGCACTTGTTGCATAAGGTGGCTAGCGGGTGTCTGTCTCTCCCACCTTATTCGGATTGGATTCGATGAAGGGTCCTTATGAAGGGTAAATAGCAATTGGCATATCACGTTGTGGTTTTGGCGTAGGTAAGAAACGTTCTTGCTAGTAACCTATAGTAGCCACGTAAAAACTTGCAACTACAAATTAGAGGACGTCTAACTTGTTTTTGCAGCATATGCCTTGTGATGTGATATGGCCAAAGGATGTGATGTGATGCATTGTGATGTATGAGATTGATCATTTTCTTGTAATAGGATTCACGACTTGCATGTCGATGAGTATGACAACCGGCAGGAGCCATAGGAGTTGTCTTGTTTTATTGTATGACCTGCGTGTCAATCATAAACGCCATGTAATTACTTTACTTTATTTCTAAACGTTAGCCATAGTAGTAGAAGTAATAGTTGGTGAGACAACTTCATGAAGACACAATGATGGAGATCATGGTGTCATGCCGGTGACAGTGATGATCATGGTGCCCCGAAGATGGAGATCAAAGGAGCAAGATGATATTGGCCATATCATGTCACTATTGATTGCATGTGATGTTTATCATGTTTACATATTATTTTCTTAGAACGACGGTAGTAAATAAGATGATCTCTCAATAAAAGTTCAAGAAAAGTGTTCACCCTAACTGTGCACCGTTGCTAAGGATCGTTGTTCCGAAGCACCATGTGATGATCGGGTGTGATAGGCTCTAATGTTCGCATACAACGGGTGTAAGCCAGATTTACACACGCGGAACACTTAGGTTGACTTGACGAGCCTAGCATGTACAGACATGGCCTCGAAACATGGAAGACCGAAAGGTCGAACATGAGTCGTATAGAAGATACGATCAACATGGAGATGTTCACCATGGATGACTAGTCCGTCTCACGTGATGATCGGACACGGGCTAGTTGACATGGATCATGTGTCACTTGGATGACTAGAGAGATGTCTATCTAAGTGGGAGTTCATTAAATAATTTGATTATGTGAACTTAATTATCATGAACTTAGTCTAAAATTATCTTTACAATCTATATTGTAGATCGAATGGCCAACGCGAATGTCACCCTGAATTTCAACGCGTTCCTAGAGAAAACCAAGCGGAAAGATGATGGAAGCAACTATGCGGACTGGGTCCGTGGCTTGAGGATCATCCTCATAGCTTCCAAGAAATTGTATGTCCTTGATACACCACTAGGTGACCCACCCCTTCTCCCAACAGAGCAAGACGTTGCGAACACTTGGCATTCTCGCTACGATGATTACTCCCTTGTTTAGTGCGGTATGCTTTACAGTTTAGAACCGGGGCTCCAAAAGTGTTTTGAGCAACACGGAGCATATGAGATGTTCCAAGAGATGAAACTGGTTTTCCAAGCTCATGCCCGGGTCGAGAGATATGACGTCTCCGACAAGTTCTTCAGCTGTAAGATGGAGGAGAATAGTTCTGTCAGTGAGCACATCCTCAAGATGTCTGGGCTACACAACCGCTTGACTCAGCTGGGAGTTAATATCCCGGATGACCCAGTCATTGACAGAATCCTCCAGTCACTTCCACCTAGCTACAAAAGCTTTGTGATGAGCTACAACATGCAGGGGATGGAGAAGTCCATTCCTGAGTTATACTCGATGCTGAAATCAACGGAGGTCGAGATCAAAAAGGAGCATCAAGTGTTGATGGTCAATAATACCACTAGTTTCAAGAAAGGCAAGGGTAAGAAGAACTTCAAGAAGGACGGCAAAGCTGTTGTCACACCCGGTAAGCAAGTTGCCGGGAAGAAGAAGAACAAGAATGGACCCAAGCCTGAGACTGAGTGTTTTTATTGCAAGGGTATCGGTCACTAGAAGCGGAACTGCCCCAAGTACTTAGCGGATAAGAAGGACGGCAACATTAAAGGTATATGTGATATACTTGTTATTGATGTGTACCTAACCAGCGCTCGTAGTAGCTCCTGGGTATTTGATACCGGTGCAGTTTCTCACATTTGTAACTCCAAGCAGGAGCTGCGGAATAAGCGGAGGCTGGCAAAGGACGAGGTGACGATGCGCGTCGGGAATGGTTCCATGGTCGATGTGATCGCCGTCGGCACGCTACCTCTACATCTACCTTCGGGATTAGTGTTAAACCTTAATAATTGTTACTTAGTACCAGCTTTGAGCATGAACATTGTATCTGGATCTCGCTTGATGCGAGATGGCTACTCATTTAAATCTAAGAATAATGGTTGTTCTATTTACATGAGAGAGATGTTTTATGGTCATGCCCCGCTGGTCAATGGTTTATTTTTGATGAATCTCGAACGTGATGTTACACATGCCCATAGTGTGAGTACCAAAAAGTGTAAGGTTGATAACGGTAGTCCCACTTACATGTGGCACTGCCGCCTTGGTCATATATTCAACTGACTTGTTGGAAATAATACATATCGATGTATGCGGTCAATGAGTGTCGAGGCTCGTGGTGGCTACCGTTATGTTCTCACCCTCACTGATGACTTGAGTAGATATGGGTATGTCTACTTAATGAAACATAAGTCTGAAACTTTTGAAAGGTTCAAGGAATTTCAGAATGAGGTAGAGAATCAACGTGACAGGAAAATAAAGTGCCTACGATCTGATCGTGGCGGAGAATATTGAAGTCACGAGTTTGGCACGCACCTAAGGAAATGTGGAATTGTTTCACAACTCACGCCGCCTGGCACACCTCAGTGAAATGGTGTGTCTGAACATCGTAATCGCACTCTATTGGATATGGTACAATCTATGATGTCTCTTACCGACTTACCGCTATCGTTTTGGTGATATGCATTAGAGACTGCCGCATTCACTTTAAATAGGGCACCGTCAAAATCCGTTGAGACGACACCGTATGAATTGTGGTTTGGAAAGAAACCTAAGTTGTCGTTTCTAAAAGTTTGGGGATGCGATGCTTATGTGAAGAAACTTCAACCTAAGAAGCTCGAACCCAAAGCGGAAAAGTGCGTCTTCATAGGATATCCCAAAGAGACTATTGGGTATACCTTCTACCTACGATCCGAGGGCAAAGTCTTTGTTGCCAAGAATGGATCCTTTCTCGAGAAGGAGTTTCTCTCGAAAGAAGTGAGTGGGAGGAAAATAGAACTTGATGAGGTAATTGTACCTCCACTCGAACCGGAGAGTAGCACAACACAGGAAGTTGTTTCTGTGGAGCCTACACCGGCTGGAGAGGAAGTTAATGATGATGATCATGAAACTTCAGATCAAGTTACTATTGAACGTCGAAGGTCCACTAGGACACGTTCCACACCAGAGTGGTACGGCAACCCTGTCCTGGAGATCATGTTGTTGGACAACGGTGAACCTTCGAACTATGAAGAAGCGATGGCGGGCCTGGATTCCAACAAATGGCTTGAAGCCATGAAATCCGAGATAGGATCCATGTATGAGAACAAAGTGTGGACTTTGGTGGACTTGCCTGATGATAAGCGAGCCATTGTAAATAAATGGATCTTTAAGAAGAAGACTGACGCGGATGGTAATGTGACCGTCTATAAGGCTCGGCTTGTCGCTAAGGGTTATCGACAAGTTCAAGGAGTTGACTACGATGAGACTTTCTCACCCGTAGCGATGCTGAAGTCTGTCCGAATCATGTTAGCAATTGCCGCATTTTATGATTATGAGATCTGGCAAATGGACGTCAAAACGGCATTCCTTAATGGCTTCCTCAAGGAAGAATTGTATATGATGCAGCCGGAAGGTTTTGTCGATCCTAAAGATGCTAACAAGGTATGCAAGCTCCAGCGCTCCATCTATGGGCTGGTGCAAGCATCTCGGAGTTGGAACATTCGCTTTAATGAAGTGATTAAAGCGTTTGGGTTTGTATAGGTTTATGGAGAACCTTGTATTTACAAGAAAGTGAGTGGGAGCTCTATAGCATTTCTCGTATTATATGTGGATGACAAACTGATAATGGGAAATGATATAGAACTGTTGGAAAGTGTAAAGGCCTACTTGAATAAGTGTTTTTCAATGAAGGACCTTGGAGAAGCTGCTTACATATTAGGTATTAAGATCTATAGAGATAGATCGAGACGCCTCATAGGTCTTTCACAAAGCACATACCTTGAAAAGATATTGAAGAAGTTCAATATGGATCAGTCCAAGAAGGGGTTCTTGCCTGTGTTACAAGGTGTGAGATTGAGTACTACTCAATGCCCGACCACGGCAAAGGATAGAGAAGAGATGAGTATCATCCCCTATGCTTCAGACATAGGCTCTATTATGTATGCCATGCTGTGTACCAGACCTAATGTGAACCTTGCCATCAGTTTGGTAGGGAGGTACCAAAGTGATCCTGGAGCGGAACACTAGACAACGGTCAAGAATATCCTGAAGTACCTGAAAAGGACAAAGGACATGTTTCTCGTATATGGAGGTGCCGAAGAGCTCGTCGTAAAGGGTTACGTTGATGCTAGCTTCGACATAGATCCGGACGAATCCAAGTCGCAAACCGGATATGTGTATATTTTGAACGGAGGGGCAGTCAGCTGGTGCAGCAGCAAGCAAAGCGTCATGGCGGCATCTACATGTGAAGCGGAGTACATAGCTGCTTTGGAAGCAGCAAAGGAAGGAGTCTGGATGAAGGAGTTCATCACCGACCTAGGAGTAATTCCAAGTGCGTCGGGCCCAATGACTTTATTTTGTGACAACACTGGAGCTATTGCCCTTGCGAAGGAGCCCAGGTTTCACAAGAAGACAAGACACATCAAGCGCCGTTTGAACTCCATCCGTGATTACATTCAGGAGGGAGATATAGATATTTGTAAAGTGCATATGGATCTGAATGTCATAGATCCGTTGACTAAACCTCTCTCACGAGAAAAACATGATCAACACCAGAATGCTATGGGTGTACGATTCATCACAATGTAACTAGATTATTGACTCTAGTGCAAGTGGGAGACTATTGGAAATATGCCCTAGAGGCAATAATAAAATGGTTATTATTGTATTTCCTAGTTTATGATAATTGTCTATTGTTCATGCTATAATTGTGTTAACCCGAAACCGTAATACATGTGTGAATACATAGACCACAACATGTCCCTAGTGAGCCTCTAGTTGACTAGCTCGTTGATCAATAGATGGTCATGGTTTCATAACCATGGACATTGGATGTCGTTGATAACGGGATCACATCATTAGGAGGATGATGTGATGGACAAGACCCAATCCTAAGCATACCACAAGATCGTGTAGTTCATTTGCTAAAGCTTCTCAATGTCAAGTATCGTTTCCTTAGACCATGAGATTCTGCAACTCCCGGATACCGTCGGAATGCTTTGGTGTGCCAAATGTCACAACGTAACTGGGTGGCTATAAAGGTGCACTACGGGTATCTCCGAAAGTGTCTGTTGGGTTGGCACGAATCGAGACTGGGATTTGTCACTCCGTGTGACGGAGAGGTATCTCTGGGCCCACTCGGTAAGACATCATCACAATGAGCTCAATATGACTAGGAGTTAGTCACGGGATGATGTACTACGGAACAAGTAAAGAGACTTGCCGGTAACGAGATTGAACAAGGTATAGAGATGGACGATCGAATCTCGGGCAAGTATCATACCGATAGACAAAGGGATTTGTATACGAGATTGATTGAATCCCCTACATCATGGTTCATCCGATGAGATCATCATGGAGCATGTGGGAGCCAACATGGGTATCTAGATACCGATGTTGGTTATTGAACGGAGAGGTGTCTCGGTCATGTCTACATGTCTCCCGAACCCGTAGGGTCTACACACTTAAGGTTCGATTACGCTAGGGTTATAGGGAAATGGTATACGTGATTATTGAAAGTTGTTCAGAGTCCCGGATGAGATCCCGTACGTAACGAGGAGATCCGTAATGGTACGGAGGTAAACATTGATATATAGGAAGTCCAGTTTTGGTCACCGGAAAGTTTTCGAGCTCATCGGTAGTGTACCGGGAGTGCCGGGAGGGTGCCGGAGGACCCCCGGGAGGGGTGTGACGACCAAAGGAATTCGTGGGCCCTTAGAGGAGGTGTGCCAGCCCTTATTGGTCTGGCCAATACCTTCTAGAAAGGCCCATGCGGCTGGAGATAAGAGATAGGGCTGAAAAGGTTTAAAAGGAGGAGATCCACCTCCCTTGTGGGAGGTGGACTCTCCCCCTAGTTCGGCCGAAGCTCTCCTCCTTGGAGGAGGGGCCAAGGCAGACCTCCCTCTCCCTCCTCCTATATATATGCAAGGGTTTGGGCTGATTTGAGACACGACTTCTTTCTCTCTCGATGCAGCCCTACCCTTCCTCTTCCTCGTTCTCCGTAGCGCTTGGCGAAGCCCTGCCGGAGTTCACGTAGCTCCACCGTCACCATGCCGTCGTTCTGCCGGAGATCTCCCTCAACCTCTCCTTCCTCCTTACTGGATCAAGGCATAGGAGACGTCATTGGGCTGCACGTGTGTTGAACGCAGAGGCACCGTTGTTCGGCACTGAGATCGGAATCCACCGCGATCTGAATCGCTGCGAGTACGACTCCACCAACCGCGTTCTTGTAACGCTTCCGCTTAGCGATCTTCAAAGGTATGAAGATGCAATCTCTCCCCACTCGTTGCTGGTTTCTCCATGGATAGATCTTGGTGATTGTAGGAAATTTTTTGATTTACTACTACGTCTCCCAACAATAACAACATGGAACAATAAAAAAATTATAGATACGTTGGAGACGTATCATCAAGCAAGAAAATTTGCTTATGTTAGTAGACAATTGAAACATAATTCTTATATGCTTGATCTCTTGGGTGATTATTTGAGTAGAACTGTAATGATCTTAAGCTTATTAGTAAACATGCTTCCATGGTAACTACTCAAGTAGAACAAGTACTAAAGGCGCAAAATGATTTACTTAATGAGATGAATAGTAAGAACAATGATCATTCTATTAAAGTTGTGACTAGAGGTGGTAGAATGAATCAAGAACCTTTGTATCCTGAGGGCCACCCTAAGAAAAGTGAGCAAGATTCTCAGAGAGTTAATACTGATGCACCTATTCGTTCCAGTAAGAGTAGGAAAAGGAATGACGATAGTACTTTGCATGCTGCTAGTGAACCTGTTATAGATACATCTGAAAACCCAAATGATCTTTCTGTTTCTGATGCTGAGACACAATCTGATAATGAAAATAAGCCTAGTGATAATATTAATTGTGATTTTCATGTTGATTCTCAAGCTAGTAATGATAATGATGTGGAGATTGAACCTGGTGTTGATCTTGATAGCCCACAACCTAAGAATAAGAGATATGATAAAAGAGACTTTGTTGCTAGGAAACATGGTAGAGAAAGAGAACCATGGGTTCAGAAACCCATGCCCTTTCCCCCTAAGCCATCCAATAAAAAGGATGATGAATAATTTGAGCTCTTTGTTGAAATGCTTAGACCTGTCTTTTTACGTATGCGTTGGACTGATATTCTGAAAATGTCTCCTTATGTTAAGTATATGAAAGATATTGTGTCAAATAAAAGAAAAATATCAGAAGATGAGATTTCCACCATGCTTTCTAATTATACCTTTAAGGGTGGAATACCAAAGAAACTAGGAGACCCTGGAGTACCTACTATACCATGCTCTACTAAAGGAAATTATGTCAAAACTGCTTTATGTGACCTTGGAGCTGGTGTTAGTGTTATGCCTTTCTCTTTATATCATAGACTTGATTTGAATAAGTTGACACCTACTGAAATCTCCTTGCAAATGGCTGATAAATCAACTGCTTTACCCATCGGTATTTGTGAAGATGTACCTGTTGTAGTTGCGAACGTTACTATCTTAATGGACTTTGTTCTCCTTGATATTCCCGAGGACGATAGTATGTCGATCATCCTTGGTAGACCCTTTTTGAATACTGTAGGGGTTGTTATTGATTGCAACAAGGGCAATGTCACTTTTCATGTTAATGGTAATGAGCATACGGTGCATTTTCCGAAGAAACAACCTCAAGTTCATAGTGTCAACTCCATGGAAAAGGTTTCCACGATTATTATCGGAGGCTTTGAATTCCCTCTTCCTACTGTCAAGAAGAAATATGATATACTTATCGGTGGGGACATGCATATCCCCATTGAGGTAACCTAGTGTTATTCAAAAATTCCCCGGTTCCGTGTCATTCAGAGAAAGTTTATCAATAAGACTTGATCAACCTTATTGATGGATTCTTTTTGATGACACATGAGATGGATGAATTTAGAAAGCACTACCTTCTGTACCCAACATTTATTCTCTGTTCCTTAGTTTCATTCTAGTAAAATGCTATTATTTTCCTGTTTTCTGTTTTTTCGTGCATTATAAAAATGACCTGAAAATAGAAGTCCCCGGAATGCCCTGAAAATTTAGTATGATTTTTTCTGGAATATTTAAGAATTTTTGGCACTGAGTATGCATCAGGGGGCTGCACCAGTGGGCCACAAACCTGTAGGGCGTGCCTACCCGTTAGGCGCTTCCTGGTGGCTTGTGGCTCCCACATGCCCCCATCCACTTATTCCAGCACCCATTCACTTCATCTTCCTCCAGAAAAACCCCACCATTGCTCAAACCCATGTTCTAGCTCATCTTGCTGCCATTTTCGATCTCCTTGCTCAAAGCTCCATTTGCAAAACTATTTTAGGGGATTGCTCATCGGTATGTGACTCCTCCAATGGTCCAATTAGTTTTTGTTCTAGTGCCTTATATATTGCAATTTTTTGCTGTTGTGGTGACCCCGTTCTTGAGCTTGCACGTAAAATTTGTATGTCCCAAGTAGTTTTGATGCATGATATAGTCTCTAGGCACTTGAGGGTGTAGTTGCTATGAGTTTTGTTGAGTTTTGTTCACCTTTATTTTAGGTCACTAAAAATTTCAGAATTTTTCAGAAATGTTGAGGAGATTATTAAGAGGTTCTTCAAGCCGGGGTTCTAAGGAAGATGAAAATGAACTGAAGGAGAAACCCAAATATAATCTTCCTCGCGTCGCAGAAGTTCAACCATATGAACGGCCGTGTGACACATTCTTGAGGGGGGCCGGAATTTATGAATATTTCTATTATTTGGCCGAGAATGCAGGCATCACCGACTTCCTTAATGATAAGTGTGACCAGTACCTCTTGCTCACGAATACCTTTGTGCAAAATTTTCACTTTCATCCTAGGGAAGACCCTCCTACAGTAGAATTTCACTTATATGATGTGCCTAAGAAAATGAACCTTTATGATTTTTGCAAAGTTTGCAAAATACCCTATGAAGGCAGCATTAGGGAACCATGTCCTCGAGACATGGAAGATTTTATTGCCGCAGTCACTGTATGAGAAGAGAGAGACGTGTCAAAGGCAAGGGCAGCTAGTTTACATTTTCCTGTGCTACGCTATTATTCGTTATTTGTGGGAAGATGTTTAGTTGGTCGTTGGGAGAGCGGAAGCCTTAGTGCCCCCAACCTCGCTATTTGCACCATGCTTTATTTGCTGATAGAACCTTTAGTCTGGGCGCTATGCTGGCCCAACGGTTGAACACCAACTGTTCGAAGGGGCCCATATTCGGAGGTATCTATGCATCTCGTTTAGCTAAACATTTTGAGATACCCATTAGGCTTCACGAGAAAGATGAGAGGCTGCTACCCACGAAGTTTTTAGATTATGACTGTATGGTAGCCCACAATGTTATTAAGAGAATGATGATAGGAGGCTGCTTTACAACTTAGTATTTAGTCAGGGTACTTGTGAGATTATTACTCTACCTGCTTCTTCTTTGTTCGATATTAATTCAGGCAGGTACACTGTTATGCCCGATGACATCTACCGATATTGGGATTTGTGGCAACCCCAACACCTGAGCCAGCACCGGCCCTTGATCCATATCAAGCCCCGGTTTTTCAGTGGGAGCCACATGAGGTCGCTAATCAGTGGAACCCTCAGTGTCCTCCGGAGTATCCCGGAGATGGTTATTTCCAGCCATGGCCCTAGACCAACTTAGGCCTAAAGCCTAAGATTGGGGGAGTACGTACTTCTCACCGACATTACATTCATGTTCACACACTCATTTCAGTTGTCGGTGTTCATACTTTTTCATTGTACTATCCATGGTAGTTTATTTCTTCTTTATGCTTTCTTCTTGTGTGTTTGATTAATCTTTAATAAAAACCAAAAAAATTAGCTCTAGCTTCACGTTCTAGTTTGTTTAGTTGTAGCACTAAAAGAAAACCCAAAAATATTTCTCGCTCTTCTTTTGCTTGTTGGGAGTTTTCGCGTGTCAATAGTTTTTCTCGTTCTTGCTTTGAAACTTCTTTTCTTTGGGTCGTAAGGAGAAGACCACAATGAAATGCTAAGTGGCCCTCATATGCATTATTGTTTATCTTACATAGATCCCATATTGCCTTGTCTTCTCCTTTGAGTTACTGCTTGCAGATTCCAGCTTAGTCCAATGCACGTGCACTCTTATTATTCCCATCGTTCGGTCATGCAAGTGAAAGGCAATAATGATGATATATGATGAAATGAACGAGATGGATAAAAGCCGGTATGAACTCTAACTATCTTGTTTTTGTAAATATGATTTGCTCATCGTTCGGGATTCAGCTCATTATGGGTTGAACATGTTTGCAATGACAATTAGAGATTATGGTTATTCATGCCATGCTTAATTAGCTAAGAGTTAATAATGTTTTTTTAGTGCCAACATGCAAATTAAAATGGTTGTGATGTAATATGATAGAATGGTACCCTCCTCTGAATGATTCGAGTGGCTTGACTTGGCACATGTTCACGCATGTAGTTGAAACAAAACCAACATAGCCTCCACGATGTTTATGTTCACGGTGATTTATATCCTACTCATGATTGTATTCAATGTTGGTCAATGTCAAAGCATGTTAATGACAGTTGTCGCTCTCTAGTTGGTCGCTCCCCAGCCTTTTGCTAGCCTTCACTTGTACTAAGCGGGAATACTACTTGTGCATCGAATCTCTCAAAACCAAAGTTGTTTCATATGAGTCCACCATATCTACCTATATGCGGTATTTACCTGCCGTTCCAAGTAAATTGGCATGTGCCAAACTCTAAATCTTCAAATAAACATTATGTTTTGTATGCCCAAATCGCTCATGTGGCGATTGGGGGCCGTCAGTATCTTCCATGCTAGGTGGGTTATTCTCATGATATGTGTTGATTAACTATCATTCACGAGAAAGTGGTTGGTAATCAGGATGCCCAGTTCCATGCTCGAATTAAAAAGCAAAATATAATTAAACAAAACTCCCCCAGGACTATGTTTGTATGGACGGTACCCGTGGATTTGGCTCGTCGTGGAGTGTGACTGATTGGTGGAGGGGGAGTAAAAACTTTACAATTCTGTTTGGGAACCGCCTAGAATGTATCTAGCATGGAAGATATTGAAAACCTTTTGGTCATTATGTGAGAAATGAAAGCATGCCGCTCAAAAATCATTACTTATCTCTGTTTTAAAATCTCGAGCTCTGGCACCTCTGCAAATCAATGCTTCCCTCTGTGAAGGGCCTTTCCATTTAGTTTATTGTTGAGTCGTCATCTTCTTATAAAAGGCACCAGTTAGAGAGCACCACCATCATTTGTATGCTTGCTGTTAATTGATATTGAGTATGAGCATGACTAGATCTCTCTCACCATGAATTACAATGTCTAGTCAGTCCTTGTTCTTTAGAGGTGCTCTGCATTTATGTTTTGCGGTCTCAGAAAGGGCTAGTGAGATACCATTTTGTCATATTGTATCATGATTGTTTTGAAAAAGTGTTGTCATCCGGGAGTTATTATTATTGCTCGCTAGTTGATTATGTCATTAATATGAGTAAATGTGAGACCTAAATGTTATTGTGGACATGGTTAGTCCATGATCTTTGCTGAAAACCTGAACATAAGTTAGACATATTTACAACAAGATCAAACAGAGTTTGTAAAAGTTTTTCTTTATCACTTTCAGTTTATCAACTGAATTGCTTGAGGACAAGCAAAGGTTTAAGCTTGGGGGAGTTGATACATCTCCAACGTATCTACTTTTACAAACTCTTTTGCCCTTGTTTTCGACTCGAATTTGCATGATTTGAATGGAACTAACCCGTATTGATGTTGTTTTCAGCAGAATTCCCTTGGTGTTATTTTTGTGCAGAAATAAAAGTTCTCGGATTGAGCTGAAAATTTACGAAGAATACTTTTGGAATTAATAAAAAATATTGGCGAAAGAATCAACTGCAGGGGCCCACCACATGGCCACAAGCCCGGGGGCGCGCCCACCCCCTAGGGCGCGCCCCTATGGCTTGTGGGCCCCCTGTCGCTCCTCCAACCTCGTTTCCACTTCTATATATTCCTATTCGGGGAGAAAAAATCGAGGAGAAGATTTCATCGCGTTTCACGATACGGAGCCGCCTCCACCTCCTGTTCTTCCTCGAGAGACCAGATCTGGAGTCCGTTTTGGGCTCCGGAGAGGGGAAATCGACACCTTCGTCGTCACCAACCATCCTTCATCACCAAATCCATGATGCTCTCCACCGTTCATGAGTAATTACATCGTAGGCTTGCTGGACGCAGATGGGTTGGATGAGATTTATCATGTAATCGAGTTAGTTTTGTTAGGGTTTGATCCCTAGTATCCACTATATTCTGAGATTGATGTTGCTATGACTTTGCTATTCTTAATGCTTGTTACTAGGGCCTGAGTGCCATGATTTCAGACCTGAACCTATTATGTTTTCATGAATATATATGTGTTCTTGATCCTATCTTGCAAGTTATAGACACCTATTATGACTTATGATCCGCATCCACCAGGGTGACAATAACTAGGATTCTTTCCGGTGATTACCGCAGTTTGAGGAGTTCATGTATTCACTAAGTGCTAATGCTTTGGTCCGGTTCTCTATTAAAAGGAGGCCTTAATATCCCTTAGTTTCCATTAGGACCCCGCTGCCACGGGAGGGTAGGATAAAAGATGTCATGCAAGTTCTTTTCCATAAGCACGTATGACTATAGATGGAATACATGCCTACATTACATTGATGAATTGGAGCTAGTTCTGTGTCACCTTATTTTATAACCGTTGCATGATGAATGCCATCCGACATAATTATCCATCACTGATCCATTGCCTACGAGCTTATTACATATTGATCTTTGCTAAGTTACTTTTCCATTGCTACTATTACAATCACTACAAACTGCTACTATCACTTTGCCACCGTTATCCTTACTTCCATATTACTTTGCTACTGAATACTTTGCTGCACATATTAAGTCTTTTATGTGTGGTTGAATTGACAACTCAGCTACTAATACTCGAGAATATTCTTTGGCTCCCCTTGTGTCGAATCAATAAATTTGGGTTGAATACTCTACCCTTGAAAACTGTTGCGATCCCCTATACTTGTGGGTTATCAACATACATCAGAGTGAAGCAAGCAATCAAAAGATACCAATTTGAACAATCAATCACATGGGCCTACCAGCCACATGAATAAAAGATATTATGATATGGGCAAAAGAGTGTTTATACAGAAACTAGAGGAGCTCCCCATGATTTGTGCACAAATAAGATTTTTTTATTTGAATACAGGTGCACAAAATAGGATTATGACTCCCCCAAAATCAATATAAACACACAACAAGTGCAAGCAAGTAGATAATACAATGAGCATAGTACTTGTACTAAACATATGATTGAGCAACATGTAAACAAGGCAATCTTAAGAATAGGCTCAACCAAAATGATGTGTGTGAGTGATGGCAAATCACTTGAGAAGACCAGTATAAGGATGAGCATTAAGCATCACCATAGTCTTGATTAAATGAGACACAAAGTGCAAGCCATATCCTTCCCACATACACAAACCACTAGCAAATGGGTCGACAAGCTTACTAATAAGAGAATTAAAAACCAACGCTTGTGACAACGCATGGAAAAGATAGGAAATAATAGCATTGTCAAGAGGAGGGACACCAATCAAAATGGCAAAAACCTCGTGAAGACAAGCATGAGGAAAATAATCTTCACCACCAAAGAGTGCATCAGGATGCAAGGATATAAGACACGCACTCAAGACAGATTCTTTCACGAAACCACCAAGTAAATAAAAAGTAAATGCAATGGTGGACATGAAAGAAAAGAGGATATCAACTAGAGATGTAACTTCTCTCATGTGTATAAGATTCTAGGTAGAGGGCAATCATGATGATATATCCACAAAGAATGATGTACACGCGAAATAGTTACAAGAAGGAACAAACAAGATATCCAAAAGGAAGTCATAAATATACCAATAAGATCTTTGCCTGAAAGCATAGCACATAGCCTAATATTTTCTTATTGTACATAAATGAACTCCCAATACACGAACATCAAAGACATCACAACTAGAAATATGACATCATCATTGAGACGCTTTGAGAAAGGAAATAAGTACCACAAGAATGACTCAAGAAATTAATGCCATGATGCAACCTATAAAAGGTTGAATGTGAGAAATGTATGCATGAAGTAGATACTTGTTATCGTGATAGCATTGGGTTGATGTAGTAGACAATGGTTCTTCGATCATCCTAGCATGGCTCCAATAAGCACATGATGTCAACACCTTCCTAATTGAGCCGAGTGTCCAATGTATCTCCAATTGTTCCTAGAACAACACCACAAACAAAGTGGTACCCAAACTTATTGGGACCAAAGAGTTAGAGGACCAACAACACATAGGACAAACTCCACACAAATATGTGCATATAGATATGAAATTGAATTTCATGCACACTTTAGCCAATTTATGTCATAGTGGAGTTTCCCCTATATATTGGGTCAAGGAAAGAGAACATGCCAACGAAAGTACATGTAGTAAATATGCATGCTCAAGGCTTTCAAGAATCAAATCAACACACAGTTGATAAGATACTGAAAGAGAAGGTATCACGTGAAAATAAGATACCAACCGAAAAATATCACTTGACAGATACCAACTAAAAGATACATCATGGAATGAGATATCCATTGACACATGCCAAATAGAAGAAAACAAGATACCAATTGACGGAAAACAAGAGGTATCAAGTTCCCAAAAGAGAGCTAGGTTCCAAACAAACCAAACCCTCTGCAAATTTTCATGATGGCACAAAGCACCATAGAGAAAAGGCTTGCCTCCCACCAACACACACTTGACGAAGATCAAAAGATTTTATGATAAACACATAAAGAGAGTGTTATAAAGAAAATATGATAGCTCCCCCAAGAGATGTGCATTATATAGAATTTGCATTTGAATACAAAATTCATACGATGGGATCATCACTTTCCCTACATCTATAGAAACACTAGACATGCTCAAAAAGATCCACAAGAGGCAAGGAAGACAAACGATAAACAAAATCCTATGTAAAGATGATTAGCAAACTCTACCACTTAAAAGGAATACGAATTGTCAAAGGACAAGAAGTATTTGGAAATAATTCACATTGGTAGATTGCAAATAGACCCAACATCATCTTTACTCCTAAAGCACAAGCAAATGACACTTGTAGAGCTAACATGCCACTTAGGAACAAGATAAATTATAAGATCAACTCTAAGTGGCAATATCTCAAATGTACACATTCTCTGGCCTTGTAATATGCACATAGTATATTACTCCCCCATAATGTCGTAACCCAATGTTATTAACAAGTGGCAAATGAAATCCAACAAGATGATTAATGGACCATTTAGAATTTGAATTTCTCATGAGAAGACATACCACATAGAAGCTAGATAATCTTGTAATATCAATACCAAGTGGTATTCCTCATGTACACACATTTTGAGGATCGTGAAGTGCACAAAGCACATCACTCCCCCAAAATGGGATAATCCATTAATCTCTCAAATGAGCCAACTAAGATACAAACAAAATGCAAAAAGTCTCAACACAATACGCACATGTACATCATGTGCAAACCAACATACCCATACTTGATTACTCAAGATAAGCAAGCAGGAGGCACACCATGTACAAACACATGCAAGGTACAAAACCATGACATGCAAAGGGACAAGTAACTATCAATTTAAACAATTTAAGTACAAGTTACCGCAAGGAGGACATTGTATATAGGATAGAAACTCGATAATCCAAATGACTTGGCTTGAGATAATATGAATGATGAAGATCCCTTAATTCTTCATAATGTAGCCAAGTCTCCAATGCCCTCCAACATTACCTATTGATCAAGTTTGAGCTTGTTGGTCCCCAACCAAGTTGGGTCCTAAGAGGTAGTCACAATAGGCTTGGCTGCCCAAATGGTTATTTTCTTGACACCACTTTGAGTACCAACACATTTGGCAAACACATTGCCAAGCTTATCCTTCCCAAGATAATAGATATCATCAATAATGATTGGGTTGGATAAGTTACCTTTCGTGCAACAAGAAGCGAAGTGACCCTTCTCACGACATAAGTAGAAACATCTACCCTTTACTTTGTTCTCAATTGATTTCTCAACTTGAGGAGCGTTGACTTGGGTCTTCTTGGGAAAAGACCTTTCTTCAACTTGTGGTTGAGCATGCGATTGAACTTGTGGCCGCTTCCCTTGTTGCTTGTTACTTTGAGGCTTCTTCTTCAATGGGCAAGATCTTACATGGTGCCCTTCTATTTTGCACTTGAAGCAAATAATCTTGGCCGAATTCTTGACTTGTTCTTGGCCCTTCTTCTTGTACTTCGTGGACATCTTCTTCTTCTTGGAGTTGAATCCAAGTCCACCTTTGTCATTTGGGAATTTTTGCACACTCAAGATATTGTTGAGTGTGGACTTCCCTTCATGTCTCTTTTCCAAGTCTTTCTTCAAAGAAGTGGCTTGGGCCTTGAGCTCATTGATTTCCTCTACATGGTTAGAATCAACACAAGTGTAGAGGAAGTATAAGCTTCATCGTTAGAGCAACAAGGCAAGGAAAGTAATTCATCACAAGATGTACCGACATTATGAGTAGATGAACTACGAGGACTAGCACATGGCAATAAAGCCTTTCTAATAGATGTAGTGCTAATGTCCACATGAGGCTCTCTAGATGTTACCTTAGTAGTACTAGCCTCACGAGCAATATTTAGCACATTATGCGATACTAGAAGATCTCCATGAGGGCTAGAAAGCTTTTCATGTCTTTCTTCCAATTTCCCATAATTGCTAGATAGCAAATAAAATTGAACCCTTAGCTCAACATTCTCCTTTAATACGGATGCTTCACAAGAAATAGAGTTAGTAGCACAAGCATTACCATTAACAACAAGAGGAGAAGGCAACTTGGCAAGCTCTTTAGAATATGAAACTTTAAGTTGAGCATGAGACTCGGTGAGTTCAATGAGCAAACTCTTAACGACCCTTGAGCCATTTTCGAGGTGCTAAAAGTCCTCAAGGAGTTTAGCATGTGCAACTTCAAGCTTATCATTTTTAGTTCTAAAATCATTCGCCACCTTGAGAGTTCTTTCATGGGATTCCTTTAATCTAGAGAATTCTAGAGCAAAGGTCTCCTCAATAGATTCCTTGGTGGTTTGTTCTTTTCAAGAGCTTGAGATAGTTCTGCGATCTCATTAGCATAATCATGTTCATGACCTTCCATTTTATCAGTGGTGGTCTCATGCTCCTCGAGATGAGCTTCCAACTCCTCAATATATTTCTTGCCCTCAATGGCAATATCCATGATTTCCGTGAAGTTGGAACGAGCAATTTTATTCTTATGAAGATCTTTAAAAATCATTTCTCCCTTAATTTTTAAGGAAGCAATATTATCACTCTCTTCATCATTATCATCAACATCATCATCGTGAGATATATTGGGATTCAAAGTAGGAGATACCTTTGAAGCCTTAGCCATAAGGCAAAAGTGAGAAACAATAGATGATGATGTAGGATCCCTTGAAGCACCATTCAAGACAACATTTTGTTCCATACAGTGTTGGGTTTCCTCTACATTGTTAGCACAACAACTCGAGGAAATAGATACATTTTTATCATGGCAACAAGATATAGCAAGCATATCATCACGAGATTTAGTCAAGCAATTTGTACATGACATACAAGGACTATCAACACAAGCATGTGAAACATTTAAAGTGCTCAAGGTGTTAAAGTCCAAAGATGAAGCATTGCAATAAGATAGTGAAGAAGAATTATCATTAGCAAGCCCACTATCATCATTACAATGATCATCACTACTCACCATATAATTACCTTGTGGCAATCCACATGTAGGTGAAGTAGATGAAGTTGAGAAGACAACACGACCGGAGGTGGAGGGAGAACAATCATTCCTACAAATCTTGAACTCACCATATTTATCTTGAAGCTTTGTCCACAACTCATGAGCATCCCCGAACTGCATGAGTTCAAATATAACTACATTGCTCAAAGCATCAAAAAGAACATTAGAAGCTTGAGCATTGAGATAAGAGGGCTTCAACATTGAGATAAGAGTTTTTCTCATCCTCCAAAGATAGGTGTTGATAATCCTCTGGAGGAGAAAAACCCATATCTACAATGTCAGGACCCCAATCCTAAGCCATAAGAATCCAGTCTTTAACACATCACATCACTTTGCGGTCTCACGCACGGTTAACTCCACGGCTGCCACCTTACCTGGGCCGGGACCGTTTGCGTCTTTTGACTCACGTATGTGAACGTGTCGCTAGAATTCAAATGTCAAAGAACCCGGGCCAACATGGCTAGTCGTAGAACCCAAGTGGCACATCCGTACAGGGACAGGCATACGTAACCCAGCAATGCAGGTGTCGATCTCTAGCATGTGTAGACGAGTCATAGCAAGCTACAAGGAATCCATTATGACATGGGACATAAATGTCATCACCGCATGTAGACGAGTCGTAGCAGGCTACAGGGACTCCATTAAACTGTGAGACATTTCCCCGAAGGGACAGACACGGCAGCAAAGAAGGATACATGTCGGTCAATCAATGTGTCTGGAGCAGTAGCAAGCTACCAAGGCTCGGTGGAAGCACAAAGAGGCATTTCCCCGTATAGAGTACTACTAAAGGCACACAACTAGGTGTCGGATCCCATACATACCGTTGCACGTCACACGTACGCACGACATGCCCGATATGCATAGATACAACTATGGCATCACAACATGACCATAAAACATTACAACATTTATTTAGAAGGCTCGGAAGAGCCAATACAATAAGATGTTACAAATAGGGGTCACAATATCCAACATTCAGAGCATTCAATCAAACAAGCGGAAGTTTAAATATGTCTGGGTACAGACATCTACAAAAGTGGCTAGAGGAGCCTGAAAAGCTACGACGACCCTACCAAAGGAACGAGACCTCTGTCTGGGATTCCCAAGCTAATCCGGTCAACATCGAACTTCACGTCATAAGTATCACTAATGAGACTGACGTCTCCTCTACAAAAACATAAATTAAGAAAACATTAGTACAAGGGTACTCAGCAAGACTTACATCAGAACTAGCTACATATGCATCAGTATCAATGAAGGGGGTTGTGGGGTTTATTGCAGCAAGCCAGCTTTGACTCTTGGCTAACCTATACTACAACTACAAGTAGTATCTTTGAGGTGGGATAGCGCACACGAGTCCACATATTCTCCAATCAATACACCACTATGGATCCACTCCCGTCTCCCTACGAGAAGGCCATCCATAGCACTCATGCTTATCTTGCGTATTTTAGAGTATCCACTTCAAGTTGTCTATGAACCACATAAGTCCTCCAAGTAGTCCATATCCGAGGAAGCGGCTATTCGAACAGATTCATAACCATGCAGGGGTGTACTTATTCACACATGCTCCCGTCACTTATCGCTATGTGCACAAAAAAGGCACCTCGGCAACCTTCAGGCGGAAGCCCAGCGAGGGAGTCGGCCACGACCGCCAATCACACAAGACCCTAGTCCATGTTTATCACCTATTTGAGACTGAACCCGCATGGAAGTCCGGCCAAAGTTTCCACTACGGCCTCAAATGATGTGCGCAGGGTTCCCAAGCCCACCGTTCGGGTGCCACTTGGTACACCGTGCCACTGTGCCTATATCGCATCATAGTCCACCCCGTCGGGCAACGCTATGCACGACCGCCAACACTTTTCCTACAAACACCAGAAACTAGTTGCAACTCCTGGACAGAGGTCTAGGCAATTAATAAGTCGAGCGGGGTCATATTTCAGGGCCCAACGTGTGGTAGTATCTGTCTTGGATCACAAACACAAAACTCGGTTCTTAAGGACGGTCCCAATAAGACAACCCGCCATGTACTCCTACATGACCTCTCATTGCTACTTTTACCAAATCGTGTTCACACACTTAGCTCTCACACAATAGGACATGAACACTACCATTCCGACTCATCACCCGGATGGATCAGACCCGACCCGACACGACTCTAAGCATATCAGGCACAACAAGTAAGCATGTATGAGTAAGCACAACAAGGCTCAAGAATTTGCTACTCATGCTAAGTGGTTTCAACTATTTACTGTGGCAAAGACATGTCATGCAAAGGAATGGGTTCAACTAGCGATGACATGTAACATTTGAATTGTTGTTGTCCTAATGCAGTAAAAGAGACCAGGAGCAAGAGAGTGGGTTCATATCAGTATGCTCAAGGGGGTTTGCTTGCCTGACAGTCCCGAAGATAAAACTTCTCTTCATTAGTGTCAACGGTCACACCGTCGGAACCATCGTCTACCGAGAGGGAACACCACCGGTAAAACAAGAAAGGAACACATTCAATCCAATACAACAACCATGATTCATGAAATGGCATGTTAAGGTACTGAATCGACCTAGTGCTATAGGTAGTCATATTAAGTGAAGTGGAATTCAAATATATACTAAATTCCAACTCCAACACTATTTATTAAATTATCCTAATCATTAAATGTCCTACTTGGTGATGTTAGCTTGCTCAAACATGCATGATCATGTCATAAACAGATTCATTTGATTTTTCTGATCATTTTCATATATAAATTATTTTCATATGACTTACAGATTATTTTCTATGATTTTTAGAAGTTTTATAGATTTTCTGAAAATATTAAATCATTTATTGATTTATTTTAATTCCAGAGATTCTTTACTGCATCAGCATGATGTCATAGTGACATCAACAGGTCAAAGGCGTCAGCTCAGGTCAAACCTGGTAGCTGGGCCCCACCTGTCAATGACACAGTTAATAATAGAGTTTTAAATTAATCTAACTATTAAATTAAAAGGGTCGGGCCCATATGTTAGTGGCTAATTAAGTTAATTAAACAAATTAGTTATTCTAATCTAACCCAAAGTTTAAACAGGGGCTGGGCCCACGTGTCAATGTCTCTAGGGGTGGTCAAAACCGGTCAGAGGGGTCAAACCCACCGGCGGCTCAACGTCGACGAGGTCCGAGACGATGGAGCGGCTCGGAAATGGCCCTCCGGTGGTCATTCGAGCAGCAGAGGCCACCTACACGACGCTCAGGCTCGCGTGCATCCAGCGGAGCACATGGGAGGTCGTGAGGTCGCCGGATTTGTTGCCGGCGACGAGGTAGGCGATGGCGACGACTCGGTCGTGCATGAACGCGAGGCTATAGGGCATGAGCGAGCTGGTTCGGGACCTCTATGGCGTCTATGGAGCTCCATGAGCTCGTTCCCGAGCTTATACACGTCGATGGCGGACCACAGCGGCGACAACAACGGCAATTGCGACGGTCGGAGTTCGGCCATGGCAGGGGGGCTAGCTAGAGGGCGCGCGCGAGGGCGAGAGGTTAGGGGAAAGGGGGAGAAGCTCATTGTGAATCAGCCGGTGACCTCATCGGGCTTGGGGACGACGGAGGCTGGCGAATCCGCGGCGGCTGACGGCTTTCGGGCGGCGAGGGGGAGAGAGCAGAGAGTTGGAGGAGGGAGAATGAGCTTGGGGGGAAGAGAGGGAGCCTCTGGGCGTCTCCAGGCGAGGAGATAGACTCGGGGGAGGCTGGGAGGTGGCAAGCAGGAGGTGGCCGCGCCTCGTGTGCGGGCGACACGCCATCGTCCTCCTGGCAAGGAGGAAGACGACTGGCGCCTAGGCTCTGGTGGGTTGGGCTGGTCTGTTGGCCAGGTAAGACATCTCCCTCTTTTCCTTTCTTTCATTTTTAGTTTGTGTTTTTTCTAATTCCTGCTTTAAATTTAATTTTGTTTGGGCAAAACTATAATGCCAAAATTCCTGAAATTATTTATGTGGTATTTTTAGAATATTTACAAACTACACAAAAAGTTTCAGAAAATTTGAAGCAACTAAAATATTTATAGTGCTTTATTAGTGATTTCAGGAACTTTCCTATTTTATTTAATTTACCAAAATAGTTGTTAAAATATAATTCACCCCTGATATGTTGTTGCCAACATTTATCAAAGAGGGGGAACATTTTTTAAGACATTTCTGGTTCTTGAAATTATTATTTTTAAGTTTAACCTATTTGAATTTTATTTGAGCTAGGGTTTGATCATCCCCATTTCAGGTTTCATTTGAATTTGAACATGATGCCATGATGCACATGCTGATGTTGATGCAAACAATTTCAAGCAATTTCTAGGGTTGTGACATACAATTCGCTCTAAAGATGGGTCCATGACCCTAAAGAGATTAAGTATGGAATTACCCAACATCAAAATTTGTGCCATTGAAACTAAGAGTGTCGGAGAATCCTAATCCCCTAGTCGACATCCTTACTGTCTAGGTTGTTAAACCTAATAATGAGAGACCTAGCTCTGATACCAATTGAAAGGACATGGATGTCACCTAGACGGGGGTGAATAGGCGCTTTAAAATAATTACGGTTTAGGCTTGAATTAATGTGGAATAAAACCAACGTTTAATATGTCAAGCACAAAACCTAAAACAACTAGTCTCACCTATGTGCACCAACAACTTATGCTACGTGATAAACAACTAAATGATAGAAGGATATAATGCATGAAACAATATGGCTATCACAAAGTAAAGTGCATAAGTAAAGGGCTCAGGTAAGAGATAACCGAGGCACGCGGAGACGACTATGTATCCCGAAGTTCACACCCTTGCGGATGCTAATCTCCGTTCGGAGTAGTGTGGAGGCACAATGCTCCCCAAGATGCCACTAAGGCCACCGTAATCTCCTCACGCCGTCGCACAATGCAAGATGACGTGATTCCACTAAGGGACCCTTGAGGGTGGTCACCGAACCCGTACAAACAAGGTTGGGGCAATCTCCACAACTTAATTGGAGGCTCCCAATGACACCACGAAGCTTCACCACAATGGATTGTGGCTCTAAGGCGACCTCAAATGCTTGAGCCAATCTCCACAACCTAATTGTAGACCCTGAAGCTTGCCCGAAGCTTTGCACCATAATTATTGAGCTTCGAGGCAACACAGGTCGTCTAGGGCGCCAAGGCACCCAAGAGGAACAATCTCTAGGGTGCTCAAACACCCAAGAGTAATAAGCTTCTCAAACTTCACTTCCACGTATCACCGTGGAGAACTCAAACCTATGCACCAAATGCAATGGCAAGGGCACACGAAGTGCCTAAGTCCTTCTCTCCCAAATCCCTCCACAACAACTAATTCTATGGAAGAAAATGAGAGGAAGAACGAAGAAGAATACGAATAACTTGAAGATCTAGATCCAAGGGGTTCCCCTCACTTAGAGGAGAAAGTGATGGGTGGAAATGCGGATCTAGATCTCCTCTCTCTCTTCCATCAAGAAATAGCAAGAATCATTGGAGGGATTGAGAGTTAGCAAGCTCGAAGAAGGTCAACCATGGGGGAAGAACACGAGCTCAAGAGATAAGGTTCAATGGGGAAGAAGACCCCCTTTTATAGGTTGGAAAAAATCCAACCGTTATGCCCATAGCTCGCACAGAGCGATACTACCACTCATGGGAGTAGTACTACCGCTAGGGCAGTGGAAGACCTTTGAAAAACAACAGCGAGGAGGCAAAAGGCCACTAGAACCGCCAGAGCAGTACTATCGCTCGTCCTCATGGTACTACCGCTAGGGATAGCGATACTAGCGCCAAGGGTAGCGGTACTACTGCTTGCAGGCGGTACAAAAAAATACATCCATGCCTACCAATGCTGGACTTAAAAGAAGATTTTGGTCCGGAGCGGTAATAAAAAATTACACCCGCTCCAAGCGGTAGTAGTCACGGTAGTACCGCTACAGCCTTTTAAGAACACCAAAACTGCCACAACTTCTGCAAACGGACTCCGAATTCAATGAAACCAAGTTTGTTCGAAAGCTAATGACATGGGCAAACACAGTACTGATAGAAATATCAATAAGAAGCAAATGAGAAAATGTAGCGACCCGACCTGAAAGGTCGAATCTCCGATGTTTCCGAACCATCCCAAGATCATGCTGGTACACACACGGTACATCAATGTATATATGAAAGGGAAATCACACAACATTTATTAATCGTAAATCTCATATCGAGTCCTTTATTACAATAAAGATTACAATAAAGTGGCTGAAGGCCAACTCATGAGAATATCTAAATCTTGCGGAAGCTTCAAAGGTAGTGAAGTCCATCTGACTCCAAGGGCATCTCACTGAGCGTAGAGCGTATCCTCACTCCTGGTCGGAAAAATACTCTGCAACATGATATGTTGCAGCCGTGTAGGTCAGCATATGGAATATGTCGGCAAAGTCACAAGAGAGGGGTGAAAAGATAATCATCTAATTCTACATGCATATATGGCAGGTGGGGTAGTAAGTTTTTGCGTAAAGCCAATTTTCCTACATCAAGAGAGGGCTAAGCAAAATTATTACTAAGTTGGTTGATTAATGAGATGGTTCCACCAACCAATTCTCATACCCAAGTTATTAATACCCACATCATCATATTAATTGTGTTGAGGGTTCCGGAAGTTTCAGTTCCTTTGGCTCAAGCTGTCCATGACCGTGGACACGGCTAATCGATTAGGTTTTGAGTACTCTGCAGAGTTTTGCACACGTTCCCCACAAGATTTGATCGCCTCCGTTGGATTTCTCGCACTTCAGGGTGTTTGAGAAACGTATGACCAAAACATGGTCTTCTAAAGGGTTTCCCTGCGACTCTGTCGGTACCCATCCTTTCCTACCGTTCTTCTTCATCTCGTAGCACCGCCTGTCCAGTGTCACCATGATATCCAACCAAGCCAAAGCCCATAATGACTTGTGGCTGTGCAGGTAAGCCTTGGGTATTGAAGCATCCATCCATCTCTTTGTGCCTGGGTGGACCTTTCCGCATGAATGCTGGCACATCTCCAGCATCATCTAGGCTAACCACTGGTTTCTCTAGGGCGCCGTTCAACCATCATCCACCCAGAGGTAAGTTGAAAACTTGAAGTCTTGAAGACTTGATCATCATGTAGGTCTTGAAATTATTAACTCTCAACTCTCATGCATCACACAACCAACCCCGTCTACTAATAGCATAGCAAAATGTAAAACAACGTTTCCCGGGGCCAAATGTGTCAAAGGGTTGAGGGGGTACCTACCACATGATACTACAACAGTAACCAAGTTTCCAATTTACCTACTTTGCATGCAATTGGAGTGATGGAAGAACTAATGCAATAAAACATAGGTATACATGATCAAAGTGACTTGCCTGATTGACGATCTTCGTACTCGAGGGACTCTAGGTAACAAGCTTCGCACTTCGGATGATCTAACGAATCAAACAAGAGCACTCAATAAGCATACAAAAAAATATTGTAACTCACAAAAATCAGGAATGAACTAGTAATCACTCAAGACAAAACAAGGCACAATCAAAAGAGAAGAAGATCAACACATAGTTTGGGTTTTCTAAAGTTGATGGGTAAACTACTACTAACAACATAGAATTATTGATATTAACAAAACAATAGTTGACAGAAAAGAACAATAGAAATATTTTATTAATAAAAAGAATTAAATCCATTTAAAGTTTTGTTAAGAAAAGTCTTAGTAGGGTTTTAAAAGTTTTGATAAACACTACTACATGAAGTGGGCTAGAGTTTATTAACAATAGAGTGAAATAAACTATAATTTTATTAATAAAACAATTCTCCTAACAGAAAAGAATTTACTAAAACTTTTCTTACAAAACAGAATTTAATTATCTAAAACTTTGTTAAAGGAAACTATTACTAACTACTTTGTTTTAATCAAATTAAACCTAGTTGAAAAATAGTAAAGATTCCTATAACAATATAGAAATAAACTAAGCAAATTACACTTTTATTAACAGCAAGTCAATCACCTAAAGTTGAAACAACAGAACCTACTAAAACAAAATATGACTAACTCAGATTTAAACTAACTAAAAACTAAATTATTTAAACTATACTAACAACTAGGCAGATTCTGTTTATAGTTAAAACACTAAAAAAATCCGTCCTAAAAATTCTCAAACTAAGCATGCTTATAGTCCGAACTAATACCAAGCAGTAGAAAAAAGATTCATACTAAAATCTATTTTTAAACTCTAGTTATTCAGATTTGAGTAGTTTGAGAAAATTTGATTAAATTCAAATTTTAGAGTTCAAATCTAAAATCTAAGACTAGAGGGCGAAACTACATGAAATATGTGACCTAATTCAAAAATAATCAACTAAAAACACCAGATAGTTTAAAAGATATGATAAAAACAAAATCAGGATGCATTCTGTTTTCTAAATCAGAAAAGAAAAAGAAAAAAACTAACGATCGGACAGGGGCTACGTGTCAGGTTCCTATTGGTCGAAGGAGCGTGCGTGCGGGTGTTTGCGGGAGGTCGACCGAACGTTAGAGGATACCGGTTCGAGTTATAAATGGATCTAATGTCGTGCGTAGACTACGGATCCGACGGCTACGGTGGAGACGGCGACTTACAGAGAGGGGATCGGGGTTCTTCGGCGAGTTTGACGGCGGACGGTGGTCGAAAGTGGTCGGGGAGGACGCTGCGGTGGTTAGGGAGGTGTCCGAGGTGCTCAGGCGACGGCGGCGAGGCTCCGGAGTAGTCTGGTGGTGTCAGAGAGGGCTGGGGGTGACGGAGACGATGGGCACGAGCTCGGGAAAGATCTGGTGGGGATCCGAACTCCGGCGAGTTCGTGTGGGGTGGTTCTGGCGAGGGCGGAGTGGGGGATCGGGGTGGAATGGAGAGAGGAGAGTGAGGGCTATTTATAGGACCAGGTGCGGGGTCGGGGGAGGGAAAAAGGAGGGAGATCCGGGAGAGGAATCTCCGGCGACGGCGGCGCGCGCGCGAGGAAGAGGATGACCGCGCGGATGGCGCCATCGGACAGTGGGTCCGGCTCATCAGTGAGAGGGAGAGCGGCGTCAGCGCGTCGGTCGGCCGGTTCGTAATGAATTCGCGAGTTAATGCCCGTGGGCCGGCCCGTTTTCAAATAAATTTGTTTCCTTTTTAATATCCAGAGCAGTAAAACTCATTTAAAAGCATTCAAAAAAAATTCAATTATAGGAAATATATATAAAAAATGATCAGGAGAATTAATGCTATTCAATGAACATTTTTCCTCTGTCATTTGAATAATTTGGAAAAATATTTATTTTCAAAAAATGCCTATTTGGTTTTAAAAGCTTTTGCAAATATTTTTCAAAATAGCCCCTGGTTTTTATTGTTCAAATAAATCACCAAGAAGTCCCTGGTGTGGAGTGTCATGTTCCTCCCTCTTATTTTGAACTTTTCCAGAAGTTTTCAAATAGGTGAAACAAGAAAAGGGGAAAGATGAAAGTGCATTTCAGAAATTCAAAAGAAACACTTCAACCATTATATTCATTCAAACAATGTGATGATGATGCATAGCTATATTTCATAACATTCCAAAATGAAATTTTGGGATGTTACAGAAAAGTACCATAAGAAAATGCTGAGAACCCTTCCTCGGATAAGACCGGTAAAACCTCCAACACCAAAAATGCAATAAAGGAAGCATATGAAATCTGTTTTTGATGTACTAGAGCTTGTCACGAATATAACCACGAGCTCTAAAACCACAAAAATAGAAAATACAAATAAGAATCAAGAAAGATGATGCAAGGATGCAATGGTTTGGGCTCTCGACGAACGATATGATCAAGCTACTCACTTGAGAGTCCCCCTTGATAGTATGGCTATCGATCCTATAACCCGGTCTCCAAACTATAACCATGAGACCGGTAAAATAGAAAACCTATCAAGGGCAAACCTTTGCCTTGCATGAAATCCACTTGAGCTAGATGATGACGATCTGGACTCCCTTGTGTTGGTTCGATGAAGGCTAGTTGATTGCTCCCCACACTCCACTATGGGTGAGTCACTCTTCGGAACACCTTCACAAGTCCATTGTCACCACAATGGACGGCAAGCTACAAGCATGATTTCTTCACGATGCTTCACTTGAACTTGCACACCGCAACCTTGATGCGATCACCACTTGATGTCATCTTCCATGGGTTGTATGGGATCTTCCTCTTGATGCAGTCCCATGAAAATATACATAACCCTAAAAAGAACACTCATGTAGGGGTTACTACACAAAGGGTAATGGACAATGCTTACCATACCATGGGATCACTTGATCATTCTCGGTACATCTTTTATGCTTTGTGTTTGATCAACTTGGTTCACTCTTTGACTTAGTCTTGATCAATCTTCTATCGTATCATAAAGATGATGTCTTGAAGATAAACATGAATGCTCACACAGTCTTGTTCTTCAAGACATGCTTGCAGTAAGCTCAATTCTTACATGACCAATCTTTGGATAACACCTTGAATACCACCTTGGTCACCATATAAACTCCTTGAAACCAATAGATGGACTTCAAGAAGTACCTACGGACAAATCCTTTGAATATAACTCAAGGCAACCATTAGTACATAGGGGTGTCATCAATTACAAAAACCACACATGGAGAAATGTGCTCTTACACTTATACTAAAATTTCATATAAATATGTTGTTTCATAAACAAAATGACCAGAATGGGTGGCAAACTTGGGGGGGACCTTGGCCTCATTGTATGAACATATAAAATATAAATATAGCAAGTCAAAGCTATAATAATACCCAACACATGTTTATGAAAAGGTGTGGCACAACTAAGACTAGATGTAGCAATTTCGGATTATCAACTAAACATGTCAAATTACACTCACACTAATATAACTTGGTTTTTTGTATTTGTATTTTCACACCAAAAGCACATGATTTCATAGATTTTGACTTATGGGAGAGGTACCGACTTGATTAGTAGTGGTACTACTTACATGCTCGAATTTGAAAAACATGTACACAATGGGACTCCTTGTTCGAGTTGAACTTGGGATGTCCCCGGATAATATGATATGGTCTTAGTGATCTTGTTAGGTGAAACGGTAGGGTAAAAATCCACTAACATAAACAAAGTATATCCAACTAAGCTTGAGATACGTCTGGAATCAAAAGAGCAGAAAACATAAAAAGAAGAAAGCACAAAAAGAATACAAAACTCATTAGGAGGGCACTTCGAGTGTAGGGTTTCTTCCTGGGCACATTTAAAAGTATATTTTTTATTGTGTAAGACAAAGTTCTTTCTATACAATATGTTTCTGGCATACAATCTATCATGCAAAAAATAGGCAAAAAACTTCGGTTTATATTGACAAGAGCTCTACCATATCCATTTGAAATGAGTGGGGGTGATACCAACCGACACTTTATAAGCTTTGTATCAAGGGAATTTCCATATTCAGAAGCAGATAGTTGAGCAAAGAGTGTTTCTTATACCTGTTTTTGCTTGCGTTTATACTATATATCCGTGGATATTTTCTAGAACATCCCTTCAACTTGCCCACTAATGGCTATAAAAAGATATGGAAATCTACTTATTTATTTCGTCCCTTACAGAAATGGACGTTTTAGGTGAAAAAACAAGTAATATATGGAATATTCTGGAGGGGATGGTCAATTCCATACGATTAGGTGTGCACTAGAGGCAACAAAAGACATGCCAGTGTGTGGTACGACCGCAACCTCTCGTGTTAGGCGTGAACACCTTTGTGACACCATCTGAAGCAACTACCATGAGGAGTCCGAGAGGATTCGCAATAGAGAGCCTCGAAACCCTACTCTCCCACTCTGCTTTATATGAAGGAGAGGAAGATTTCACAGCTCACCTCTTCGCTTCACCCTTCAACATATTCATCTTCACAACCGCCACACAACCGCCATCAACATCACATCTCCACAGCCATAACCATCACCAGAGCATCCATCTCATTAGATTAATTACTTGCAATCAAGATTCCATCACAATGATTGGAATTTAATACTATCAATCAGTCATGTTCAAGTACCTTTATATGTATTTTCATATGCTTGTGATTCGATCATGGTGTGTGATTAATCCCCCTAGGCTACGAGCCATGGCATAGCTTCGCATCCCCGTGTATGTGCAAAATGAGTTTGACAATATGACTTTACTTTATATTTTAAATGGATTTTTTGCTCTTGTCTCTACCTCAATCCCAGGGTTTGTCGGTACAACAGACACTAAAGATTCATACAAGGAGAGGTAAAGAGCAGGTGAGAGTGGAAGGCTATGCCAAAAGCCGATGACAATAAGGTCAGTATAGTACCTGAAACCAATTCCCCAGAGGAGACAATGATGTAGTCATCGCATGCTAATGTGTGGGTTTGGTTTATCCTTAATAATTAAGGTAACTCCATCAGTCAGATACAACTATGATTGGTCAATCCAATCCTCGACGCGCTGGTAGTCAGGTGTGTTGTCAAAAGGATGCATTAGCCACTTATCTGCCTTCACAACATATAGCTTATTACTTAGCGATGCGTTGCTGCTCTATCTTATTACAAACCTAAGTGTTGTATACAGCTACAAATGAAACCTTAGCTCTAGCCTATTTCTTTTATTATTATAACACTATGATATTTAATTGGTCCAGGGAACGAAATTGATATGTGATAACAAAGACTTGCAAAAAAAATGTTGCCAAGCTTAATCACTTCCTGGGTTCGATAAATACTAGGGTATTAGGAAATAAGGCTATTACTACATCCAAAATCAGATCAAAGTTAATCAGTGAGCACATAAATCTTCCATCAACAAAAATTCATGGTGAGCTTGTGAATAGAGGTAGATGGAAAATATCCTCCAAGTATTCATGCTAAGCACATAATCAGTTGTCAAAGTCTTACTCTCAACAAAAGTGACGAGGAGAGGAAATTTTGCATGGAGACGGCTAAAAACAACACCCTTGCCATTTACCGAACTACATTTGGTGATTGACTTATAGATGTCCACCAAGCTCAAATTTTATTTCCATCATGATCCTTATCCAATGTTATAGTAAATGCTCCATATTTTATTGATTGTGGAATATCATGCCTATTAAAGAATATGTGCATGTTCTTCAAGAGAAGTGCTTTGTTTTGATTGTTGATGTTCATAGCGTGAAGTTTTCCTCGATTCTTTGGCCTACAAAATTTGGACCAAGCAACAAGAGCATGCCCTAGATTCCGCAAGTTAGATCATCTTCGCAAACAATGCCTAAGGTAGTGGATTACTCGATGCTTGATAGTTTGAGATAAATCTGAACAACACATAAGAAAAGATGCAAGGAGGAGTGAATGTCCTTAATAACCCACGAGACAATGATCCAAACGCTAATGTGTTGGTCTGCTTTCTCCTTAATAACTGAGGTAACCCCACAAGTCGGGTATGACTAAGGTTGGACAATCCAATCCTCGATGTGCCAGTAGTTGGTCGTGTTATCACAAGGACGCATCAACCACTTATATGCCTTCACAATGTATATCTTATTACTTATTTCTGCATTACTACTTTATCTTATATAATTCCCGAATGTTGTACATAGTTGCAGGTGAATCCTTAGCTCTGGCCTATTTCTTTTATTATTATAACCTTTGTGATATTTTGTTGGTCTAGGAACGAAAATGGTTTGTGGTAGCAAAGACTCACATAAATTTCCTTTCCAAGCTTAATCACTTCCTAAATTTGATAAATCCTAAGGCATCTAGGGAAGAAGTCTATTAGTAAATCCGAAATTGGATCAAAGATAATCAGTGAGTGTAAATCTTCCATCAACAAAGAAATTATGGTGAGCTTGTGAAGATAGAGGAAAATGGAAATGATCCTCCAAGTATTTATGATGTAGCACATAATCAATTTACAAAGACTTACTCTTAGTAATGTGAAGAGGTGTGGGAATTTTGCATGAAGATAAGGACTGTGCTAGAGACTAGTACATAATAATACCCTTGCCACCCCAAATTGCATATGTTGATTGACTTGTAGATTTTGGTGATTGACTTATAGATGTCAACCAATCTAAAGTTTTCTTTCCATCGTGATATTTATCCACTCATATAGTGGGTGCTCCATATTGAATTGACATGTGGAATATGATGCATATTAAAGAATTTGTGCAGGTTCTTCAATAGAAGTGCTTTGTTTTGATTGTTTATGTCATAGCACCAAGACCTCCTTGGTTCTTTGGACCAAGCAACAAGAGTGACCCTTGATTCAGCAAGTTAGAGCATATTCGCAAACAATACCTAAGGTATTTGATGACTCCATGCTTGGTAGTCTTAGCTAAATCCATACAACACATAAAGAAAATAGGCAAGGAGGAGAGAACATCCTTGACCAACAAAATCTTTCTTCCACATGTGAGGTAGGAAGCAATACCAACCAATCTCCTTTCAATCGTAGAAATCATTGAAGTTGTTCAAGAACTTAGATTTGTGGTGCAAATAGGGTGCATAACTCATTTGTATATGTCCGCGACTTTGGCGAGGCATGGATTCGAACTAAAGTTGCAACATTTTTTTGGATCAGAGGGAGTATATCCTTTTACACTAATAACATAATTATTATTTTTATAACAAACTAGCAAAAGTGCTCATGCAACGGGTTCACCTCTCTCTCTCTCTCAAAATCAAGATATTGAGTACAAACGGCTCGTCATGGCTCATAATTGGAAAACTTGGTGCAAATCTCTAACATCCTAATGTTACGAAAACTTTCTCATATGGATGTATTTTGGTGTTTAAAATTTTACACAATACAATATAATACGTCCTAGATTATGTGACTGAGTCGTCTTATTTTCTTTTATAACCGGTTGTGGTACGTTCTCTTTAATATACTATTCCAATTGGGATTTTGATGTATTTTCTTTTCTTGTAGCTTTGAATTAGTTTGATTTAAATTGCAACTGTACAACTCCCACAAATGAAAATATCATATTATTTCAATCTGATCATATAGTGGTTGATTATGCGTTTTAGTGGAATCCATCAATAAAATACCAATCAGTTTTTACTTACAACACTATTTAATTTAAATAGGATATATTACTTTGTATTATTTTCCTTTTAATCTTAAAAAGCTTTTGCATGCAAGTTTGGTCAATTGTGATGCATTTTTGTTAGTATTATAAATTTTTTGTAACTATATGTGTTGAATTGTTGATTTTGGTATATATCTTCTACTCTTTACCTATTATCTGTTGGAAATATGCCCTAGAGGCAATAATAAATTGGTTATTATTATATTTCCATGTTCATGATAATCGTTTATTATCCATGCTATAATTGTATTGATTGGAAACAAAATACATGTGTGGGTATATAGACAACATTGTGTCCCTAGTATGCCTCTAGTAGACTAGCTCATTAATCAAAGATGGTAAGGTTTCCTGGCCATGGACATGAGATGTCATTTGATAACGGGATCACGTCATTAGGACAATGATGTGATGGACAAGACCCAAACTATAAACATAGCACATGATTGTGTCAGTTTATTGCTATAGTTTTATGCATGTCAAGTATATGTTCCTATGACCATGAGATTATGCAACTCACTGACCCCGGAGGAGTACCTTGTGTGTATCGAACATCACAACATAACTGGGTGACTATAAAGGTTCTCTAAAGGTATCTCCGAGGGTGTCTTTTGGGTTGGCATGGATCAAGACTGGGATTTGTTACTCCGTGTGACCGAGAGGTATCTCAAGGCCCACTCGGTAATACAACATCACAATAAGCCTTGCAAGCAATGTGACTAAGTGTTAGCCACATGATCTTGTATTATGGAACGAGTAAAGAGAATTTCCGGTAATGAGATTTAACTAGGGATAGAGATACCGATGATCGAATCTTGGGCAAGTAACATACCGAAGAACAAAGGGAACATCATACGGGATTATATGAATCCTTGACATAGAGGTTCAACTGATAAAGATCTTCGTAGAATATGTAGGAGCCAATATGGGCATCCAGGTCCCACTATTGGTTATTGACCGTAGAGGTGTCTCAGTCATGTCTACATAGTTCTCGAACCCATAGGGTCTGCACACTTAAGGTTCGATGACGTTTCGGTAGTATTGAGTTATATGTGTTGGTGACCGAAGGTTGTCTGGAGTCCCGGATGAGATATCGGACATGACGAGGAACTCCGGAATGGTACAGAGGTGAAGATTGATATATAGGACAAAGGGAATCGGAGTCCGGAAGCATTCCGGGGGCACCGGGTTATGACCAGGAGTACCGAAAGGGGTTTCAGGGGGGTGTGGGAGGCAAGTGTTGGGGTGGCTCATGGGCCAAGGGGAGGAGCAAACCAGCCCACTAAGGGGCTGTGAGCCCCCCTCACCCTTTCCCACGTAACTAGGAGAGGTGGGGCACTCCCTCTAGGGTTCCCTCCACCTGGCTTGGGGGGCAAGTCACCCTAGGGTTTCCGTAGGGGGCGCCCCCGTCTGCCTTGGCCGCCGCCCCCTAAACAGGATCTAGCGGTGCCACCCCTCATCCCTTCCCCCTATATATAGATGAGGAGAGGGAGGGCAGCCGGACCTAAGAAAAGCCACATGCTGCCCTCTCTCCCTCTAGATAGCTTCTCCTCTAGATCTGTTCAGTACGGCTTAGCGAAGCTCTACCGGATCAGCTCCACCACCACCGCCACCACGCCGTTATGCTGCCAACCCTTGCTTGCTGGATCAAGGAGGTGGAGATCGTCATCGAGCTGTACAGACATGGCCTCGGAACACAAGAGACCGAAAGGTCAAACATGAGTCATATAGTAGATATGATCAACATGATGATGTTCACCATTGAAACCACCTCAACTCACGTGATGATCGGACTTGAGTTGGTGAATTTGGATCATGTATCACTCAGATGACCGGAGGGATGTCAATTTGAGTGGGAGTCGTTAGGTAATATTATTAATTGAACTCATTATCATGAACTTAGTCACAAGTATCTTTGCAAGTTATGTTGTAGATAGCCCGTGCTGTAGCTCCCCTGTTTTATTGATACGTTCCTAGAGAAAAGTAAGTTGAAAGATGATGGGTCCGTGATCTGAATTGTCCTCAGTTGTTGCATAGAAGGCTTATGTCCTTAATGCACCGCTTGGTGCGCCACCCCCTCAAGCGTCGTCTGTAGATGTTGTGTAGATCTGACATGCACGTTCTAATGACTACTTGATAGTTCAGTGCGTCATGCATTATGGCTTAGAATTGAGGCTCCAAAACGTTTTGAATGTCACAGAACATATGAGATGTTCTAAGAGCTGAAATTGGGATCTCAGGCTCGTCCCGTGTTGAGAGGTATGAGACCTCTAACAAGATTCTTTGCCTGCAAGATGAAGGAGAATAGCTCAATCCATGAGCATGTGCTCAGATTGTCTGGGTACTACAATCGCTTGAATCGAGTGGAAGTTGATCTTCCAGATAAGATAGTGATTGATATAGTTCTCCAAGTCGCTGTCAATAAGCTACTAGAGCTTCGTGATGAACTATAAAATGCCAGATGGAAATAATGATCCCTGAGCTGTTCGCGATGTTTGACACCGCGAAGGTAGAAATCAGGAAGGAGCATCAAGTGTTGATGTTAAGTAAAACCACTAGTGTCAAGAAGGGCAAGGGTAAGAAGGGAAAAAACTTCAGGAATGGCAAGCCAGTTGCCGCTCTAGTGAAGAAACCCAAGGTTGAACCCAAACCCGAGACTAAGTGCTTCTATTATGAGGAGAACGGTCACTGAAGCGGAACAACCCTAGATACTTGGTAGATAAGAAGGCTGGCAACGTCAATAGAAGTATATTTGATATACATGTTATTGATGTGTACCTTGCTATTACTCCTAGTAGCACCAGGGTATTAGATACCAGTTCGATTGCTAATGTTAGTAACTCGAAGTAAGAGCTACGGGATAAACGGAGACTAGCTAAGGGTGAGGTGATGATGTGTGTTGGAAGTGTTTCCAAGGTTTATGTGATCACCATCGCATGCTCTCTCTACCTTCGAGATTAGTGATGAACCTAAATAAATGTTATTTGTTGTTTACGTTGAGCATGAATGTGATTAGATCGTGTTTATTGCAATACGTTATTCATTTAGTTAGAGAATAATTGTTATTCTATTTACATGAATAATACCTTCAATGGTCATGCACCCAATGAGAATGGTTTATTGAATCTTGATCGTAGTATTACACATGTTCATAACATTGTTGCCAAAAGATACAAAGTTAATAATGATAGTACCACATACTTGTGGCACTGCCGCTAAATGTCATATTGGTGTAAAGCGCATGAAGAAACTCCATGCTAATGGATCTTTGGACTCATTCGATTTTGAATCGATTGAGGCATGCAGACCATGCCTCTTGGGCAAGATGACTAAAACCTCGTTATCCTGCTTGATGGAGCGGGAAAGTGACTTATTGGAAATGATACATGTTGATGTATGCGGTCCAATGAGTGTTGTAGCATGCGGTGGATATCGTTATTTTCTTACCTTCACTCATGATTTGAGTAGATATGGGCATATTTACTTAATGAAACACAAGTCTGAAACATTTGAAAAGTTCAAGCAAATTTAGAGTGAAGTTTGAGATCATCGTGACATGAAGATAGAAATGTCTACTATATGATCGTGGAGGTGAATATCTGAGTTACGAGTTTGGTATACAACTTAAGACAGTGTGGAAGTTGTTTCACAACTCACGCCACGTGGAACACCATAGTGTGATGGTGTGTCCGAACGTCATAGTCGTGCTCTATTGGATATGGTGCGTACTATGATGGCTCTTATCGTTTTGCCACTATTGTTTTGAGGTTATGCATTAGAGACAACTATATTCACTTGAAATAGGGCACCATCTAAATCCACTGAGATACACCGTATGGATTATGGTTTGGCAGAAACCTAAGCTATCATTTCTCAGAGTTTGGGAATGTGACGCTTATGTCTGATAAGCCCGAACCCAAAGAGGAAGGGTGCATCTTCATAGGATACCCTAAGGTAACAGTTGGGTATACCTTCTATCTCAGATCCGAGGGCAAAAGTGTTTGTTGCTAAAAATGGGTCCTTTCTCGAGAAAGAGTTTCTCTCAAAAGAATTGAGTGGGAGGAAGATAGAACTTGATGAGGTTGTTGAACCTTTGTTTCAACCAAAGAGTAGTGCGGCGCAGAAAGATGTTTCTGTGCAGCCTACGTCAGTTGAAGAGGAAGTTAATGATGACGATCATGAAGCTTAGGATCAAGTTACTATCGAACCTCGTAGGTAGACAAGGACACATACTGCTCTTGAGTGGTACGGCAACCCTGTCTTGGAGGTCATGTTGTTGGACAACGATGAGCCTACGAACTATGGAGAAGCAATGATGGTCCCGGATTCTAACAAATGGTTAGAGGCCATGAAATCCGAGAAAGTATCCATGTATGAAAACCAAGTATGGACTTTGGTAGTCTTGCCTGTTGAACGACAAGTCGTTGAGTACAAATGGATCTTTAAGATGAAGACAGACGCTGATGGTGAATGTCACCATTTATAAAGCTCGACTTGTCGCAAATAAGTTTATGCCAAGTTCAAGGAGTTGACTGCGATGAGACTTCCTCACCCGTAGCGATGCTAAACGTCTGTTGAAATTATGTTAGCAGTTGCTGCATTTTTTGGTTATGAAATTTGGCAGATGGATGTCAAAACATAGTTTCCTTGACGGTTCCCATGAGGAAAGGTTGTATGTGATACAAGCGAAAAGTTTTGTCACTCCTAAGGATGCTAAAAGGTATGTAAGCTGCAACGATCCTTCTATGGGCTGGAGCAAGCATCTCGGAGTTGGAATATACGCTTTGATGAGGTGATCAAAGTTTTTGGGTTTATACAAAGTTTATGAGAAACTTGTATTTACAAGAAAGTGAGTGGGGGCACTATAGAATTTCTGATAAGTACATGTGGATGACATATTGTTGGTCGGAAATGATGTAGAATTTTTGAAAGCATAAAGGGTTGTTTGAAAGGTGTTTTTCAAAGGAAGACCTGGATAAAGCTACTTAATTGTTGGGCATCGAGATCTATAGATATAGATCAAGACGCTTGATGAGACTTTCAATGAGTACATACCTTGACAAGATTTTTAAAGAGTTCAAAATGGACCAGTCAAAGAATGAGTTCTTGCCTGATTTGTAAGGTGTGAAGTTGAGTAAGACTCAAACCTCGACCACGGCAGAAGAAAGAGAAAAGACGAAGGTCGTCCCCTATGCCACTAGCCATATGCTCTATTTGGTATGCCATGCTGTGTACTGCACTTGATGTGTGCCTTGCCCCGTGTCTGACAAGGGGGTACAAGAATGATCTAGGAGTGGATCACTGGACAACTATCAAAGTTATCCTTAATAACTAGAGGACTAAGAAGATATTTCTCGATTATGGAGGTGATAAAGAGTTCGTCATAAAGGGTTACGTCGATGCAAGCTTTAACACCAATCTGAATGATCCTGAGTAGCAATCCGGATACGTATAGTGGAGCATCCATTTGGAATAGTTCCACGTGGAGTGTGGTAGTAGTGTCTACAGTATGACATAGAGATTTGCAAATTACACATGGATTTGAATGTCGCAGACCCATTGACTAAAGACCTCTCTCACATGCAAAGCATGATCGAACCCTAGAACTCATTGGGTGTGAGATTCATAACAAATCACATAGCGATGTGAGCTAGATTATTGACTATAGTGCAAGTGGGAGACTGTTGGAAATATGCCCTAGAGGCAATAATAAAATGTTTATTATTATATTTCCTTGTTCATGATAATCGTTTTTATCCACGCTATAATTGTATTGATTGGAAACTAAATACATGTGTGGGTATATAGACAACACCGTGTCCCTAGTATGCCTCTAGTACACTAGCTCGTTAATCAAAGATGGTCAAGGTTTCCTGGCCATGGATATGAGATGTCATTTGATAACGGGATCATATCATTAGGAGAATGATGTGATGGACAAGACCCAAACTATAAACATAGCATATGATCGTGTCAGTTTATTGCTATAGTTTTATGCATGTCAAGTATATGTTCTTATGACCATGAGATCATGCAACTCACTGACCCCGGAGGAGTACCTTGTGTGTATCAAACGTCGCAATGTAACTGGGTGACTATAAAGGTGCTCTACAGGTATCTTCGAGGGTGTCTGTTGGGTTGGCATGGATCAAGACTGGGATTTGTTACTCTATGTGACGGAGAGGTATCTCAGGGCCCACTCGGTAATACAACATCACAATAAGCCTTGCAAGCAATGTGACTAAGTGTTATCCACGAGATCTTTTATTATGGAATGAGTAAAGAGACTTGCCGATAAAGTGATTTAACTAGGTATAGAGATATCGATGATCAAATTTCGGGCAAGTAACATACCGAAGAACAAAGGGAACATCATACGGGATTATCTGAATCCTTGACATAGAGGTTCAACCGATAAAGATCTTCATAGAATATATAGGAGCCAATATGGGCATCCAGGTCCTGCTATTGGTTATTGACCGTAGAGGTGTCTCGATCATGTCTACATAGTTCTCGAACCCGTAGGGTCTGCACACTTAAGGTTCAGTGACGTTTCAGTAGTATTGAGTTATATTCGTTGGTGGCCGAAGGTTGTTCGGAGTCCCAGATGAGATCCAGGACGTGACGAGGAACTTCGGAATGGTCCGAAGGTGAATATCGATATATAGGATGAAGGTAATCGGAGTCCGGAAGCGTTCCGGGGGTACCGGGTTATGACCAGGAGTACCGAAAGGGGTTTCGGGGGTCCCCGGCAAGTGTTGGGGGGCCTCATGGGCCAAGGGGAGGAGGCAAACCAGCCCACTAAGGGGCTGTGCGCCCCCTCACCCTTTCCCACGTAACTAGGAGAGGTGGGGCACCCCTCTAGGGTTCCTCCACCTGGCTTTGGGAGCAAGTCACCCTAGGGTTTCCCTAGGGGGCGCCCCCATCTGCCTTGGCCGTCGCCCCCTAGATGGGATCTAGGGGCACCACCCCTCCTCCCTTCCCCCTATATATAGATGAGGAGAGGGAGGGCAGCTGGACCTAAGAAAAGCCATGTGCCGCCCTCTCTCCTTCTAGATAGCTTCTCCTCTAGATCTGTTCGGTACGGCTTAGCAAAGCTCTGCCGGATCAGCTCCACCACCACCGCCATCACGCCGTTGTGCTGCCGGAGAACTCATCTACCTATCCACCCTCGCTTGCTGGATCAAGGAGCTGGAGATCGTCATCGAGCTGTACGTGTGTTGAACACGGAGGTGCTGTCCGTTCGGCGCTAGATCGGAAGGACCACGATAGGATCACGGGACGGCTCGTGATTGGATCACGAAGATGCTCGACTACACCAACCGCGTTTCTTAATCTTTTCCACTTAGCAATCTACAATGGTATGTAGATCCACTCTCCCTCTCGTAGATGCTCATCACCATGGATAGATCTTGCGTGTGCGTAGGAATTTTTTTATTTTCCATGCAACGTTCCCCATCATTATCAAGGGATTTTATGACTTAATATGCAGAAATAGATGGAGAAGTGAAAAAAAACATAACTGCCATGTGGCAATATAGGTTTGAGCTGCGAGCCATGATTGATCTTGTAGCATGTCTCCATACTACCAAACCGCGGGTGCTTGCGCTTGAGCCCTTGAGTCCAAACATGGCAGTATAGGTTTGAGCTGCGAGCCATGATTGATCTTGTAGCATGTCTCCATACTACCAAACCGCGGGTGCTTGCGCTTGAGCCCTTGAGTCCAAACATGATTTTTCTGGCTTTTAGGCCTTTTCTTTTTTCATTGCGTCAACGGCATGTTCTCCTTAACATGTGCATGTTTTACTCCATCAATGTCTAAGGAAATTCCTCATCACAACCACATGATCCCTCTTGCTAGACATCGTTCCTCTTGCTTGTTAAGTAACCGCGATATTAGGTCTCTTCTCCTCCACTTTATCATTTTCCCTTGTCATCTCTCTCTGAGATCTAATATGTTAGATCGTTTGAAATACTTTTGATTCTCAAGTTGCTCCTTGAGACCCACTAACCTAGAAGACATATATAAATTATAAGAATTTAACGTAAGATAGCAAGGTGGGACTATTAATAATAGGTAAATTAACAAATTGATGGGTTGATTTTGTGTGCGCGCATAGGCCCTCCAGGGGCGCCACACAGGCCCCGGCCAGGGACAAAGGATAAGGGTCTATTTCATTACGTAGGTAACTCTCAATCTTAACAAAATTGTAGAGCAGAGCAGTTGGTTGCAGCCTTAGCGATTGAAGGAAGACCGTGAGTTTAATCCCCCACACTGCTGACATTAATTTTTACCCCCCCCCCCCCCCCCCCCCCGAGCCGAAGGAAATAAAAGGGGACAAGGCCCAGCTCAGCGTACGGCCCAACAGCTGACGTACTTAATGTGGCAAATTAAAGCGTCACATGTCCTTAAATTAGTACCACCTCACGTACCACAACTTTAAAGATAATTTTTATGACGTATCACAAGAAGCAATAACCTTTTTTTATTAGGTATAGGGTTAACCTAATGGTTCAAACCAACGACCTGCACCTTTTACACATTACCATTAACTACCAGGCCAATGGCATTTGTTTTTTTCTATATCTGTTTAACCTAACGACATACATTTAAACTCTAATTTCGAACTAAAAAGGTCCAGCAGTCGGTTTCAAACCAGCGACCTCCTGCACGGTTGCAGGTATCACGAGAGTGCAAACCAACAGACCCGACGAATATTATTTTTAACATAGGTTAATGGTTCTTTTATATTGAGGCCACATTTATATCCTTTAGAAACTATAGTATTGTACTTACAAATGTTGCACATGATTTTTCATGAAGCATACATATTTTGTTTCCTAAAAGTACCTTAACATTTTCCAAAAGCTTGAAAACTTTTATATACTGAATGAATGTTTTATTAAAAATGTGAATATTTAAAATGTACTCCCTCTGTCCCGTAATGTAAGAGGCTTTTTGATACTACACTAGTGTCAAAAAAATCCTACATTATGGGACGGAGGAATTATGTAACTATATTTAAATAAATGTTCATATAATTTTCAAATTAATTATATTTAAATCAATGTTCATATCTTTTTATAAAATGTCTGTTTAAAATTTTAAATATTTTATTGAAAACTCCAAATTATGTGAACATTTATCTCAATATGCTTAACCTTTATAGATAAAATAATATTTTTTTAAAAATATGAACCTTCATTTATATATATTTTTACCTTGGTTGAATATGTGCAAATAATTTTGTATATAATTTTAAATATTCATGTTTAAATGAAATATTCATGTAGTATATAAATGTCTTTGTGTTTTTGAAAATGTTTATGTACTTTTAGGAAATAAAATACTTACTATTATTTATGAAAAATCATGTGTAACATTTGTAACTAAAAAAACTGTCTAGAGAATATATATAAAAGTGGTTTCAATATAAAAAGTCACTGAAACTCATTTTTTTAATAAAAACTCATTAGCCTATTTAAGAACAAATTTCGTCGGCCCTGGTGTTTAATCGGGTAAGCGTGAAAGCTTAAGGTCGCTGGTTCAAGGCCCTTGGGTTGCACCTTTTTCATTTGAAGTTACATTTTTCTATTTTTCATTTGAGCTTACTTATCGAAATTCTACATGAAACGTCGTGAGTATTTGGTTATGTATAAGTAAGCTCTATCTATAACCACACGGCTTAGCAGCGGTTCGAAACCCCTGCCTCGTGGGCACTATTTCTCCTCTCAATGTTATTTGTGTTGTTACAAACAAGAAAAATATATTATTTGTGTTGTTCTTGTCAGGTGGGCCTCCCGGTGTTTTTTTTTTGTTGCGGAAAAATAGAAACCGAAGGGTCTTTCTACAAAAGGAGCAGACCACACGTTCGTCCCCATCATCCAGTCACTGACAGCGGCACACCTTGTTAGCGCCGCAGATCTATACAAATTCTTGCACCGTATTTGCACCGCAAAGCCAAGTTCTTGCACCATTTTAATATACACCATAAGTTGTAGCATTAAAATGATCATTCATGCCAAGTTCGAGCACCAGTGGATAATTAGGGTTGAGATCCTCTGCAGTACCGTATGGTGTTGTAGTGCGGATGCCATATGGGGCGGGGTCCCACATGGCAGTGACTGTATTGCACCGTACAGTACTGCAGAGGATCCTGACCCGGATAATTGACTCTATCAATCAGTAAAAACTTGTTTGGATTTTTCTAAGAGTCGGTTACATGACTGGCACTGATATCTGGCAAAAATGATCTCGTTAGTGCTAAAACGTATAGGGTGTGTTTGGTAGAGTGTATGGAGGGTGCATAAACTTAACAGTTCTCTTCTCGACCAACTTTTGGTTGTTTGGTAGCCTGCATGGGGTCTCCTCAGCATGCACGACCTCGTCCCAAATACCCTCTTAGCATGTACGAAGATAGAACACGCCAACACCCGTTCACTGGTCAGCATGCATGAGCAAAACGAGCAATAATGTGTTTCAAAACATGTTCAAAATTCTAAACACTAATTTAATTTTCAAAAAATGTTTAGAATACCAAAAATTGTCCAGACTTTCAAAAATTATTCAAATTTTTTAAAAAAGTTCCGATGTTTAAAATTTATTAAAACTTTCAAAAAATGTACAGAATTTTATTTTTAAAAAATTTCCAAAGAAAGTTTGGATTTTAAAAAAAAAAATTCAAAAAATGTTCAGATTTTCAATTTTCTTTTTAAAAGATCAAACTTCCATTTTTTTAAATTAAAATATACTTTAGAATTTCGAAAACATTATTTTTTCCATGTTTCAAAAAATTGTTTATTTATTTAAAAATATCGGTTGCTACAGTATCGACTGACATGTCTAAACAGATGCAAGCTGCCAAACAGAGTCTCAGCTTAACATGTCTCAGCACATACATCACTATCAAACAACATCAAATGCATGTACTCAACATGTTTACACTCAGCATGTATCATAAGAAAACAACCATGCTAGGTTGAAAATGCTACCAAACAGACCCATAGTATACGTAGAACTGTTGCAACAAGTTGGCTCAGGCATATAAATACAATGTAAATCTCCGTTGTGTACGCCCGATCTGTTGCGTCAGTGTGACATGGGGCCCGCTGTCCGCGACTGGAAGGTGGAAACGAGGTGTGTGGCCTGTTTTTCTTGTGTGAACCCTCCTTTGATATTTTTTTCTTAAAAAAACCCTAAAGTTTTAGCATTAAAATGGCCGGTTTCGTCCAGTTTCCGCATCATCCATGTAATTGACTCTTTTTCGGATGATGCCCTTAGCGATCATGCTTGTTTCGCTGCAAAGGTTTTCTCCACAATACATTCTTATCTCTGTTTTTTCGTTTGAATTTTCTGTTCGCTCCACTATTTTTCCATCACGAGCTGAAGCATGACCGCATTGCATGGCCTGCCGAGTCAGAGAGGGTGAACAGGACCCTGCCAGGAGAGGGAAACGACCCAACGGACAGGGTCCGGGAAGAGAAATGAAAAGAAACAAGATTCCAGCAGGCCGCCTGCGTGACTGAGGAGAGCCATGCCGGCCAGGCCTGCTCAGTGTTCAGGCATCGCCATCAGCCCATCACATCCTACCACGCGGGCCGGAGTCATGATACCGTGCTCAGCTATTCTGACCAGGCCCATGCCCGCGGCAGACGTCCCGCTCGCCCTGATCTCCGGCAAGATAGTCCTTTGGAAAGTACATTTAAAACTAATTAACTGACAAGCCGACGGGACAGTGCAGTGGAGAGAAATGCATGCCCAGCTATGATGGACGGAGGTCGATCGCTACGTCGTGCATGGCTGATGGCTGGCATGATTCACCAGATCCGGTCCGGGGCGAGGGCATATCATCAGCTCACGTGCCACACGCCTAACTGTAATCAACCTCCTAAATGGATCCGTCCATAGTTGCAGATGCAGCCATCAAGTGGAGTATCATGCATGCAGCTCGTCGCTGCGTGATGCTGATCCTGTGATCCATAGGTGAATTATCCTGGTTAAGCATGGTGGGTCTCTTAACGCAACAACAACAAAAAAAATCATGGTGGGCTGACAACTGAAGCATGAGGTCTACCGGTGCGTTCCACAAAACCCTACGGCCTGCCCAGCCTTGAATATACTCAACTGACTATAAAGGGTTCATTTCGCTTTATATTATAAAGCAACGATCTTATATAAGCACCTCGTTGGGGCTGAAGCACACAAAGAAACCCAAAGGAAAAGCAAGAGAAAAGAAAAGAAGCAAATGCCGACATCGGCAGCTCGTCAATGTAATGTAGGCATGTATTTCGTATATAGTCATACGTGCTTATGGAGAATAACCCGCATGACATCTTTTGTCCTACCCTCCCGTGTCAGTGGGGTCCATAAGGAAACTAAGAGATATTAAGGTCTCCTTTTAATAGAGAACCGAAACAAAACATTAACACTTAGTGAAGACGTAAACTCCTATTAAGGTCTCCTTTTAATAGAGAACCGAAACAAAACATTAACACTTAGTGAATACGTAAACTCCTCAAACTATGATCATCATCGTGAAGTATCCCAAATATTATCACTATGGGGTTGACAGATCATAACACCTAATAGGTGCATCTGACTAGGCAAGATCAGATAAGAACATAGATATAATGATGATAAAATAAACGGTTCAGATCTGAAATCATGGCACTCGGGCCCTAGTGACAAGCATTAAGCATGGCAAAGTCATAGCAACATCAATCTTAGAACATAGTGGATACTAGGGATCAAGCCCTAACAAAACTAACTTGATTACATGATGAATCTCATCTAACTCCTCACCGACCAGCAAGCCTACGAAGGAATTACTTACTCCCGGTGGGGAGCAACATGGAATTGGTGATGGATAAGGGTTGATGATGATGAAGACGATTGCCCTTTCGGGAGCCCCAAACAGACTCCAGATCTGGGCTCCCGATGAAGAACAGGAGGTGACGGCGGCTCTGTATCGTAAAACGAGGTAAAACCTTCTCTCTGGGTTTTTTCAGAAAAATGTGAATTTATAGCATTGAAATTAGGGTCGGGGACCCACGAGGTGTCCAACCTCCACCAGGCCGCGCAAGGGGGGCCTGGAGTGCCCTGGTGGAGCGTGGGCACCCTGGACCCCCTCTCAGGTGGCTTCTGGCTCCATAATTCCTTAAATATTCCAAAACAAATCTCCAAAAAGTTTCGCTCCATTCCGAAAACTTTTATTTTTGCACAAAAATAACACCATGGTAGTTGTGTTGAAAACAACGCTAGTCTGAGTTAGTTTCATTCAAATCGTGCAAATTAGAGTACAAAACAAGAGCAAAAGTGTTAGGAAAAGTAGATACGTTGGAGACGTATCAACTCTCCTAAGCTTAAACCCTTCCTTTTCCTCAATCATTTCAGTTGACAAACTGAAAGTGAGAAAGAAAAACTTTTACAAATGCTTTTGTTCTTGTTTACATATATATGCTTAAGTAGCACCCAGGTTTTCAACAAAGATCATGACTAACCATGTCAACAATAACTCTTAAAGACTATATTAACTCATATAAATGAAACAAGCAACTAACAAGCAATAATAAGATATCTCAAGTCCAAACAATTTATCAGAACAATCATGATATAGTATGACAATAGTGGTATCTCGCTAGCCCTTTCTGAGATCGCAAAACATTAATGCAGAGCACCTCCAAAGTTCAAGCAGCGACTAAACATTGCAATTGGTGGTAGAAAAGATCTAGTCATGATGCATCCAACATTCACTATACACAATGCATCAGGATGACAACAGTGCTTGTAGATCTATCGCTTATGTTAGAAGATGATGACTCAACATTAAAGTAAATAGCTAGTCCCTTCGCAGAGGGAAGCAGGGATTTGCAGAGGTGCCAGAGATCAAGGATTAAATAAGAGATAAGTATAATTTTGAGAGGCACACCCTTCCTGTCAACGTTATGACCAAGATCTATCAACATCTTCCATGTCAAACAAATTAGTGGTAGTTCCCAAGCGATAAAAGTAAATGTTTACTCCCCCTCCACCAACAAACACATTTCACGACGAGCTGAATCCATGGGTACCGTCCAAACCAATAACATTCCTGGGGGAATTTTGTTTAATTATTTGCATTTATTTTGATTTCGGGACTAGGAATCCCTATTACCGCCCTTCTCGTGCAAGTACGAGTGAATAAACACTCATCATGAGAGTAATCCGCTCAACATGAAAGATACTGACCCCCCTGTCGCTCCATGAGCGGTCCAGGCACACAAAATAGATGTTCATTTGAAATTTTAGAGGTGACACATGCAAATTTACTTGGAACGACAGGGTAATACCGCATATAGGTAGGTATGGTGGAGTCATCTGGAATAAATTTGGTTTAAGGGTATTTGATGCACAAGCAGAATTCCCACTTAGTACAAGTGAAGCCTAGCAATTAGGTTGAGAAGCGGCCAACTAGAGAGCAAATACGGTCATAAACATGCATTACAAAAAATAAACATTAAATGCTATCATGAGTAGGATATGGACACCATGAACATAAATATCATGAACGCTATGTTGGTTTTGATTCAACTACATGCGTGAACATGTACCAAGTCAAGCCGCTAGAAACATTCAGAAAAGCATACCATATCATCATACTACATCACAACCCTTTTAATGCATGATGACAACCAAGATAAATCATTATCCACTCTTAGCTACTTGAGCGTGGCATGAATCACTATGATCTCTAATTGTAATTGCAAACATGTTCAATCATAATATGCTAAATCATGGATACCAGGTTAAACATATTTACAAAAACAAGAACAAGTTGAGTTCATACCCGCTTTTCTCTGCCACATTCAATTCATCAAATGTCGTCATTATTGACTTTCACTTGCACAATCGAAATGATATGAAAATAATAATAGTACAAGAGTATCATGGACTAAGCTGGAATCTGCAAACATTTTATTCAAGAGGAAAAGACAAAATAATATGGGCTCTGTGTCAGATCAACAATAATGCATATGAGAGCCACTCAATATTTTCATTGTAGTCTTCTCCTTGGTATGACTCAATAAAAGAAAAAGAATTTCAGAGAAACACACTGAAATATTTTTAGAGGTTTTTAGTTTTTCTCGAAGAAAGCAAATAAGAGAAGGAAAACAAAAACGAGAAAAACTATTTACACGGGTGAACTCACAACAAGCAAAAAAATGAGAAATCTTTTTGGGTTTTCTTTAACTAACTAAACTGGAAAAAAAGTATTTTTGGATTTTCTCAAAGTTTTTCAAACACACAAGAATAAAACGAAAAAAATAAATCTAGCATGGATAATACAATGAAAGAATGTGGACACCGACAAGTGAAATGAAATGTGTGAACACGAATGTAATATCGGTGGGAATACGTACCCCCCAAGCTTAGGCTTTTGGCCTAACTTGATAATCACCATCCGTAGCATGGATAATGGCCCGAGTGATAGCCTACCGAGGCTCTTGGTGCACCCACCTCAGCCCTCCTGGCAACTTCAACCTCTGCATTTACACACGTGCCTCGCTCTCATAGATGAAGTATCTTCCCTTGCTGTTAAAATCAAAGAGAGCAGGAGGAGGCAATACAATAGGCACAACGGGACCGTTATCAAACCTCAAGTTGTAGGTATAGTTATTAACTGTGCCTATAAGAAATTTATGGCGTTTCATGGAATCAAAGTCTAAGTACTGGTTAGGTAAGATAGGATCATTAGGCCAAGGGGACACTCCCAGCCTCGTAGCGAGGCAAGGGGCATAAATCCCTCCATAGAAATTACCATTAGAAGCATTGAGAGTCAATCTCCGTGCGATAATTGCTCCTAAGTTGTAGTCTTTAGTTTCGGTTAAAACAGTGTAAATAAGACTCAAATCATGAGCACAAAGCGTGCTACAATCCTGCTTGCCTACAATGCATTTACCATTAAAGAGTCACTACACCACGGTCAAGATTTAGTGACACATCAATCTATTGGCATACGGTACCTTTGCCAACACATAAATTGTAGCTAATACCTATGCCAACACAAGATAAAACAATCGGAGGACTTGCTGTTGGCAAAGGTATTGCCGATAGTTTTTTACTTCTCGACACATTTTCAATCGGCATACACCCTACATACACCGACACATTTACTGCATACATATACCCCACCTATCCCGACAGTTGGTATGTTGACATACACCCTACCTACCCGGCAGTTGGTTTGTGGGCATACACCCTACCTTTGGCAACATATAGATTGTCCTTATAGGTATATGTGTTTGCCGACACTTAGTCTGCTTGTCTAGGCATCTACCTTTGCTGACACTTAGTCTGCTTGTCTAGGCATCTACCTTTGCCGACACTTAGTCTGTTGGTCTAGACACATACCTTGGCCGACACTTAAAATGTCAGGTTAGTTAGGTACGTTTGCCAACACATACTCTGTCTAGATAGGTGTGTACAACATACATATAAAATGTACATCCAAAACAATAATTGGTACATATGCACTGCTCAAATGTCTTCGACAAACATGATTGAAATGAAAATATTGGATATACATACACCATGCGCAAATTTCATCCCCAAACAGAATCAAGATGACAACATACATATATATTGACCCAGGTTCACAACAACCAACATATATAGTTCAACCATCCATCCAGAAGACAATACAAGTCCAGAACAATATTTGCTAGTCTAGAAGAGTTAAAACACTAGTCCAGAACACAAGTCATATCCATGAACGTAAAGTTCTACGCTAAAATACATGAAGCACCAAATAACACACATAAGATTCATGACATAGTTGAAGTTGGCTGAATGTTCCGTGACAAAGTCATCATATCCATGCGCTAGGTTGCTAAGTACCTGAAATCCATACAAATTTCTCAAGAAAGTGAGCATTCAACCCAAAAAATGTTCAAACTTCATGCGAAAATTGCTACAAACAAATTATGCAAAAATTACATAGGATTTAGAAATTCTTTACATGAAAGTTGCCCATGTGTATACTTCCTATAATATTATAAAGTCAAGAAGTAAATCGATAACATGAATTAGATAGGAGAAAAACATGATATTAAATAGATGGTTTCTAACATGTAGCCAACATTCCACTAATTCCAATCACAGCAACTTCATCACATCACATAAAAAGAATGGATCCTAGTAAACTTGATGTATGGAGTATGTTATATTACCTGCACTTCGTGGCACAATTGTTGCCTTCTGCGCATCTTTGATCTACAACATTAATAATTACTTAGCATCTCGCATGGCTAATAGGTGACCAATTAGCAGAAAATAAAATAAATCAAGTGTTCTGGATTCTTACCATACCAGATGGCCATGCAATTGATTTCCCCTTAGGATGTGCCATGGTAATCACATCTCCATATGGACAAGGCAAAACGGTTTCCCTTTTGAACACCGAATGGACAACAATTTCAACAAATTGAGAACCTAGAGGCTCACCCCACCACATCCTTTGGATTAGTTGTTTGAATTGTTCCTTTGACAACAGCGACATTTAAAGGTCTAGTGATGCTATATAGTATGACATCTCTTCCACCCTATGGGGAAAAATTGTAATTCAGAACATAATTTCATTTTAAAGAAGCAAGTTCAAGTGTACATATACATATTGTTGTGTAGAAAAGCATAGGGAATCCCAAGCAAAAAAACTTAAGTTAATAAAGCATCATATTGACAAAATATTTTTAAATGAATTATAATTTAGACTTAAGTCAAATGAATTTTCATTGAAGTTGAATCATAGCCTAAAAGAGGGCCATAATAACAAGCAGGAAAGAAAGATTTACCCCTTGTTGCGTGTCATGTTTCTCTGTATTAACAACTTTTCTTCCAATAACATTTGACTCAGCCACGTCCTCCTGAATATTACTAGTTTCTCTTGTCCTTATGCCCTACATCAAAATGAAGCATTGTAGATATTATTATATGTTCCACTATCGCAGAGGTACAATATAATAGAACTATAGTCCTACCTGTTGTCCTGTTGTAGGCATGCTTTCATCTCATTGCCCCTGTGAAGACAAAAGAAGTTCCCTCATCTTAGCCATTTGCTTCTTCATGTCATCCATTTCTACCATTTTCTTCTTCATGTCGTCCATTTGTTCTTGCAAATGTTCCACTTTTTGGCCAGATACACGACACGCTTCCATTGCCATTTGAAGCTTTGTAGATTTATACTGCTGGGTTCCTGGCAACTCTAGTTCAGATGGAGTTGTCCCCAATCCTATACCACGAACATATCCATTTTTTCATTTCCAAAAACAAATGCAAACAAATCACCATCCTTAATACCATTGTCCACTAATTCAGGGTGCGTTACTGCTTCATCTTGAAGTTCTTTCTGTAAATTTCAGGAATGTGTTATGTGCTCCTAGTATTTACTGCATAAACAAAAATATGAAAGGCATCGAAAAATATAAGTGCATCTGAACTTACAATTCTTAATGCGGACCCTTCTTGAGGAATTCCACTAATTCGATGTGTATGTGTTTCAATAATCAGTTCATGTCTATGAGGGTGACGCTTGAGCACCTCGGTCTACGTCAAGTAATCAAAGGATTAAAAAAATGAGCAAAATGTACAAGCATCTAAGTTCAAATAAGGGCTGCCTAGTTGCATACCATTTGAGTGTTAACCCGAGCAAAACTCTTACTTCCAGATGTGTGATTTTGATTATCATTTGCTCGATTTTTTCTGCGCTTCTTGATGTGGTTGCCATCTAAGTTCAGGAATTCTTTCTGCGCTTCTTGATGTGGTTGCCATTCTTGCTCCTGCTCCTGTAAGTGTTTACAAATGAGTTAGCAGTATATACAACAATCAAGTAGTTGAACTAAAATAACAATAAAATTTTACACAACTACCGAATAAAATGCAGCAACAACAAGAACAGTGGCATTATGAAATCTCCCTCCCCTCTGTTCCATAATATATGTGTATATAGATATAGAATTTTACAGTGGCAACAACAAGAACAAAAGCAACATGAACACAAGTGCACAATGTTAGCGTCCAGATTTCACAAGAAATCGGTATCAGGGAGGATGTGATTTGGAGATATTATTCTGCACAAAAGTATGTTATGGTGTTATAGAAGATGGTAAGCAGTAAGTACAGTCCAATCCACATCTGTACACTGCCTAGAAAAAATATATGAATTGTCTAATATAGAACACTGCAACATAAAGTGCCTAATAAACCACAAAAACGTGATGCAAGCAAAAACTGCATAATGAACATGCATAATCCCTAGAAATAACCATCGAGGTAATTAATCCTCAATCCAAAGAACTAAAGCAGGGACCAACCCAAATCAATAGAGAAATATATTTGACTAATACATCGATTAATCCTCAAGTCAAACACCTAAAACAGGGACTAACCCATACCAATAGACATGCCAATGAAATGGTTGACTGACAGAACCCAACAATAGGAGCCCACGCCAAACCCACAGCCACCGGACAAAATAGAAAAGGGGAACAAAAAATTGGTGTAAATCTTGGCATGCTGCAGCATCTCCCGCATAGCAACAAAAAGTCCCAAAGATCGAACCAGATCTGACCACCTAACGCATCCAAAGGAATTTAATCAGATCCGAGGAAATATAAACACCTACTAGACCAGAGTGGAAGAAAAGGAATAGCTCACCAACCTTGCAACCTCCTGCAGCAGCAGGAAACGGTAGGATGATCAAATCAAACACGAACAGCACCAACGACAACACCAACGAACCCGCTGGAGATGGAGCCCTGCAGCAGTAGGGAAGATGTCAAACAATGGAACACGAGGGGTGCTGTTCACTGACATCTCGCTTGAGATGCGCTGCAAGTCACAACAAAACAGATAGTCCACGCCACCAGACCAACACGGTAACACACACACACTACACAAGTTTGACATTCAGATTACACACCATAGCAGATCATGTGCACACCTACGTATTTGGTTGTGAAATTGTAAACTTGGGAAGACACTAAACTTGTAGATGGACAAAGTGTCCATTACTAGGGACGCCATACAGTACATCCAGCAGATGCAGGACATGAGATGAGCACGAGATGCTCGCCAAGATGTCCATCCTCGAGTCAGCACTCAGCACCAGCGGAGACACATGGCGACGACCACCTGTTTACCGCAATCGTACTACAGCTGGGCACCAGGCCGACGTCATTCCAAACAGCTACGCTGAGTAAACGCCTCTGGCGGTCAGGCTATAGTATGCCAACGCATCAAACATGGATGGGGTGGAGGCTAGGGAGGGATGGCTGGGGATGTACGGAGACGACTCGAGGTAGGACGAAGAGGCAGAAGATAGGAGGAAGGGCCGGCGACCGGTACTATTGCTTCAGTGATCCGACCCGCGCGGCGTCTGGACCGTCGTCCCGGCGCGGGGGGGGGGGGGGGGGGGGGGGGCAGCGCGGGCCTTGGCCGGCGGCACGGGAGGTGGGGGCACAGAGCTGGGCTGCGGCTTACATCGCGGGTGGGGATTGGCTCGTGCATCCGGGCGGCGCCGCGCGCGGGCGGGAGGGGGGGGGGGGGGGGGGGGGGGGGGGGGGGGCTCGGGCGGTGAGAGCACTTACCCGACGACGGCGGCGGGGACAGTGGATGGAGCGCTTCGTCAGCGGAGAGAGTAGATCCAACACGAGGGCAGCGGCGGCGACGGGGCTTCGATTTGGGAAATTCTGCACGGGGAAGGGCATTTTGCACCGAGGATACGTTACACGAACGGGCGAAAATTTCGTTTCGACGCCGAAATCACGCGCTGATTTTTTGACTTCTGGACTATTGACACGTGTCCACCTACGCCGACACATAATGTGAGTCCATACACCCTACATATGCCGACATATTTAGGTTGCTAAATACATACCTATACCAACAGAAAATGTGTCAAGACCCATACCTATGCCGACACATAGCGCGTCATTAAACAGTTGCTGACACACACATTGTCGCATTCATGGTTCCTGACACTTAGCATGTCAACAATATTATACATCTGCCAACACTTGGTATGAAGACAAAAGTTAAAAGTTACACCGACAGTTAATTTGTGAAGATAAGTACACCTTTGCCCACATAAGTGTGTCACCTAAGCTCTACCATGGTGTAGTGAGTGCAAGGTATTGAATAGACGGAAAATGGATGCTTTTTATCCTACCTTGTGTCATTCCTCTAATTTCATCACAATAAAGGGTTTTCAAAAATGATTCAAACTCAGGTCTGTTGGTTCGTCTAGCGAATCCCAATATGTAATTTTACAGGCGTCACAAAATACGTCTAAAGGCATGGTGCAAGCATTATCATATGGACTAAATGAAACTCTTGATTCACGAGAAAAATATTTGAATTTCTTAGTAAATGTCTTCGTGAGAATGAGATGTTGAGTGCACTTATCTTTGATGAAGGGAACAGATCGGCATTGCAAGCATACTGTTCAGATTCTTCCTTAATACCTGCAGTTTCTATGAAAGTGTTACACGGCCAAAGGCATGATTTAGTTTGAGCGCCCCGTATTGAGCTTGCAGTTGGCTTAACATAAGATTGTCGTATAGAGATTTCACTTGATGATACTCCCAAGGATCTCCTCCTCGAACAACTCGTGAAGAATTGCATTTTATTTGCGAACAATTTCTGGAAAAAAATTGACACAAAATTTTGTTAACAAAACGAAATAAAATTGATAGCAAATATTCCTAGGATGCATACGGGTCATATCAAGCATTCAAACTACTTAGAACTCTAAGAATTCAACATGCAAGCTCATCTACAATAACACCAAGAGTAGCGAATTACTCTGAAAATAAACTACCAAATAGAAAACTAATTGGAGCAATGGGGGAGTTACATATCGAGAAGCAATCTCTTAAAACAGTTTCGGAAATAGAATTTTGAGCAAAGAGATCAAAATCCACGGGTTCTTGAGCAAGAACATGAGGGAGAAAGAAATGGTGATTTTTTCAGGAGGTAGGCGATGACATGGGCTAAAGAGATAAGTGAGGGGACCCACCAGGGGCCCACCCTCTACCAGGCCGCGTCGGGGGGGGGGGGGTCTGGCGCGCCGTAGTGGAGCGTGGCCACCTGGTGCACCCCCCTCTAGTGTTCTTTGTCCCAGAAATTCATAAATAAATAGAAAATTTTCATATCAAATTGCATTCTGAGAATTTTTTGGGTCATTTTTTATTGCACGGGGAAAACAAAAAACTGGATAAACATGGCATGTTATTTTACTAACTAAGAAAAACAGAAAACTAAAGGTGGATATAGAGAGTTATGTCTAGTAAATTCATCAACTTCATACCTCTCGAAAATGCTCCATTAATAAGGTTGATCAAGTCTTATTAACAACCACTTTCAATTAGCATGAAACCGAAGAATTTTCATAAATCACTAGGTTAGCTCAATGGGGATAGGCATATCCCCAACCATAATGATATCATATTTGTTTTTGACAGTAGGTAGAGGTAATTGAAAGCTTCCAATAATGAGTGTCGAAGAATTTTCAATAACATTCACACCATGCACTTGGAATTGTTTCTTTGGAAAGTGCATCGTATGCTCATTACCATTGATATGAAAAGTGACCTTGGTTTTATTGCAATGAATAACAGCCCCTATTGAATTCATAAAGGGTCTACCAAGGATAATCGACATGTTGCCGTCCTCGGGCATCTCAAGAATAACAAAGTCTGTTAAGATAGTGACATTTGCAACAACAACGGGCACATCCTCACAAATACCGATAGGTAATGCAGTTGATTTGTCAGCCATTTGCAATGATATTTCAGTAGGTTTGAGTTTATTCAAATCAAGTGTTCTATATAAGTAGAAAGGCATAACACTAACACCAGCTCCTAGATCATACAAAGCAGTTTTGTCATAATTTCTTTTAATGGAGCAAGGTATAGTTGGTATTCCAGGATCTCCAAGTTTTTTAGGTACTCCATCCTAAAAATAATAATTAGCAAGCATGGTGGAGATTTCAACTTCAGTATATTTTTTTATTAGTGATGATGTCTTTCATATACTTGGCATAAGGAGGCATCTTTAAGATATCCGTTAAACGGGTACACAAAAGACTGGCCTAATCATTTCAGCAAAGCGTTCAAATTCTTCATCATCCTTTTCCGTAGATGGTTTAGGTGGAAAAGGCATGGGTTTCTGAACCCATGGTTCTCTTTCTTTACCATATTTCTAGCCGCAAAGTCCTTTTTATAATATCGTTTATTTTTAGCTTGTGGATTATCAAGATCAACATCAGGTTCTCTTTCTACATCATTATCTGGTTCTTTATCATTACTAGGTTGGGTATCCTCATGAACATCACTATCATTATCATTATCACTAGGTGGATGTTCATTATCAGATTGAGTTTTAGCATCAGAAATAGAGACATCGTTAGTATCATCAGGAGGTTTTTCTATCTCAGGTTCACTAGAAGCATGCATAGTCCTATCATCTTTCTTTTTCTTTTTCTTCTTAGAAGGACTAGGTGTATCATCATTAATTCCTTGAGATTATTGTTCAATTATTTTATGATGACCCTCAGAATAAAGAGGTTCTTGGGTCATTCTACCTCCTCTAGTCACTACTCTAAGAGCATGATCATTCATATTATTATTCATTTCATCAAGCAATTCTCTTCGAGATTTAGCAACTTGTTCTAAATGAGTTTGAACCATAGAGGAATTTTTTCCTACACCGCTAACATAATTATTGATTCTAAATAGCAAGTCACTCAAGCGAGCAATCATATCAGAATTATATTTCAAGTGTTTCAAAACATTTGCATTGAAGTGCTCTTGCTTCATAATGTAGTTATCAAAATCATATAAGCATTGACTAGGATGTTTATTGTAAGGGATATCACCTTCATCAAACTTTAATAAAGAATTTACCTCTACCACCTATGGAGGTGGTGGTGTGTTGAGTCCATGAATTTCTTCAATGGGTGGTAAATTCTTAACATCCTCAGCTTTAATATCTTTTTCCTTCATACATTTCTTTGCCTCTTGCATATCTTCACGACTGAGAAATAAGATACCCCTCTTCTTTGGAGTGGGTTCAATCGATGGTTCAGGGAGAGTCCAATCATCATAGTTCTTCAATATATTATTCAATAGTTCCTCAGCTTGTTCAACAGTTCATTCCCTAAAAACACAACCATCACAACTATCGAGGAAGTCCCTGTAAGCATCAGCTAGTCCATTATAGAAGATATCAAGTATTTCATGTTTCTTAAGAGGATGATCAAGCAAATCATTAAGCAGTTGGAGAACCTCCCCCAAGCTTGTGGGAGACTCTCTTCTTCAATTTGCACAAAGTTAAATATTTCCTGTAAGGCAACTTGTTTCTTATGAGAAGGAAAATATTTTTCAGAGAAGTAGTAAATTATATCCCGAGGACTACGCACACAACCAAGAGTAAGAGAACGGAAATAATTTGAGAATATAATAGCAGTGAATCTTCTCATCTTGAGCAAATAGGGTGGCTATATCATTCAGCTTAGTAAGGTGTTCTACCATAGTTTCAGTTTCATAGCCATGAAAAGGATCAGATTCAACCAAAGTAATTAACTCTGGGTCGATAGAGAATTCATAATCCTCATCGGTAAAAAAGATAGGTGAAGTAGCAAACCTGGGATCATATTTCATTTTAGCATTCAAAGTCTTTTCCTTATAGTTGCATAGTAATTTCTTAACATCATTTCTATCCTTACAAGAAAGAATCTCTCTAGCTATTTCTCCATCCAAAGCATAACCTTTAGGCATCTTAGGCGTTTCAAATCTAGGAGAGCTAGGCCTAATAGATGTTTCATAATCATTAGTTTCAAAGTTCTCATCGGTTTCAACAGATTCAACAGTTCCAATAATTGCATTCTCTCTAGCTCAAACAATTTGTTCATCAAGAAATTCACCTAATGGCATAGTTTCATCAAGCATGGCACTAGCATCATCATAAGCATCATTCATAGAAGAAGTAGCATCATCAATGTTAGGATAAATAGCATGTGGTGGTGTTGCAAGTTTACTCATAATAGAAGGCGAATCAAGTGCAGAGTGTGATGGCAGTTCCTTACCTCCCCTCGTCTTAGAGGAAAAAAATCTTGGTTTTAGTATACTTCAGATTCTTCAAAGTGATCAATTGATATAAATCCCAAGTGACTCAACAAATACCTATGCTCCTCGGCAACGGCGCCAGAAAAAGGTCTTAATAACCCACAAGTATAGGGGATCGCAACAGTTTTCAAGGGTAGAGTATTCAATCCAAATTTATAGATTCGACACGAGGGGAGCCAAAGAATATTTGAGAGTATTAGCAGTTGAGTTGTCAATTCAGCCACACCAGGAGATAAATATCTGCAGTAAAGTGATCAGTAGCACAATAATATGATAGGTTGATAGCAGCAGTAATAGTAACAGTAGCGGTAATAATAGTAGTACTGGTTTTGCAACGAGTGTAACAGTAGCAGCAACAATAGAAACTTAGCGAGAACAATAAGTGGAAAGGTCGTAGGCACTCGATCAGAGTATTTGTTGGATGATATTCATCATATAACAGTCATAACCTAGGGCGATACAGAACTAGCTCCAGTTCGTCAATGTAATGTAGGCATGTATTCTGTATTTAGTCATACATGCTTATGGAAAAGAACCTGCATGCCATCTTTTGTCCTACCCTCACTATAGGAATCAGGCACTTTGCCATCAGCCATCCTGGACGGCAAAGGCATGCATCCCGGACGGCAAAGCCTTTGCCGTCCGCCAGCAGACGGCCAACCGTTCGGCTGAATAAGCCACGGTAAAGGGCGCTTTGTCGTCTGCTGGCAGACGGCAAAGACCTTTACATCTTTGTCATCTGCCAGCGGACGGCAAAGGGCATGGACGGCACATGTGGCAACTTAGGTCCGTTAAGGGCTTAATGGCGTGCTTTGCCGTCCGCTGGCAGACGACAAAGACCTTAGGTATTTGCCGTCTGCCAGCGGACGGCAAAGCACCTGTTTCTTTGTCGGCCTAGGTGGTTTATTTGCCGTCCGCTGGCAGACGAAAAAGACCTAAGGTCTTTGCCGTCTGCCAGCGGACGGCAAAGAACCCACCTAGGCTGGCTTGGTGCTACCCCAGGTTGCATAGGTAGCTGCCACGTGGTAGCTTTGCCGTCTGCTGGCAGACGGCAAACTGGCTATATAGCCCCTGTTTTTTTTCTTAAAATCATTCAATTTGGCAGAATATCACATATATATATCTAACATATCAACAATACAAGTTTCCAACAAGCATACCAACAATTAGTTTCAACAAGCATACCAACAATAAGTTCCAACAACATATCCAACATACAAGTTTCCAACAACATATCCAACATACAATGGTTTCCAACAACATATCCATACATACATATCCAAAACAAGTTTCCATAAACAAAAAGGAAGCACAAGTAGAAGAGTACACTCCATCAATGCAAGCTTCCTCATCTATAGAAAATCTGCAAATTAGGAAAGATGAAAGTTAGAAGAAGAAGAAGACTAGCTAGAAGAAAAAGTAGAAAAAGAAGAAGAAAAAGAAGAAGAAGAATTTATCTTCTCTTTCTTTTTCTCCTCTCCTCTCCTCTTCTCCAAGGTAGTAATGCCATTTTCTAGCTAACTAAGCATATCAAGTCATTTTGGAGGGAAAAAAATGCAAAGTATAGGTCATTTTGTAGCTATCCTAGGTAGAATATATCATTTCGGAGCTAAGTAAGGTTATTATGTCATTTTTTAGGAAAATAAGCTAAGTATAGGTCATTTTGGAGCTAAACCAAGGTTATTATGCCATTTTTTACCTAAGTGAGCTAATTATGTCATAAATGAACTAGCTAAGCTAATTATAGATCATTATTGAGCTATCCTAGGTAGTTATGCCATTTTGTACCTAAGTGAGCTAATTATGTCATAAATGAACTAGCTAAGCTAGCTATAGATCATTATTGAGCTATCCTAGGTAGTTATGCCATTTTCTAGCTAACTAAGCATATCAAGTCATTTTGGAGGAAAAAAATGCTAAGTATAGGCCATTTTATAGCTATCCTAGGTAGAATATATCATTTTGGAGCTAAGTAAGGTCATTATGTCATTTTTGAGGAAAAAAAGCTAAGTATAGGTCATTTTGGAGCTAATTAGGTCATTTCTTAAGCTAAGTGTGCATTTGTTAAGCAAAACACTTGGGAAAAATTACCATCATCACGAAGGTGGAGGATCGGTCGGGTTTGCGCCAGGGTGAGACGTAGAAGGACTGGTCGGGGTTGCGGCAGACCCAGAAGGATCGGTCGATGCTTGTCGAGAGGCATGCTACACCAAAGATCATTTGCAATGTCTCCTTAGCATGATGCAACTCAAATGTGAATACTAGTAACTAATGACCATTCAAATGAAACTCACTATGGGTGCTATAGCAATATGGGGCATCGACGGAGGGGTCTGACCATTGTTCTGGCACACGGTCTGCACATTTTGTTTTCACGAGTCATTCATATTAGTTAGTGATGAAACGAACATTACGTGCATGATTTGGCTAATATGCAGGAGAAACTTACCACGAGGAGCACGTATAGGGCCCGATGAGACGCGTCGTTCCGGTTCCTCTCCTCCTCCAAGAGCCTAGCCGTCCTCTCCTTCATGTCCCTCTCCCCTGCGCCACCTGCCTGTTTGCCTCCGCCAAAAGCTCCTAGGCCCTAGCCTCAATGGCGAGCTCCATTGGTCGTGGACGAGGCCTTATCTCAGGATCAGAGCTCGTCTGGCGCTTCTTGATCTCCGGGAGAGTTCTAGGACAACGTATCAGTCCATCCCCAATGGCTATCGAGCCATGGGGCCTTCCGCCACCAGATATCATCACGAGCTCTAGATCAAAAGGACTCTCGCTCGGGTTGAAGTCCTCCCCTTTCCTCGCCTTCCCCTCATCTTTGTACCTAACGAGCTTGTTGTGGGAGGAGATGTTGCTGAAGCTCTCTGGATGATCGAGGTCATCCTCAGAGAATGCCTTGGCCTTCTTGTACGAGGCAGTATGGTCCATGGCATAGAGGTCGAACAGAGGTGGCACCTCCTTCTCGTTTTCTCGCGCCTAAAAGAGAGGAACACAATATTAGTTAAGGGCTCAAGCTAGCATGAAGAATGAAATTGCATGAATCATGAAGCAAACCACATACCCAGTGATCCCCGTACTCAAATAGGTTGGAGCTCCCTTGATGGTGTGGCATGCCTCTCATTTGGGCACGCTTATCCTTGGCCTTGTTGTGTTCGGCTAGCCATTGGGGAGAGCACCACTCATCCACCAATGCCTCCCAACAGTCCATCATATCCGCACACCATCTCGGGGGCACCTAAGTTAGACAAGAGAAATTTCAGCGCTACGCCTACGAATCAAATCAAAGAAACTAAGTACAAGGCCTTAAGAATAGATAATTACCTTCATTAACTTCTCCTTACTCAGATAATTTTTGCGGCACTTCTTCTTGGCCCTCTTAATGTTAGTCGAGGCGTAGTAGTCTCGAATAGCCTACATCCGAGCCTCGTGCCATAAGTTCTGAAGTAGGCGCTTGCACTCGGCTTCGAGAACAATATCCGCTTTCGCCTTGTCTTCCTCAAGACACCTGTAGAAGGTCTGCAATCAAACAAGACAACACTGATTAGTACAATCACTAGGTGCTGTTGATTTTTAATTCTGTAAAGGAGAAATTACCCAAAAGTGATGAATCACAATGTCAGCCACCGTCTCGCACAAGACACCGTCGACCATCTCCTCCGGCGGGGCCGGGGCAGCCATGTATAGCTCCCAGGTCAGTGCTACCTGTGGAGCCTCACCGGGCAACTGGACCTTCCCCGGGAAGTGGTGCCGGAGAAGCACACCAAGGACCTAGTTGGGCCTGCGGACACCACACTCGTATTTCCAACCCCTGCAGTATGACAAGGCCAACACATTAGATATTAATTTGAAGAAACATGAAGGCAAAAGGTTAAAAAAGAGTAAATGCACTTACTTCTCCGCATTAGGCGCAATCAACCACCTCTACTCGCGGGTCGTCGGCACGAGCGGGAGCTTTGTACAACCATGCTGGTAGACCTTCTTACCCTCCTCAACCAGCTCGCCCTCGCTATAGGTGTCCTCAGACAAGTTGTCCTTGCCACCATCAACATGGCCACTAGCCTCCGGAGTCATGTGGGACGAAGACTCTGGGACCGGAATCTCCTGGGACGAAGGATCGGTGACCCGAGGCTCGTGGACCGGAGTCCGAGATGGGTCCAAGTCAGACGGGTCCACCTGAGACGGAGCACTCCTATGGTCGGGAGAATCATCTGGGGGTGGCGGCGAGGAAGGCGCAACAGCCTTCCTACCTATAGCACCTCTCTTCGTCTCCCCCCGACCTCTCCCGGTTGAAGAAGAAGCGCCCGCCGGTGTCTGCATGTTGTGTACCAGCGCTCTCTGGAGTTGCTGGGGTGGAATAATAGCACCCCTCCCAGCACGCGCCGAGGAAGGAGGCTCAGAGCCCTCTCGACCCGAGCCCACCATCTGTCAACACCTGCAATGACAAAGAGTGAATGAAATTAGTTCAACATAAAGAAATTGAATACCTAATAACATTAACTAATTAATAATATATATGTACATAATAATAATTGAATACCTCAGCCATCGATGCTTCAACTCTACGTTTATTTTTACATTTTGCTCGAAGCGTCTTCTGCATCCTCTCAGTTGCGAAGCACCAACGATTTTGCACGCCCCCCCCCCCCAATCTTGCCTCGGTTGGGAGATGGAAAATCAAATGCTGCATTGGATTAAAGAAGCCCAGTGGAAAGATCTTTTCTAACTTGTAGATCAACTCCGGCGCCAACTCTTCCAGTTCGTCTAGCACATCACGCAATAGTTCTTTCGCACAAAGAGCACGAAAGAAATAGCTCAGCTCTGCCAGTACTAGCCATTCATCCTCAGGGATAAAGCCACGCAACATCACCGGCATTACCCGCTCAAGCCATATGTGCCAATCATGACTCTTGAGACCAAATATTTTCAATTTGTCAAGACTCGCTCCCCTCTTTAGATTCGTTGCATACCCATCGGGGAACATCAACTGCATTTTCACCCACAAGATCATTTACCTCATAGCTGGCCTTCCAATATAGAACCATGCCTTTGGCTTCCTCTAGTTCTTCTTTCCTTTCGGTTGTCGAATGTTTTGTAATGGTCTATCACATAGAGCCTCCTGATCGACTCTAGCCTTAGGATTATCCTTCGACTTCCCCTCTATGCGGAACAATGTACCAAAAAGGGCCTCCGCGATATTCTTTTCAGTGTGCATCACATCGATGTTGTGTGGGCAAAGGAGGTCTTTAAAGTAAGGCAGATCCCACAAACATATCTTGTGAGTCCACGCGTGTTCCATATTATACCCTTTGAAATACCCTGGACGATCTGGATCCGGCTCGAGAGCGTTTATCTGATCCAGGATCTGTTGGCCTGTCAATGCAGGTGGTGTAGTGTTTTTGACAACTCTACCTTTGATGAAATTCTTCTTGTCTTTTCTAAACTTATGGTCAGGATCTAGGAACTGTCTATGCATGTCGAAGCAAGAAAACTTGCGACCTGCCTCCAGCCAATGGAACTGAAGAGCTGCCTTGCATGTGGGGCACGGAAAGTTTCCATGCACACACCAACCAACGAATAGCGCATACGCCGACAAGTCATGCATCGAGTACATGTACCACACATGCATTTTGAAGTTCTTTTTTGTAGCGGCATCGTATGTCTTGATCCCATTATCCCAGGCTTCTTGCAATTCATCTTAAGCGGTTGCATGTACACATTCATATTCTTCCCCGAATATTTGGGCCCTGGAATTATCAACGTCAGGAAAATGTTCTTTCTTTTCATAATCTCTCTAGGGGAGATTGAGTGGAATGACAAATACAGGCCAACAACTGTATTGTGCTGCCGTCATACCATACACATTGAACCCATCCGTGCTGATGGCAACTCGAGGATGCCTTGGATCTGCCGCTTTATCCTTATGTAATGCATCGAAGTGCTTCCATGTAAAAACGTCTAAAGTGTGTCCCAACATTAGATTCCCATCTGCATCTAGTTCTGTTCTTTTGCCCAATTTATGCCATGTCATCTGCCTGGCCGTCTCTTCGACCATGAAAAGACGTTGAAGTCTTGGTATGATTGGCAAATACCAAAGAACATTAATGGGGATTTTGGTCTGACTCTTCTCACCCATACTATTTTCTACCAGAACATACCTGGAAGCATTGCAAATGGGGCAATAGTTCAAGCCCGCATACTCAAGCCTAAATAAGGCACATCCATTCTCATAGGCATCTATCTTCTCATAGGGCATCTTAAGCGCACGTAGGATTTTGTCCGACTGGTACAGGTTTGGTGGCAATACATGGCCTTTGGGTAGAAAGCGTCCAAATATCGTCATCATCGCATCATAGCATTCTCTGCCCAGGTTGAACTGAGCCTTCAGAGCCATTACTTGCGTGATGGCATCCAGCTGACAAAGCTCAATGTGCTCGTGGAGAGGACGTTTTAAAGACTCCAACATTTCATAAAAGGCATTTGCAGATTCCTCCATCTCATCGTCCGAATCCCGAGCATCATCAAAGTCTTGCACCATGTCTTCGATCCCGATACCATGCTCGTTAGTGCGACGACGAACCACCTCAGCTCTGGCACATTGGGCAGACTCACCATGAAATGTCCAGACCATATAATTAGGCATAAAACCCTACTTCTGCAGGTGTTTGATCATTTCAAACTCTGACTTCTTCTTACATTTGTCGCAATCGACACAAGGGCACTAGGTTCTTTTCTATCCATTTGCAAATGCGACTCCCACAAACTCCTTGGTTTTTATTATCCATTCACGGGTCATGTCTTTCTGACTAGTGTGACCGGTGTACATCCACCCATGATCACTCATCTTGCCTAGCTACTGGACACACACAAAATATATACATAATTCAACAAACCATATTCATCAGTTAATAGAGTTTGTCAGTTTTATTACATCGATGCAACCTAGACGCTAGTAGGTAAAGATAGGTCCTAATCCCACCTAAGTATGTGTAGATTGGGTTCGTTTTCCCATGCTCTGCTTCGGATCCAACACACAATTTCGACAGCACCTCCCCGTTGTTCTCCTGATACACGTCTCGGCAATAAGCAGAGAGGATGTGTACCCGGAGAACAACAGGGAGGCACTGACGAAATTCTGCATCGGATCCGGAGCAGAGCATATGGGAAAACAAACCCAATCTACACATACTCGGGCTGTCCATGGATAACGTTGGATAATTCAAAAGAATCATAGTTATAAATATGCTAATGAATGCATATTTATAGATGCAACCCTTTCGAACAGGAGACACATAGTGGTCACGCATACTGATGATTGAAGACACCTATAGCTAGCAAGTTTCACCGGCATGAAGACCGGAACAGAGGAAATGAAGGGGCAAGAGGAGATGTCATTTGTGCTCACCCACGAACGCAGGGGCGGAGGTCGTTGAATGCACGGGGAGGTCGTCGAACACCAGACCCTCACAGCGACGAAATAACTGCACATTTAAATCCACCCGATCAACATAAATATGATGTTCTGTATAACAAAATCGAAAAATATATGACCTAACTCATAATTCACAAATATATGACCCATCGATCTCTGGAAGGCCGAAGAGCACCTTTTTTGGGATCGGGGTGTCTGGGGTGTCGTGTCGGGGTCGGGGTGTCAAGGGTGTCGTGTCGGGGTAGGGGTGCTGTGTCGGGGTCTGGGGTGCCGTGTCGGGGTGTCAGGGTGTCGTGTCAGGGGTTGGGGTGTCGGTGGTGTCGGGGGTCGGTGGCGTTGGCGGTCGGGGGTCGATGGTGTCGGTGGTCGGGGGGCGATGGCGTCGGTGGTCAGGGGTCCGGGGCATCGGGGGTCGGTGGCGTCGGGGGACGGTGGCGTCAGAGGCTGGGGGTTAGTGGCGTTGGGGATCAGGGGCTCTTCTCTTCTTCTTCTTCTTCTTCTTCTCCTTCTCCTTCTTCTTCTTCTTCTTCTTCTTCTTCTTCTTCTTCTTCTTCTTCTTCTTCTTCTTCTTCTTCTTCTTCTCCTCTTCTCCTCCTCCTCCTCCTCCTCCTCTTCTTCTTCTTCTCCTTTTTGCACTAACCTAATAAACCTAAACTAACACTAACCTAATAAACCTAAACTAAGACTAACCTAACTATCACTAACCTAAACTAACACTAACATAATTAACATTAACCTAATTAACACTAACCTAATAATATAATCTAAACCTAAACTAAAAACCAAAAAACAAAAAAAGAGGAGGGGGGAGAGCTTACCAGAGGGGGCGCGGGGCAGGGGCATCGGGCAGGTTTGGGGGAGGGCCGGGAAGCACCGGGGGCCGCAAGGCCGGAGGGGGCGCAGGGGGGCAGAGGGGGCGCAAGGGGGCCGCACGGTACCGGCCGGGCCGGTGGGGCGGCAGACGGCGCTGGCGGGTGACGGGCGGCGACGGTGGGGGCGGTGGGGCGCAGGGGGGCCCGGGTGCGCGGCAGCAGCGGCAGGGGGGAGTGACGGGGCGGTGGTGGCGCCGGGGGGCGGTGGGCTGATGGGGCGGCGGGGTGGTGGGGCGACGGGGGCGACGACGCTCGTGCGGTGGGCGGCAAGGAGGAGCAGGGCGGGGCGGGGCAGGGGTAGGGCGGGCCACGCGGCGGCACGGCGGGTCGGGGCGGCCGGCGACGGGGCATGCAGGGCGGCGGCGGCTCGGGCACGGGTGTGAGAGAGGGGAAAGAGAGAGGGAGAGAGAGGGAGAGAGAGGGAGATAGATATTTAGGTCCTCTCTTTGCCGTCTGCTAGCAGACGACAAAGAGCCTAGGTAACAGACTGCTAACGGCCACTTTCTTTGCCGTCTGCTAGTGGACGACAAAGAAGCTTTGCCGTCTGCTAGCAGACGGTAAAGAAAGTGGCCGTTAGCAGTCTGGTAGCTAGGATCTTTGCCGTCTGCTAGCAGACGGCATAGAAGCTTCTATGCCGTCTGCTAGCAAACGGCAAAGAGCTGGCTGACGGCAAACATGATCTTTGCCGTCAGTAGCATCTTTGCCGTTAGTTTTCTGCAAGCTGATGGCAAAGACCTTCTTTGCCGTCAGCTAGCAGACGACAAAGAGCTGGCTGGCGGCAAAGATGTTGATTCCAGTAGTGCCTCCCGTGGCAGAGGGGTGCTACTTCTTGAGCTTGCGTTGGTTTTCCCTTGAAGAGGAAAGGGTGATGCAACAAAGTAGATAAGTATTTACCTCAGTTGTTGATAACCAAGGTATCAATCCAGTAGGAGATACAAGAAAGTCCCCAATCTTCGCACCTACACAAACAATTAAACACTTGCTCCCAACGCTATAAAGGGGTTGTCAATCCCTTCATGATTACTTGCAAGGATGAGATCTAATAGAGATAGATATAGAAGATTACTAACACGAAAAGTAAAACAAAAGTAAAAAGATTGCAGCAAAGTATTTTTGGTATTTTTGGTTTATAGAACAGAAAATATGATATTGAAAGTAGACCCGGGGGCCATAGGTTTCACTATAGGCTTCTCTCTTGAAGGAAAAGAATACGGTGGGTGAACAAATTACTGTCGAGCAATTGATAGAAAAATGAATAATTATGAAGATATCCAAGGCAATGATTATGCATATAGGAATCACGTCCGCGTCAAGTAGATCGAAACGATTCTACATCTACTACTATTACTCCACACATCGACCGAGTCCTGCCTGCATCTAGAGTATTAAGTTCATGAAGAACAGAGTAACGCATTTGGTAAGATGACATGATGTAGAGGGATAAACTCAAGCAATATGATGAAAACCCCATCTTTTATCCTTGATGGCAACAATACAATACATGCCTCGCTACCCCTACTATGTCACTAGGTGAGGACACCGGAAGATTGAACCCAAAACTAAGCACTTCTCCCATTGCAAGAATTACCAATCTAGTTGGCCAAACCAAACCAATAACTCGAAGAGACTTGCAAAGATATGAAATCATGAATATAAGAATTCAGAAAAGACTCAAATAATATTCATAGATAATGTGGACATAAATCCACAATTCATCGGATCTCAACAAACACACCGCAAAAGAGTATTACATCAGATAGATCTCCATGAAGATCATGGTATTGAAGCACAAAGGGAGAGAAGAAGCCATCTAGATACTAGATATGGACCCGTAGGTCTGTGGTGAACTACTCACGCATCATCGGAGGGGTAATGGAGTTGATGTAGATGCCCTCCATGATCGAATCCCCCTCCAGCAGACTACTAGAAAAGGCTCCACGATTGGATCTCTCGGGAACAGAGGCTTCTGGCAGCAGAAAAATATTTGCGTGGCTCCCTTTGGTATTGGGGGAATATTTGGGAATTTATAGGACGAAGTATATGGTTAGGAGACCTGCCCGGGTGGCACAAGCCTGCTAGGCGTGGCCAAGGGTGGTGGTCGCGCCCCTGGCTTGTGACCTCCTGGCAGGTCTCTTGCCTTGCCCTCCAAGTCTGGTAGATGTCTTATGGTCCAAGAAAAATCACCGCGAAGATTTTACTCCTTTTGGACTCTATTTAATATTCCTTATCCACAATACTCAAAAACTAAGAAAAATCAAAAACTGGCACTAGGCTCTAGATTAATAGGTTAGGCCCAAAAATAATATAAAACAACATATTAATGCATATAAAACATCCAAAATAGAGAATATAATAGCATGGAACAATAAAAAATTATAGATACGTTGGAGACGTATCAAAGGGTTCATAAGGAAACTAAGGGATATTAAGGCCTCCTTTTAATAGAGAACCGGAACAAAGCATTAACACTTAGTGAATACATGAACCCCTCAAACTACGGTCATCATCGTGAAGTATCCCAAATAATGTCACTATGGGGTTGACGGATCATAACACGTAATAGGTGCATATGACTAGGAAAGATCGGATCAAGAACATAGATATAATGATGATAAAATAAACGGTTCAGATCTGAAATCATGGTACTCAGGCCCTAGTGACAAGCATTAAGCATGGCAAAGTCATAGGAACATCAATATCAGAACATAGTGGATAATAGGGATGAAGCCCTAACAAAACTAACTCGATTACATGATGAATCTCATCCAACTCCTCACCGCCCAGCAAGCCTACAAAGGAATTATTCACTCCCGATGGAGAGCATCATGGAATTGGTGATGGAGAAGGGTTGATGATGACGAAGGCCGAAGGTTGCCCTCTCTGGAGCCCCAAACAGACTCCAGATCTGGCCTCCCAGTAAAGAACATGAGGTGTCAGCGGTTCCATATTGTGAAACGAGGTAAAACCTTCTCTCTGATTTTTTTCCGGAAAAATGTGAATTTATAGCATTGGAATTAGGGCCGGGGGACCCATGAGGTGTCCACCCTCCACCAGGCCGCGCTAGGGGGGCATGGCGCGCCCTGGTGGAGCGTGGGCACCCTGGCCCCCCTATCAGGTGGCTTCTAGATCCATAATTCCTTAATATTCCAAAATAATATCCAAAAAGTTTCACTCCATTCCGAGAACTTTTATTTCTGCACAGACATAACACGATGGTAGTTCTGCTGAAAATAGTGTCAGTCCAGGTTGGTTTCATTCAAATCATGCAAATTAGAGTCCAAAACAAAAGCAAAAGTGTTAGGAAAAGTAGATACGTTTGAGACATATCACGCGCCAAGCAGCCATCCCACCCCAACCCAGATGGGGCCCTAAAGGGCCCAGGTCTGGACCGACCGAGCGCCGCCAGCCATCCGCTCCACAGCGCCTCCCCGCGACCAACGACCGCACCGCCACGTCAAGGGCATCCGTGGCCCGCAAGATCTCCGCCATTGATCCACACTGCCACAGCATAGTAGCACGGCTGCCATCAGAGGGCCCTCGCGCTCCAACACACATGTGGGGAAATGCCGGCCTGCCACCGCCAACACCGCATATATAGGGCCTGACATACCATGCTAGCAACGACGAAAGGTGGGGACGAAGGGGAGGCAAGCTGGAGGAGTGAGGGGGAGGGGGGTCGAGGTCCACCTATCGCCCGTGGGGGGGGGGCAGAGCGGACGGGAGGTACTTTCTCTCTGTGTTTCTCCGTACACCAAACTAAAAGCCCCTTAGTTTAATCCTTTTGTTAAAATGTACCTGCTGAGAAATTATATTATGGTGTTATGGTTTTCTTTCCCCTCTAACAAGCGGACTAGGGCAAATCCCTTCTTCTTCCCAAAGACGTCTTCGTGGTTCTCCTCTCCGTGGTGAGTCTCCGGGTGAAAACCCTTGTCCTTTTGGTCTCGACAATGGCGGTGTTTGCGTTCCCCTCATTAGGGCGTTACCGTGGAGGCTGGGTGTCCTAGGTCGTGTCGTAGGGTTGTTCTCTGGTACTCCTGTCAGTAGTTTTCCGGTCATGCAGTCGTGTGTGATTGTGTTGGCTCGGTTTTTTGGGATCTGTTGTATCAGAGGGCTACATCACCACATTGTATCGTTTCGCCATGTAACTTGGGTGGTTTTGCTTTATATATAAAGCGGGGTGAAAGCCTATTTCGAGAGACTTTATGCTCCCACAGTCAACACTAGAAGACTTAGTAGCAGCTATGTTTATCGGTTACATCTCCCCTGTGGGTCCAACCTCGACAACTATGGTATATCTCTTACTATGAACATGCACACTCATTTCACTCGCGTGTATAGATTCGTAATCCTATAGGAATGTTATTCTACAGATTAATTGCACCACTCCCACCATCTCCGCATTCTCCTCTAACCACTACGCTCTACCATGCTATAGTTATCCTGATCGGAGATGAGAGAGTACTGTTCTCCTACCATCGAGAAATCTGAAGTACTGGTACAACATTTGCCACTTTGTGAAGACCGATTCATATTGCAAGTGATAATGTGAAGCAACCCTATCAAATTGCAATTGTGTTTTCTCTGCTTCACGAAGAAGTTCATAATAACTCATCAAAGGCGGTAATCAAAAACCTTCTAAGTAAACATCATGCGGGAAAAACAACTTGTATTGCAAATGTATTTGAATGATTAAGTGAAAGTACAAAGTTTTATTCAAATTCATTATCATATAACATGCACCAAACCACCATATTTTATAGACACAAGACTTTCTAGAGTTAGGTTGCCACAAACAAATTTTCAATGTTACTATACTTGAAATCCTTACATGCGAGCAGTAAGAATTATACGTGCTCTTCATCCTATATACTACGGTGATGATCCACATATGGAAGGATTTTTCACTTAATTGTTGTTATGAAATTATGTGTCAAATTCTGGTTCGAAATCTAGTGGGGGGGGCAGTAGAAATCAAGGTGATTAGTGCGAGAGGGTGTCCATAAAAACATATTCATAGCCAATCCTACATATTTAAATAGTTGATACCACTAACTCCAACATGCAACTATGTCAGCTTACCATACCACCATGCATGATACATACCCATATTAACATGCACCATGCAAGGTACTTACATTTACTAAACATTCTCTAACTATATAATAAAGTCTATGTATTTTTATTCTAGTTATAATTTTATTATTACATACGTAAATAATCCTACAAACTTTATTTGTCTCGACATACACATATGCTAACTCACCATGCCACCATGCATAAAAAAGACCCACATTAACATGCACCATGCATAGTACTTGTATTCAATAAATATTCTACTCTATGCAATAAATATACATATTTTGTTTCAACTATCATATTGTTAATCCAAATACTAATGTTTCATACAACTAAATCTCATTGAACAAGTGCAACCAATTCCTGTAGCAATGCTTGGAGTATCATCTCTAGTTTGTATTCGAAGAAGATACACCAAGACGATGGCAGTCTTGTAGCAAAACCAGGGGAAAGGCAAATGAATACCTAGCAAAGCAACAAAGAAATCAGAAAGCAAAAACAGTACACCCAATTAAGCTATCTTAGGGACATTTTACTTCCTACAAAGGGTGCAACTATGAACTATATTCTATTTTCACCATGCGTTTGGGAGAAGCTGCAACCGAAAACAATGCTACCTTTGTTTTAAAACAGTTGTCCTTTTAGAGCATCTACAGCCGGACCCCTTAAACCTGCCTCAAATGCCCGAGCAGGCCGCCCGGTCACCCATTGGTCACAAAAAATCGGCCTAGTCGGAGCCCTCAAACGGGAGTCGAAAGCCCAGCCTGACCGGCACCCCTCATATCCAGCCCAAATATGGGGTGGATATGGGGGAGCCCAGGCGCGCCCGGGCATGCCCGCCTGGCCCGCATCTACCCCACATATATTCGTCCCCATGCGCTTGCCGGACCAAACCCTAGCCACTTCACTTCACTCCCCTCCACTCCCATCCGCCACCCAAGCACACCTCCGGCAATATCCGACATGGAGGGCATCGGATCCGAGTCCTTCACATCCAGATCTGTCGACCACGAGCTCATCCCACGCGGCCCCGCGGAGGATAAGGCCATCCGGTTTGTGCTCCGCCGCTCCCGGGAGGCGGCCACACAACAACAATGCTCAGACTCATAACGTTGGGAATCCATTGTGTCCGCACAACCGATGCTCGGATCCGGCGTCACTACCTCACCGGAGGTGGTGTGGTCCATCTAGCGTCTGAACATCATGGCGAAAGCGCAACCCCCCTGTTGGCGCGCTAAGCACGAAGCATGGCTGTCCTCTGATGATGCCATGGCGTGGCATGCTCGCCGGGCGAGGCAACGGGCACAGGAGGCGGCGGAGGCCCTCGCGGCGGTGGACGTTGGAGCGGCGGAGTCACACTCTCCAGCGCCCCGTAGGGTGCAGTGCGGGTGCCGCAACCGCATCATGGTGGATGTCGGCTCCTCCGAGGAGGGATCTGTCATCGACCTCACGTCTGGGCTCTAGGATCCAACGAGAAAGAGTAGGGCATGAGAAATGGTGGTGGATCGAGTCCCGTGAGCCAGCTAGTGTCCCATGTCCTACTCTACCTTACCGGTGGCCAGACCAATGCTGCGAGGGGTGCAGCTAGCCACCGGAGATGGACAAGTTGGATCCAGGAGACCTCTGCTTAGTATTAGGTTTACGTTGCATGTAATAATATGGATTTGAGTCCAGAGGTAGAATCCATTATTTGAGGCGTGACTGCTCAGTGTCCGTGGACACGTCTGGGCACGTCCGCGGGCAATTGAGGGGGCAGATTTGCATGGTCTGACTGTAGATGCTCTTAGAATCTTGATCAGTTTGTCAGTTTTACTTTTATGTTTTGATATAATTGAGAAAACCCATACTATACTACATATACAAAGAAGAAATGTGCAAGCAAGGTATCAACACCGACATCCACTAGTAGAAAACGGGACATTAGTCCCGGTTTGTAAGGGCCTTCAGTCCCGGTTGTGCACCCGGGACTAAGAAATTGGGACTAAAGGCCCCCCTTTTTTAGTCCCGGTCGTGTTACGAACCGGGACTAAAGAGGCTCCAGGTGGCCGTTGCGTAGCGCCTAGGAAGGAGGACCTTCAGTCCCGGTTCGTAACAGCAGCCGGGACTAAAGGCCGCCATGCGTCAGGCGCTCTAGGCCCTGGAGTTTAGTTTTTTTAGATGGGGGTTTATCCGTGAACGCGTGGGTCGACCAACATGTGACACATATTGATATACAACATCAGTACAAATTATGGAAGAACAACATCCAACGTCATTACAAAATAGATGGATGCAAGAGACCAAGTTGAATTAGAGGAAAATACGATATTGTGATTCATAACATCGTGTTTTTCCCTAATTCAACTTGGTATGTTATGTCCATCTAATTTGTACTGGTATATGTCATATAACAACTTATCATCATCTTAATCAACTCTTCATCATTCTAGGTAAAATAGCATAAAAAGGTGAACTCCTCATCATTCTAGTTGTTACGATACTAGCAAGTGATCAGGTTTTTACAAGTTTGAAACACTAACTAGTGCTTTCTCCTAGGTAAAATAGTATAAAAAGTGAACTCCTTCATATCTCCATTGAAGAAAACAGATCAACTTATCTTCAACTTGTGGCGTGATCAACCTATCTCCAGCAATCAAGATATCGTGTCCAAGTGGCTGCGTGGATGCTTTTATTTCCTTGCTCCATCCTTTGATTGTCAGTCTTTCTTCACTTCAAGGTATTCTGTATTTACCAGGGTAACTCATGCACGTTGAGCGTAAGCTAACCATATGAAAATCACCGGTGGTAACCATCCATTTAGGCACAGTCTCTGGCGGGAGTACCCCTTGAAGAATATAAGTAATAATAACATAGTTAGCTAAACTTGTTTTTCTTAAGAATAATGTATGAAAAATATGGACTAGTGACGCAATGGTAAAAAAATTCTTACAAAATTGTCTGAAGTGATGTTATAAGGGTTCAACTTGTGCACTAGTGGCACATATCCATGATAAATGTTGCCAGTCATGTTATGTTTAGCATGATACTTAACATCATGAATAAAGGAAATTAGATGGTTTTTCTACAACCAAGTAAGCTCGGAGTCATAACCGCAGTAGGTATGATATATTATCTGCCGTGTAGTTCTTGTAGCAGAGAAATAAGCTGATAATTCAAAATAAAGAAATTTAGTCAGGACATACCAAATAGTTTTCAGTAATCAATATAAATTACTTAATAAATCTGTTGACAAACTCATGTGGAGGTAGAACTCGAATAAATTCATCTGCATGCACCCAAATTTTCCATATTATTATTATCACGAACATCGTCATTACCAAGATCAAAGGTAATGTTCATGTCCTCAAGCAACCCATACGCCTTGCAAAACTGCTCTCCAATTAGAAGAACCAAAATATGTGTGATCTTCTTCATTTTTTACCTTAACAACAAAAGTATAATGCTCCTTTTTAGGTGAGCTATCTTAGGCTTTGTACTATCTTCTCATTAAAATAGAACTTGTCCAACACAACGAATCTTGCATGGCAGGGAACGCACTAGTCAAATTGTACAAAACAAAATTGAGGTTAATCAAAGCAAAAAACATACGACATACTTCATCATTAACAAAAAATACATGCCGTCTCTACATACCATAATAATTTCAAAGTCATCCTGTAGCTTGATAGTGAAGGATGTACCGTTGTCTAGGTGAGGATAACGGTCACATATGCCCCTGCCATCACAGCACAAAGGGCACTCAGGGATCCTCCCCTCCTTGTCAGACGACATCGACATTTCCTGTGTTCATGATTCTAAGATTAAAAATTGACGGTATTTTTTATTAATGCTCATTGATTCTAAGATTAACAATTTAGTATTTAAATTAGAATGCATTAAATAGGCAAAAACTGAATCATAGTAGTTAGTTGCCGACGAGGTTCGATGTGAGGGGCAAGGGATGACGAGGAGGATTAATTGTTTTAGCAAGATAATCATATAATATGACTAATACATATAATATCACCGGCGATCATCGGGGACTCTTCATACAATATTATCATATAATATGACTAATACATCTCGAATAATCTAGTTAATGCATCATCGAATATTATCACTAATACATCTCGAGTATTATCATATAATATCACTAATACAACTCGAATACTATCGAATAATCCAGTTGACTCGTAGTTCCTTAGTCGCGAGCGGTGGACACCCAAAGAGAAGGAACCATCATAGGATCATAGCTTGGGTGAGATCCCTGAAGAACCTGCCAGGGTTTGGAGAAACTGACGTCCAACGCAACCACGTAGCAACGAACGTGCTCGTCCTCCTCTCGGACAAGGTGACGTACCAACTCCGCGAGGGCTGGATCCCTCTGCACCGGTAGTGGCCCATATGACTGCCATCAAAGAAGCTCCGGGTCGATGACGAGACCCCGATTCCTCACCAAGCTACGCGCCTCGGAAGGTAGCACCTCCCAGTGCCATCCCGACGGAGCACAGTCCCGGACACGACACCTATCAAACTCGTTGTCGTCGCCGAGTCGACGACGAGGATGTGATACATCTCCAACGTATCTATAATTTTTGCTTGTTCCATGCCATTATATTATCATTCTTGGATGTTTTACAATCATTTTACCACAACTTTATATTATTTTTGGGACTAACCTATTAACCCAGAGCCTAGTGCCAGTTTGTGATTTTTCCTTGTTTTTGAGTTTTATAGAAAAGGAATATCAAACGGAGTCCAAACGGAATAAAAATTTACGGTGATTTTTTATGGACTAGAAGAGACCCACAGAGCATCGGAGTTGGGCCAGAAGATCCACGAGGCAATCACAAGACAGAGGGGTGTGCCCCCCTAGGGCGCGCCCCACAGGCTTGTGACTCCCTCGTGGCCCATCCTGACTTGTTTCCACCGCCATAAATTCCTATAAATATAAAAACCTCCAAAAATAAACCCAGATCCGGAGTTCCGCCGCCGCAAGCCTCCAGAGCCATGAAAAACCAATCGGGAGCCCGTTCCGGCACCTTGTCGGAGGGGGAAACCATCACCGAAGGCCATCTTCATCATCTCGGCACTCTCCATGATGAGGAGGGAGTAGTTCACCCTCGGGGCTGAGGGTATGTACTAGTAGCCATGTGTTTGATCTCTCTCTCTCGTGTTCTTGAGATGATACGATCTTGATGTACCACGAGATTTATTGATATAGATGAATCATATGGAGTTTTCCCCTCTCTATCTTGTTGTGATGAATTGAGTTTCCCTTTGAAGTTTTCTTATCGGATTTTGTCTTTAAGGATTTGAGAACACTTGATGTATGTATTGCGATGGGATATCCGTGGTGACAATGGGATGTTCTATTGATCCACTTGATGTATGTTTTGGCGATCAACTTGCAGGTTCCGTGACCTTGGGAATATATGTAGAGGGGTTGGCACATGTTTTTGTCTTGACTTTCTGGTAGAAACTTTGGGGCACTCTTTGAAGTTCTTTGTGTTGGATTGAACATGATGAATCTGAAATTATGTGATGCACATCGTATAATCAAGACCATGGGTACTTGTGGTGACATTGGAGTATCTACGTGACATTAGGGTTTTGGTTGATGTGTATGTTAAGGTGTTATTTTAGTACGAACTCTAGGGCTGTTCATGACACTTATAGGGATAGCTCATAAGATTGATCAGAAAAGATAACTTTGAGGTGGTTTCATACCCTACAATAATTTCTTCGTTAGTTCTCCGCTATTTTTGACTTTGGAGTGGACTCTTTGTCGCACGTGAGGGATTTACATATGATTCGACTGTGTTAGTATTGTTGAGAGAACTTGCACTAGTGAAAGTATGAACCCTAGGCCTTGTTTCTAAGCATTGCAATACCGTTTTTTGCTCAATTTTGTTACTTGCTACCTTGCTGTTTTTATATTTTCAGATTACAAAAACCTATATCTACCATCCATATTACACTTGTATCACCATCTCTTCGCCGAACTAGTGCACCTATACAATTTACAATTGTATTGGGTGTGTTGGGGACACAAGGGACTCTTTGTTATTTGGTTGCAGGGTTGTTTGAGAGAGACCATATTCATCCTACACCTCCCACGGATTGATAAACCTTAGGTCATCCACTTGAGGGAAAATTTCCGTTGTCCTACAAAACTCTGCGCTTGGAGGCCCAACACGAGTCTACAATAAGAAGGTTGTGTAGTAGACATCAAGCTCTTTTCTGGCGCCGTTGCCGGGGAGGTGAGTGCTTGAAGGTATATATTTAGATATTGCAATTAAATCTTTTAGTTTCTTGTTTTTCACTAGTTTGTTTTATAAAATAAAATTACAAAAAAATGGAATTGAGGTTGCCTCATATGCTTCATATTTTTAATGTTTTTCGTGAAAATGGTGGAAAGGAAAATTGGACTCAAGTGTTAGAATAAGAAGTTATTAAAATGTTTGGCACTAAATATTTGAGTGATGAGCATGATAGTGATATTGTTAGTATGAATTCTCTGAATGTTCATGATGCTAATGATATGCAAAGCCACATGTTTGGGGATGCTATGTTTGACGAAGATGATATTTTTAGCCCCCCAAGTTTTGATGAGCAAAACTATTATGATTATGACATGCGTCCTATCTATGATAATTATTGTGATGACACATATGCTATAAAGAGTAATGGTAACCATGAAACCTATTATCATGATTTTAATATTCAATGTGGTTATGTCAATCAAGTGTCACATGATAGTTATTTTGTTGGGTTTGCTCCCACTATTATGAATGAGAAGAAGTTTGCTTATATGGAGAGTGAAAAAAATTCTATGCTTGTGCATCATAAAAATAATGATTTATGTGCTGATTATATAGTGTAATTTCTTCATTATGCTACTGAAAATTATTATGAGGGAGGAACATATGCTTGTAGGAATTGCAATAATATCAAGTTTCCTCTCTATGTGTTCAAAGTTTTGAAGTTATGTTTGTTTTCCAATCCTATGATAGATGATTCTTGCTCCCATAAATTGTTTGCTCACAAAATCCCTATGCATAGGAAGTGGTTTAGACTTAAATGTGCTTGTCATGAGATTCATGATGCTCTTTTGCATGTTTCAATTATTATTCCTATACGAGCATCATTGAAATCATCATGCCTAGCTAAAAGGCATTAAAGAAAAGCGCTTGTTGGGAGACAACCCAACACTTTTACTTTATGTTTTTGTGTGTTCACATGATTAATATACTGTATTAATCATGTTTTGTGTCTTTTATTTCAATAAAGTACCAAGTAAATCCTTCGGGATAGTGTGGATATTTGCTTGTTTGATTCTGTGCAAAAACAGAAAGTTTTGCGTCCAGTATATGAATGATCTGATTTTACTGGAGCGTCAAAAAATTCTGAAATTTTTAAGAAACATTTATATGCAAATTAGTTGAGTTTTCCTAATGTTTCAGAATTTTTAAAGTCAGGGAACTATGGTGATCATTCAGATCTTTAAAGACTGTTATGTTTTTGACAGATTCTGTTTTGCATGCATAGTTTGCTTGTTTCAAGTGTTCCTATAGCTTATATTGAGTAATATAAATTGTCAGAATGATTTAATACAGTAGGTATCATGTGGGAAAAATTACAAATCTTTTCTTGGCAGTACCTAAGTGAATGATCTTTATTTATTATACTAACCCTTCTCACAAAGTTCCGTTAAGTTTTGTGTGATTGAAGTTTTCAAGTTTTGGGTGAGACACCGATATAAGGAGAATAAGGAGTGAAAAGAACCTAAGCTAGGGGATTCCCAAGGCACCCCAAGATAATATCCAAGGAAGACTCAAGCGCCTAAGCTTGGGGATGCCCCGGAAGGCATCCCCTCTTTCATCTTCAACACTATCGGTATATCTTACTTGGAGCTATATTTTTATTCATCACATAATATGTGCTTTGCTTGGGTCGTCATTATATTTTGTTACTTTCTGTTAGGTGTTATTTTTAATCTTGTTTTTCAATAAAAAGTTCCAAGAATTGCCTTTAGGATGCTTGAATTGCATGTTTTGATGAGTGCTATGTAAAAACAGTAACTTTGGGTGTAGTTCATATTTTACTGGAACATGGAAAGTTTCTGAAATTTGTACACAGTATGGTCATATAAATTTTATAGAATGTCCTAAATTTTAATAATTGTTTGAGTTACAGAAGTACAGTGTTTTCATAAATGGCTACAGACTATTCTGTTTAGATAGATTGCTGTCATAGTTTCGTTATCTATTTATCCTATAGTTTCCATAGCCTATATTGGTAGATATAAATTGTGGAAATGATAGTATAGAGTACCTAATATTTGAAAATTATTATGAAACTTGTATTGTCAGTACATAAAGAGTCAATTTATTATTATGTGTACTAACCTATCTCACGAGTGCTTTTTGAGTTTTGTGTGGATGAAGTTTTTGAGAATAGGTGAAACCGTGGTATGAGAGGATTGAACGAGATACAAAATCTCAAGCTTGGGGATGCCCAAGGCACCCCAAGTAAATATTTAAAGAACTCTCAAGCATCTAAGCTTGGGGATGCTATGCATCCCACCTCTCTTCATCAACAATTATCGGTTAGCCTATGTTGAGCCTAAATTTTTATTCACATGATGCGTGCTATTCTTGGAGTGCTGTTTTTCTTTTGCTTGCTGTTTGAATAAAGTACTTAAGATCTAAAAATATTTATTGAGGGAGATAGATTCCTCACATAGCTCCTTAATTGTTTGACTACTCATATCCTTTGAGAGTAGCTTGTCATTTGCTCATGTGTTGTACTTAAATTTGTTTGAGCTTGTCGAAAAAACAATAGCAATACATGAAACGAGTCCCAAAGTGATAGATATCCAAGGAGAATATAATAAAAACTTTCATGAAGATCATGAGACAAATTAAACTTGATTCTTTGTAATAGTTTTGAAACATGATGATAGTAATATGTGAGTCATGTTAGTGAGTAATTATGCTTAGTAAGAACATTGGTGTTAAGGTTTGTGATTCCCTATGCATGCACGAAAGTCAATAGTTATGCAATGAAGTTACATCCTACTTGTGGTGCATTATTAGGTGTTAGTTATGACTCAATGCTCACTTATGTGATTTTTCTTTCCTCGGTTTGGTTTCTTCCCAATCTATTTGCTACCCTTCATTTGTACTAAGTAGAAATACTACTTGTGCATCCAAAATCCTTAAACCAAGATTTACCTTATGAGTCCACCATACCTACCTGTATGCGGTATTTCCATGCTGTTTCAAGCAAATTTGTATGTGCCATCTCTAAATCTTCAAAATAATTTTTCTCTTTTGTGTGTCCGTACCGCTCATGAAACGGTGGGGAGTATCCAATATTTTTCCATGATAGGTGTGTTATTCTCACAATATGTGTTGATTCACTATCATTCACAAGAAAGTGCCTGGTATTTGGGATGCCCAGTCCCATGCTCAAAAATCAAATCAAAATATAATGAAACAAAACTCCCCCCTGGAATGTTGTTGGTATGGATGGTACCCGTGGATTTGGCTCACCGTGGAGTGTGATTGATTGGTGGAAGGGGAGTAAAGACTTTACTATTCTGTTTGGGAACCGTCTATAATGTATCTAGCATGGAAAGTATTGTGAGCTACTTCGTCATTTTCGTTGACAGGAAAAGCATGCCACTCAAAATATTTTTCTCTCTCAATATAAACCTTGAGCTCTGGCACCTCTAAAAATCACTACTTCCCTTTGTGAAGGGCCTATCTATTTACTTTATGCAATTTTTATTTTTGCTTTGAGTCTCCATCTTCTCTAATAAGCACCAACTAGGGGGCACTATGGTCGTACTTGAGCATTGGGCATAGCTAATATTTGAGTGTGTTTCATGAATGGATCAATGATTGAGCATGATGGGCTAGGGATAACTTTCTTTAGTGTTGATCTTTTGAAAGACGTGGTTGCTTGTTGACATGCTTGAGTATTAAGTCATTATGTTAAAACTAGACTATTGCTTTGAGTTCTTTAGAAAGTCCAAATGTCCATGCTATACAAAGAAGAAAAGAATATGATGAACATGTTAGGCAGCATTCCACATCAAAAATTCTATTTTTATCATTTACCTAGTCGAGGACGAGCAGGTTAAGCTTGGGGATGCTGATACGTCTCCAACGTATCTATAATTTTTGCTTGTTCCATGCTGTTATATTATCATTCTTGGATGTTTTATAATCATTTTACCACAACTTTATATTATTTTTGGGACTAACCTATTAACCCAGAGCCCAGAGCCCAGTGCCAGTTTTTGTTTTTTCCTTGTTTTTGAGTTTTACAGAAAAGGAATATCATACGGAGTCCAAACGAAATAAAAATTTACGTTGACTTTTTATGGACCAGGAGAGACCCACGGAGCATCGGAGTTGGGTCAGAAGATCCACGAGGCAGTTACAAGTCACAGGGGTACGCCCCCCTAGGGCGCGCCCCATAGGCTTCTGACTCCCTCGTGGACCATCCTGACTTGTTTCCACCGCCATAAATTCATATAAATATAGAAACCTCCGAAAATAAACCTAGATCAGGAGTTCCTCTGCCGCAAGCCTCTAGAGCCACGAAAAATCAATCAGGAGCCCGTGCCGGCACCCTGTCGGAGGGGGAAACCATCATCGGAGGCCATCTTCATCATCCCGGTGCTCTCCATGACGAGAAGGGAGTAGTTCACCCTCGGGGCTAAGGGTATGTACCAGTAGCTATGTGTTTGATCTTTCTCTCGTGTTCTTGAGATGACATGATCTTGATGTACCGCGAGCTTTATTGATATAGATGAATCATATGGAGTTTTCCCCTCTCTATCTTGTTGTGATGAATTGAGTTTTCCCTTTGAAGTTTTCTTATTGGATTGAGTCTTTAAGGATTTGAGAACACTTGATGTATATCTTGTGATTGGATATCCGTGGTGACAATGGGATGTTCTATTGATCCACTTGATGTATGTTCTGGTGATCAACTTGCGAGTTCCGTGACCTTGGGAATCTATGCATAGGGGTTGGAACATGTTTTTGTCTTGACTTTTCGGTAGAAACTTTGGGGCACTCTTTGAAGTTCTTTGTGTTGGATTGAACATGATGAATCTGAAATTATGTGATGCACATCGTATAATCAAACCCATGGGTACTTGTGGTGACATTGGAGTATCTAGGTGACATTAGGGTTTTGGTTGATGTGTATCTTAAGGTGTTATTTTAGTACGAACTCTAGGGCTGTTCGTGACACTTATAGGGATAGCTCATAAGATTTATCAGAAAAGATAACTTTGAGGTGGTTTCGTACCCTACAATAATTTCTTCGTTAGTTCTACGCCATTTTGTGACTTTGGAGTGAACTCTTTGTCGCACGTGAGGGATTTACATATGATTCAACTATGTTAATATTGTTGAGAGAACTTGCACTAGTGAAAGTATGAACCCCAGGCCTTGTTTCTAAGCATTGCAATACCGTTTTTGCTCACTTTTGTTACTTGCTACCTTGCTGTTTTTATATTTTCAGATTATAAAAACCTATATCTACCATCCATATTACACGTGTATCACCATCTCTTCACCGAACTAGTGCACCTATACAATTTACCATTGTATTGGGTATGTTGGGGACATAAGAGACTCTTTGTTATTCGGTTGTAGGGTTGTTTGAGAGAGACCATATTCATCCTACACCTCCCATGGATTGATAAACCTTAGGTCATCGACTTGAGGGAAAATTGTTGTTGTCCTACAAAACTCCGCGCTTGGAGGCCCAACACGAGTCTACAAGAAGAAGGTTGTGTAGTAGACATCAGGATGCGGGACGGGCATCGTTGCCTTTACGTAAATAAAAACTATATATCATCATGTGATGAAAAATTCACTTCCCTGTTTTTTCTAAACTGATGACAACTAATAACATAGCAAAATTGGTAGATTTTGTAGAATAAATTCTACATGCCTAATTATTTTCACGTGTTGTAGTAATTAATTCCAGTCTGCAACAACGTGTTGCTACTATAATACACATAATTTTGGTACGAATAAACTTGAATCCCCAGCCTTAATTTTGTACCAATATCATGTAACCAATAACTAAGATAGTTGAAACATTTTGAGGTGGATTCATGTTCAACACCCGAATGATAGACCATACATAATGACGAGAAAGCTGGTGGAAATAAATACACAATCATCCGGTGATGAAACACGGCGGCGGCGAGCTTCGGCCGCAGTGGCCAACAGGGAAGAATCAACTGAGGGGAGAGAGGGGTTGGGAGAAGGAGCTCATGGCGACGAGGAGCGGGGGCGGCGATACTCGGGGAGGAGGGCGAGGAGGTTTCACAACGGTCAGCGGGTTTGGGGACGGCTCGGAGGCGACGACGATCTCCAGTAGCCTGGCGGCGTCGTGATGTGGGGGTTCGATGCGACATCTGGGGAGGGAGTGGAGAGGAAGATTGGGTGGTAGGGAGAAGGCGCAGTTATATACCCGAGTCTTTAGTCCCGGTTGGTGGCACAAACCAGGACTAAAGGTACCTTTAGTCCCAGTCGTAGCCACCAACCGGGACTAAACCTAAATTTCAGCAGCCCAAAGGGCGCAAAAGCTTAGGCCTTTAGTCCCGGTTGGTGGCTAGGACCGGGACTAAAGCCAAATTTCAGCAGTCCAGAGGGCGCGAAAGCTTAGGCTATTAGTCCTCATTTTGGGCCCCAACCGGGACTAACGCTATTTTTTCCTATTTGGGGTTTTAGACCATTTTAGGATATTTTAGTTTTAGTTTTCTTATAAACGTATTTAAAAACAGTAGCATTATGAAAAGTTTTTAAGAAAAATATTTTATTAAAAATTTAGTTGGATAAATTTTACTTTCTATTAACTTACTTTAGATGAGAAACAATTTAGATGATTTTTTATTTAATTCTAAGTTAATATTATTTTGGTCATAATAAAGTTTTATTAAAGCTTTTTAGTTGATTCTTTTTTATATTGAAGAATATAATAAAATACTTTTTGCCAATTTGTATTATACATACTCATGATGTGGGCTTGTACTCCTGATGTAAGATAATATAAAGGTGACTGGATGTTCACGAGATATGCCAAAACAATGGATTATTCTCATAGGATTCTCTGATTTCTCAGCCCTCAACATATCATCAACTTCCCCTTTTAACCTTTTCATGAATTTGCAATAAGAGAGCATGCTTTTCAGGTGGCCTATCAATGGATCCACATACCTGTCTATTATGCATATTTGTACAAGTTTACCAAAAATTAAAACAGATGCCAATCTTGCAAGTTAATACATCGCCTTCATGTAACTTCATCGTCTTCACTTTTTTCGCATGTGTCCCTTGCTTATTTCGCCAAAACCATGGATAATCTTCATCATTTAACAGGATGCTTGGGTCAGTCTTCACTGTGAAGGGCGGAATTTCATCAAACTTTTCATAATCTTCTGACTTGTTTATCTTGTCCTCCACTCCCTGATGTTACTTTTCCCTGAAAGAAATATGTGGCGCTTTGGCTCATCGTATGATGTATTCGCTTCCTTATGTTTGTAGACATATCCGTCACATAGAAAACATGCGCCACATCATTTGCTAGGACGAATGGTTCCTCTGTGTACCCAAGATTGGTGAGATCCACTGTTTTCATTCCATACTGCGGGTCTACCATTACCCCGCCTCCTATCAGATTGACCCATTTGCACCAGAACAAAGGGACCTTAAAATCACTTCCATAGTCAAGTTCCCATATCTCCTCTATGTAACCATAATATGTGTCCTTTTCCCTATTGGTGTTTTCTGCATCAAAGCGAACACCACTGTTTTGGTTGGTGCTCTTTTTATCTTGAGCGATCGTAAAAAATGTATTCCCATTTATCTCGTACCCTTGGAAAGTCAATACAGTCGAAGATGGTCTCCTGGCCAACAAGTACAACTCATCTCCAACAATGGTGTCATTCATAATATGTGTGTGCAACCAACCGCCAAAAGTCGCCATGTGTGTACATTTAATCCAGGGGTCAGACTGCTCTAGGTTCTTGAAGCATAAAATATCCATGTGTTCCTCGATATACGGGGCCACCAATGTCAAACTTCATAGAACTATGTAGTGTGCTTGCGCCAAGAATGTCCGTCCCTACATATTATTTATTTCAGTCCTAGCATGCCTTTTCCACTCACTCTCCCCTCATGCCGCAATTTAGGAACACCAATCGACTTAAGTTATGGATAAAAGTCAACACAAAACTTAGTAACCTCCTCTATTTCATGGCCCTTGGAGATGCTTCCTTCTGGCCTACCATGCTTATGAACATATTTCTTTAGGACTTCCATGAACCTCTTTAAGGGGAACATATCGTGTAGAAATACGGGACCAAAAATGGCAATCTCTTCGACTAGGTGAACTAGGACGTGCCTCGTAATATTGAAGAAGGATGGTGGGAACACCAACTCAAAACTGACAAGACATTGTACCAAATCAGTTTGTGACCTTGGTAGGATTTCTGGATCGATTACCTTCTGAGAAATTTCATTGAGGAATGCACATAGCTTCACAACGGCTAATCGAACATTTTCTGGTAGAAGCCCCCTCAATGCAACCGGAAGCAATTGCGTCATAATCACGTGGCAATCATGATACTTTAGGTTTTGGAACTTTTTTCTCTGCCATATTTATTATTCCCTTTATATTCGACGAGAAGCCAGACGGGACCTTGATACTGGGCAGACATTCAAAAGAGATTTCCTTCTTTGCTTTGGTAAGAGCGTAGCTGGCAGGACCTTCATACTGTTTTGGATGCACACTGTCTTTTTCATTCATACATTGTTGGTCCTCCCGTGCCTCTGGTGTATCTTTTTTTCTTCCCATACACGCCCAAGAAGCCTAGAAGGTTCACGCAAAGATTCTTCGTCACGTGCATCACGATGATTGCAGAGCAGACCTCTAGGACTTTCCAAAAGTCTATCTCCCAAAATATAGATTTATTCTTCCACATGGGTGCGTGTCCGTCAGCGTCATTCGGAACTGATTGTCCACCAGTACCCTTTCCAAAGATTGCTTTTAAATCCTTGACCATATCAAATATATCATCACCAATACGGTGGAGAGGCTTCTTCCAATGATCTGCCTCACCTTTGAAATGCTTGCCTTTCTTTCTTAAGGTATGCCTGATCGGAAGAAATCGACGATGTTGCAGGTACACATTATACTTACATTTGTCCAAATATATACTTTTATTCTCATATAAACAGTGCATGCATGCATTGTATCCCTTGTTTGTCTGTCCTGAATGGTTACTAAGAGTAGACCAATCATTGATGGTTACAAACATGAACGCTCCTAGGTCAAATTCCTCCTGTTTGTTCTCATCCCACACGCGTGCACCTTTGATGTCCAACAACTGTAAAAGTTCTTCAACTAATGGCCTTAGGTACACATCAATGTCATTGCCGGGTTGCTTAGGGCCTTGGATGAGCACTGGCATCATAATGAACTTCGTCTTCATACACAACCAAGGAGGAAAGTTATAGATACATAGAGTGACAGGCCAGGTTCTATGATTGCTTCTATGCTCCCCAAAAGGATTAATGCAATCTGCACTTACACCAAACCATAAGTTCCTTGCATCATATGCAAACTCCGGCCAATTTCTCTCGATTTTTCTCCACTGTGACCCATCAGCGTGTACTCTCAACATCACATCTTTCTTATGATATTCTTTGTGCCATCACAACAACTTGGCATGATCTTTGTTTCTGAACAAAATTTTCAACTGTGGTATTATAGGAGCATACCACATCACCTTGGCAACAACCCTCTTCCTGGGGCGTCTCCCTCAACATCACCTGGGTCATCTCGTCTGATACTATACTGCAATGCACCCCATACCGGGCATGCATTCAAATTCTCGTACTCCTCACCGCGGTAGATGATACAGCCATTAGGGCATGCATGTATCTTTTGCACCTCTAATCCTAGAGGGAATAGAACCTTCTTTGATTCGTACGTACTGTCAGACAATTCATTATCCTTTGGAAGCTTCGTCCTCATTATTTTCAGTAATTTCTCAAATCCCTTGTCAGATAAACCATTCTCTATCTTCCATCACAGCAATTCCAGTGTGGTACCGAGCTTTGTGTTGCCATCTTCGCAATTTGGGTACAACCATTTTTGTGATCCTATAACATGCGATCAAACTTCAACTTCTCCTTTTCACTTCCGCATTCTCTCTATGCATCAACAATGACCCGACGAAGATCATCAGCGGGCACATCTGGTGCCTATTGATCTTCAGCTTCCCCTGTTGCAGTATCATCGTATTCAGGGAACATAGGATAGTTGTGATCATCCTATTATTATTCATTGTCTTCCATCATAGCTGTTGGGGAAAGTTGCATGGAAAACAAAAAAAATCCTATGCGCATACAAGATCTATCCATGGTGATGAGCATCTACGAGAGGGAGAGTGGATCTACACACCCTTGTAGATCGCTAAGCGAGAAGCGTTAAGAAACAAGGTTGATGTAGTAAAACGTCTTCGCGATCCAAATCGCAAGCCGTCCTACGATCCAATCACGTTCCGTGCTGCGATCCAATCACGACCCGTTCCGTGATCCAATCTCGGTCCTTCCAAACTAGCGCCGAACGGACGACATCTCCGAGTTCAGCACATGTAAAGCTTGATGACGATCTCCACCTCCTTTGATCCAGCAAGCAAGGGCGGAGAGGTAGATGAGTTCTCTAGTAGCACAAAGGCTGTGGTGGCGGTGGTGGTGGAGTTTATCCAGGAGAGCGTTGTTAGGTTATACCGAACAGATCTAGAGGAGAGAGACGATCTAGAGGGAGGAGGGAAGCACGTGGCTTTTTAGGTGGTGGCTACCCTCAAACCCTCCACTATATATAGGTGGAGAGGGGTTAGGTTGGGGCGCCCTAGGGTTTCCCCTAGGGTCTTGGCGCAAGGAGGGGAGGAGTCCACCTCCCACAAGGGAGGTGAAGTCCTAGTAGGACTCCCTCCCCACTTGCCCTTCCCCACCCCTTGCGCAAGGGCCTTCTAGGGTCTGGCTTCCCAGACCACTAGGGGCTGGTGCGCCACCTCCTAGGCCCATGTGCCCCCTTGGGTGGGTGGGCCCCACTTGGTGGACCCCGGGAATCCATTTGTCACTCCCGGTACACTACCGAAAGTGCCTGAAACTTTTTCGGAGCCCAAATACCACATTCCTATATATCAACCTTTACCTCCAGACCATTCCAGAGCTCCTCGTGACGTCTGGGATCTCATCCGGGACTCCGAACAACCTCCGTTCACCAACATACATAACTCAATAATATCGAAACGTCACTGAACGTTAAGTGTGAAGACCCTGCGGGTTCGAGAACTATGCAGATATGACCGAGACACGTCTACGGTCAATAACCAATAGCGGGACCTGGATTATCATATTGGTTCCTACATATTCTACGAAGATCTTTATCGGTTGAACCTCTATGTCAAGGATTCAGTCAATCCCGTATGCAGTTCCCTTTGTTCTTCGGTATGGTACTTGCCCGAGATTCGATCGTCGGTATCTCTATACCTAGTTAAATCTCGTTACCGGCAAGTCTCTTTACTCGTTCCGTAATACAAGATCCCGTGGCCAACTCTTTAGTCGCTTTGCTTGCAAGGCTCATTGTGATGTTGTATTACCAAGTGGGCCCTGAGATACCTCTCCGTCACACGGAGTAACAAATCCCAGTCTTGATCCATGCCCATTCAACAGACACCCTTCGAGATACTTGTAGAGCATCTTTATAGTTACCCAGTTACATTGCGATATTTGATACACACAAGGTACTCCTCTGGAGTCAGTGAGTTGCATGATCTCATGGTCATAGGAACAGATACTTGACATGCAGAAAACTATATCAATAAACTGACACGATCATATGCTATGTTCATAGTTTGGGTCTTGTCCATCACATCATTCTACTAATGATGTGATCTCGTTATCAAATGACATCTCATGTCTATGGCTAGGAAACCTTAACCATCTTTGATCAACGAACTAGTTTATTAAAGGCATCCTAGGGACAATGTGTTGTCTATGTACCCACACATGTATTTGAGTTTCCAATCAATACAATTATAGCATGGATAATAAACGATTATCATGAACAAGGAAATATGATAGTAACTAATTTATTATTGCCTCTAGGACATATTTCCAACAATAACCTCTCTTTCTCCGTGCTTGGACCAAAAATTATAGTGGGGCATGAAACCGGACTTAAGCAGGTGGAAGTGAAGGGTTTTCGAGGAAGATTGATCCTTCGTATTCTCATAGAAAACACATGGACAATACATAAAACCATTCTGACTGTTTGCGTGAGCCACATCGATAAAATTATGTAGGCCTGTAATGTACTCGGAAGTGCGTTGGTCACTGTACATCCATTACCGATTCATCTACATTATATAATTAAGTATGTGAAAAACCATTATAGAGCATCATGAATAGAGAAATGACCAAATTAATAGTGATCAAATGTTATTATTGCAAAAATAAATACATAAATTTCATACATAGTTTTCATAAGAAAACAATTATCTCGAGCATCTAAAACATACAATGAAACTACTACAACTATCTAAAACATTTAAGTGTAACAACAAATGCGGTCAAAATCGCAACTAAGGTAACAATTGATCCAACAACATAATGATACCAAGACTCTTTATCAATGGCATATTTTCTAATCTTTCTAACCTTCAATCGCATTGCATCCATCTGGATCTTGTGTAGATCGAAGACATCGGCAACATGCAACTCCAATTTCATCTTCTCTTCTTCAACTTCTTTTCAATTTTTCCTTCAAATAATTATTTTCTTTTTCAAGTAAATTTAACCTCTCGACAAGATGGTGGGTTGGAATTTCAGTTTCATATACCTCGTACGTAAAAATATCTATGTCCAGTTGGTCAGCATAATTACCATAAAAACTAAATGAAACAAATTGTTACAAAAGATAATATACCACATCCGAATCATAGACCAAACGAGAGCCGACGTGGGCGGATATCAAAACCGTGGCACTATATAATAGCAAACAAAAATACAAGTAAGAAAATTATACAAGTAACTATATCTAAATCATACAAGTAAGGACTTTAAAAAAAAGACAAGAACAAGAGGCTCACCACGGTGGTGCCGGTGACGATATCGACACGGGCGATCGATGGCAGTGAGGACGAGAGCTTTGAGGAAGAACAGAGGAGAAGAAAAAGGAGAAAGCTTAAGTGTGGCTCGGACACCTCATATCAATGGCATCATGCTCTCGGGATTTCATCGAGCACCTCTTGGGCATAGGAAGGGAACACAAAGTAGCACACACCTCCCACCTTCTATGAGGCAAAAAGAGGAGAGGACGGGCAGGGTCGACGTTATATATATGCAAACCTGTAGTCCCAGTTGGTGTCTAAAACCGGGATTGAAGACAGACCTTTAGTCCCGGTCCCAAACACCAACCGGGACTAAAGGTTGCCGCGCGACAACCTTTAGTCCCAGGTTGTGTCTGGAACAGGGACTAAAGGTCCGATTTTGACCAGGACTGATGCCTATCGAGCCCCGCCCAGTGTCCTAACCGCTCGAACCGGGACTAAGCATTAGTCCTGGTTCGTAACGTGACCGGAACTATTGCTTCGATCAGCCTAGAATCAAAGCCTTGTTTTCTACTAGTGATCATTGAATTCACCATACTAAATCTATCGTGAATAGTATTTTTATTAAAGAAGCATATTTTCCAACGAATTGATCTTCAACTTATCACACTAGAGACCATGCCAATGTCATAAAAACAAGTATTGTGAATAGAAAAAGCACACGCTGAAGTATTTTTGAATGGCAAATTTATAGAAACATAATCAAAAAATGCAGCAACTGCTAACATAAATCCAACAGACTTTAGCATCGCTACGGGTGAGAAAGTCTCATCTTAGTCAACTCCTTGAACTTGTCGGAAAATTCTTTGCGATAAGTCAAGCTTTATAAATGGTGGCATTTACCATCATGGTCCGTCTTCTTCTTTAAAGGTCCATTTGTACTTCAACGACCTGCTGTTCAACGGGCAAGTCTACCAAAGTCCATACTCGGTTTTCATACATGGATCCTTTCTTGGATTTCATGGCTCCCAGCCATTTGTTGGAATCCGGGCGCACCATCGCTTCTTCATAGCTCGTAGGTTCACTGTTGTCCAACAACATGACCTCCAAGACAGGAATCTCGTACCACTCAGGGGCGATACGATTCCTTGTCGACCTATGAGGCTTAGTTGTAACTTGATCCGAAGTGTCATGATCATTATCATCAACTTACTCTTCATCCGGTGTAGGTGCCATAGGAACAACTTTCTGCGATGTGCTACCATCCAACTGAAGTGACGGTTCAATAACCTCATGAAGCTACTTTCCTGTAACATCCCAAAATCTCATTTTGGAATGTTATGAAATATAGCTATGCATCATCATCACTTTGTTTGAATGTACTGAATTTGTTGAAGTGCTTCTTTTGAAATTCTGAAAGACCATTTCTATTTTCCCATGTATTTGTTTCACCTATTTGAAAACCTTTGGAAATGTTCAAAGAAAGAGGGGAGTAACATGACACTCCACACCAGGGGCATCTTGGTGAAATATTTGAACAATAAAACCAGGGGGTTGTTTGAAAGTTTATCTCAAAAGGATTTAAAATCAATTAGGCATTTTCTGAAAAATAAATTTTAAAAAGATATTCAATATGACAGAGGAATTTTTTTCATTAAATAGCATTAATTCTCCTGATCATTTTGATATATATATTTCCTATGTTTTGAAATATTTTGAATGCATTAAAAGAGTTTTTACTGCTTTGGAAATAGAAAAGGAAATGTTTTAAACCGAATCGGGCCGGCCCACAATCTTTAATTCCCGAAACTACTCCGGGTCGGCCGCCGCCGTGCTAACCACGCCTCCCACTCTCACTAACGCGCGGGACCAACCGTCCGACCGTGGCGTCAGCGTGCTCATCCCCTTCCCCATGCCCGACCACCGCACCGCCCCTATATAAACCCCAACCCTCTCCTCTCTTCATTCCACTCCGGAAACCCCCTTTTCCCTTGCCGGAGCGCTGCCCCAGACCTCACCGGTGTTCGGCACCCAACCGAGCGTCCCCCGAGCTCGTGCCCGTCGCCACACTCACCCCAGCCCCCTCCGACGCCACCAATCGACGCCGGAGACTCGCCGCCGCCGTTTGAAGCCTTCGGACGCCGCCCCCGACCACCGCACCGTCGTCCCCGAGCATCTCCAACCACCGGTCGCCGTCGACCTCGCCGGAGACCTCGACCCCCTCTCTGTAAGCCTCCACCTCCACCCGTAGCCGTTAGATCCGTAGTCAATGCGCGAGATTAGATCTATTTAATAAACGAACCGGTACGCGTTAGTTGTCGGTCGTCCGCTCGCTAGCTCTCGCACGCACGCCCTCGCGGCCAATCACAGAATGCCACGTCACCCTGTCCGTTAGTTAGGTTAGTTTTTCTTTTTCTTTTCTGTTTTAGAAAACAGAATGTATTCTGTTTTGTTTTTACCATATCTTTTAAAACATTTGGTGTTTTAGTTGTTTCTTTTTGCATTAGTTCAAAAATTTGTTGTAGTTTATGTCTGTATGCTTAGATTTCAAATTTGAACTTTAAATTTTGAATCTAATAAAATTTGTTTAAATTACTAAAATTTGTATAACTAGAGTTTTAAAATATATTTTTGAGTGAATCTTTTTGCCACTGTTTTGTATTAGTTAGACCTATCATTCTACATAGTTTGAGAATTTTTAGGATGAATTTGGTTACTATTTTTAAGAAAAACAGAATATGTTTAGTTCTTAATAAATTTTAATTAAATTGATTTTTATTTAATTTGAACCTGAATTAGTTTAACTTTTGTTTTTAGATTTCATTAGGCTCTGTTGATTCAACATTAGGTGTATTATTTTCTGTTAATAAAATATATTTTTTCAAATGGTTTTTTGCTCTAGTTTGAATATGTACATCTTGTTTTCACCATTTATATTGTTTAGGAAAAAGTTTTGTAGTAACTCTTTTTGCACAATATTTTTTTATAATGAAATACTTTCTGTTTTCAAATAAAAATTTGTATTTACTTTTCTGTTATCTAAAATACCTCGTTGTTCCAAACAAATTTTTGACAAGTTATGTCTTAGTAGAGATTTTGACACCAAAATTTTTAGAGTCTTATACTTTAAGTGATTCTTCTTTTTGATTGTGCTTTTGTTTGTTGAAGCATTTGTTTACCTAGCTGTTGAATGAATTGTATTGTGTTTATGCTTATGGTGTGCTCTTGTTTGATTTGTTAGATCATTCGGAATGCGAAGCTTGTTATCTAGTGTCACTTGATTACGAGGATCGTCAGCAAGGCAAGTCACTTTGACCATGTATACCTATGTTTTATTGCATTAGTTCTTCCATCTCCCCAATTGCATGCAAAGTAGGTAAATTGGAAACTTGGTTACTTGTTGTAGTATCATGTGGTAGGTACCCCTCAACCCTTTGACACATTGGCCCCGGGAAATGTTGATTTAAATTTTTGCTATGCTATTAGTAGACGGGGTTGGTTGTGTGATTCATGAGAGTTGTGAGTTAATAATTTCAAGACCTACATGATGATCAAGTCTTCAAGACTCCGAGTTTCCAACATACCTCTGGGTGGATGACGGTTGAACGACACCCTGGAGAAACCAGTGGTTAGCCTATATGATGCTGGAGAAGTGCCAGTATTCATGCAGAAAGGTCCACCCAGGCACAAAGAGATGGATGGATGCTTCAATACCCAAGGCTTACCTGCACAGCCACAAGCCATTATGGGCTCTGGCTTGGTTGGATATTGTTGTGACCCTGGACAGGCGGTGCTACGAGATGTAGAAGAATGGTAGGAAAGGATGGGCACCGATAGAGTCTCGCGGAAACCCTTTAGAAGACCATGTTTTGGTCATCCGTTTCTCAAACAGCCTGAAGTGCGAGAAATCCAACGGAGGTGATCAAATCTTGTGGGGAACGTGTGCAAACTCTGCAGAGTACCCAAACCTAATCGATTAGCCGTGTCCACGGTCATGGACAGTTTGAGCCAAAGGAACTGAAACTATATGGAACTCTCAACACAATTAATTACATTGATGTGGGTATTTAATGTCAACTTGTGTATGAGAATTGGTTGGTGGAACCATCTCATTAATCGACCAACATTGTAGTAATTATGCTTTTGCCCTCTCTTGTTGTAGGAAAAATTTGGCATTATGCAAAAACTTACTAACCCCGCCTGCCATATATGCATATAGACTAGATGATTATTTTACCCCCTCTCTTGTGACATTGCCGGCATATTCAATATGCTGACCTATACGGCTACAACGTATCATGTTGCAGAGCACTTTTCTGACCAGGAGTGAGGATACGCTCTACGCTCGGTGAGATGCCCTTGGAGTCAGATGGACTCATCTACCTATTGGAGCTTCCGTAAGACTTTGGTTTAGTTTATCTCATGAGTTGGCCTTCAGCCACTTTATTGTAATCCTTATTGTAATAAAGGACTCGATATGAGATTTCGATTAATTAATGTTGTGTGATTTCCCTTTGATATATACATTGATGTACCGTGTGTGTACTAGCATGATCTTGGGATGGTACAGACACACCGGAGATTCGACCTTTCAGGTCGGGTCGCTACAGAAATGGTCTCAGAGCACATGCTGACCGTAGGACGTAACCTCTAGGATTGGAAAAGCCTTAGGATTTATTTCTATTTTGTCTTTAAAATTCTTATACTCTCATCTACTCGTTTCTGACTTCCCTCCGCTTTATTTCAAAATTTATAGATGGCCACCTTCATCCCAGTTTTGATCATGGAGTTTTGTCAGCCTGATGCAACGGTGCCCTTTGGCAAGGAGCTGATGAGGATCGTCAGGGACGTAAGGATTGCCTTGCCGAGCATCACTGGGACTCCTATCATGTCTTTTCCACAAGACGGATGCTACAGGATCGAGGTGCACATCCCCAGGAAGACCTTTGGAAATCGTAAGGAACCCATCGTCTTTAAGTTTGTGGCACCCAGCTAGATACTTGGGAGAGACATGGCAATTCATCGTGCTCTTGGACGTATTCAGGAGGAATACAGAGGTGGAACCATTTCACCAGGACTCAGCGTGGTTTGTCGCAGGGATGCCAATGGAAATATCATAACCACTCCCACTAAAGACACCACCATTTCCTATATCCAGACTTTGGAGACGCACATCAGGACCTTGGAGCTTCGGGTATGTGCCAACACGAAGACGATCAGGAGGCTGATGAACCGCGAGATTGACCTCGAAGCTGACCTACGGGAAGCCAAGTACGAGCATGAGTATGAAATAAAGGATCTCTTAGAGAGGATCGATAAGCTGAACACTCGCATTGCAACTCTGGAGGAACAGATGGACATGGGTGAAAATCTTCATCCAGAAGGAGACATGGCTCCCTTGATCAGCAATGATGATGACTATGAGGAGAGCACCACCGGAGGAGGCCACTTCACCATGTACTTTTGAGGAGAACTTTAGTTATGCCCCCATGTATCTTCATTTTCGTCGTTAAAGCGTAGGTCGATGCTTAGTTTGATTTGGAGATTTGTATCTCGATGTTTGAACCTTGAGTTGAATAAATGAATCAGTGTTTGGTGCGATATGTTTGTTGCATTGCATATGGGTAGTGAATTTCCTTTTAGGTCATTGTTCTATTCTAATTCTCACCCCTCTGAAAATAGCAAGATGCCTCCACGACGTGAGCCCGACTTCACTTTCCCGTCAGAACTCACCCAACTTCTCCAGCAGCAGAACGCACTGATGGAACTGTTGATTCAGAACCAGACCAACAATCACAGCAACCACCCTCCACCTCAAGGCGACAGCCTCACCCGTTTTCTGAGACTGAATCCCCCAACTTTCTCTAGCAGCACTGAGCCCATTGTGGCAGATGATTGGCTCCGCAAGATGGAGAGGGAACTCACCACCGCAGGATGCACTGAGGCTGAAAAAGTGCGCTTTGCCGCCCATCAATTGGGAGGACCAGCAACTTCATGGTGGGAGAACTACACCACCACGTACCCCATTGCTGGTGTGACTTGGGAGCAGTTCAAGCAAGCTTTCCGCACCGCTCATGTCTCAGCTGGAACCATGAGTCTGAAGAAGCATGAGTTTCGCAACTTACGCCAGGGGAACCATTCCATGGCCCAGTACGTGGATGACTTTAGCACGTTGGCTCGTTATGCACCAGGAGATGTGGCCGATGATGCAACCAAACAAGAGAAGTTCTTGGAAGGACTCAATGATGAGTTGAGCGTGCGTCTGATGGTGGCTACTTTCAGCAACTACCAGGAGCTGGTAGACAAGGCCCTCATCTTGGAGGGGAAGCAACAGCAAATCGAGAACCGCAAGAGGAAGTATGCATAGGGGAAGTCTACCTTTGGAGCTCATCAGAAGCCCCGCTACTCCCCGTACTCAAGAAATACCGGATGAGGGACCGGTAAGTATGGAGGACACACTCATCCCGTGCACAACCATGGAGGCCATAACCATGGAGGAAATGGGAATAATCGTCCCAACAATGGCAGCTTCAAGAATGGAAATGGAAGTGGGAATGGCAACCAACACCGTCCCGCTCCAGCTCAGAAGGATCTGAACCATATCACCTGTTTCAAGTGTCAGAAGACAGGGCACTATGCCACTGAATGCCCTAAGAACAAGCAAGGAAATGGAAACGGCAACAACAATGGCAACTCCGCAGGTAAGAAGCCAAATCCTTTTCCTCGTGCTCAGGTGAACCACCTTGATGTGGAAGAAGTCTATGATCAGCCCGAGACTGTGGTTGGTAAGCTTTTATTGCATTCACGTCCATTTATGGTACTTTTTGATTCTGGTGCAACTCATTCATTCATATCAAGGGTAGTTGTGGAAAAGTATGGTTAACCCACCAGAACCCTTAGTCAGCCCATTAAGGTCAATTCCCTAGGAGGTATGATGATGGCAGGGATAGGATGCCACTCCTTGAAACTCCACATAGGAAACCATGTTTTTCCTACCGACCTTATCATCTTAGAATCCCAGAGATTTGATGTAATCCTAGGCATGGATTGGATGACCAAGTATGAAGGAAAGCTTGATTGCCCCAGCAAGTCTATTTCACTCACCACTCCGGAGAACAAGACGATTAAGTATGTATCTCGACGCACACAGATGAGTTCTCGGTTAAACTCCCTCACAGGGGTTGTTTAGGAGGAAGTGTCGATTGTACAAGACTTTCCAGATGTATTCCCGGAGGAATTACTAGGCATGCCACCAGATAGGGAGATTGAGTTTCTGATAGAGCTACTACCAGGAACCGCCCCAATTTCCAAGAGACCCTATCGGATGCTCACAAATGATTTAGTAGAAATCAAGAAGCAGATTAAGGAGCTATTGGATAAGGGATATATTCACCCAAGTTCTTCACCTTGGGGAGCCCTAGTTCTTTTGGTGGAGAAGAAAGATAAAACCTTGAGGATGGTGGTCGATTATCGTGCATTGAACGAGGTGACTATCAAGAATAAGTACCCTCTGCCGATGATTAATGACCTGTTTGACCAGCTAGTAGGCGCCAAAGTATTCTCCAAGATTGATCTTCGAGCAGGGTATCACCAACTGAAGATTCGTGAACATGATATACCCAAAACAGCCTTCACCACAAGGTATGGCTTATATGAATATACAGTCATGTCCTTTGGTTTGACTAATGTTCCTGCCTACTTCATGAATATGATGAACAAAGTGTTTATGGAATATTTGGACAAGTTTGTCATGGTGTTCATCGATGACATTTTGATATTCTCCAAGAGCGAGGAAGAACACAAGGAACACTTGCGTTTAGTTCTGGAGAAGCTTAGAGAGCATCAGTTATATGCCAAGTTCAGTAAATGTGAATTTTGGCTGACGGAAGTCGGATTCCTTTGACACATTATTTCCAGAGAAGGAATAGTAGTAGACCCTGCTAAGGTTGAAGTAGTCACTGAGTGGAAGTCACCCACCTCAGTTAAGGAGATCCGTAGTTTTCTCGGACTTGCCGGATATTACCGGAGATTCATTGAGAATTTCTCAAAGATTGCCAAGCCCATGACAAAACTATTGAAGAAAGAGTCTAAGTATATCTGGACTGAGGAATGTGAGGCCAGTTTCTAGGAGTTGAATAAACATTTGGTCACAACCCCAGTGTTGATACTGCCAAACATTCGGAAGGACTTCCAGGTTTATTGTGATGCATCACGTCAAGAACTTGGAGGAGTACTCATGTAGGAGGGAAAAGTTGTAGCTTATGCATCCAGACAGCTACGACCCCATGAGTTGAATTATGCCACCCATGATTTGGAACTAGCTGCCATAGTGCACGCACTTAAGACCTGGAGACATTTCATTATCGGAAATAGTTGTGATGTGTACACTGATCATAAGAGCCTGAAGTATATCTTCACGCAGAAGGAGTTGAACCTCAGACAGAGGAGATGGTTAGAGCTAATCAAGGACTATGACATGAGATTACATTACCATCTAGGAAAGGCAAATGTTGTGGCAGATGCTTTGAGTCGGAAGAGTTATGTGAACACACTCATAGCCGGAGGATTACCCCAGGAGTTAACCAATGATCTCAGAGAGCTTCGGTTAGAGATAGTTCCACAAGGATATGTTGCCACACTAGAGATTCAGTCCACCTTGACCGAAAGAATTCGTGAAGCCCAGAAATCGGACAAGGAGATAGCTGAGATAAAGCAGAGAATGAAGGAAGGAAAGGCTAAAGACTTTCGTGAAGATGAACAGGGTACTCTATGGTTTGAGAACCAAATCTATGTGCCCAATGACCCAGATCTCAGGAAGTTGATACTTCAAGAAGCCCACGATTCACCATACTCGATACACCCAGGCAACACCAAGATGTACCTAGATTTGAAGGAAAGTTACTGGTGGACAGGTATGAAGAAAGATATTGCCGAACATGTTGCGGTATGTGATGTTTGACAGCGAGTAAAGGCGGAACATCAGAAACCAGCAGGGTTACTCCAACCTTTGCCGATACCCGAGTGGAAATGGGATAAGCTTGGTATGGACTTCATCACAGGACTACCTAGGACCCGTTCAGGATATGATTCCATCTGGGTAGTGGTTGATCGCTTGACCAAGGTGGCTCATTTCATTCCAGTGAAGACCACCTATACCAGTGCTAAGTTAGCCAAGATATATATGACCAGGATCGTATGTCTGCATGGAGTTCTGAGGAGTATTGTGTCAGATAGAGGAACACAATTTACCTCAAAGTTTTGGCATTAGCTACATGAAACTTTGGGTACAAGGCTGGAGTTCAGTACAGCTTTGTATTCGCAGACCGATGGACAGACTGAGAGAGTCAACCAGATTCTGGAGGACATTGAGAGCTTGTGCGCTAGACTATGGGTCCAGTTGGGATGACAACTTACCCTATGCAGAGTTCTCGTACAACAACAATTATCAGACCAGTCTGAAGATGGCCCCTTTTGAAGCTTTATACGGAAGGAGGTGCAGAACACCATTGATGTGGGATGGTGTTGGAGATCGAAAACTCTTTGGTCCCGATCTTATCCGAGATTCTGAAGAAAAGGTCAAACTGATTCGAGACCGACTCAAGATAGCTCAATCCAGGCAAAAGAGCTATGCTGATAACAAACGCAAGGAGGTGCCATATGAAGTGGGAGATCGAGCATATCTTCGTGTGTCCCCACTTCGAGGAATCAAGAGGTTTGGTGTTAAAGGAAAGTTAGCACCCAGATTCATATGCCCCTACAAAATTCTGGAATGTAGAGGCGAAGTTGCATACAAGCTGGAATTGCCGGAAGGACTATCCAGAGTTCATGATGTTTTCCATGTTTCCCAGCTGAAGAAATGCCATGCTGAGATGGCTGATATTCCTTTGAGAGACACAGTGCCCCTAGAGGCCATACAACTTGACAGTGACCTGACCTACGAGGAGAAGCCTGTCAGAATCCTCGAGACTACCAATAGAGTTACCCGAAGGAGGATCATCAAGTTCTGTAAGGTTCTATGGAGTCACCACACCGAGGAAGAAGCCACCTGGGAACGTGAAGAAAATCTTCGTAGAGACCACCCGCACCTATTTTCTAGCCAACCCGAATCTCGAGGGCGAGATTCATCTTAAGGTGGGTAGGTTTGTAACATTCCAAAATCCCATTTTGGAATGTTATGAAATATAGCTATGCATCATCATCACTTTGTTCGAATGTACTCAATTTGTTGAAGTGCTTCTTTTGAAATTCTGAAAGACCATTTCTATTTTCCCATGTATTTGTTTCACCTATTTGAAAACCTTTGGAAATGTTCAAAGAAAGAGGGGAGTAACATGACACTCCACACCAGGGGCATCTTGGTGAAATATTTGAACAATAAAACCAGAGGGTTATTTGAAAGTTTATCTCAAAAGGATTTAAAATCAATTAGGCATTTTCTGAAAAATAAATTTTAAAAAGATATTCAATATGACAGAGGAAAAATGTTCATTAAATAGCATTAATTCTCCTGATCATTTTGATATATATATTTCCTATGTTTGGAAATATTTTGAATGCATTAAAAGAGTTTTTACTGCTCTGGAAATAGAAAAGGAAATGTTTTAAACCGAATCGGGACGGCCCACAGTCTTTAATTCCCGAAACTACTCCGGGTCGGCCCACAGTCTTTAATTCCCGAAACTACTCCGGGTCGGCCACCGATGTGCTAACCATGCCTCCCACTCTCACTGACGTGCGGGACCCACCGTCCGACCGTGGCGTCAGCGCGCTCATCCCCTTCCCCACGCCCGACCACCGCACCGCCCCTATATAAACCCCAACCCTCTCCTCTCTTCGTTCCACTCCCGAAACCCCCTTTTCCCTCGCCGAAGCGCTGCCCCAGACCTCACCGAAGTTCGGCACCCAACCGGACGTCCCCGAGCTCATGCCCGTCGCCACACTCATCCCAGCCCCCTCTGACGCCAACAATCGATGCCGGAGACTCGCTGCCGGCGTTTGAAGCCTTCGGATGCTGCCCCCGACCACCGCACCGTCGTCCCCGAGCATCTTCGACCACTGGCCGCCGTCGACCTTGCCGGAGACCATGACCCCCTCTCTGTAAGCCTCCACCTCCACCCATAACCGTCGGATCCGTAGTCAACGCGCGAGATTAGATCTATTTAATAAACGAACCGGTACGCGTTAGTTGTCGGTCGTCCGCTCGCTTGCTCTCGCACGCAAGCCCTCGTGGCCAATCACAGCATGCCACATCACCCTGTCCGTTAGTTAGGTTAGTTTTTCTTTTTCTTTTCTGTTTTAGAAAACAGAATATATTCTGTTTTTTTACCATATCTTTTAAAATATTTGGTGTTTTTAGTTGATTATTTTTGCATTAGTTCACAAATTTGTTGTAGTTTATGTCTGTATGCTTAGATTTCAAATTTGAACTTTAAATTGTGAATCTAATCATTTTTTAAATTACTAAAATATGTATAACTAGAGTTTAAAAATATATTTTTGAGTGAATCTTTTTGCCACTCTTTTGTATTAGTTAGACCTATCATTCTACATAGTTTGAGAATTTTTAGGATGAATTTGGTTACTGTTTTTAACAAAAACAGAATCTATTTAGTTCTTAATAGATTTTAATTAAATTTATTTTTATTTAATTTGAACCTGAATTAGTTTAACTTTTGTTTTTAGATTCCATTAGGTTCTGTTGATTCAACATTAGGTGTATTATTTTTTGTTAATAAAATTATTTTTTCAAATGGTTTTGTGCTCTGGTTTGAATAGGTACATCTTGTTTTCACCATTTATATTGTTTAGGAAAAAGTTTTGTAGTAAATCTTTTTGCACAATATTTTTTTATAATGAAATACTTTCTGTTTTCAAATAAAATTTTGTATTTACTTTTATGTTATCTAAAATACCTAGTTGTTCCAAACAAATTTTTGACTTGTTATGTCTTAGTAGAGATTTTGACACCAAAATTTTTAGAGTCTTATACTTTAAGTGATTCTTCTTTTTGATTGTGCTTTTGTTTGTTGAAGCATTTGTTTACCTAGCTGTTGAATGAATTGTATTGTGTTTATGCTTATGGTGTGCTCTTGTTTGATTCATTAGATCATTCGGAGTGCGAAGCTTGTTATCTAGAGTCACTTGATTACGAGGATCGTCAGCAAGGCAAGTCACTTTGACCATGTATACCTATGTTTTATTGCATTAGTTCTTCCATCTCCCCAATTGCATGCAAAGTAGGTAAATTGGAAACTTGGTTACTTGTTGTAGTATCATGTGGTAGGTACCCCTCAACCCTTTGATACATTGGCCCCGTGAAACATTGATTTAAATTTTTTCTATGCTATTAGTAGACGGGGTTGGTTGTGTGATTCATGAGAGTTGTGAGTTAATAATTTCAAGACCTACATGATGATCAATTCTTCAAGACTTCGAGTTTTCAACATACCTTTGGGTGGATGATGGTTGAACGGCGCCCTGGAGAAACCAATGGTTAGCCTAGATGATGTTGGAGAAGTGCCTGTATTCATGCGGAAAGGTCCACCCAGGCACAAAGAGATGGATGGATGCTTCAAGACCCAGGGCTTACCTGCACAGCCACAAGCCATTATGGGCTCTGGCTTGGTTGGATATCGTGGTGACCCTGGACAGGCAGTGCTACGAGATGTAGAAGAATGGTAGGAAAGGATGGGCACAGACAGAGTGTCGGGGAAACCCTTTAGAAGACCATGTTTTGGTCATCCGTTTCTCAAACACCCTGAAGTGCGAGAAATCCAATGGAGGCGATCAAATCTTGTGGGGAACGTGTGCAAAACTCTGCAGAGCACCCAAACCTAATCGGTTAGCCGTGTCCATGGTCATGGACAGTTTGAGCCAAAGGAACTGAAACTATCTGGAACTCTCAACACAATTAATTACATTGATGTGGGTATTTAATGTCAACTTGGGTATGAGAATTGGTTGGTGGAACCATCTCATTAATCAACCAACATTGTAGTAATTATGCTTTTGCCCTCTCTTATTGTAGGAAAAATTTGGCTTTATGCAAAAACTTACTAACCCCACCTGCCATATATGCATATAGACTAGATGATTATTTTACCCCCTCTCTTGTGACATTGCCGGCATATTCAATATGCTGACCTATACGGCTGCAATGTATCATGTTGCAGAGTACTTTTCCGACCAAGAGTGAGGATACGCTCTACGCTTGATGAGATGCCCTTGGAGTCAGATGGACTCATCTACCTATTGGAGCTTCCGCAAGACTTTGGTTTAGTTTATCTCATGAGTTGGCCTTCAACCACTTTATTGTAATCCTTATTGTAATAAAGGACTCGATATGAGATTTCGATTAATTAATGTTGTGTGATTTCCCTTTGATATATACATTGATGTACCGTGTGTGTACCAGCATGATCTTGGGATGGTACAGAAACACCGGAGATTCGACCTTTCAGGTCGGGTCGCTACATTTCCTCCCACTCAATTCTTTCGAGGGAAATTCTTTCTCGAGAAAGGACCCATTTTTAGCAACAAACACTTTGCCCTCGGATCTGAGATAGAAGCTATACCCACCTATTTCCTTAGGGTATCCTATGAAGATGAACTTTTTTGCTTTGGGTTCGAGCTTATCAGACATAAGTGTTGCATTCCCAAACTCTGAGAAATGACAGCTTAGGTTTCTGCAAAACCATAATGCATACGGTGTCATCTCAACGGATTTAGATGGTGTCCTATTTAAAGTGAATGTAGTTGTCTCTAATGCATAACACAAAAACTATAGTGGCAAAATGATAAGAGACATCATAGTACGCACCATATCCAATAGAGCACAACTATGCCGTTCAGACACACCATCACACTATGGTGTTCCAGGTGGCGTGAGTTGTGAAACAACTTCCACATTGTCTTAAGTTGTATACCAAACTCGTAACTCAGATATTCACCTCCACGATCATATCGTAGACATTTTATCTTCTTGTCACGATGATTTTAAACTTCACTCTGAATTTGCTTGAAGTTTTCAAACATTTTGGACTTGTGTTTAATTAAGTAAATATACCCATATCTACTCAAATCATCTGTGAAGGTTATAAAATGACGATATCCACCGCACGCTACAATACTCACTCGACCGCATACATCAACATGTATCATTTCCAATAAGTCACTTGCCCGCTCCACCATACCGGAAAACGGGGTCTTAGTCATCTTTCCCATGAGGCATGGTCCGCATGTCTCAACCGATTCGAAATCGAGTGAGTCCAAAGATCCATCAGCGGCAGTGCCACAAGTATGTGGTACTATCATTATTAACTTTGCATCTTTTTGGCATCAATATTATGAACATGTGTATCACTACGATCGAGATTCAATAAACCATTCACATTGGGTGCATGACCATTGACGGTTTTATTCATGTAAACATAATAACTATTATTCTCTAACTTAAATGAATAACCATATTGCAATAAACATGATTTAATCATGTTCATGCTCAACGTAAACACCAAATAACATTTATTTAGGTTCAACACTAACCCCGAAGGTAGAGGGAGCGTGCGACGGTGATCACATCAACCTTGGAAACATTTCCAACACACATTGTCACCTCACCCTTAGCTAGTCTCCATTTATTCCGTAGCTTTTACTTTGTGTTACTAACATTTGTAGGACCAAAAGTATGTCTAGAGGGGGGTGATTAGACTACTTGACCAAATAAAAGTTTTGACTTTTCCCAAATTTTAGTGTTTGCAGTTTTAGCATTAATGGCAAGTCAATTTCACCCTACACATGCAAGTCTAAGAGTATAGTAGCAGAAAGTAACAACAAGCATGAGTAAAAGGGATAGGGTAGGAAGATCAAACACAATTGTAGACACGATCATTTTTCCCGTGGTTCCGATAGGTGGTGCTATCGTACATCCACGTTTATGGAGTCCTTAACCCACGGAGGGTAACAGTCGCGAGAGTCCACGGAGGGCTCCACCCATAAGGGTCCACGAAGTAGAAACCTTGACTATTCCATATGGCTTCTGTTCATGAAGGACTAGCCTCACTAGGGGTAGATCTTCGCGAAGTAGGCGATCTCCTTGCCCTTACACACTTCTTGGTTCACTCCACAACATGAAGTACGAGGCTCCCAAGCAACACCTGACCAATCTAGGAGGCACCACCCTCCAAAAGGTAATAGGCTCGGTAATGACGATGAACTCCTTGCTCTTGTGCTTCAAGATGATAGACTCCTCAACACACAATCACTCTCTCACATATTTGTCCTGGTGGAAGAGATGGGATTGGTGGAAAGCAACTTGGGGAGGCTAGAAATCAAGATCCATATGGTTGGAGTGGAAGATCTTGATCTCAACACAAGGGTAGGTGGTTCTCTCTCAGAAAATCTGATAAAATAGGTATGGAATAGTTCTGAGTGCTTCTCTTTCGAGTAGGTGGTGGTGGAGGGGTATATATAGGCATCTCCAAAAATCCAACCGTTACACACAAAATGACCAACTCGGTGACACCGATGTGTTAATCTCGGTGGTACCGAAGTGACCAAAAGGTGGCAACTTTTGAATCTCGGTGAGACCAATATATGAAACTCGGTTGCACCGATAAGGTGACCAACGGTCAAATTTCCAATCTCGATGATGCCGACCCAACATTCTCGGTGGTACCGAAAATGTGAATTTGCGTAACAGAAAGTTGGCAACCTAAGCTCGGTGGCACCGGTATGGAATCGGTTGCACCGAAGTGGCTAGGGGTTGGCTGAGTTTGCCTAGGTTCTAGAATCGGTGGCACCAGGATAGGAATGTTGGTTGCATTGATTTTGAATGTTTGGCTATAGACAGACTTTGGTGGGAGAGCTTGTGGATGTTTATGGTGACTATCACTTGTGCACGTATGAGCATTTTGTTCACCAACAAAACCTTACCCCCTTTTAATAGTATTGGCTTTCCTATGGACTCAAAGTGATTTCTCACAAATGTAAAATGTAGAGTCCTCTTTCTTGAAGCTTGGCCAACCTATTTCCTTGCATCTTGGGGTAATTCCACAATCCTTTTGCCATCCCTATCATTGAACTTTTCCTGAAATATACTTGGTGGAAACATTAGTTCAATGACTTGTATGTTGTTATTAATTACCAAAACCACCAAGGGAGCAAATGTGCTTTCAATCTCCCCTTTTTTGTAATTGATGACAACATATAGATCAAACCTTTAACAAAGATATAATCAATGAATATAATCGTTGCTTTGAGAAGTATGTGATAAGAAAGAGCTCCCCCTAAATTTGTGCATTCTTTTAATATTTGTGTTTGAATGCAAATGCACAATCGATTAGGTACATGGGTCACTTCTTACATGTCACATACAACTTGGTGGTGTGTGAGAATAATTAGAATGAACATCATAGCACAACACAATCAAGCAAAGATGAATGATCATCACATAAGCATTAAGATGATAGGAAATAGTAGCATCACACATTAAAGCGTATGATCAAGCATCATCAAACGTGTATCACAAGCAACCAAAACAAATATCATAGCAACCAAAAGAGGTGTCAAACAAAACAATTGTCTTTTGAAAAAGCAATAAACACCAAAACGCTCTCTCAATCGAAGCCTAAAGACCTATATACACTTCTCCCCCTTTGGCAACAAGTTACCAAAAAGTTTAAAGCAATATATCTAAGCCTTCTTGGGCTGATCTCCTCCGGTTGTTAATGAAGGAGTCGAGAGAACAGCGTCAGCAAAGATCTCTGTAGATGTCATGGATGGAGTTGGAGTGGCAGCTGGAGGAACTAGAGCTGATGGAGCAAGAGCTGAGGTGACAGCAGCAGGAGCTGATGAAGAGGGCCTCAAGTCTGGAGCAGTCACTGTGGCTGATCTAGACTGAGTAGTGAACTGTGTGCTCGGCCTCAGAGGTGATCCATCCTCATCATTTGAAGAAGTGGAAGAAACCCGAGGGATGTGCATTGAGTCAACTTCCTTCTGAATCTCTATGACTATCTTATTCACCTTGTCAACCTTATCATTGAGGGTCTTGATCCTAGTTTCAAAGATCCTCACAAGACTGTTCTGGTTGTCCAGAATCCCCTTAATGTCCTTTTGCATGCCCTGAACTGATGAGCTCAAAAGATCCATTTGCTCACTTATGGATCTAGGGACTTGAGCACTAGTGGCTCGAGCTGCCTCTGCCTCTGCCTGAGCTGCAGCTGAAGTGGGATGATTTGGGTTCATCACGACGATGTTATCCTCAAGCTCTGGCTGTAGGGGAAAATGGGGACTGTCAAGAGCAAATATGTGCTTCTCAATCTGAGAGTTGATAAGCTTATGGATATAGGGTGCATAGCAGCAAGAGCAATTCTAATCAGCAGCAACGCTCTTGACTGTCTCAACAATCAAGTCCATGACTCTGATCCTGGTGTGACTGTGAAGGTGGATCAACATGTTGATGGAGTAGCCTCGGATCATCTTGTCATCTCCTGACTTGGGCATCAAAGTATGCCTCGGAATGGTGTTCATGGTACGGAGACCAGCTTGAAGATAGTAGATGGATCCTAGCTTGTGAGATTGCACTTTGTCTACAAGGATAGGAGTATACATATCCTTCATGGCATTGTGGCTCGCCTTGGATTCCGTGTAGATATCCAAGTCTCCATCCTGAACCTTAGGGACTCCTAGAAGTGCAGCCCATTCATCAACAGTGGACTCATATCTTGCTCCTTCTTTCATCCATACAATCCTACCATCTTCATAGAAATGTTCAGTGGAGTAGAATTGCATGATCATCTCATCATTCCAAGCAGTAAGTTCTCTGCCAACAAATTCATCCAAACCAATGCAGTGGAAATTGTCTTGGACACTTGGAAAATAGTCCTCATCCTCCTTAATTAATTTCCAGTCTACATACCTCATGTCAATCACAGCCGGACTCTTGTCAAATAGCACAGTCTCGTAGAAATCATGTTGCTCTTTGGTGTAGAATCTGTAGTCCACGGCTGTCTTCTTCCTTTGTGCATATGGATCTATAGCTCTCCATGCCCTCAAACCTGATTCTTTCCTCTTCTTCATATCTTCAGCAAGTGGATAGCTGGCATTATGTACTGGAAAGTGTGGTCTGAGTTTCATCAAGGTTGTCAAGTCATCATCATGCTCAGCTCTAGAAGCAGTTCCCTTGTTCTTTTCAGAAGCTAGAATCTTCCTAGATGTCCTCTTAGGCTTTTCAGCAGGAGCCTTCTTCGATTTGGTGCTCTTGGATGTACCAAACTTGGGCATAGGATCAACTAGAAGATTCTTGGCCTTCTTCTTGGGAGGGGCCTTCTCAACATGTTCTTCCTCCTCTTCCTCAGCAGCAGCACCAGCTGCCTCCTTTGGATCTTCATACATAGATGTAGGCCTACCACTCACATAGATTATCCTCTTTCTGGCTCTCTTCTCCCCTGCCTTCTTAGGCATAGACTTCCTTGGGGGATAAATGGTCACTGTAGCCCTAACACTCTCATGTGATTTCATAGCTTCAGATCTAGAATAGACTTTGCTAACAACTCTCCTGGAAGAAGTGGCTTCAATAGCAGACTTCTTAGCAGCCTTCTCTTGCTTCTTGGCAAGAATCTCCTCAGGGACAAAGTCTGAATCCTCCTCATCCGAATTCAGCTTCTTCCTGGCCCTAGTAGCAGCCTTGGGCAACCCATGGGAGCTGGGGTTGCCTGGATCTAAAGATGTACTAGGCTCAGGGCTAGTGCCTGAACTCATGTCAACACCCTTCTCTCGCAAATTCTGACTGTCCTCAGCATTTTACATACTGACCCTATGAATAGAGTATAGAAGAGCAGAAGAAGATGAGTCATCACAAAATGAGGCTAGTTTTTGAAAGATTGAACAAAAGATTTCCAAGGTTTTGCATTCTGTCACATGAAAATCGGTACAGCCGAAGCAAAAAATTTGGTGCTACCGAGACTGACTATCCCATTAACAGAAACTTGGCACTCTTTTCGGTGAGACCGAAAATAAGTACTCGGTTTCACCGAGAAAGTTCTCAGCAACACAGAAAGACAAATCGGTGACACCAATTTGTTTGCTTCGGTTCCATCGAGTTCCATTGGGTGGAAGGCAAACCCTAGTAAATCGATCATTTGCTAGACTATGGGAATTTCTTGTGGATAGGAGGACGTGCAATAGGTGGCTCATAGAGAAAAACAAATCCAATGCGCAAGAATCATACGGGGAGCGCAAAGGAGGTCAAATCCGTACCCTAACTTATCGATAGATCCGCTACGGCGGCGATGATGGAGAAGATTTCGTCGACAGCGGCGATTCCCAGCGGGGGAGGAGCATAGGGGGACAAGGGAAATGACAAGGGGTCTTGAAAACGGCAGCTTAGGGTTCTGGGGCACGACGGTTTGAGGATGAATTTCAAAGCGTCAGGGTCCACAGTATATATACCCACCACCGTCGGTGATGCTGATTCTATATTGTCGATGTCACCAAGTTCCTCAACTGTCAGTTGACAGGGAAACTCGGTGTAACCGAGAATACAGAATCGGTGTTACTGAGATTGAAAAGCCAGATCAACCCTAGGCATTCTGTGAGACTGAGCTTTTGGGGTTGGTTCCACCGATATGTACTTGGGAGGTTTTAATGGTTAGTCCTTGTCGATATGGAACTCCGAGTGCTCCACACACACAGGGATCGAAAAGCACTTGTTCAAATTTTGTGATGCGACATGAATAGAGTATGAGGTGAGAAAGAAAAGATAGCTAAAGAGTGGTCCTAGGCATTCTTGTCCATCCAATTGGCAAAACATAAATCAAAGACCAAATAGCAACAATTGGATGTCCTCGAATGAGAGAATAAATGCAGACCAACATGCTCACACAATAAGATGTCAACTGAAATCATGACAAACATGCACAAACACTCTAGCATCTAACAAGCACTTGGGCGATGACGAAGTCATCTATATATGAGTATTTGACTTAGGAGCCAAGTAATAATACTTGATCATAGGTCATACTCATCGTTTAAGCACGAGTGGGGTTACCACTTTTACATAAAGCATTTAATGTTGTCACATACTAAGAGATGCTTTGACTCAAGTCTTAGAGTAAAGCTCCCTCTTGATGTGACATCCCCTCATAAGAGGCATAAACTAACCTTGGGTTTTGTCGATGAAGACTTCATGTTGGTTAGGTAGTGGTGGATGCTCAAAGTTGATGAAGATCACCAAGAGTTGGGAGCATCCTTCTTGTTTCCTTACTCTTCTCACCTACATGGATTAGTCCCAACACACAAGAGACAAATACAAGGATATCTATGGACATGGAGTGCAAATCATGTGTGATGATGTCCATTGATTTGTTGATTGCCTTGTCCCTTGCTTACCTTTGAGGGAATGTGTGACTCCTTGAACTATTGCATAGGGTTGATGTTGATTGCAAATAGATCTTGCCAATAATGAATGTGAGTGAATTTCATTAGCGGAGTCACCCCTCAAGAACTTTCTAGTTCTTCTTCTTGGGGACCCACATCAAGTTGATGGGGATCCTTGGTGTTGTAGTAGCCTTTGTAGGCATTGAGCTTGAAGTAGCCTTGGGAACCCACTCCCCCATAGCTAGGGACTCATCTTCATATGAGTCAATGTCCTCTTGAAGCTTGTTCTTGCCCTTGAGCTTGTGGTCTTGTGGTGGAAGGTCTTCTTGAGTGTTTGTACCCTTGGGAAGAGTATTTTCATACTTATCCTTTTGCAGAACAAACTTGGGCTTGGGATATTGACATTCTTCCCATTCAACTCCATTAGCGTTGAAGTAGCCAACACCACGATTCTTCCGGTATCCTCTGTGCTTGCGTACAATTTCCTCAAATTGCTTACACCCGGCAAGACTCTTGTAGATACCTTTCTCTATAATTCCTTTCAATAAAGCATTTTCTTGCTCAAGTGTAACTTGGCTAAGAGAATCATCATTAGTGGAATCAATAGAACTACTAGGAGCAACATCATTGGGTTTAGCATTTTTATTATTGCTACTAGATGAAGAACCTTTCTTTCCTTTGTTACTAGTTTGCTTAGATTTAACTTGTGGCATGAATGTAGACAAGAGTAGTCGTTTGGCAAGATAAGATGAAGTCTTCTTTCGGAGACCATCATTGATAGCTTTAAGAAATTCATGCTCTTGCTCCAAATTGAGCTTCTCGAAGCGTAGCTTCTCATGTGTTCTTACAAGCTCTCTATGATCTTCGAGAGTAGATTCATGGGCTAACTTAAGAGTGTTAAGTTCTTTAGTTAGTTCTTCTATTTTCATCTTATCATCATCAATCGACCTATCTTGACTGGCATGAGAATTATCAAGTTCATTTTGATCAACATCACTAGTTTTTATCACATAGCAAGTCATCATCACAAAGCAAATTATCTTCATCACTATTGAAATCAAGATATTCAGGGTCTGATACCTTGGGGAATTTAGCCATGAAGCAACTTCCACTCCCTTCGTTTGGTGAATCAAATAGATCAAAGGAGTTGGTAGTCACTAGAGCAATTCCAGCAACACCATCATCTTGACTATAGTCGGAGTTGGAGTGATAGATTCTCTCGGAGTGGTTGTCGGAGTCGGAGCCGGAAACCCATTCACCAACATGAGATTGATGTTTCCTTCTTGAGTAGCTCTTGGTGTAATTGTCCTTCTTCTCCGAGTCTCTACTTCTCCTTGAGGGTCTTCATTCATAAAGATCATCACTACTCCTTCTCTCTCTTTGAGGTGACTCGTCTCTTGAGCTTCGTCTTCTTGGTGACTCTTCTCTTCATTTGTAGGGAGCCGTGCACTCATTGGAGGAGTGTCCGGGCTTCCCACAATCGTAGCAGTTTCGGTCATGACTTGACGAACACTTCTCTTAATATCTTGAGTTAGAGCTTCGATCTTTGCTTCTATTCTTGTAGAACTTGTTGAATTTCTTGACCATGAGGCTTATCTCTTCATTTGTGACAAGGTTGTCGCTTGAGGTAGAGGGAGCATCACTTGTGGCTTTGTAAGCACCGTTAGACTTGTGGTGAAGCTCTTCCTTGTCTTTGAGTGTCATCTCATGAGCAACAATTCTACCAATCACTTCTGTTGGCTTGAGATCTTTGTAGTTGGGCATCATTTGGATCAATGTGCAAACGGTGTCATATTGATGATCCAAAGCTCGAAGTATCTTCTTGATGATGAATTTGTCAGTCATTTATTCGCTTCCTAAGCCGACAATCTCATTGGTGATGAGAGCTAGCCTAGAGTACATCTCAGCGACTCCTTCACCATCCTTCATCTTGAACTTGTCAAGTTGACTTTGAAGAACATCCAACTTGGATTCTCTCACATATTCTATACCTTCATGCATATCAATCAAAGTATCCTAAATCTCTTTTGCATTCTCAAGACGGCTGATCTTGTTGAATTGTTCGAGGCATAGGCAGTTGAAGAGAATGTCGCATGCTTGAGCATTGAGTTGCAACATCTTCAACTCATCCGCGGTCGCTTCACGATCGGGTTCCTTTCCTTCCGCAAAGAATCCACCTTGCATGCCAACATGAACAACAGCCCAAACGGAGAGGTTATGACCAAGCAAATGCATTTTCATTTTGTGCTTCAAACTAGCAAAATTTGTGCCATCAAAGTACGGACCTCTACAATGATAATTTCCATCACTAGACGCCATACTTCTGCTAGGTGGTGAGACCAATGCAATGGAGACCAAAGCTCTGATACCACTTGTAGGACTGAATGTATGTCTAGAGGGGGGTGGGTGATTAGACTACTTGACCAAATAAAAGTTTTGCCTTTTCCTAAATTTTAGTGTTTGCAGTTTTAGCATTCATGACAAGTCAATTTCACCCTACACATGCAAGTCTAAGAGTATAGCAGCAACAAGTAACAACAAGCATGAGTAAAAGGGATAGGGTAGGAAGATCAAAACCAATTGTAGACACGATGATTTTTCTCGTGGGTTTGATAGGTAGCTCTATCATACATCCACGTTTATGGAGTCTTCAACCCACGGAGGGTAAAGGCCGCGAGAGTCCACGAAGGGCTCCACCCATAAGGGTCCACAAAGTAGCAACCTTGACTATTCCATATGGCTTCCGTCCACGAAGGACTAGCCTCACTATGGGTAGATCTTCACGAAGTAGGCGATCTCCTTGCCCTTACACACTTCTTGGTTCACTCCACAACATGAAGTAGGAGGCTCCCAAGCGACACCTAACCAATCTAGGAGGCACCACCCTCCAAAAGGTAATAGGCTTGGTAATGACGATGAACTCCTTGATCTTGTGCTTCAAGATGATAGACTCCTCAACACACAATCACTCTCTCACAGATTTGGCTTGGCGGAAGTGATGGGATTGGTGGAAAGAAACTTGGGGAGGATAGAAATCAAGATCCATATGGTTGGAGTGGAAGATCTTGATCTCAACACAAGGGTAGGTGGTTCTCTCTCAGAAAATTCGATATAATAGGTATGGAATAGTTCTGAGTGCTTCTCTTTCGAGTAGGTGGTGGTGGAGGGGTATATATAGGCATCCCAAAAAATCCAACCATTACACACAAAATGACCAACTCGGTGACACCGATGTGTTAATCTCGGTGGTACCGAAGTGACCAAAAGGTGGCAACTTTTGAATCTCGGCGAGACCGATATATGAAACTCGATTGCACTGATAAGGCGGCCAACGGTCAGATTTCCAATCTCGGTGACGCCGACCCAACATTCTCAGTGGTACCGAAAATGTGAATTTGCGTAACAGAAAGTTGGCAACCTAAACTCGGTGGCACCGGTAAGGAATCGGTTGCACCGAAGTGGCTAGGGTTTGGCTGAGTTTGTCTAGGTTCTGGAATCGGTGGCACCGGGATAGGAATGTTGGTTGCACCGATTTTGAATGTTTGGCTATAGACAGACTTTGGTGGGAGAGCTTGTGGATGTTTTTGGTGACTATCACTTGTGCACGTATGAGCATTTTGTTCACCAACAAAACCTTATCCCCTTTTAATAGTATTGGCTTTCCTATGGACTCAAAGTGATTTCTTACAAATGTAAAATGTAGAGTCCTCTTGCTTGAAGCTTGGCCAACCTATTTCCTTGCATCTTGGGGTAATTCCACAATCCTTTTGCCATCCCTATCATTGAACTTTTCCTAAAATATACTTGGTGGAAGCATTAGTTCAATGACTTATATGTTGTTATTAATTACCAAAACCACCAAGGGAGCAAATGTGCTTTCAACATTAGCAACCGAACCGGTGTCTAATACCCAGGTGCTACTAGGAGTACTAGCAAGGTACACATCAATAATATGTATATCAAATATACTTTTGTCGACGTTGCGAGCCTTCTTATCGTCCAAGTATTTAGGGAGTTCCACTTCAGTGTCTGTTCCCCTTATTATAGAAGCACTTAGTCTCGTGTTTGGGTTCAACCTCAGGTTTGTTCACTGGAGAAGCAACTGGCTTGCCATTCGTGAAGTTTCCCTTCTTGCACTTGCCCTTATAGAAACTAGTGGTTTTACTAACCATCAACATTTGATGCTCCTTCTTGATTTCTACCCTCGCGGTGTCAAACATCGCGAATAACCCAGGAACCATTATTTCCATCACTGGCATGTTTATAGTTCATCACAAAGCTCTAGTAGCTTGGTGATAGTGACTTGGAGAACTATATCAATCACCATCTTATCTGGAAGATCAACTCCCGCTAGATTCAAGTGATTGTAGCACCGAGACAATCTGAGCACATGCTCACCGATTGAGCTATTCTCCTTCATCTTGCAGGCAAAGAATATTGTTGGAGGTCTCATACCTCTCAACACGGGCACAAGCCTGAGATCCAATTTCAGTTCTTGGAACATCATATCTGCTCTGTGAAGTTCAAAGCGTATTTGAAGCCTGAATTCTAAGCCATAATGCATGACACACTGAAGTATCAAGTAGTCATCAGAACGTGTCTGTTAGATGTTCACAACATCCATAGACGCCATTTGAGGGGGTGGCACACCGAGCGGTGCATTAAGGACATAAGGCTTATGTGCAGCAATAGAGGACAATCATTTGATCACGGACCTAGTCCGCATAATTGCTACCATCATCTTTCAACTCTGTTTTCTCTAGGAATGTATCAAAAACACAAGGGAGCTACAACGCGAGCTATTGATCTACAACATAATTTTGCGAAGACAACTTATACTATGTTCATGATAACGAGTTCAATTAATCATATTACTAAATAACTCCCACTTAAATTGACATTCCTCCAGTCATCCGACTGATACATGATCCAAATTCACCAACCCAAGTCTGATCATCACATGAGATGAGGGGGTTTCAATGGTGAACATCTTCATGTTGATCATATCTACTATATGACTCATGTTTGACCTTTCGGTCTCTTGTGTTCCGACGCCATGTATGTATATGGTAGGCTCTTCAAGTTTAACCCAAGTGTTCCGTATGTGCAACATTGGCTTACACCCGTTGTATGTGAACATAGATTCTATCACACCCGATCATCACGTGGTGCTTCGAAATGACAAACTTCCGCAACGGTGCAGACTCGGGGAGAACACAATTTTATCTTGAAATTTTAGTCAGGTATCACCTTATAATGCTATCGTCATCCTAAGCAAAATAAGATGCATAAAAGTATTAACATCACATGAAAATCATAAGTGACATGATATGGCCATGAACTTGTGTTTTTGATCTCCATCTCCAAAGCACCGGCATGATCTCCATCGTCACCGGCATAACACCATGATCTCCATCATTGTGTCTCCATCACGGTTGCCACGCCCACCATGCTTCTACTACTATTGCTACCACTTAGCAATAAAGTAAAGCATTACATAGCGCTTCATGATTGACACGCGGGTCATACAATAATTAAAGACAACCCTATGGCTCTTGACGGTTGTCTTATGCATCGACATGCAAGTCGATATGAACTATTACAAACATAATCATCTCATACATCATATATATCTCATCATGTCTTTGGCCATATCATATCACAACATACCCTGCAAAAACAAGTTAGACGTCCTCTAATTGTTGTTACATGTTTTACGTGGCTGCTATGGGTATCTAGCAAGAACGATTCTTACCTACGCAAAACCACAATGGTGATACACAAATTGCTATTGAACCTTCTCAAGGACCGCCTTTGTCGAAACCGATCCAGATAAGGTAGGAGAGACAGACACCCGCCAGCCATCTTTATGCAACAAAGTCACATGTCACACGATGGAACCGGTCTCTCATACATGGACGAGTAAGGTTGGTCCAGGCCGCTTCATCCCACAATATCGCCGAATCAAGAAAAGACCAAGGGAGGAGGCAATCTGAGCATCAACACCCACAAACTCCTTTGTGTTCTACTCGTGATCTCATCTATGCATAGGGAACGTTGCATGGGAAACAAAAAAAATTCCTACGCGCATACAAGATCTATCCATGGTGATGAGCATCTACGAGAGGGAAAGTGGATCTACATACCCTTGTAGATCGCTAAGCGGGAAGCGTTAAGAAACGTAGTTGATGTAGTCGAACGTCTTCGCGATCCAAATGGCAAGATGTCTCATGATCCAATCACGATCTGTCCCATGATCCAATCACGATCTGTTCCGTGATCCAATGATGGTCCTTCCGAACTAGCGCCGAACGGACGACACCTCCACGTCCAACACATGTACAGCTTGATGATGATATCCACCTCCTTGATCCAGCAAGCGAGGGTGGAGAGGTAGATGAGTTCTCTGGCATCACAACGGCGTGGTGGTGGTGGTGATGGAGCTGATCCGGCAGAGCTTTGCTAAGCTATACTGAATAGATCTAGAGGAGAGAGACGATCTAGAGGGAGGAGGGTAGCACGTGGCTTTTTAGGTGGTGGCTGCCCTCAAAACACTCCACTATATATCAGAGGAGATGGGGTAGGTGGGGGCGCCCTAGGGTTTCCCCTAAGGTCTTGGCGCAAGGAGGGGAGGAGTCCACCTCCCACAAGGGAGGTGGAGTCCTAGTAGGACTCCCTCGCCACTTGCCCTTCCCCACCCCTTGCGCAAGGGCCTTCTAGGGGATGGCTTCCCAGCCCACCAAGGGCTGGTGCGCCACCTCCTAGGCCCATGTGGCCCCTTGGGTGGGTGGGCCCCACTTGGTGGATCCCCGGAACCCATTCGTCACTCCCGGTACACTACCGGAAGTGCCCGAAAGTTTTCCGGAGCCCAAATACCACTTTCCTATATATTGATCGTTACCTCTAGACTATTCTGGAGCTCCTCGTGACATCCGGGTTCTACTCTGGGACTCTGAACAACCTCCGGTCACCAACATACATAACTCAATAATACCGAAATGTCACCAAACTTTAAGTGTGTGCAGACCCTGCAGGTTCGAGAACTATGTAGACATGACCAAGACACCTCTACGATCCATAACCAATAGAGGGACCTAGATTCTCATATTGGTTCCTACATATTCTACGAAGATCTTTAGCGGTTGAACCTCTATGTCAAGGATTCAGTCAATCCCAAATGAAGTTCCCTTTGTTCTTCGGTATGGTACTTGCCCGAGATTTGATCGTTAGTATCTCTATACCTAGTTCAATCTCGTTACCGGCAAGTCTCTTTACTCGTTCCGTAATACAAGATCACATGGCTAACTCTTTAGTCACTTTGCTTGCAAGGCTCATTGTGATGTTGTATTACCAAGTGGGCCTTGAGATACTCTCCGTCACATGGAGTAACAAATCCCAGTCTTGATCCATGCCCATTAAACAGACACCCTCGAAGATACTTGTAGAGCATGCTTATAGTTACCCAGTTACATTGTGACGTTTGATACACACAAGGTACTCCTCCAGTGTCAGTGAGTTACATGATTTCATGGTCATAGGAACAGATACTTGACATGCAGAAAACTATAGCAATAAACTGACACGATCATATGCTATGTTCATAGTTTAGGTCTTGTCCATCACATCATTCTACTAATGATGTGATCTCGTTATCAAATGACATCTCAGGTCTATGGCTAGGAAATGTTAACCATCTTTGATCAACGAACTAGTTTATTAGAATCATACTAGGGACACTGTGTTGTCTATGTACCCACACATGTATTTGAGTTTCCAATCAATACAATTATAGCATGGATAATAAACGATTATCATGAACAAGGAAATATGATAGTAACTAATTTATTATTGCCTCTAGGACATATTTCCAACAATAACCTCTCTTTCTCCGTGCTTGGTCCAACAATTATAGTGGGGCATGAAACCAGACTTAAGCAGGTGAAAATGAAGGGTTTTTGAGGAAGAGTTCCTTCGTATTCTCACAGACAACACATGGACAATACATAAAAGCATTCTGACTGTTGCCTCAGCTAAATCGATAAAATTATGTAGGCCTGTAATGTATTCGGAAGTGCGTCGGTCACTGTACATCCATTATCGGTTCATATACATTATATAATTAAGTATTTAAAAAAACTTTACAGAACATCATGAATAGAGAAATCACCAAATTAATAGTGATCAAATGTTATTATTGCAAAAATAAATACATAAAGTTCATACATAGTTTTCATAAGACAACATACAGTTATCTCGAGCATCTAAAACATACACTGAAACTAATACAACTATGTAAAACATTTAAGTGTAACAACAAATGCGATCAAAATCGCAACTAAGGTAAGAATTGGTCCAACAATATAATGATACCAATGCTCTTTATCAATGACATATTTTCTAATCTTTCTAATCTTCAAGCGCATTGCATCCTCTGGATCTTGTGTAGATCGAAGACATCGGCAACATGCAACTCCAATTTCATCTTCTCTTCTTCAACTCTTTTTCAATTATTCCTTCAAATAATTGTTTTCTTTTTCAAGTAAATTTAACCTCTCGACAAGAGAGTCGGTTCGAATTTCCGGTTCATATAACTCCTAAGTAAAAATATCTATGTCAAGTTGGTCAGCATAATTGCCATAAAAACTAAACGAAACAAATAGTTATAAAAGATAATATACCACATCCGAATCATAGACCGAACGAGAGCCGACGTGGGCAGATATCAAAACCATGGCACTATATAATAGCAAATAATAATAAAAGTAAGAAAATTATACAAGTAATAACTATATCTAAATCATACAAGTAAGAATTGTTTTTCTACAAAGATAAGAACAAGAGTCTCACCACGATGGTGTCGGCGACGAGATCGGCGTGGTCGATCGATGGTGGTGAGGACGAGAGCTTCGAGGAAGAACAGAGGACAAAAAAGGAGAAAGCTTAAGTGTGGCTCGGACACCTCATATCAATGGCATCATGCTCTCGGGCATTTCATCGAGCACCTCTTGGGCATAGGAAGGGAACACAAAGTAGCACACACCTCCCACCTTCTATGAGGCGAAAACAAACGAGAGGGCGGGCATGGTCGACGGTATATGTAGGCAAACTTGTAGTCCTGGTTGGTGTCTAAAACCGGGATTGAAGACAAACCTTTAGTCCCGGTTCCAGACACCAACCGGGACTAAAGGTTGTCGCGCGACAACCTTTAGTCCCGGTTTATTTCTGGAACCGGGACTAAAGGTCCGATTCTAACCAGGACTGGTGTCTATTGAGCCCCGCCGGTGTCCTAACCACTCAAAGCGCGACAACATTTAGTCCCGGCTAGTGTCTGGAACCGGGACTAAAGGTTCGATTCTAACTAGGACTGATGCCTGCCGAGCCCCGGCCGACGTCCTAACCACTCGAACCGAGACTAATGCTAACATTTGTCCCGGTTTGTAACACAACCGGAACTATTGCTTTGATTAGCCTAGAATCAAAGCCTTGTTTTCTACTAGTGATCAGTGAGTTCACCATACTAAATCTATTGTGAATAGTATTTTGGTTAAAGAAGCATATTTTTCAACGAATTGATCTTCAACTTATCACACTAGAGACCATGCCTCCGAAACAGAATTTCGCACCGCTTTATATATAAAGCAAACACTAAACCAAGTACACGGTCGAACGATACAAGATGGTGAGCTCGTACAATGCCTATCCTAAGATCACCAGCTCACGCAGAATGTACTACGCTACCAAAAGAAAGTGTTGGGAGAACTGAATACAACATCACACAGAGCCCTAAACACCTAAGCTCCGTGACACCGCCCTCAGGAGGGAAACGGCGCAGTGCGTCGCCGCTGCCGAGTCCAGAAAGGACTAGGGTCTTCAGTCGGAACTCTGGCACGAAGAGGAGCACCACGACGATGTCTTCAGGAAGATAACGGCACCCGCAAGCGTCGCCATCGCCGGTGACACAGCGCAGAGCTTTCGCTCGGTAGCTCCCTCGTGCCACAAGAGGTCTTCAAGTCCGGCGTGATGAGTTCAGCTTCCCAGGTCCGGATCGGGGCGACGCCACTTCCAACGATAGGGAGAGCGCCCGGGCCACCCACCTCTGCCCTCCCGTCGCCCACACGACCAAGAGGGAGAGACACCACCGCCGACATGGTACCCACCAGGGAGCCAACCATGCGGACCGCCATCCGGAGCCACCGCTCCGACATCCACGTCCAAGCCACCACCATTCGTCCACATCATGGAGCACCAACCAAGGCGAGAGGAAAGAAAGGGGTCTCCTTTCATTCCTTGCCCGGCATCAGCCAAGGGATCTGGGTCGATGCCCCCATAGTCGGGGGCGTCCACACCTGCGTCCCCCGCCAGTCCCGGGGGAACAGAATCCCATGGCTACTGACGGCCGCCGCCGAGCCCGCTCACGCGACGCCTCAACCATGGTCATCGGCAACAATCTGCCTGACAGAATAGAGAAGACCCGACCACCCCCACTGACTACCGTGTCCATGAGGAGAGCATGAGCACCACCCGCAAACACATCCCAGGCCGAGCCCGACCTCTCCTACCCGAAGCACATGCTTCGATCTGCCCCGGGCTCAGACATGACCTGCCCAAGCACAAACCCTAGATCTGCACCGGCCGCCGGCACCGCTCTAGGAGAAGGAGAACGCTACCGCCATCCCACACCACCTGCCACGCTGCACCGGCCACACCTCTACATCCCTGTGAAGCGCACCCACCTCTCTGCCCAAATGGAGACCCACCGTCCCGGCCTAGCAGAGCCCCCCGACGTCCTCAGAGTGACAGCCCAAGTGTTGTCCCTACCATTTATGGCATTGTATCTTGTTTAACCTGGTTGTCATGAGATTGTATGATATGAGTTGAGCCTTGTCATGCCATGTCTTGTCATGCATTCATGCATCATGCATCATTCATCCATCATGCCACGCATTGCTGTGATGTACTTAGTGACTGTGGTGTTGTGATTGTTATGGTGATCTGGCAAGAGTGTGTGGTGCAACACTCTTATTCTCCCCTTCTCTTTGCTCTCATCAAACCCTTCCTAAAACCCTTTAAATTCCTCCCTCTTTTAACAACAGAATTATTTTGCTTTAATAATTGTTTAAAAATTTTCAAGTGCTAGCCTATTTTGTTTTAAGCATGTGAGTGTTGACCTTTTACTATTTTGAGTTTTTATGTTAATGGGGGGTTTAAATAACAGGAGCTTCCATTTTATAATATTAATAATTACTTGCTCAATAATCAACATAATATTTTTATTAAATAGGGCTCTTTATTTCCTTCACCAAAATATTTTTGTTTTTCTCTAAAACCTTTTCTTTTACTCAGGGGATTTACTTAAGTGTGGCTGTGTTTACAATTTATAAAAAAACCTTCCTATTTTTTTTCTTAGAGAGAGAGATAGTGGGCTTTCCCTCCAGCGCGGCCCACCCCGTCAGGAACGGTCACCTGCTCCATTGCCTGTCGTCGTCAGGTTCAGAGGGTGAGAGTGCGTCCGCCGTCGCCTTCGCCATCTATTCCCGAGCGTATTTAAGCCCCTTGACATCCGTGCCGCTCCCCTAGGGTTCCCTCTTCCTCCCTCTGCCGCTGCAGCTCCCCTCTTCCTCTCTTTCTCCCTCCTCCCTCTCTTCTTCCTCCCTGCCAGGTAAGGTAGACAGAGTTTCAGTGAGGGAGCAGAGAGCTCCGCCGGGTCATCGTCGCCATCGCAGCTCGTCTCCGATGAATCCCCTCCGCGTCTAGGATGGCATGGCGAACGTGGTTCGTCCCCATGTTCCATTCCTGCCACTAGGAGGTGAGGAGCGCTTCCCCGCGATGCGGATTGCCATCGCCGTTGTCCGCAAGGAGGAGTTCGTCGCCGGGTCTTCTTCCTCTTCGCGCGTCGCGTCTCCGCCTCTCCTTCCTCTCCTCCGTGACTGGCTCGTCATCGCCTTCCCCCAAGGTGAGTCGTAGATCCCCGCAGCCTTTCCCTTGCCGTCGTGTGCTCGTATTTGGTCGCCGCTGCCGCTGTCGCCGCCAGTCCGAAAGCTCGAGCTTGAGCTCGCCTCCGGTTCCCCTCATCGCGAGATGAGCCAAGGGATGGGTTCCTCATAGACCCCGCGTGCTATGCGTAGGGCCAGCAGCTCCGTTAGTGCGTGACCTCGCTGGATTCGCTCGCCATCACCACTGTCACCGTAGTGCAGGTGCAGGTTCAGTTTCGTCAGGCGTGTAGTGCGTATGTGTGTATTAGTGGAGCAGAGGACCCCCCTCTGTTAGCATTCGGCGCCGTAGCGTAGTGGCTGGGCTCGGGAGAGGTAAGCAGGAGGTCGTGGGTTCAAGCCCAGACTCCCCCCTTTTTGCTGTTTTCTTTTTTTCTTTTGTTTTTCTTTTGTTTATAACCTGCTATGTATGCACATGTGTGTATGTGTGTAGTTAATTATTTCAGGTTTGTTTCTTTTTATTTTCCCTGACATGTGTAGTGTAGAAAGTGTGTATGTATGCACCATGCCCACATCCATACTTGTGTATGTGTGTGCTTGGCACATAGAGATGTGTGTATATATGTGCTTGCATGTGTAGGTGTAGATGCATGAGAGTGTGTGTGTATGTTCTACATACACACACATTTGTGTGAGAGTGAGTGGAGTCTAATGCTCTATGCCTTTGATGCATTAGTGGTGAGTGTATGTGTGGTAGATGATCACCCCCCCTTCTTGGGTGGTATGATCTTGGTGTTTTGAGCTCATGTGCCTTGGGCATACTTAGAGCTTGGGTATGTTTTCTAATAGTGGTGTGAGTAGGGTGTTTATGTGTGTTAGGGAACTAGTGGGTATTCCCACTTGGCATACCCTTGTTGATATATGCTTGTCATGTAGGCCTTGTCATTTCACTTCCATTCTTATCTAAGTTGATAACATGCTCATGCCATTTAATTGCATTTCCTATCTAGAGTAGTTATGCCATGATTAGAGTGGGTAGTTTGTTATTTGTTGTTGCCTTGTGGTTTCACATGGGCATATGAGTATGACCCATGGTTTTGGGGTAGGAAGAGCAAATGAACTCATTGGAACTCTCAGATTTCACTTTTGAGCAAGTTCATGAATCTGTCATTTTAGCTGACATGCCATTTTGCCATTTTGCTTGAATTAATCCATGCTTGCTTTGGGAGATGTGTCAACTAGGAAGTGCTAGTGTTTTGTATCTAGTATGCCATGGTATTTTTGTTTAATATGAGAACCACACATATAAGTGGGGAACATGCTGTTAAGTTGCCTACTTAATGTTTCTGTTTCAGCATGCTAAAAACTACCAAGTCTGGAAATCTGCTAAAAACTACTATTTCTGTTTCAGCTGTAGAAATTGCTATGTTGCTGTTTTGTGGCAGATTGTGGGTTTTATTGTTTTGTGACTTGTGGGAGCTATGCTCCATGGAATTGATTGATTCTTGAGGCTATTGTGATTGATTTTTCATCACCTATCCAGAGGCTACCTTGTAATGCCAAGAATTAGCCCAGGTCTTGGATGACTTGTGTTTTGCCTCCGTACCTTGTCGAGAGCGTATCGTGAGAACCGTAGCTCCGTTTCTTGCGATCTTTATATGCATTTCTATCGATTTTGCATGATGCATCCAAATTTGCCATGATCATGCATGTTTAAATAACTTAACATGAGGTTCTGTCCAGATTCATTAATAAACAAACTTTGCATCTGAAACATGACTAGTTTTGGATTGCCATGTTGAATTCTTCACAAATGAATCATGCATCATATTGTTGTGCATTGCACCTAGGTTGGAGGTTTATTGTTGCTGTTTCTGTTGGGTAGACGCGAGTGTCGATACTGAGTATGAGGACCCAGGAGAGTACCACTACGAGGATCCCGCTACTTGTTCCGCCGAAGAACCAACAGGCAAGATGATCGTACCCGGATCCCGATACTATTTTTGCTTGCTAGTTTCTTGCCCTTATCGTTACAATTGTGCTACCTACCACTTGATATCAGCCTCCTATTTGCCATGACAGCCTCTAACCTCCACATCCTAGCAAACCTTTGATTGGCTAAGTTACCGCTGCTCAGCCCCTCGTATAGCGTTCTTAGTTGCAGGTGCAGGTGGTTCCATGTGATAACATGGATTTGGATATCACAATAAATTCTGTTATTTAATTTAATGCACATATATATCTTGGTATTGGTGGAAGGCTTGGCCTTTTGCTAAGTGATTTGTTCCGCTGTTACCGCCATTAGTTCCTTGTTACCGGTGTTATGTTTTCCATATTTTGCGCTCCTAACATGCTCGGGATTGTTATGGGGACCCCCTGGTTTATTCGGTTGAGATTAAAACTTGTCTGGCAAGACCCAACATTGGTACTACATTTGCTTAAAAACTTAATAAAATTTGCATCGGGTCTTGCAAACCCGTGGATAATTAATCAACCCCCGGGCCAGTGCTCCTCATGAGTGTTGGTCCAAACTAGAGCACCGTGCGGGGCCAACCCAGGGAAACTTGGGAGATTTCTATCAGGCCTCTGTATGTGTCGCTTATCCGTCGTGTCCTGAGAATGAGATACGCGGCTCTTATTGGGTTCGTCGACACGTTGGGTGGTCTTGCTGGATTTGTTTTACCTTTATCAAATGTCTTGCGTGTGGAGTCTGACTTTCTTCGAGTTTTCTCGAGGTGTTGGAATTGCTTTGGAATTACCTATGATGACCGTGAGATCCGTGGTCGAGGCTATTCCCATGGAGTGTGGTTAATTTGTGATGGATTAGTTAGAGCACCCCTGCAGGGTTAAATATTCCGGAAAGCCGTGCCCGCGGTTATGTGGCAACTTGGATATTTGTTTAACACCCGGTAATAGTTAACTTGAAGTAAACTATAATTAAAATGCACCAACTGTGTGAGTAACCGTGATCGTCTCTGCTCGTGAACATGATCCGGGAGAGAACATGGTGGGGTTATGATTGATGTAAGTAAGTGTTCAGGATATCATAAGGATCATACTAGATTCGATCGTTCATCGTAGGCCACTCATATTTATTTTCATGTTGCATAAGTTAGCCACCATAAATGCTTAGTGCTGCTGCAAACTAAACACTTACCCCATCCCAACCTTTAAGCTGGAATAGTCTCGGTACCCGGGTACAACAACTCCAGGTACAGGTTCAGATGAGTTCGTGCAGGATGATCTCACCTAGCTCCAGTGGGAATATGATGAGGAAAGAGGCAGGATATACGTGACATATCCGGATGAGTAGAGGACCTGGTCGTGATCTTTGGGATAGCTTGATAGTATCATCTGCAACTGTTTTATCGTTTGATTTCGTCCGTAGTCGGACCCTGTGTTCAACTTGATGATATGAATTTGAGTGACATTGTAAGTTAGCATGTGGCGAGTGTAAGCCAATCTTGTATACTCATCTCTTTCAGTATTGTATGTTGTGATGATACTATTCTTGCTAACGGCAAGATGCGCATCTATCCCTTGCGAGGCCCTCGTGCCTTAAAATGGATAGGCACGCATCAAGCCATACGACCATAGGAGCCTTTGCTTGTTCAAACTTGGCCGAGTCGAGTCTAGTAAAAAACTATTTTGAGTCTAGTTATATCAGAGAGTAGGATTCTTTTTACTCCTCTTCTATGCTCTGGTGAGGTATCCGACTTAGGAATTTTTTATTCTACTCCTCTTCTCGCTCAATTTTTTTTTAGGATCACGTGGGTATTTTGGAGTCTATATGATACCGATGTGACAGGGTTCTCTCTTGGTGCCTCCTGTCTGACTTGATTTCTTCCGGGGAGTCGAGCTCCAGGGAATGTTGGCACATCGTTATCATTCAGATTCCTTGATATCTTAGGACGGAGAGTGTTCAAAATTACTTCAATACTTATCGTTGTGAGATAAGGTCGGAGTCACCCAGTACTGGGGAGGCATCCGGGGTACCACCATGGTTTAGTATCGTTGTGAGTTCGAGGATTCGAGATTAGATGAGTTTGCGAAAGCCTCTGGTTATGTGTTGAAGGATGGATACAGTTGGGGTGTAGGATTGTTAGTTGTGTGAGATATTTCCTCCTTGTATCCCCCACACCAGATTGCATAACCAGAAAGTTTTCGGAAGTTCATAGGTGGGAAATCTTGTAGTCATCTAGGATCATCTTCTTCAGATGTATATGGGCATTTACATTTTTCCGAGTGCTTAGCTCAATACTTTTGTGTTATTGCAAGTGGCTTATTATATCTGATGATGTTATCATGAACCAAGAAGCATTCTTACTAATTTTTCAGTAGGAAGGCTGTGTTGTTATTTGTTCAATTTCTTTCAAGAATTTGATTCAGCTTTGAATTCATCTTATCAATGAGGTGCTGATGCGTTTTGTCCATCTTCAGGATGGCTCCACCAACTCGCAACAATTCGAGTCATGGTGAGGAGCAGACTGATGTTCCACCACCACCCCCGCCACCGCCTCCTTCGCCTCCTCCTCCAAAACCTTGGCAAGCTGTGATGGCCGCAACCAATGTGAACACTCACATGTTGCCCAGGCTATTGCAAGAAAGGGAGCAGGGTCAGCAAGGTTTTCAAGGGAATTTTCAGAATCAGCCTCAGTTTGCAACGCTCAATCATTTCCTTGCCAACCAGCCCAAGTCTTTCACCTGTTGTGAGCAGCCTTTTGATGCTGATGATTGGCTTCGTGATATGAGTAAGCATTTCGAGTGCAGCAATGTCAGGCCAGAGGACTTTGTCAGATTTGCATCATTCCAGCTCAAGGGTCAAGCAGCTGATTGGTGGCAGCAGTACAAGGATTCCAGGGGCGATCGTGTTGTTTCTTGGGACGATTTCTATCGTGACTTCATGGCTCATTATATTCCGACAAGCTTTGTCGAGGAGATGTGTGAGAAGTTCAGGCACCTGAAGCAGGGAACCAAGTCTGTCTACCAGTACAACGTCGAGTTCTAGAATCTAGCTCATTATGCCAAGCAAGATGTTCCAGATGATAAGGCTATGATCTATTAGTTCAGAGGTGGTCTCAAGGATGAGCTTCTGCCAGGCCTAGTTCTTCAGGAACCTCAAGAGTTTGATCAGTTCTACAACATGGCTTTGAAGGTTGAAGCAGCTCAGTCAAGTTGGAGAACTCCAAGAAGCGTTCAAGGGATTCTTATTCTTCTTCTTCCAGCTCTAAGATGGCTCCCAAGCAGCAGAAGTATTGGGCGCCAAATCCTCTTCCGTTTCGTCCTCCTCAGCAGCAGAAGCAGTTTGGTGGTCGTGGTTCTCCCCACCCACCCAATCCAGGATTCCAGCAGAGACCCCAGGCGTCCAAGGCTATTCTTGTTCCTCATCTAGGCAATGTTCATCCGCTTTCTTAGGTGACTTGTCACAAGTGTGGCCAGAAGGGTCACTATGCAAACAAGTGCAACCAGCGGCGTCTTCTGCCTCCTCCTCTTGTCAAGACTCCAGGCAATGCAATGGTGAAGCATAATCCCAAGACCGCAAGAGTGAATATGGTGAATGCAGCTGAAGCAGATCAATCCAATGATGTGATTATGGGTAATCTCTCAGTTAATGATTTATCTGCAAAAGTTTTGTTTCATTCTGGAGCATCGCATTCATTCATGTCTAAAGCATTCTTCGTCAAGCATGATTTTGATTCTGATTATTTGAGTAAGGCCTTGCGTGTTGTTTCACCCGACACTCTCATGAGTGCTAACAAGGTGATTCCGGATGTTTCTATCAAGTTGGGAAATTATTCTTTTCTGGCTTCTCCAATTGTTCTCGGTAATTCCGACATTGATCTCATTTTGGGCATGGACTTCCTGGCTATGAATAAGGCTCATATTGATTGCAAAGCAAAAGAAGTCAAGCTGACTCATCCTTCAGAAGATGTGATTATTTTTGCGGCTCGCGTTGACACAATCCGTCTCTTTGCTATTAATGAGAAGGGTGAAATCTCGGCGATTTCTCAAATTCCGGTGGTTTGTGAGCATGAAGATGTCTTTCCAAAAGAATTGCCAGGAATGCCTCCGCACTGGCCGGTCAAGTTCATGATTGATCTCGAGCCCGGAACTGAACCGGTCTGCAAGCGCCCGTATAAACTTGGCCCCGAAGAGCTGAAAGAGTTGAACAAGGAGCTAGATGAGCAAGAACATCTGGGTCTGATCAGACCAAGCTCTTCTCCGTGGGGTTGTGGAGTTTTGTTTGTCAAGAAGAAAGATGACACGGATCGTCTTTGTGTTGATTACTGGCCATTGAACAAGAAGACAATCAGAAACAAGTACCCACTTCCCAACATCAATGAGTTGTTTGAACAACTGAAAGGTGCCAAGGTTTTCTCGAAGCTTGATCTTCGCATGGGTTATCATCAGATTTGCATTCGCGAAGAAGACATTCCCAAGACCTCTTTCAGGACGAGTTTTGGCTCTTACGAGTACATCGTCATGTCGTTTGGTCTTGCTAATGGTCCTCCAACCTTTTTAATAATGATGAATTTCATTTTCTCTCCCTTCAAGAATGAGTTTGTCTTGGTCTATATCGATGATATCCTTGTGTTCTCGGAGACAGAAGAAGATCATGCAGAGCATCTCTGCCTTGTGCTTGACAAGTTAAAGAGAGCATCGATTCTATGCCAAGTTTTCCAAGTGTGAGTTTTGGCTCAATGAAGTGGTGTACCTTGGGCATGTGATCTCTGCCGAGGGAATTAAAGTGCACCTTGAGAAAGTTGAAGCTATATTGAAGTGGGAACCTCCTCAAAACGTGAAGCAGCTTCGGAGTTTCCTCGGGCTTGCTAGCTATTGAAGAAGGTTCATGGAGAACTTCTCTCAAATTGCCAAGCCTCTGTCCAATCTCCTCCAGAAGAGTGTCAAGTATGTTTGGTCTCCTGAGTGTGATGTGGCGTTCAATACGCTCAAGCAGAGACTGACTTCAGCTCCAGTTCTTGTTCCTCCTGAGCAGTCTAAGCCTTTTCAAGTTTTCTGTGATGCTTCTCTACAAGGCCATGGTGGTGTTCTCATGCAAGACAAGAAGATTGTTGCTTATACCTCGCGTGAGTTGAAGCCGGCCGAGAAGAACTACCCCGCTCATGATCTTGAGTTGGTGGCAGTTGTGCATGCTCTAATGACTTGGAGGCATTTGTTGTTGGGTAGACCAGTTGAGGTGTACACTGATCACAAGAGCTTGAAGTACATTTTCACTCAACCCAATCTCAATCTTCGGCAATCTCGTTGGGTGGAAATGCTTGAAGATTTCAACCCGAGCACGAGTATACTCCGGGGAAAGCAAATGTCATTGCAGACGCACTCAGCCGTAAGGCGTACTTCAATAGTCTCATCTTGAAGCCTCTCCAACCCGAGCTTTGTGAAGCCTTCCGCAAGCTCAACCTTTAGATGATTCCGCAAGGATTTCTTGCAAATCTTCAAGTCTCTCCGACTCTAGAAGATCAGGTTCGCCAAGCGCAGCTTCTTGACACTATGGTGAAGAAAAGTGAAGAAAGGTGTGGCCAAGAGCATTACGAAGTATAAGTGCTTTCGAGTTGATGACAAAGATACCTTGTTCTTTGAGGACCGTCTTCTGGTTCCAAAAGGTGATCTCATAAAGGTTATCATGGACGACGCACACAATTCTCTTCTATCCATTCATCCAGGCAGTTCAAAGATGTATCAAGATCTCAAGCAAACCTTCTGGTGGACTCGCATGAAACGTGAAATTGCTCAGTTCGTGAATGAGGGTGATGTTTGTCGTAGAGTGAAGGAGGAACATCAACGCCCAACAGGTCTTCTTCAGCCTTTGCCTATCCCAGAGTGGAAATTCGATCATGTGGAGATGGATTTCGTAACTGGGTTTCCCAAGTCCAAGAGAGGCAATGATGCCATCTTTGTGGTTATCAACAAGCTGTCAAAAGTTGCTCATTTCCTTCCAGTCAAAGAATCTATCTCGGCAGCTCAGCTTGCAGAGTTGTATACGTCAAGGATAGTGTCTTTGCATGGTATTCCTCAGCTTAGCTCTTTTGATCGTGGAAGCCTCTTCACTTCCAAGTTTTGGGAGTCCTTCCAGACTGCTATGGGTACCAAGATCTGTTTCAGCACTGCGTTACATCCGCAGACAAGTGGTCAAGTTGAGAGAGTCAATCAGATCCTTGAAGATATGCTTAGAGCCTGTGTGATTTCGTTCGGCATGAACTGGGAAGACTGCCTTCCATATGCTGAATTCTCATACAACAATAGCTTCCAAGCTAGTTCGGGCAAGGCCCCTTTCGAGATTCTCTACGGCAGAAAGTGTCGTACCCTGCTGAACTGGTCTGAAACCGGTGAGCGTCAGATATTGGGCAATCACATGATCACTGAAGCAAAAGAAATGTGCCATGTCATTCGTGAGAACCTCAAAGCATCTCAGACCCAACAGAAGAGTTATTACGATAACAAACATCGGGATGTTTCTTTCCAAGTGGATGATCTAGTCTATCTCAGAGTCTCTCCCATGAAGGGCACTCAGCGGTTTGGAATTAAAGGGAAGCTAGCTACTCATTTTTTTGGTCCTTTCAAAGTTGTTGGCAAGAGAGGTGGTCTTGCATATCAACTAGAGCTTCCTCCAATTTTCGGAAATGTGCACGATGTCTTCCATGTTTCTCAACTCTGGAGATGCTTCAAGACTCCTGAGCGAACCATTGACCTCCAAGACATCGATCTCCAAGATCTCTCCTATCGTGAGCATCCAGTTGCAATTCTTGAAGAAACTGAGCGTAAGACTCGCAACAAGTCTATCAAGTTCCTCAAGGTGAAGTGGTCTCATCATTCCGACAAAGAAGCTACTTGGGAACGCGAGGACCTTCTCCGTTCCGAATTTCCGGATTTCTTTCGTTCCTAGATCTCGGGTCGAGATCCTCTTGTAGTGTGGGAGAGTTGTGACAGACCAAGTGCTGTCTGTTGGGTAACGCACCAGAAAACAAAAAATTTCTGACCTACGCACCAGCCCAGGACCACTATGGAGACTGCATACAAGGTTTGATCATTTTCGTTACCGACTCGTAGCCCAGCGGAAGTAGAGTCGATGACGAATGGCGGTGCAGATCCCAACAGCTAGGATATACAACCTCCCAACCGCGAGGATGTATACCCTCATCTGCCCTGTGGACAGTCCTCCGGGAGGCGATCGGATAGTCCCCCGTATGGTGTCACGGACAGCCCTTCGGGAGGACCTCCGAAACTCGGACTGTCACTCGGACAGCCCTTCGGGAGGACCTCCAAAACTCGGACGGTCACTCGGATAGCCCTTCGAGAGGCACTCTCGAACTAAGACCGAAACTATGATCTCTCTACAGAGTTGCAAACATACGGTGTCATCTATCTGGCAGGGCTTCGCTGTCCAGAACTACTTCCCACTGGAACCCAGACAGCCTTTCGGCTCTACGAAACTCTTTTCGTGGGAGGGAGAGAAGAAGCCAGATAATGCATGGCATGTGTATGAGAGTTGGAGTCAGGATGGAGAGCTCCTCTCCACCTCCTTTTATAGGGGAAGGAGGTTGTGGTGGTGGCTGAAATTTCAGCCACATGACAAGCACCCACAAAACGAGGAAGCATGTTCCCACCAAACATGGAGAAAACATGTTCCCTTGTCCATGGTGTTCCCCCATGGGGCCCCACCTTCCTCCCAACACTCACCACCATTTGTGGAGGCTGCCCCCACCATGGGGGGCCCCCAACACCTTTTTCCAGCCACAAGGGGCTGCCCCCCAAAAGGGAGGCGCCCTAAAACAGCCCCACGAAACGTGGGATCTTGTCCCCTCACGCTGGGACAAGATGTTTTCCGGGACTATTACTTCTAAAAAATTCCGAGGTGGGGGCAAGATCTGAGGTGAGACACGATATGTTACAAATACCCGAGGTGAGACATATTGGCATCCCCGTGGATCAACAACTTGCTCGTTACCGGTATTGTTCTCTTTTCTCGTTCCCGTGTTCCGGCATCCCCATGATCAAATCACAAAATGTTTGGCCAGACAATGATGGATATCGTAACACCGAGAGGGCCTAGATATATCTCTCCATCGTCGGAGGAGCAAATCCCAATCTTGAGTTATCAAGTTACTTGACATACTTTTCCATGAACCAGTAAGCCGCCGTAATAGCCACCCATCTACGGATGACGTTTAACAAACCCCAAAGTTCATGAAGCAAGCATGAAGAAACTCGACACTCTCATGGTCTAAGGAATTATGCAAACATTAACTTCTCTGTGTTATTAACCATTAACTTGTGACGAATGTATCTCATAGCATAACATCAATTTGGGTCGATTCAACACAAATGTTCTTCTAACATTGTGCCCTCAAAATTGCCGGCATAGCCATGCCCATGATCAGGAAAACAGGATCATCATACAATACTTGAGCCAGTCTTAGAGGCCAGACTAGGAATTCAATTTACCGTTTATTATTCCACATGTGCATATGAGTCTTCCTTCAAGCCTCGTGGTTATTGTGCACTCGAGAACCATAACAGTTATAGCATGGAACATAAACCTAATTATGAACAGGGAGATAATCAATAACATTTATTATTGCCTCTAGGGCATATATCCTATAGACTCCCACTTGCACTAGAGTCAATAATCTAGTCAATGCTAATGCACTTTACACCTATGGCATACTGGTGTAAAATATGCTTCGCTTGTGGTATAGCCTGATGTCCAACGGATCTGACAACTTCAGCTCCGTGCGTAACTTTGCATATCCTCGCATTTTCATGCTATCACAAAATTTGTATTTTGTGTGAACTTGGCTTTGCATATGTGTGAATCATTGGTTAAAACCTGATTCCTCAAACTGAGCTATGGAGCAACTATCTGCAATAGTGTCTCATAGACCAAAGCCATCTTGGAACCATACAAAGTTCATGAATGAACTATATGATTCAACAACTTCTTTGTCACTTCCAAAGCATCAACATACTTAGCCTTTGTTATAGAATTCGCCACAGTATCTTGTTTGGAACAATTTCCAACTACCGTGCCACCATATTGTATATTACACAAAACCCTTAACTTAAATCGAAAATAGCATGGAGCATTAATTGAGACTGTATCGATGTAATTACTTACAACGAGCACTTCATAATCTCTGCTTGCGAGAAAACATGTCATCAGCACTACTCTAGTACTTAATGACATCTTTCACTGTTGTCCCATGATCAGTGCTTTGATCACTTTGGTATCTATACTCGCAACAACTTGGGAGTATCGAACATATCTGGTTGTTTTTACATACCATGGAATACATGATTAATCCAAACACTAGACTGTGTGGAATCTCCATCATTAATTTTACTCATCAGTGTTTTGGGACACTGAGTCTTGCAAAAACTCTTTCCATGTGACTTCGGCAAGAATCACTCCTTGGCGTTTTTAAATGCTAAAAGGTTTTAGCACCTTGTCAATATGTATTCATTGCTTAGCCCCATTTGGTAAATCTATCTCCATAGATCATCATGCCTAATATGGAGGCTATTTAGCCTAAGCACTTCATCGCAAAACTATTTTCAAATGAAGCCCTAATTCGTGTCAAGAAATTTATTTCCAATTAACAATGTGTCAAGCACACAACATTTTTCGAAATATTATTATGCTCCCACTTACTTTCTTGAATCACAAGCATCTTCTTACCCATTGATGAAGTTAAAAAACCCTTTTGACCATTTCATCAAACCACGAAGATTCCAACTCCATTTTGCTCTCTTCTGTCCATTGCTGGAACTCTGAAGTTTGCATACTCACTAGCATCCTCTGGATCGACAAATTACTTTGGACTATATCACATACAAGTCCTAGGTTTCATTTACATTAGATGGAAATACTTTTGTCATCCATGTTTCATATCTCATAATTGATATATGTATTAATTGCTAGTTCAACCCGAACCGACCTTAAGCATCGCTACGGTGAAACAACCTCATCATAGTCAACTCCTTGAACTTGTTATTTCAACAAGTCGAGCTTTATGGATAAAACATTTTTATCCGTATCAGTTTTTAGTTCCATAAATATTCGTTAGACTCTAAGTCCTCTGAAAGGTGTATCAAGGTTTTAATCTTGAATCACTTATATGGAAACTATCTCGGATTGTATTGGCATTTAGCCAATCCTAGAGTCAGGGCCCATCAACGCTTCCTTGTGTATTGTAGGTATACTGTTGTCTAACAACAATATCTCGTTTGCGCACATGATAGGTTTGCACGAGCTTTGCCTACGTGGTTCAGCTGCACGTTCGATCGAAGTCCATACATTTTATTGTAGAGACTTCCGTATTATTCATAGTAGGAAACAACAGAATCATTTCCAGGGTTTCTTTCCTTTGAACTGATGACGAAGATACTGGTTATCTCGTCGAGTTGCACTGTCCTCCCACTCACCTTTTGTAAGAACTATTCTCTTTAAAAGCATACCGTTTTGTGGCAAAACCTTTTGCCTCGGTATAGTGGTGGGGGAATAACCAATGACTTGGGATAACCATACAAAGTAGCACTTGTCTGATTTGGAATAGGTTTGTAACCTTTTACACAAGCCCCATATTCCAAATGTTAAGAAAAGATATAACATGGTTGGGTGTACCATACCATGGCGTCATTTCAACAGACCTGATGGATCTCTTTTCAGTGTAAAAGCCGCAGTCTCTAAAGCATCACTCTATAAAAGGGATAATGGCAAATCTATTTATGTCATCTTTGATCTTACCATGTCATAAATGGTTCGATTACATCTTACCATGTGGTATTCTTTTAGTCATGCGACATTTAGCGTCAGTGTTATGGATGTATCATATTTCCATCAATATTCATAACATACATCCCATCTAGGATGGAAGCATGACCCTTCATGTTATTCATAATACTGAACAACAATTGTTGTTTTTATGAACAACTCTTTTGCAACAAACATTGTGCAAAGGGCTAGAGTGTATGAAACTCTAAAATGAATTATAAAAGTAAACCCAGAGGTAATGTAATATTATCAATATTCATAACATACGTCTCATTCATAATGAAAGTATGACTCTTATGTTATTCATAACACCGAACATGAAAAGTTCTCTTATGAACAACCTTCTTGCAAGATACCTTATGCAAAGGGATAGAGTGTGAAACTCAAAAATGAATTATGAAAGTTAATACATAGGGAATACACCGATGGAAGGCATAGTAACATTTACAATGTTCCCTACGTGTATGTAAACCTCATCCCTGTCTAGTCTTTCAGGCCATAGTAGTTCTTACATCGAGTTGCAACAGAATGCAATCGAGCGGGTATCTTTGTGATTAACTCACAATACCCAAGAATTAGTGATTAACATGTTTAACCATAATTGCCAAGAACTATATCTTTGACCAGCCTTCTATACAGCAAAAACTTTGTATGACATTCATACATGAGCTGGATATTCCAGTCTTCTTTCCTTTTGCCATTATACTTCTAACAGTTTAACTTTTTAGTGTTTCTCCTACTCTCAGAAGAAGCATCCAACTTAAGAGTGGCGTTAGCCCTGGACTTCCTAGGCGTGAAAGTCTCACTAACACCCTTCGGACACTTCCTTTCTCTTTAAGTTGTTGTTTTCTTCACCTTTCATCATATGACAGGCGTTCTCCTGGATCCCTCTCTTATCAGTCTAATGCATAGTAAACTTCTTTACTAGTAGTTTGCAAACAAACATTTCTTTGGATATCTCATATCTTTTAGCCTTTGTCTGTCTCTGAAAAAGATTTTCAGATTCCATGAATATCACATAACTATCCAAACTTTTGAAGTTCAGGTCTCATAGAAGCAAACATATTGCACTTTGACTGAAAAGGATTTCTAGCTTTTGGATCGAAGGACGAGAGTCATATGATCCATAGCATTAGCGGGAGATTACCGAAAGCATGTGATAGGACAAAGTCCTTCTCGGCACTCTTGAGGACAATCCTCACATTACGTTACCAACCGTAAAGTTTTAACTAGATATTTAATAGCTATTCAATTTTAATAGGGAAGGTGGAAACATGAGCCATTATTCTACAACTATTATGCAAATCACACTTGATTTTGAGTGATGCAAGACCCAACTTTCAATTCAACATCAAGGATGTAACCATCTCAAGTGACGAGAATTTCAATTGGTAGGCCAACTTGCCAATCACATCTCTATGTGACTCTTGTTCATCTTTCGATGCGTGTGTTCCGAGCTCATGACTTTCATGCCTGAACGTCAAGACAACCAAGTGATCTCGCTGCGAGGTCTCAACTCACCCGTCTCACACTTCTCTAATCGTTCGTACCCATCTAACCATGTGATACCCCGAAGAGATAGGTGCCGTGACAGTGCTACACTTGGGAGAACACTAACTACTTGATATTTTGTGAGAGATCACCCTAATAAAAAGAGACTGCCGCACAATCAAGAAGGGTGCATCAAGAGGGATAAACATCTCAGGCAATTCATAATAGCATGATATGGTATAGTCCTTTCTGACGGAGAAGTCTTTCATTCCTTCGTCTTTGGCATTCGCGTCGGTGTTCACCTTCGCGAAGATTGCCACCACCTTGTCGATGCACCAGATAATATTGCTATCTCTATAGCTAATAAAATAAGTGCATTACTTAAGGTTGACACGCAGGTCACTAAAGTGACAATCATATGGCTCCAGCCATCATGCCGAATCATGACACGCAGGTCATATTAATATTACATCATATAGTCATCTCATACATAATCAAATTAATATGAGCATTGCTATACCACATCATATGCACATGCAAACCATCCTGCAAAACCAAGTTAGACGCCTCTAATCGATTCATGCAAAAACTTGTTTTACGTGGCTTCTAAGGTTTTGAAACAAACCGAATCTACCAACGTCCATCATCAAGTATGATAATTCAAGTTGCTAGATTAACTTTCCAGGGTGTATAAAACACGAGATAATAAAATCTTGAGCCCCATACTAAACTTCGTCATACGCGTGACCCCCGTGCAGATCACATTTGCATTGCCCTTTCGTCTGCAAAACATCCATCTTTCTCAACTATGGTGGAACCCAAAGAACTGTTAGCACTTCGTTGATCTGTCAATCAGCATACTCAGGAGCAACATGAAAGGATCGCGGATTGACAGAACTTTGTGAGATTCAACCATTCCTTCAAGCTCAGGACTATGCAAATTCAGGGGAAGCAAAAGGAACATCGGGTAAACGATTTCATATGCTACCCGCACAAATAATTTTCAGCAATAGATCTTATCTACCACCTAATTATATTGTGCAACACCCATACATCTCTATGTATTCTAGACCGCCACCTGCATCTACGCATAGCACGACTCTTGATGCCACTGTTGGGTAATGCAGCAGAAAACAAAAAAATTCCGACCTACGCACCAGCCCAGGACCACTATGGAGACTGCATACAAGGTTTGATCATTTTCGTTACCAACTCGTAGCGCAGCGAAAGTAGAGTCGATGACGAATGGCGGTGTAGATCCCCGCAGCTAGGATATGCAACCTCCCAACCATGAGGATGTATACCCTCATCTACCCCGCGGACAGCCCTCCGAGAGGCGGTCGAACAGTCCCCCGGATGGTGCCGCGGACAGCCCTTCGGGAGGACCTCCGAAACTCAGACTGTCACTCGGACAACCCTTCGGGAGGACCTCCAAAACTCGGACGGTCACATGGAAAGCCCTCCGAGAGGCACTCTCGAAAAAAGACCAAAACTACGATCTCTCTACAGAGTTGCACACATACGGTGTCATCTATCCGGCAGGGCTTCGCCGTCCAGAACTAGTTCCCATCGGAACCCAGACAGCCTTTCGGCTCTACGAAACTCTTTTCGTGGGAGGGAGAGAAGAAGCCAAATAATGCATGGCATGTGTATGAGAGTTGGAGTCGGGATGGAGAGCTCCTCTCCACCTACTTTTATAGGGGAAGGAGGGGGTGGTGGTGGCTTAAATTTCAGCCACATGACAAGCACCCACAAAACAAGGAAGCATGTTCCCACCAAACATGGAGAAAACATGTTCCCTTGTCCATGGTGTTCCCCCATGGGGCCCCACCTTCCTCCCAACACTCTCCACCATTTGTGGAGGCTGCCCCCACCATGGGGGGGGGCCCAACACCTTTTGTCCAGCCACAAGGGGTTGCCCCCCAAAAGGGAGGCGCCCCAAAACAGCCCCACGAATCGTGGGATCTTGTCCCCTCACGCTGAGACAAGATGTTTTCCGCGACTATTACTTCTGAAAAATTCCGAAAGGTCCCAGAACATTTCCGGCACCCTCTAAAATTATCTGGACACGCTCTGGAACATTTCCGGTATGGTGGTTTAATTTAAAACCATCTTCGTTTACCCGGTAAACAATTCCGGCAGCTCCGAAAACCTTTTTCGGTTTATTCTCCGTTCCAGAAATTACCAGACCACTCTGGCAACCTCCAAAACATTCCCGGTGCTTGCCGAAACCTTTTTGGATCAATGGTTTTATCCGAAACAACTTTTTGGTTTTACCGAAACTTTTCCGGTGTTCTCTCCGGAACCTTTCCGTTGTCTCCGAAACTATTTCAGTGGCTTTCTCTCGGACTCCTTGTCTAGTATTCAGCAGATAGATGACCCTTAAGCATGTGACCCTATAGGTTCGGTGAAGTATAGACATGACCCGGAACCCCTTCCGATCAATGATCAACATCGGAGCCGTGGACACCCATATTGACCCCTATACCCACACGAATGAATATTCGAGTGAACCTCCAGTTGTCGTGTGCTATTCCTGTTGCTTCGCGATATGTTACAAATACCCGAGGTGAGACATATTGGCATCCCCGTGGATCAACAACTTGTCCACTATGCCAGTTACCTCGTTAACGGTATTGTTCTCTTTTCTCGTTCCCGTGTTCCGGCATCCCCATGATCAAATCACAAAATGTCTGGCCAGGCGATGATGGATACCGTAACACCGAGAGGGCCTAGAGATATCTCTCCATCGTCGGAGGAGCAAATCCCAATCTTGAGTTATCAAGTAACTTGACATACTTTTTGATGAACCCGTAAGCCGCCGTAATAGCCACCCTTTGACGGATGACGTTTAACAAACCCCAAAGTTCACGAAGCAAGCATGAAGAAACTCGATAATCTCATGGTCTAAGGAATTATGCAAACATTAACTTCTCTGTGTTATTAACCATTAACTTATGAGGAATGTATCTCATAGCATAACATCAATTCGGGTCGATTCAACACTAATGTTCTTCTAACATTGTGCCCTCAAAATTGCCGGCATAGCCATGCCCATGATCAGGAAAACAGGATCATCATACAATACTTGAGCGAGTCTTAGAGGCCGGACTAGGAATACAATTTACCGTTTATTATTCCACACGTGCATATGAGTCTTCCTTCAAGCCTCGTGGTTATTGTAGACTCGAGAACCATAGCGGTTATAGCATGGAACATAAACCTTATTATGAACAGGGAGATAATCAATACCATTTATTATTGCCTCTAGGGCATATCTCCTACATTGTCCCTACCATTTATGGCATTGTATCTTGTTTAACCTGGTTGTCATGAGATTGTAGGATATGAGTTGAGCCTTGTCATGCCATGTCTTGTCATGCATTCATGCATCATGCATCATTCATCCATCATGCCGAGCATTGCTGTGATGTGCTTAGTGACTGTGGTGTTGTGATTGTTATGGTGATGTGGCAAGAGTGTGTGTGGTGCAACACTCTTCTTCTCCCCTTCTCTTTGCTCTCATCAAACCCTTCCTAAAACCCTTTAAATTCCTCCCTCTTTTAATAGCAAAATTATTTTGCTTATTGTTTAAAAATGTTCAAGTGCTAGCCTATTTTGTTTTAAGCTTGTGAGTGTTGACCTTTTACTATTTTGAGTTTTTATGTTAATGGAGGGTTTAAAGAACCGGAGCTGCCATTTTATAATATTAATAATTACTTGCTCAATAATTCAACATAATATTTTTATTAAATAGGGCTCTTTATTTCCTTCACCAAAATATTTTTGGTTTTCTCTAAAACCTTTTCTTTTACTCACGGGATTTACTTAAGTGTGGCTGTGTTTAAAATTTATAAAAAAACCTTCCTCTTTTTTTCTCAGAGAGAGAGAGAGAGAGATAGTGGGCTTTCCCTCCAGCGCGGCCCAGCCCGTCAGGAACGGTTACCTGCTCCATTGCCTGTCGCCGTTAGGTTCAGAGGATGAGAGTGCGTCCGCCGTCGCCTTTTCCGTCGCCGTCGCCATCTATTCCAGAGCGTATTTAAGCCCCTCGACGTCTGTGCCGCTCCCCTAGGGTTCCCTCTTCCTCCCTCCGCCGCCGCATCTCCCCTCTTCCGCTCTTTCTCCCTCCTCCCTCTCTTCTTCCTCCCTGCCAGGTAAGGTAGACAGAGTTTCAATGAGGGAGCAGAGAGCTCCGACGGGTCATCGTCGCCGTCGTAGCTCGTCTCCGATGAATCCCCTCCGCGTCTAGGATGGCGTGGCGAACGTGGTTCGTCCCCGCGTTCCATTCCCGCCGCTAGGAGGTGAGGAGCGCCTCCCCGCGGTGCGGATTGCCGTCGCCATCGTTCGCAAGGAGGAGTTCGTCGCCGGGTCTTCTTCCTCTTTGCGCGCCGCGTCTCCGCCTCTCCTTCCTCTCCTCCGTGACCGGCTCATCATCGCCTTCCCCCAAGGTGAGCCGTAGATCCACGAAGCCTTTCCCTCGCCGTCATGTGCTCGTATTTGGTCGCCGCTGACGTTGTCACCGCCGGTCCGAAAGCTCGAGCTTGAGCTCGCCTCCGGTCCCCCTCATCGCGAGATGAGCCGAGGGATGGGTTCCCCGTAGACCCCGCGTGCTGCGCATAGGGCCAGCAACTCCGCTAGTGCGTGACCTCTCCGGATTTCACTCGTCGTCGCCGCTGTCGCTGTAGTGCAGGTGCAGGTTCAGTTTCGTCAAGCGTGTAGTCGTATGTGTGTATTAGTGGAGCAGAGGTCCCCCTCTATTAGCATTCGGCGTCGTAGAGTAGTGGTTGGGCTTGGGGGAGGTGAGCAGGAGGTCGTGGGTTCGAGCCTAGACTCCCCCCTTTTTGCTGTTTTCTTTTTTTTGTTTTGTTTTTTTGTTTATAACCTGCTATGTATGCACATGTGTGTATGTGTGTGTAGTTAATTATTTCAGTTTTGTTTCTTTTTATTTTCCCTGACATGTGTAGTGTAGAAAGTGTGTGTATGCACCGTGCCCACATCCATACTTGTGTATGTGTGTGCTTGGCACATAGAGGTGTGTGTATATATGTGCTTGCATGTGTAGGTGTAGATGCATGAGAGTGTGTGTATGTTCTACATACACACACATTTGTGTGAGAGTGAGTGGAGTCTAATGCTCTATGCCTTTGATGCATTAGTGGTGAGTGTATGTGTGGTAGATGATCACCCCCCCTTCTTGGGTGGTATGATCTTGGTGTTTTGAGCTCATGTGCCTTGGGCATACTTAGATCTTGGGTATGTTTTTAGCAGTGGTGTGAGTAGGGTGTTTATGTGTGTTAGGGAACTAGTGGGTTTTCCCACTTGGCATACCCTTGTTGATATATGCTTGTCATTTAGGCCTTGTCATTTCTCTTTCATTCTTATCTAAGTTGCTAACATGCTCATGCCATTTAATTGCATTTCCTATCTAGAGTAGTTATGCCATGATTAGAGTGGATAGTTTGTTATTTGTTGTTGCCTTGTGGTTTCACATGGGCATATGAGTATGACCCATGGTTTTGGGGTAGAAAGAGCCAATGAACTCACTGGAACTCTCAGATTTCACTTTTGAGAAAGTTCATGAATCTGTCATTTTAGCTGACATGCCATTTGCCATTTTGCTTGAATTAATCCATGCTTGCTTTGGGAGATGTGTCAACTAGGAAGTGCTAGTGTTTTGTATCTAGTATGCCATGGTATTTTTGTTTAATATGAGAACCACACATATAAGTGGGGAACATGCTGTTAAGTTGCCTACTTAATGTTTCTGTTTCAGCATGCTAAAAACTACCAAGTCTGGAAATCTGCTAAAAACTACTATTTCTGTTTCAGCTGTAGAAATTGCTATGTTGCTGTTTTGTGGCAGATTGTGGGTTTTATTGTTTTGTGACTTGTGGGAGCTATGCTCCATGAAAATTATTGATTCTTGAGGCTATTGTGATTGATTTTTCATCACATATCCAGAGGCTACCTTGGAATGTCAAGAGTTAGCCCAGGTCTTGGATGACTTGTGTTTTGCCTCCGTACCTTGTCGAGAGCGTATCGTGAGAACCGTAGCTCCGTTTCTTGCGATCTTTATATGCATTTCTATAGATTTTGCATGATGCATCCAGATTTGCCATGATCATGCATGTTTAAATAACTTAACATGAGGTTTTTTCCAGATTCATTAATAAACAAACTTTGCATCTGAAACATGACTAGTTTTGGATTGACATGTTGAATTCTTCATAAATGAATCATGCATCATATTGTTGTGCATTGAACCTTGGTTGGAGGTTTATTGTTGCTGTTTTTCTTGGGTAGACGCGAGTGTCGATACTGAGTACGAGGACCCAAGAGAGCACCACTACGAGAATCCCGCTACTTGTTCTGCTGAAGAACCAACAGGCAAGATGATCGTACCCGGATCCCGATACAATTTTTGCTTGCTAGTTTCTCGCCCTTATTGTTACAATTGCGCTACCTACCACTTGATATCAGCCTCCTATTTGCCATGACAGCCTCTAACCTCCACATCCTAGCAAACATTTGATTGGCTAAGTTACCGCTGCTCAGCCCCTCGTATAGTGTTCTTAGTTGCAGGTGCAGGTGGTTCCATGTGATAACATGGATTTGGATATCACAATAAATTATGTTATCTAATTTAATGCACATATATATCTTGGTATTGGTGGAAGGCTTGGCTTTTTGCTAAGTGATTTGTTCCGCTGTTACCGCCATTAGTTCCTTGTTACCGGTGTTATGTTTTCCATATTTTGCGCTCCTAACATGCTCGGGGTTGTTATGGGGACCCCCCCTTGTTTATTCGGTTGAGATTAAAACTTGTCTGGCAAGACCCAATATTGGTACTATATTTGCTTAAAAACTTAATAAAATTTGCATAGGGTCTTGCAAATCCATGGATAATTAATCAACCCCCGGGCCGGTGCTCCTCATGAGTGTTCGTCCAAACTAGAGCATTGTGCGGGACCAACCCAGGGCAACTTGGGAGATTTCTATCAGGCCTCCATACGCGTGCTTATCCGTCGTGTCCTGAGAACGAGATACGCGGCTCTTATCGGGTTCGTCAACATGTTGGGTGGTCTTGCTGGATTTGTTTTATCTTTATCGAATGTCTTGCGTGTGGAGTCTGACTTTCTTCAGGTTTTCTCGAGGAGTTGAAATTCCTTTGGAATTACCTATGACGACCGCGAGATCTATGGTCGAGCCTATTCCCGTGGAGTGTGGTTAATTTGTGATGGATTAGTTGAAGCACCCCTGCAGGGTTAAATTTTTTGGAAAGCCGTGCTCGCGGTTATGTGGCAACTTGGATATTTGTTTAACATCCGGTTATAGTTAACTTGAAGTAAACTCTAATTAAAGTGCACCAACTGTGTGAGTAACCGTGATCGTCTCTGCTCGTGAACATGATCCGGAAGAGAATACGGTGGGGTTATGATTGACGTAAGTAAGTGTTCAGGATCTCATAGGGATCATACTAGATTCGATCATTCATCGTAGGCCACTCATATTTATTTTCATGTTGCGTAAGTTAGCCACCATAAATGCTTAGTGCTACTGCAAACTGAACACTTACCCCATCCCAACCTTTAAGCTGGAATAGTCTCGGTACCCGGACACATGATAGCTGAGTCCTCTCTGGCTCATAGTTTACTACAACAACTCCAGGTACAGGTTCAGATGAGTTCGTGCAGGATGATCTCACCCAGTTCCAGTGGGAATATGATGAGGAAAGAGGCAGGATGTACGTGACGTATCCGGATGAGTAGAGAACCTGGTCGTGATCTTTGGGATAGCTTGATAGTATCATTTGCAACTGTTTTATCGTTTGATTTCGTCCGTAGTCGGACCCTGTGTTCAACTTGATGATATGAATTTGAGTGACATTGTAAGTTAGCATGTGGCGAGTGTAAGCCAATCTTGTATACTCATCTCTTTCCGTATTGTATGTTGTGATGATACTATTCTTGCTAACGGCAACATGCACATCTATCCCTTGCGATGCCCTCATGCCTTAAAATGGATAGGCACGCATCTTGGACGTGACACTCAGCCCCGCCCGCGAGCCGAGCCGAGGCATCTAGCCTGTGCCACCTCGGCCCGGGCCGCCTGCCGGCTATGAAAGCCGCCATGCCCAGGCGCGCACCACCCGCCTTGCCGTTCCCGGTCCGCGCCGCGAGCAGCCGCCTCGCGCAGATCTGGCGCCGCCACAGCAGCCCCCGCACGCCCCGCCACCAACCGTGTCGGCCGAACTCCGGCAGGAGCACCAGAGCCCATCGCCCCAGGCACCACCACGCCGCGACGCCCGACGCCCGCGTCGCGTTCAGAGCGGAGGGGCCGCACCGCGCCGACCCTGACCACCATGAGAATGCGAGGGGCCCGCCGCCGCCGGCTCCGGACGGGCTTTGCCTGGTCGAGCCACGGGGCGGCGGCGGGGGAGGCGGGAGAAGGAGGGGAGGGGGCTAGGCGGCGGATCTGGGATCCCCCGGTCGCCACGCAGGGACGACCCGGGAGGGAGAGAGAGAGGAAATTTAAGTAAAAATTATGTCCTAAAAACAAGCATTGCGAATAGAAAAAGCACACGCCGAAGTATTTTCGAATGGCAAACTTACACGAACATGTGTACTATGCATCATGTGTTCGTCTTTTGTTTCGTATCCTACATTATGTATTGCTCAGTAGTGCGGAAATATATACATGTATGGATAGGGGTAGCTCATGATGAGCAGCGGAGTGGCAAAGGCAGAGATGTATATGGAGCTAGCTAAGCCACACCATGATGGCTCCATCGTGCGGGCACTGTGTAAAAGGTGCTCGCTCGTGTGGGTTGGGAGATGAGACGATCGAGTGCTACCTATCTTGATCGATCAAAGCATGCATGCGCAGCTAGGGTGCACATGCACATGTCTCGGTCGTCTGGATATATCATCCTCTTCCCCTCTTCTTGCACGCTGCGTTTTCTACATGCCCTCTAGTGCTCTCTCGATCTCATTCTCTCTCTCCTCCATTATTGACTACTCATACGTGGCCTAGCCATCTAATGATCATACATTAGTGATTAGTTCCAGCATCTCATATGAACCTTCGAGGCATTCGTATTGGGAGCACAAAGCCAAACTAGGGCTGCACTAGCCACAGATACTTCCATCTCCTCTGTGTTTTCAGCACCACCTGTCGTCCAAACCAGGCCCATACGATGTTGCCAAATGTTGAAGTATTTTGCAACTCAGGTTATATACATATACGATAATACGACGATGCTGCCGGCCGTGCATTAATCCATGGTACAAAAAGAGGGAATCACGTGTGTCCAAAAGACCAAGCATAATGTTCGGCTTTATAAAAGGGGTCCGAGCCTTTTACATCAGGTCATCAGAAACTTTGCCGCCAAGCTGAGGGGGCAGGTGAGCTTTTTGGACAACAAAGGAGGGAAATGGTCTTGTTTGGGATCGCCGGGAACCACCAGAGCTTTGGGGCGTTCAAAGGTTGCAATGCTCGATGGTGGCCGGCCCGGGTGTTTGACACGGATTTGACCCGTGGATCTGTATGGGATTCGGGTGTCGTCGTGTTTCTCCTTTTCCTCTAGCTCCATCTGATTAGTCGCACAAACGCAACAAAGTACGTACCGACGTTATTACAATTTTCCTCCACCATTCAAACGTTTTTTTTGCGAACACGCAAGCCTTTTGCGTGTTCGCAAAACAAACGTTTGAATTGTGGAAGAAAATTGTAATAACGTTTGGGTCTGTGACGAAACACCATGTAGACTTGCAGATGAATGTATTGACTTTTTTGCGAGAAAACTTTTAATCTATTCATCAACTATCAAGATAGTACAGAAAACATTAGAAGTAAAAAATTACAGTGAATTCCACTTTTTATCCCGTAGTTGTAGTTTTATGACACATGTTACCCCATTTAGTGAGACTTCTATTGAAATATCAGATTTTAGAGACTTTTAACATGTTTTTATCTCAGTTTTGCATTTTTCTTATTTATGCTAGATAAGATCGGCATGTTGCATCAATGATTCATAAAAAACATCTTTAAAGATCGAAGGGCATCATTGATAATTATGTTCAGACTTCTCTTGTCCATTTGTTTCATTCCTCTTGGTCGTGTATATATTTTTGGACCATGAGTGTCACCTCACACCTTGCCTGATGGACACGCATCAGGAAAAGGATAATTCAAAGCTTTCAAAAGGGGTATTCTAGACGAATTTGCACTCGATGGGTAATTGGTATCAGAAATGTACAACTACAGGGTAAAAAATGGAATTTACTGAAACGAGCCGAAGGCGTGCCGAAGACCACCTAGGGATGACTACAATCACTGAAACGAGCCGAAGACGTGCCGCCATAACTGTATTAACTGAATAACAAATAAGGTTGTATGTGTGCTTTACAATGATACAAAGATCAAAGGGTTTTAGCCTTCTTTTCAATAAATAAAATGAAGGCGACGGGACTCCCGTAGAACACGTTGGAGTGGGAAAGGGTTAACTCAGATTAATTGTTTTAAGGTACTACATGCTGATACCCAGTCGAGACACGCACATTGGAGACTGAACTTTGAGTGACAAAATCACCTTAGCTACTGGGGAAATCCACTTGTGTGAGACAAAGAAAGTCAAACTAGTATCAAGAAATAATCTTCCAACAGTCAAGACTTGGGGACTTGGTGCTGCGAGGATTACTTGCATCTATGGAAAGGCCATGAACTCTCTCACCATGCTTATCTCATGAGAGGTTTGGTGCTAGGAGCCCCCCCCCCCCCCCCCCCCCCGCCCGCCGGGTCTTGAACGACATCACTACCTCTTACCTTCGACCATCGTCTTCTGGTTCCAAGAATTTGAGATTGAAGAAGTTGTCATAGGCACTTGGTAGTCCCAACGGGAATGTCATCTTTCAATAAAAGAACAACATCGTAAAGTCTGGAATAAAGCAAGAAAATGTGAGTATCCGTGCCAAGTCTAAGACTTGAATATGGATAGGCAGATTTCACCGTAAGGGACATAAACAACCGAGTACATATGTTTTGAAAAAACACTCTCCATATACACTAGTAGAAAATAGGGCTTTGGTCCAGGCCTGAAAATCCCATTAATCATGGTTCACTCTCGAACCGGGACCCATGGGGGCATCGGTCCCGGTTCGTGAGGCCAGGGTGCCAGCCGGGCCTCGCGGACCATTGGTCCCGGTTCGTCTGACCCCTTTGGTTCCGGTTCCAGACACGAACGGGGACCAATGGGCCTCGCTCCTGGCTCACAATCATTGGTCCTGGTTTGTGGCTGGAACCGGGAACAAATGGGGTCCTTCAGTCCCGGTTCCAGTCACAAACCGGGACCAAAGGGAAGCCTATATATACCCCCTGCCCGCGAGCAGAGCAGTGCACTGCTTTGTTTTTTTGGCCGGCCGTGGGAGAGCTTTGTGGTTTCCAGGTCACCTCCTATGCACATGAGGTGCTCGATGAAATGCTTGAGCCACACTTAAGCTTTCTCCTCTCAAAGCACCTTGTCCAAGCTCCATTTTCCTCAAGATTTGTGTAGGTTTGGCGGTCTGTCCTGTCCCGTCCTCGTCCTCACTGCTGTCAATCGCCCGCGCCGATCTCGGCACCGGCACCACCATGGTTAGACTCTTCTTCTTATCTTCTTTCTAAAAGAAAAAAGTTCTTACTTGTATGATTTAGATAGATACTTGTGTAATTTTCTTACTTTTATTATTGTTTGTTATTATATAGTGCGATGGTTTTGGTATCCGCCTCCGTCGGCCCTCGTCCTGTCTATGATTCGGATGTGGTATATATTATCTTTTATAACTATTTGTTTTATTTAGTGTTTATGACAATTATTCCGACCAACGTGACATAGATTTTTTTAATCTAGGAGGTATTTGAACCGGAAATTCCAACCGACATGTAAATTCTTGTCGAGAAGTTAAATTTGGTTGAAAAAAAACTATTACTTGAAAGAAAAATTACAAAGAGTTGAAGAGGAGAAGATGAAATTGAAGTTGCATGTTGCCGATATCGTCGATGCTCACAAGATCAAGAAGGATGCAATGCGCTTGAAGATTAGAAAGACTAGAAAATATGCCATTCATACTGAGGCTTGGTATCATTATGCCGTTGGATCAATTGGTACCTTAGTTGCGGTTATGATCGCATTTGTTGTTGCATTTAAATTTTTTATATAGTTTCAATGTATGTTTTAATTAGATGCTCTAGAGAGCTATATGTTGTTCAATACTGAAAATTATGTATAAACTTTATGTATTTATTTTGGCCACTATTGTACTTTGGCTTTAATGTGATGATGAATTTCTATTAATTTGGTCACTTCTCTATTCATGATATTATGTAATGGTTTTTAATACACTTTATTATATAACGCACGCAGATGAACTGGCAATGGATGTACGGTGACCGACGCACATCCGAGTATATCAAGGGCCTGCATAATTTTCTTGAAGCGGCTGAGGCAAACAAGCAAAATGGTTTTATGCATTGTCCATATACTTGCTGTGAGAATACGAAGGCTTTCTCCAACTCTAAAACCCTACACTTTCACCTACTTGAGAAGGGTTTTATGACACACTATAATGTTTGGACCAAGCACGGAGAAAGAGGGATTATGATGGAATACAACGAATAAGAAGAGGATGATGGCAACTATGTGCCTCCTGGTTACGATGATGCTGCAACGGGGGAAGCTGAAGATCAAGAGGAACCAGACGATGTGCCCGATGATGATCTTCGCTGGGTCATTGTTGATGCAAAGAGACAACGCGAAAGTGAAAAGGAGAAGTTGAAGTTCGATCACGTGTTAGAGGATCACAAAAAAGGGTTCTACACCAATTGCGAAGATGGCAACACAAAGCTCGGTACCACACTAGAATTGCTGAAGTGGAAGGTAGAGAATGGTGTACCTAACAAAGAATTTGAGAAGCTACTAAAAATATTGAAGAAGAAGCTTCCAAAGGATAACAAATTGTCCGACAGTACGCACACAATAAAGAAGGTTGTATGCCCTCTAGGATTGGAGGTGCAGAAGATACATGCATGCCCTAATGACTGCATCCTCTACCGTGGTGTGTACGAGGATTTGAATGCATGCCCGATATGCGGTGCATTGCGGTATAAGATCAAACGAGATGACCCTGGTGATGTTGATGACGAGCGCCCCAGGAAGAGGGTTCCTGCCAAGGTGATGTGGTATGCTCCTATAATACCACGGTTGAAACGTCTGTTCAGAAACAAAAAAGCGTGGCGAGTTGATGCAATGGCAGAAAAAAGACCGTAAGAAAGGCGGTAAGTTGAGAGCACCCGCTGATGGGTCGCAGTGGAGAAAGATCGAGAGAAAGTGGAGCAACTTTACAGGTGACCCGAGGAACGTATGGTTTGGTTTAAGTGCAGATGGCGTTAATCCTTTTGGGGAGCAGAGCAGCCAGCATAGCACATGGCCGGTGACTCTATGTATGTATAACCTTCCTCCTTGGTTGTGCATGAAGCGGAAGTTCATTATGATGCCAGTGCTCATCCAAGGCCCTACGCAACCCGGCAATGACATTGATGTGTACCTAAGGCCATTAGTTGATGAACTTTTACAGCTATGGAATGGAAGAGGTGTACGTGTGTGGGATGAGAACAAACAGGAGGAATTTGACCTACATGCATTGATGTTTGTAACCATCAACGATTGGCCTACTCTTAGTAACCTTTCAGGACAGACAAACAAGGGATACCACGCATGCACACATTGTTTAGATGACACCGATAGTATATATTTGGACAAATGCAGGAAGAATGTGTACCTGGGGCATCGTTGATTTCTTCTGACCAACCATCAATGTCGAAAGAAAGGAAAGCATTTCAAAGGTGAGGAAGATCACCGGAAGAAGCCCGCCCTCCATACTGGTGATCACATACTTTATATGGTCAATGATTTACAAGTAATATTTGGAAAGGGTCCTGGCGGACTATCTGTTCCGAATGACGCTGACAAACGCGCACCCATGTGGGAGAAGAAATCTATATTTTGGGACCTACCCTATTGGAAAGACCTAGAGGTCCGCTCTGCAATCGACGTGATGCACGTGATGAAGAATCTTTGTGTGAACCTGCTAGGCTTCTTGGGAGTGTATGGGAAGACAAAAGATACACCAGAGGCACAGGAGGAACAACAACATGTGCATGAAAAAGACGGCATGCATCCGAAGCAGTATGGAGGTCCTGCCAGCTATGCTCTTACCAAAGAAGAGAAGGAAATCTTCTTTGAATGTCTGCTCAGTATGAAGGTCCCGTTTGGCTTCTCGTCGAATATAAAGGGAATAATAAATATGGCAGAGAAAAAGTTCCAAAACCTAAAGTCTCATGACTGCCACGTGATTATGAGGCAACTGCTGCCGGTTGCATTGAGGGGGCTTCTACTGGAAAACCTTCGATTAGCCATTGTGAAGCTATGTGCATTCCTCAATGCAATCTCTTAGAAGGTGATCGATCCAGAAATCCTGCCAAGGTGAAGGAGTGATTTGTTGCAATGTCTTGTTAGTTTCGAGATGGTGTTCCCACCGTCCTTCTTCAATATCATGACGCACGTCCTAGTTCATCTAGTCGATGTGATTGTCGTTCTAGGCCCTGTATTTCTACACAATATGTTCCCCTTTGAGAGGTTCATGGGAGTCTTAAAGAAATATGTTCCTAACCGTGCTAGGCCAAAAGGAAGCATCTCCATGGGCCATCAAATAGAGGATGTCATTGGGTTTTGTGTTGACTTCATTCCTGACCTTAAGAAGATTGGTCTCCCTCAATCGCGGTATGAGGGGAGACTGACTGAAAAAGGCACGCTAGGATGGTACTCAGTAATATGTAGGGACGAGCATTTTGGTGTCAAGCACACTACACAGTTCTACAGAATTCTACCTTGGTGACCCCGTATGTCGATGAACATAAGAATATTCTACGCTTCAAACACCCGGAGCAGTGTGACGACTAGATTACATATGAACACATTAGGACTTTCGACAGTTGGTTGCAAACACGTCTCATGGGTGACAACACTGTTTCTGATGAGGTGTACTCATTGGCCAGGGGACCATCTTCGACTATATTGACTTACAAAGGGTACGAGATAAATGGGAATACATTTTACATTATCACCCAAGATCAAAAGAGCACCAACCAAAACAGCTGTGTCCGCTTTGATGCAGCAACCAAGAGGGGAAAGGACACATATGATGGTTACATAGTGGACATATGGGAACTTGACTATGGACATGATTTCAAGGTCCCTCTGTTTCAGTGCAAATGGGTCAATCTCTCAGGAGGCGGGGTACAGGTAGACCCACAGTACATAATAACAACAGTGGATCTGAACAATCTTGGGTACACAGATGAACCATTCGTCCTAGCCAATGATGTGGCACGGGTTTTCTATGTGAAGGACATGTCTACCAAACCGAGAAAAAGAAAATATAAGGAAGCGAATACATCATACGATGAGCCAAAGCGCCACATAGTTCTTTTAGAAAAAAGAGACATCGTGGGATTGGAGGGCAAGATAGACATGTCTGAAGGTTATTAAAAGTTTCATGAAATTCCTCCCTTCAAAGTCAAGGCTGACCCAAGCACCCTGTTAAATGATGAAGATTATCCATGGTTAAGGCGCAATAAGCAAAGGACACAAGCAAAGAAAAAGTGAAGACTTTCTCTCCACAACTATTGCAGTTACATGTGAATAAATGAAATGACTTTTGTAACAGATGAGTTTTCGTATGAAACCCTTATACTTCGAGAAACTCCTATAAAACCCCCCGAGCCCCCCATGCAATGGGGACGGACCCCCGATCGAGAACACACACATAGAGAGCCCCCATACTCTTCCCAATGATAGAGGGAGACGAGCTGGATGCTCCCTTCTTCCTCCTCCGAACACAGCTCCAGGAGCACCTCTGTATACTTATCCATCCATCCAACGAATCCAACCAGGACTAAGGGCATTACCTCCCACGGAGGGCCTCGAACCTAGGTACGTCGCGTGTCTCCACCTTCTCGTACCCAATCCCGCACCCGGAGCCCATCGGCGTCCATGCCCATCGTGGGGCCATCTGCGGCACCGTTTGGGTTCATGCTCCGGGCGGGACCTCTCGCCTTTCCCCGCCGCTGCCGCTCGGCCCGGCAAAACCGTGGGAGGCTCGTGGGTCTTGCCGTGGCACGCCCTGCGGGGGACTCCGACGGCCTAGCGGCCGATATCGACGCGCTCACCGAGCGCTTTGGCAGGCTCAGCCTTGTCGAAGCTCCGGCCGCGGGTGAGTACCCCGTGGGGGTACTCGTCTGCGCTGGCCTGCCCACGGCCATGGGAGTACTCGCTGCGGCCTGCCCCAGCGGGTCCCGCCATAGTGAGGGGGTGATGACCATCACCTCCTCCACCGCCTACGAACGGGTGCAGGTAATGGCCACCGCCGCTGCCGCCCGCGTCGGCACGTCCGACCCGATTGGTGCGGCCCTCCAGGGCTTGAGCACCCCGATTGCCCCGACGACAAACCCCGATACCGCCACGGCTGACCTCGAGGTGGCTCGTCGCATCCTCTTCGAGGACGCCACCGCCCTCGCTGCCACGCGCCGCCGCATGGAAGCGGCGCAGCGGGAATACGCCTCCGCTTACGGCCTTACCCCGGCCGGCGCCGAGCCCAGCCGGCATGGGGCCATGCACGACTATGGCCGCGTGGTCGCCGAGATCCTCGGCAGCAAAATGCCCGTCTACGACACCCCCGCAGCTAACCTGCGGGCCCTAAAGGTGGCCTACAAGGAACTGGACACCTTGGAGGGCGAAGAGCGTGCCGCCCATGAGCACCACATCAAGGAGCTTATCGATGCTGTTGACGCGCAGCAGCATCAGCTTGCGGCAGGTGGCACCGTCGCCGAAAGCCCCCGGCCCGAGCACGAGGGAACGAGAACTGCCGGCCGCCAGCCGGCGCAGCACTCCTGTTCCTCGCGCGTCTCCGGTCGTCGGATCGAGACGCACTACCCCCGGCCCTCTCAGCCGCCGGGGAGTGAGCAGCCGGCTGTAAGCAGCCGGCGCACCGGCAAGCCACCTCGTAGCGACCGCTACCGCGAGGCGCCAGCATTCGGCAGCCGACACGGCCGGGGGCACACCCCACCCTCGCAACACGGGTCGGGGCAATCGACGCCGCCCATCATTCACCCCGAGCTTTCAGCCCGGCTTGGGCCACGCGTCCCCCATAGCAAGGACGATGCTCGCAACCGCATCGACCAACTCGCGCAATCCGCCCTCCTCGAGGAGGAGGGCTCGATCGGCCCGGCTTGCTTCGGCCGCCAGATCCGCACCGAGCCATTCGCGAAGGGCTTCACACTCCCTAGGGACACCCCGAAGTATAACAGGGCCGCCAAGCCAGAAGACTAGCTAATCGATTACACCACCGCAGTGGGCATCGCAAGGGGAAACAAACGTGTGGCCGTCCGCTACGCCCCCCTCATGCTCATCGGCTCGGCCCACACCTGGCTCAACATCCTGGCGGCCAGCAGCATCAACACGTGGGCGGACTTCAAGGAGGCCTTCGTCCGCAACTTCAACGACACCTACAAGCGGCCAGGCCGGCCCTGTGAACTTGCTATGTGCGTTCAGGGGCCAGACGAATCCCTCCGCGACTACCTCACCCGGTGGACCGAGCTCCGCAACTCCTGCGGAGTGCACGAAGTGCAGGCCATGCAATACTTCATTGAGGGTTGTCGGGACGACACCACTCTCAAGCACAAGCTTCTGTGCTCCGAGCCGGCCACACTTGCCGAACTCATGACCAAGGCAGACAAATACGCCATGCCCGATTCGGCCATCCGGGTCAAGACGGCCCCACCGGCCAAGGCGACGACAACGCCGGCCGTGGCCCGACCGGCTGCCGACAACCGGCAGCCGCACAGCAACAAGCGCAAGAACGACCAGCCAGATCCCCGCTACGGGAGCCGGCAGGTCAACACTGTCGAGGATTAGGAGCCGGCTGCCTAGCCTTCCAACCAGCCAGCATGCCGGCAAGGCTGCCTGGCAGCCGAAGCTCACCTTCGAGCAGATGCTCGATCTTCCATGCAAGAATCACTCGGGGGGCTAAACCCTCCACACACACGCTCCGGCAGTGCAGCTTCTCACAGCGATTGGCCCGGGGGCGGCCTTCCGGCCCCTCCTGCGCCACTAGCCCGTGCGCCGGCCCCGGCCCAAGCTGTCGCCCCGGTGTCGGCAAGGGCCCCGAACGACGGTCGCCTGGTCTACCAGTACCCCAACCAAGACGGTTGCTACGTCGTCTTCACCAGTCAAGAGACGGGCAAGCACGCGAAGCCCCGGCTCCGTCGTGAAGCGAACGCCACCATGCTGGTGACTCCCTAGTTCATGCACTAGTCGTAGAGCCCGGTCATGTGGAGCCAGGCCGACCATCCCGCGGTGATGCCGCATCCTGGCAGCTATGCCTTAGTCCTCGACCGCACCATCGCCACCAGGGATCGGGCCTGCCGCTTTACATGGGTGCTGATAGACGGTGGCAGCAGCATCAATATCCTCTACCTTGACACGATGCACAAGCTGGGATTAAAGATAGAAGACCTGCAGACAAGCCGGATGGTTTTCCATGGCATCATGCCTGGGAAGTCTTGCTCCCCTGTAGGCAAGATCACGCTCGACGTCCTCTTCGGTGGACCTGGCCACTTCCGCTGCGAGCCGGTACTATTCGAGATCGTGGACGTCGCGAGCCCCTACCACGTGCTGCTGGGTCGGCCGACTCTAGTCAGTTTCATGGTTGTCCCACACTAAGCCTACCTCAAGCTCAAGATGCCGGGTCCCAAGGGAATCATTACCGTCAAGGGTGACTACAAGATGTCGCTCGAATGTGCTGCAGATGGTAGCCGGCTGACAGAGGCCCTGGAGATCGCCGAGGAGAAGCGGCAGCTCGACCGGCTCGTGACCCTTGCCGCCAGCCAGCCGGCCGTGCCAGCTCCCCCCTCGCAATCCACCGGCGAGGCCTCCTTCAAGCCGTCCAGGGACACCAAGCAAATCCCGCTCGACCCGGCTAGCCCAGCTCAGTGCGTCACGATCAGCTCCCGCCTCGACAGCAAAGAGGAAGGCGAGCTAGTCGACTTCCTTCATGAGAATCGGGACATCTTCGCATGGTCCCCCAAGGACATGTCGGGTGTCCCGAGGAAGTTCGGCGAACACAAACTACATGTCCGGTCGGACGTCAAGCCGGTCAAGCAACCCTTGCGCCGTTTCTCCGAGGAGAAGCGGTGCACTATAGGAGAAGAGATCGCCCGGCTGCTCGCGGCCGGGTTCATCATGGGAGTTTTTCACCCAGACTGGTTGTCCAACCCAGTCCTGGTGCTGAAGAAAAACAAGACCTGGCGCATGTGCATCGACTACACCAGCCTAAACAAGGCATGCCCCAAGGACCCATTCGTCCTGCCACGAATCGATCAAGTTATCGACTCCACGGCCGGCTGCGACTTGCTATCCTTCTTGGATGCCTATTTCAGCTACCACCAAATCAAGCTAGACCCGGAGGACCGCCTCAAGACTTCCTTCATCATGCCCTTTTGGGGCGTACTGCTACATCACCATGTCCTTCGGCCTGAAGAACGCAGGCGCCACTTTCCAACGGTGCATGCAGAAGTGCCTCCTGCCCCAGATAGGCAGGAACGTCCATCTCTACGTCGACGACATCGTCGTCAAAACCAAGAAGCACTTCAGCCTCATCGACGACCTCTAGGAGACCTTCGCGAACTTGCGCAAATACAAGGTCAAGCTCAACCATGAGAAATGCGTATTCGGCGTCCTCGCCGGTAAACTCTTGGGTTTCTTCGTGTCCGCCCGCGGCATCGAGGCTAACCCCGAGAATATCCACGCGATCGAGCGCATGTCAAAGCCGACCCGGCTTCGTGACGTCCAGAAGTTCACTGGCTGCCTTGCCTCGCTCAGCCGGTTCATCAGCCGGCTAGGGGAGAAGGCTCTGCCCCTCTACGGGCTCCTTCGCAAGACGGCTCTCATCGAGCCAGGTCAAACCAAAAAGTCGGGCACCTTCGACTGGCCCGACGAGGCGAACAAGGCCTTCCACGGCCTCAAGAAGGCTCTCACCCGCGCACCAATCTTGGCGGTGCCGGCTGAGAAAGAACCATTGCTCGCGTACATCGCCGCGAAAACCCGGGTCATCAACGTCGTGTTGGTGGTCGAATGGCCGGTGCCAGGCAAGGCCCTGCCGGTTCAGCGGCCCGTCTACTACCTCAGCGAGGTCCTCTCCGTGTCCAAGGAGGACTACCCCCACTACCAGAAGATGTGTTACGGCATATACTTTGCAGCCAAGAAGGTCAAGCAATACTTCCAAGAGCACATCATCACCGTGGTGAGCATGGCCCCGCTCGGCAAGATCATGAGCGGCCGGGACTCCACCGGCCGGATTGCCAAGTGGGTGATCTCCTTCGCCAATCACGATATCCGGTACGAGCCGAGAACCGTAGTCAAGTCGCAAGCATTGGTGGATTTCCTCGTCGATTGGGTGGAGACATAGTTCGTCCCGCCTTCCCCGGACTCCACGCATTGGCGAATGCACTTCGACGGCTCGAAGATGAGGACCGGCCTGGGTGCCGGCATAGTCCTCTCCTTCCCGAAAGGTGATCAGCTCAAGTATGCCCTCCAGATCCACTTCGCCGCCTCCAACAACGTGGAGGAGTACGAGGCCATCGTTCATGGCCTTCGGCTCGACCTGGACTCCGTCGCTCATCCGCAATCAAACGGCCAGGTCAAGAGGGCAAACGGCCTCATCCTATCCGGCATCAAGCCTCGGCTCGTGACCCCGCTGGTCAGGTCGTTCGGCTGCTGGATCGACGAGCTGCCGGTCGTCCTTTGGAGCCTCAGGACCACCCCTAACCGATCAACCGGCTACACCCCATTCTTTCTCGTGTATGGATCCAAGGCGATCATCCCCACCGACATCGAATTTGACTCACCTCGGGTCGCCTTATACACGGAGAAGGACGCCAAGGAAGCAAGAGAAGATGGCGTCGACCTGGTCGAGGAGGCTCGCGAACTAGCCTTCAGCTCGATGGTGATCTACCAACAGAAGCTCCGGCATTACCACAGCAAGAGGATCCGGCCGCTCTCATTCCGCGAGGGGGACGTGGTCCTCAGACGGATCCAATGAACCGCCGGTCAGCACAAGCTGTCCTCCCCATGGGAGGGCTCGTTCGTTGTCAGCAAGGCGCTACACAACAACGCGTCCTATCTAATAGACGCCCAGAAGCCACATAAGCACAAGAGAGACGCCTCCGGCGAAGAAACGGAGCGTTCGTGGGATGCGGCACTCCTGCGCCCGTTTTACTGCTAAGGAAAAACCAACGTATGTATGTATCCCCGTCCTTTTGGGCTTATGAATGCAATGGGTGTCCCAAGCCGGCTCTTGGGGCATGCCCCGTTTCGTTTATTTCAAAGCTTTCCACACTCACCGGCTCCCCAGTCCGGCTCCCGGGCCCGGGGGCTAGCCGGCTAGGCCTGGAGGTGTGTCTCCGCAGAAAAGACTAAGTAAATGTGAGCCGGCCAAGCCTCCCCACCCTTACCAGCTCCAGACCGGCCCCCGGCTGTCCGACTGACGGGGCCTCGGGGCGGCAAGGCTCGGCTCGCACCAAAGGTCGAAACGGGATGGGACCTTTTCTAGGCCCAGTCGGACCCTTGCCACGTCTCTAGCCGCTTCACTTACCCCGAAAAAACCCTCCGCGATTCCTAAGTTTTTGAAACGGCTCCCTCGAGGCGGATGCCCCGACCCAGCCACAGACCGGCTCCCGGCTGTCGGGCTAGCGGGGCTAAGGCCAAAGGGGAAACAAAGTAGAAATGCAAAGGGGCATGGTGGGTGAAAAAGGGGAAAGGTGGAGGCGGCAAGATTCATGAGGCATCAAACACAAAGTACTCATAACATAAATCAAAACGGCCCATGCCCGGTGTTCAATTCATTACATACACACCCCCAGTGGGTGGATCGAACCCAAGTTCAAAGTGCAGGAAAGAAGAAAGAGACAGAGCAAAATAGGAAGATGCCCAGGGGCTCAAGCCACCGGCGCGTCACCAGCCGGCGCGTCGCTAGCCGACACGTCGAGAGGCGGCTCGGTCCCCATCTTGGAGGTGCTTGCGGCCTTCGGGTCGACCGCCTTGCCCTTCACAGCGGCCTCTTCCGTCTCCGTCGTCTTGCCGCTCGAGTCGGTGCTCTCATCGGCAACTTCGGCGTCGTCCGGGCCCTGGGGGATGCCGAAGGAGTCCTCGGGCAGCAGCTTGCCGTCTTCTCCAAGGGGCAGCAGGAACTCAACTGCGTCGACATACGATGCGAGATCATTTGCCCGCAAGACAAGGGCCGGCTCACGAGCCTCCCGCTCCGTGGCCGGCACGTCCTACATCGTCGCTAGCCGGGTGAGGTCCACCCCCCGGTAACATGAAGTGACGAACTGAAGCGCCATCTGTGCTCCGGCTCGGGCGGCCGAGGCTTTCTAGGCCTCAAGGCGGGAGACGGCATGCTCAAGCCACAGCGCCATGCGATGCATCGGAGCTCCTCCGTGGCCCGGCCACAGCGCGGCAATGACCTCCTTGCCGGTGGTCTTGAGCCGCTCCATGCTCCGCTCGAGATGGGTCATCCGCATATCGATGGCGAGCCCGATCTCATCCACATCCCATGGGACGTGCTCATCAATAGAGCGGTCGTACCCCCGAAGGTGCTCCCAGTGCTCCTCAACAGCCCGCGCAGCGCGGCGATGGGTCTCCAGGAACTGCACTGAGGGGAAGAAAGGAAGAAGAAAAGAAAAACCAGATGAAGTGCAAAGAGACGGCAAGCAGAAGGCAACCAGTCAAAAAAAGAAAGAAACAAGCACTTACCTTCGATCGCATCATCCACACTGATGGCGAAGTTGAGTGCTGCCGCCCGCTCGCCCGCCTGAGCCGCTTCCGAGGCGGCAAGAGAGCTCTTGGCCTCCTCGAGCGACTTCTCGAGGCGGGTCAGCTCACCTTGAAGGGCGGCAGTCCTCAAGGCGGCGTCAGCCGACTCCTTGATGGCCGCCTCCCGGGCCGCCGCCTCGGCCTTGAGCCAATCGCGGGCTGCCTCGCCGTCAGCCAACAGCGCGGCCAGTCGGCACGTCTCCTGCGCGGCCGCCTGGACATCCCGCGCCAGCCAGTCTCGCTCGGCGGAGAGCCCGGTCTTTTCCTCCCCAAGGGTGACCAGCTCGCCTGCGTAACAAGGATAGCATCAGTAAGACAGGCGTGAAGCCGCCGACACCCGAGGGCTGCACGCCCCCACCCGCAAAACGCAACTCACCTTGCACACGGGCCAGCTCCTCCTCCAGACGGTAGAAGTCGCGCTTGCCGCAGTCGTGGATGGTGACCACCTCCGCGAAGAGCCTTCGCCGAGGCCCCCTCCTATTGCAAAAGGGGGAGAACGTCAAAAAACGCGCTCGAAGGAGATCCGGCCCGGCTGCCCGTCAGCTGGTCAGCCGACTCGCATCTCAGGGGGCTACACCCAGTGGGTGCGCTTGCGAGCCCCCACCAAGAATACTAAGGACGGAAGGAGAAGCTTACCTCAGCACGCCGAAGGGCGGTGTCCGCTGCCTCCGCGAACAGGGCCAGCTACTATCGTCACCGGTCCAGGACACTCCCCAGATCCCCAAGGGAGGGGACCGGGCCGCCTGGTGGAGGCACCGGTAGGGCCGGCACGTTCGCCAGTGCCTCCCAGTCTCGGCTGACCTCCTGCATCGACCGCAGGATTCGCCGAGCGCGGCCGCCACTACCGCCCGGGCTCACCGCGGCTCCGGCCGCTGGTGGCGGGTTGATAACGATGAGGGACCGGGAGTCGCCTCCTGCCGGGCGCCGTCACCGCCTTACCTATCAGCCCCTCCAGCGCGTCGGTCGCGCCGGAGGGCCGCTCCACCTACGCAACGACTGCCTCCGGTGCCGCCTCCGGCGTCACCTCCGGAGCCGGCGGGATCACCTCATCCCGGGCCAGCTCGGGAGCTGGCGGGGGCACCCCCGGCACTTCGTGCCGAGCCGCCTCGGGGGCCGGCCCCGTCACCGCCTCCCGTGCAGGCGGGGGCAGCGGCAGATCCGTGGCCGCATCTTGCGGCTCGCTGGAGGGGGGGTCTTGACAGGCGGGTGGACTCTGCCGCTGAGACCGAGGCCCGCGGCGGCTTGGTCGCCCCCCTACGTCATCGGCCGCTCGAAGTCCCGGAGCATGCGGCCCCTCCCCGCATTCCGGCGGGAGGCTCGCAGCTTCGCGAGCCTCCTCTTCTCCACCCTTAGGGTGGCCGCGTGCTCGCGGGCCAGCCGGCTGGCGGCATCCGCATGCTCGTCAGCCCCCCCTCCTCTTGGAGCTCGATGGGGGCACTACGACATCCGAGCCCCGGTCATCGACCGGCTCAAAAGACGAAAACATGAAAAAAACAAGGGAAGAAGCGCAGAGGACTCACGCGACGATAAGGGGCAGGGCCCGCTTGGCGCAAGCCGGCGGCTTCCGCGCGGCCACCTTGACCCTCTTCGGGTCGGGCGGTGGAGCCGCTGACCCCTCCTGGGTCGACCTTTTTTCCTTGACGACCGGCTCGGCAGCCGGGCCTCGAGGTGGGAGCTCCTCGCTCCTCCGGTCCGGGCGCGCTGCAGGAGGAGGTCCATCGAGGATCATCAGCTCATCATCATCATCGTCGTCGTCGTCCGTCCAATCGCGGATGGAGAGACCAAGAGGGTGTTGGGGAACGTCGCATGGGAAACAAAAAATTTCCTACGCACACGCAAACCTATCCATGGTGATGAGCATCTACGAGAGGGAGAGTAGATCTATGTACCCTTGTAGATCGCTAATCGGGAAGCGTTAAGAAACGCGGTTGGTGTAGTCGAACTTCTTCGCGATCCAAATCGCCGAGCGTCCCGCGATCCAATCACGAACCGTCCCACGAACACATCATGATCCGTCCCGCGAACTCATGAAGATCCGTCTCACGATCTTGATCACGATCTCTCCCACGAACTCATCACGATCCGTTCCGTGATCACATCACGAACCGTCTCGCGATCTCGATCACGGTCCTTCCAATCTAGCGCCGAATGGACGGCACCTCCGCGTTCAGCACACGTGCAGCTTGATGACGATCTCCACCATCTTGATCCATCAAGAGGAGGTGGAGAGGAGAGAGAGTTTACCGGCAGCATGATGGCGCTCCGGTGATGGTGGTGGAGCAATTCCGGCAGGGCTCCGCCTAAGCGCTGCAGAAAACCTTTCTAGAGGAGAAACTATGCACCGGTGTAACGGGTAGCACGTGGCCAGAAATTCTGTCCAAAAACCACCCAATCCACTACTATATATAGTAGGAGAAGAGAGGAGAGGCAGCCAAGGCCTTTGGGTCGGCCGAATAGGAGGTGGGAAGCAATCCTACTTCACCTCCAATCCTAGTTGGAGTAGGATTGCCTACTATTGGCTGATTTTTCACCTTTTCCTTAGCCTTTTTCTCTCCCTGCGCCATGGGCCTTTTGTGGCTGATTCCCCAGCCCACTAAGGGCTGGTTATTGTTCTCCCACAGCCCATGGACCTCTTGGGGTCGAAATACCTCTCTCGGAGGCCTCCCGGTACACTACCGGCACTCCCGGTACACTACCAATGAGCCCGAAACTTTTCCGGCGACCAAACTGGGACTTCCTATATATGAATCTTTACCTCCGGACCATTTCGGAGCTCCTCGTGATGTCCGGGATCTCATCCGGGACTCCGAACAACCTTTGGTCACCACCATACATAACTCTACTCTACCGAAACATCACCAAACCTTAAGTGTGCAGACCCTGCGGGTTCGAGAACTATGTAGACATGACCGAGACACCTCTATGGTCAATAACCAATGGCGGGACCTAGACGTCCACATTGGTTCCTACATATTCTACGAAGATCTTTATCGGTCGAACCTCTATGTCAAGGATTCAGTTAATCCCGTATAACGTTCCCTTTGTTCTTCGGTATGTTACTTGCCCGAGATTCGATCGTCGGTATCTCCATACCTAGTTCAACCTCGTTACCGGCAAGTCTCTTTAATCGTTCCGTAATACAAGATCCCGCAACTAACAATTAGTCACATTGCTTGCAAGGCTTATTGCGATGTTGCATTACCGAGTGGGCCCCGAGATACCTCTCCGTCACACGGAGTAACAAATCCGAGTCTCGATCCATGCCAACTCAATAGACACCATCGGAGATACCTGTAGAGCACCTTTATAGTCACCCAGTTACGTTGCGACGTTTGATACACACAAGGCACTCCTCCGATATCTGTGAGTTGCATGATCTCATGGTCATAGGAACACATACTTGACATGCGGAAAATAGTAGCAATAAACTGACACGATCGTATGCTACGTTTGCAGTTTCGGTCTTGTCCATCACATCATTCTCCTAATGATGTGACCCCGTTATCAAATGACATCTCGTGTCCATGGCTAGGAAACCTTAACCATCTTTTGATCAACGAGCTAGTCTATTAGAGGCATACTAGGGACATGGTTTTGTCTATGTATCCACACATGCATCTAAGTCTCCAATCAATACAATTATGGCATGGATAATAAACGATTATCATGAACAAGGAAATATGATAATAACTAATTTATTATTGCCTCTAGGGCATATTTCCAACAGAGGGAACTCACCCACTCCGCCGGGTCCCCCGGCTACTCCGGACCCTCCGGCTCTGTTTGGAGCGCCGCCTCGTGGCCCCGCCGGCTCGTCGGCCTCCCCGGAGGAGTCCACACCCTCTTCAGCGGGACTCCCCGTCAGGAAGTCCCGAGAGTCGAAGTCCGCCCCATCCGCCTCGAAGATTTGGGGATGCGGGCCGTCTGGGGTGTTTTGTCGCACCAGCTACTACGGTCAGCACTCCGTCATAAGTTCTCCCGTCGGCTGCCGGCCAGGGATACTAAGCAAAAGGAAAACCTCAGCAAGAAGACTTACCAGGGGGGGCGGTTGATGCGGTCATACGGCTCCATGCCGAACGACCACGAGGCAGGCTTCAACTTGAACGTCATGAGAGCGTTCACCCGCTTCACCACCTGAGTCGGCGTCAGCTCCATGGTGGACTGCCGGTAGGGGTCATGCCGGCCCGACATGTCGCAGATCCGGTGCGGCCTCATCTACAGAGACGACACCCGGCGCAATATGAAGGCCGCCACCAGATCGGACGTGACCAGCCCCTCGGAGCTCTTCAGCTCCCCGAGCCGGCCCAGCTCCTCCAGAGCGACGCCATCCGGGGCCGACGGCAGCCAGTTCTGCTGGGACGACTGGCGGTCCTTGAACGGCGGTAGCCCAATGTAGTATGTCGCCAGGTCGACGTTCCGCACGTCGAAGAATGTGCGGTGCCACCCCTTGATGGAGTCGATTAGAGAAAGGGGAGGGAAACGGGCAACGCCGCGGCAGCACACTATGGTGCCCCCGCATGCGTTATTGATCAATGGTTTGAGATTAAAAAAAGCGCGTTGAAGAGGCCAAGAAAAGGAAGAACTCCCAGATACCCCTCGCACAATGTCACGAAGGCAGAGAGATACAAGATGGCATTGGGACCGAGATTGTGGGGTTGAAGATCAAGGGTGTCAAGGAAGAGGCAGAAGAAGTTGCTCACCGGGAGCGTGAAGCCCCGAGAGAAGTGCTAGAGGAACACTACCCGTTCCCCTGGCTGCGGTGCCGGCACCAGCTCGCTGCCCGGCGCACGGGCGGCCACCCACTCGGGCGGCGGTAGCATCCGTGCCTTGCGCAACTCCCCGATATCGGCATCGGTGACGAAGGATCCTCCCCAGCTGCCACCGCATCCGTCGGCCATCTCTATGGTGGGGCGGCGTGAAGGCAAGGTCGAGGAGCAAGGGGCAATAGCGAGAAGGACTGCAAGGGGGCGAGCGGGGCGCGGGTACCTCCACCCCTGCCCTTCCCTCCCCTTTTATAGGGGAGGACACGACCGGGAACGTGGGATCGTCTGCGCCCATGTTCCCTAAAAATCCACGCGAGTGGGTCGCCACCGGCCGTAACGGCCGTAACAGGGCATAAAGGATCCGGCCCCGGCCCCGAGGCCTACCGGGCTACGCCTGGGCCCTACCGGACTAGACCTGGGCGACGTCCCGTCTCCCCGTCTGCGCGGGGCCCAGCACATCATTACGCCCCGTGTGGCCAGTCACGTGCTGGCGCGTGCCACGGAGCGACGCACCAGAACCCGAGGCATCGGGTCCTGTAGCTGACCTGGCTGCCCCTTCGCCTTCGGGCTGGAGGCGGGCTAGGCTTGGGGGAAGCCGCCGGTGTCCCACCGTCCGGCGGACGTGGGCCGCCGCCGGCTTCGGGGGCTACTGACGGGGCCCTTACCCCGGGGTAGGCCAAGGCAACGCGGTCCTCCCCACTCCGCTTCAAAGAAAAACCAAATGACCGGCTGGACGAGGCCGGCTGGGGACATTCCACACGAGCCCAATCCGGTTGGCGCTTTGTCCGCCCGGCCTAGCGACCGGGCGAGCTCCCGCCCGGCTGGCCAAGCAGCCGGCCGTCCACGAGCCGGGCAGCCCATTGACTTGGGGATAGACATGCCCTGACCCGTCCCTCTGACCGCAGGTACAGCAGCGCAATGTGACTGGTGGGGTGTGCGACCCTATGGCCACAATGGTCGCCGACGCGCCGTCCCGCATGGCTACAGTCCATCCGGCGGCCCGCTGACATCAGTGAGCACGACTAGACATGGAACAGTTCTAGCATGCCCCCGCCACTCGAGTACCTGCCCCGGCGTGGCTACAGTGCTGCCGTCCGTACCGACGACCTCGGTCGGCTGGTGCTAGGCGACGCCTCCCCGGGCGGCCCGTGTCGGAGCAGGTGGGGGAGGGCCAATCGCGGCGCCCGTCGGCGGGTCCCAGTAGCGAGGGGACCGCTCGGCCGGCGGGCCCCGCCCACGATGAGACGATACAAGCGACAGGACCCCCTGGCCCGGCGGAGAGGCTACCAGCCGAGTCCCTCCACCCTCGTACCTAAATCATATTGTAAGAGCCGGGGGGTTGGCCTATAAACCCCCCCGAGCCCCCCATGCAATGGGGACGGACCCCCGATCAAGAACACACACATAGAGAGCCCCCATACTCTTCCCAACGGTAGAGGGAGACGAGCCGGCTCCTCCCTTCTTCCTCCTCTGAACACAGCTCCAGGAGCACCACTATATACTTATCCATCCATCCAACGAATCCAAGCAGGACTAAGGGCATCACCTCCCACGGAGGGCCCCGAACCTAGGTACGTCGCGTGTCTCCACCTTCTCATACCCAATCCCGCACCCAGAGCCCATCGGCGTCCAATAGCCCAACACCACCAATAAGCCACCCAATGGCATCTGCCGTGAGAAAACAACGACAGGAGGAGTACCTTGTGTGTATCAAACGTCGCAACGTACTGGGTGACTATAAAGGTGCTCTACAGGTATCTCCGAGGGTGTTTGTTGGGTTGGCATGGATCAAGACTGGGATTTGTTACTCGGTGTGACGGAGAGGTATCTTAGGGCCCACTCGATAATACAACATCACAATAAGCCTTGCAAGCAATGTGACTAAATCTTAGTCACGGGATCTTGTATTACGGAGCGAGTAAAGAGACTTGCCGGTAACGAGGTTGAACTAGGTATGGAGATACCATCGATCGAATCTCGGGCAAGTAACATACCGAAGAACAAAGGGAACATCATACGGGATTAACTGAATCCTTGACATAGAGGTTCGACCGATAAAGATCTCCGTAGAATATGTAGGAACCAATAAGGCATCCAGGTCCCACTATTGGTTATTGACCGTAGAGGTGTCTCGCTCATGTCTACATAGTTCTCGAACCCGCAGGGTCTGCACACTTAAGGTTCGGTGACGTTTTGGTAGTATAGAGTTATGTATGGTGGTTACCGAAGGTTGTTCAGAGTGCCGGATGAGAAACCCGACATCACGAGGAGCTCTGAAATGGTCCGGAGGTAAATATTGATATATAGTAAGTCCTATTTTGGTTGCTAGAAAAGTTTTGGGCTCATCGGTAGTGTACGGGGAGTGCTGGTAGTGTACCGTGAGACCATCGGGAGGGGTATTTCGACCCAAGAGGCTACATGGGCTGTGGGAGGATGAATACCAGCCCTTAGTGGGCTGGAGGAAGTCCCACAAAAGGCCCATGCGGCTGGGAAGGAAAATCCCAAAAGGAAAAAGGTGGGAAAAGGCAAAAGGGCTAAATTAGGAAGGAGTCCTAATCCTATTAGGAGTGAAGGAGGAGGACTCCTCCCTCCTGGTTCGACCGACCCAAGGGATGGCTCCTTGGGAGCCAAGCCTCCTCCTCCTCTCCTCCTATATATACTAGAGGGCTTTAGGGTTTTGGCACAAGATTTTCAGCCACGTGCTACCCGTTCCTCTAGTGCATAGTTTCTCCTCTAGATCGGTTTTCTGCAGTGCTTAGGCGAAGCCCTGCCGGAATTGCTCCACCACTATCACCGCGGCGCCATCGCACTGCCGAAGAACTCTTCTACCTCTCTGCTCCCTCTTGCTGGATCAACAAGGCGGAGATTGTCATCGAGTTGTATGTGTGTTGAACGCGGAGGTGCCGTCCATTCGGCGCTTGATCGGAAGGACCGTGATCAAGATTGCGACACGGGACGTGATGAGATCATGGGACGGATCGTGATGAGTTCGCGGGACGGATCGTGATTGGATCACGGGACGGATCGTGATGAGATCGCGGGATGCTCGGCGATTTGGATCGCGAAGACGTTCGACTACACCAACCGCGTTTGTTAACGCTTCCCGCTTAGCGATCTACTAGGGTATGTGGATCCACTCTCCCTCTCGTAGATGCTCATCACCATGGATAGATCTTGCCTGCGCGTAGGAAATTTTTTGTTTCCCATGCAACGTTCCCCAACAACTAGATGCTATGCAAGTCGGTTGGGGAATTATGCATAGTGATGGAAAGGAAGAAATGATTTCAAAGACTTTCCAAAAACCCCGTCGGGTGCCACTAATGCCCGAGGGAGATGATGATGAGCTAGGTAACCACTTGAGAAAGAAGTGGTGTACCGGAGCAAGTGAGTCTGTGTGGTTTTCAAAAACGGATTGGTGTAAGTTGTGACCGTTATTCCAACCTTACATGTACAACCACTCTACCCCTATATGGTAAGGGGCTTTGTTGATTACCTTGGTGGGTACTAGCATAGAGCCCGCATTACTAGTGGCGGGAGTGGCGTGTTCACTCTTGATACGGGGTCGTACCGGAATGGACAATCATGCGATGTCTTTACAGGCACCGGGCACACCGTTGGTCCCCTCATCAATGGTATGATTTTGAGCAAGGCTCGTGTGATGTACATGTTGGAAATATGCCCTAGAGGCAATAATAAATTGGTCATTATAGTATTTCCTTGTTCATGATAATTGTTTATTATCCATGCTATAATTGTGTTAATCGGAAACTCAGATACATGTGTGGATACATACACAACACCATGTCCCTAGTATGCCTGTAATAGACTAGCTCATTGATCAAAGATGGCTATGGTTTCCTAGTCATGGACATGAGATGTCATTTGATAACGGGATCACGTCATTAGGAGAATGATGTGATGGACAAGAACCAAACTATAAACATAGCATATGATCGTGTCAGTTTATTGCTACTGTTTTCTGCATGTCAAGAATTTGTTCCTATGACCATGAGATCATGCAACTCACTGACACCGGAGGAGTACCTTGTGTGTATCAAACGTTGCAACGTAACTGGGTGACTATAAAGGTGCTCTACAGCTATCTCCGAGGGTGTCTGTTGGGTTGGCATGGATCAAGACTGGGATTTGTTACTCCGTGTGACGGAGAGGTATCTCAGGGCCCACTCGGTAATACAACATCACAATAAGCCTTGCAAGCAATGCGACTAAGTATTATTCACGGGATCTTGTATTACAAACGAGTAAAGAGACTTGCTAGTAATGAGGTTGAACAAGGTATGCAGATACCGACGATTGAATCTCGGGCAAGTAACATACCGAAGAACAAAGGGAACATCATACGGGAGTAACTGAATCCTTGACATAGAGGTTCGACCGATAAATATCTTCGTAGAATATGTAGGAAACAATATGGTCATCCAGGTCCCGCTATTGTTTATTGACCATAGAGGTGTCTCCGTCATGTCTACATAGTTCTCGAACCCGCAGGGTCTGCACACTTAAGGTTTGGTGACATTTCGGTAGTATAGAATTATGTATGGTGGTGACCGAAGGTTGTTCGGAGTCCCAGATGAGATCCCGGACGTCATGAGGATCTCCGGAATGGTCCAGAGGTAAAGATTGATATATAGGAAGTCTTGTTTTGGTCCCCAAGAGGATACATGGGCTATGGGAGGAGGTAAACCAGCCCCTGGTGGGATGGTCGAAGCCTCCTCTAAGGGCCCATGCGGCTAGAGTGGTTCGACAAGGAAAAAATCCAAAGGTGGAGAGGTGGAAAGAGTTTCCAAGTGGAAAGGAGGAATCCTACTCCTAATAGGATTGGAGTAGGACTCCTCCACCTCCAATTTCGACCAATACTTGAGGGTTTGAGGCTGCCTCCTCCCCTCCGTCCCTCCTATATATACTAGAGGATTTAGAGGAAAAAGCTAACCCTAATAGCCACGTGCTAACTCTCCTCTAGATCGCAGTTTTTCCTCTAGATCGGTTTTCAGCGGTGCTTAGGCGAAGCCCTGCTGGAATAGCTCCACCACCATCACCGCAACGCTATCGCACTGCCAGAGAACTCATCTACCTCTCCACTCCCTCTTGCTGGATCAAGAAGACGGAGATCGTCATCGAGCTGTACGTGTGCTGAACGCGGAGGTGCCGTCCGTTTGGCGCTAGATCGAAAGGACCGTGATCAAGATCACGAGCGGATCGTGATGAGATCGCGGGACGGATCATGATGAGTTCGCGGGACGGATCATGATTGGATCGTGGGACGGATCATGATGAGATCGCGGGATGCTCGGCGATTTGGATCGAGAAGATGTTCGACTACACCAACCACGTTTCTTAACGCTTCCCGCTTAGCGATCTACAAGGGTATGTAGATCCACTCTCCCTCTCATAGATGCTCATCACCATGTATAGATCTTGCATGTGCATAGGAACATTTTTGTTTCCCATGCAACATTCCCCAATAATGGTATTAGAGCTAGGTCTATGTGTAGATGAGATGTCAAGTAGAACACAAAGAGTTTGTGGGCGTTGATGCTTAGATTACTTCCACCCTTGGTCGTGTTTTGGTTCAGCGGTATTGTGGGATGAAGCGTCCCAGACCAACCTTACTCGTACGCTTACGAGAGACCGGTTCCATCGACTGACGTGTAGCTTTGTTGCACAAAGATGGCTGGCAGGTGTCTGTTTCTCCTACTTTAGTTGGATCAGATTCGACTAAGGCGGTCCTTGAGAAGGTTGAAAAGCAACTTATGTATCACCGTTGTGGTTTATGCATAGGTGAGAATTGTTCTTGCTAGATACCCGTAGCAGCCATGGAAAACATGCAACAACAATTAGAGGACGTTTAACTTGTTTTTGCAGGGTATGTTGTGATGTGATATGGCCAATTACATGATGAGATATATGTGATGCATGAGATGATCATGTGTTGTATAGAATATCACGACTTGCATGTCGATGAGTACGGCAACCGGCAGGAGCCATAGGGTTGTCTTTAATTATTGTATGACCTGCGTGTCAATCATTAAGCGCTATGTAATGATTTACTTTATCGCTAAACGGTAGCAATAGTAGTAGAAGCATGGTGGGCGCGACAACCCCGATGGCGACACATTGATGGAGATCAAGATGATGGAGATCATGGTGTCATGCCGGTGATGATGGAGATCATGTCGGTGCTTTCAAGATGGAGATCAAAAGCACAAGTTCATGGCCATATCATGTCACTTATGATTTTCATGTGATGTTAATCCTTTTATGCACCTTGTTTTGCTTAGGACGATGGTAGCATTATAAGGTGATCCCTCACTTAATTTCAAGATAAATTGCGTTCTCCCCGAGTGTGCACCATTGCGAAAGTTCGTCGTGTCGAGACACCACGTGATGATCGGGTGTGATAGACTCTACGTTCACATACAATGGGTGCAAGCCAGTGTTGCACATGCAGAACACTCGGGTTAAACTAGACGAGCCTAGCATGTACAGACATGGCCTTGGAACACAAGAGACCTAAAGGTCGAACATGAATCATATTGTAGATATGATCAACATGATGATGTTCACCATTGAAACCACCTTAACTCACGTGATGATCGGACTTGAGTTGGTGAATTTGGATCATGTATCACTCGAATGACCGGAGGGATGTCAATTTGAGTGGCAGTTCTTAAGTAATATGATTAATTTAACTCATTATCATGAACATAGTCACTAGTGTCTTTGCAAAATTATGTTGTAGATTACTAGCTCACGCTGTAGCTCCCTTGAATTTCTATACGTTCCTAGAGAAATAGAGTTGAAAGATGATGGTAGCAATATTGCGGACTGGGTCCGTGATCTAAGGATTGTCCTCATTGCTGCACAGAAGGCTTATGTCCTTAATGCACCGCTCGGTGCGCCACCCCCTCTAGCGTCGTCTGTAGATGTTGTGAACATCTGACAGTCACGTTCTGATGACTACTTGATAGTTTAGTGCGTCATGCATTACGGCTTAGAATTGAGGCTCCAAAATGTTTTGAACTTCACGGAACATATGAGATGTTCAGAGAGCTGAAATTGGGATCTCAGGTTCGTGCCCATGTTGTGAGATATGAGATCTCCAACAAGATTCTTTGCCTGCAAGATGAAGGAGAATAGCTCAATCGTTAAGCATGTGCTCAGATTGTCTGGGTGCTACAATCGATTGAATCAAGTGGGAGTTGATCTTGCAGATAAGATAGTGATTGATATAGTTCTCCAAGTCACTGTCACTAAGATACTAGAACTTGGTGATGAACTATTAAATGCCAGGGATAGAAATAATGATCCCTGAGATGTTCGCAATGTTTGACACTGCGAAAGTAGAAATCAAGCAGGAGCATCAAGTGTTGATGGTTAGTAAAACCACTAGTTTCGAGAAGGGCAAGGGCAAGGAATGAAACTTCATGGATGGCAAGTCAGTTGCTGCTCCAGTGAAGCAACCCAAAGTTGAACCCAAACCTGAGACTAATTGCTTCTATTATGAGGTGAGCAGTCGCTGAAGCGGAACAACCCTAGATACTTGGTAGATAAGCAGGCCGGCAACGTCGACACAAGTGTATTTGATATACGTGTTATTGATGTGTACCTTGCTAGTACTCCTAATAGCACCTGGGTATTGCATACCGGTTTGGTTGCTCAATGTTAGTAACTCGAAGTAAAAGCTACGGAATAAACAGAGACTAGCTAAGGGTGAGGTGACGATGTGTGTTGGAAAAGTTTCCAAGGTTGATGTGATCGACATCGCACGCTCTCTCTACCTTCGGGATTAGTGACGAACCTAAATAAATGTTATTTGGTGTTTTGCGTTGAGCATGAACATGATTAGATCATGTTTATTGCAACACGGTTATTCATTTAAGTTAGAGAATAATTGTTATTCCGTTTACATGAATAATACCTTCAATGGTCATGCACCCAGTGAGAATGGTTTGTTCAACCTTGATCATAGTAATACACATGTTCATAACATTGATGCCAAAAGATACAAAGTTAATAATGATAGTACCACATACTTCTGGCACTGCCGCTAAATTTCATATTGGTATAAAGCGCATGAAGAAACTCCATGTTGATGGATCTTTGGACTCATTCAATTTTGAATCTGTTGAGACATGCGAACCATGCCACTTGGGCAAGATGACTAAGGACCCCTTTTTCGGATTGATGGACCGGGCAAGTGATTTATTGGAAATGATACATGTTGATGTATGCAATCCAATGAGTCTTGTAGCATGCGGTGGATATCGTTATTTTATTACCTTCACTGATGATTTGAGTAGATATAGTGTATGTTTACTCAATGAAACACAAGTCTGAATCGTTTTAAAAGTTCACGCAAATTCATAGTGAAGTTTAAGATCATCGTGACAAGAAGATAAAAATGTCTGCGATATGATCGTGGAGGTGAATATCTGAGTTACGAGTTTGGCATACAACTTTAGACAATGTGAAAGTCGTATCACAACTCACGCCACCTGGAACGCCATAGTGTGATGGTGTGTCCGAACGTCATAGTCGCGCTCTATTGGATATGGTGCGGGCTATGATGTCTCTTATCGTTTTGCTACTATAGTTTTGGCGTTATGCATTAGAGATAACTACATTCACTTTAAATAGGGCACCATCTAAATCCGTTGAGATGACACTGTGTGAATTATGGTTTGATAGAAACCTAAGTTGTCATTTCTTAATGTTTGGGGCTGCGACGCTTGTGTGGAAAAATGTTTTCACCTAATGAGCTCGAACCCAAAGCGGACAGATGCTTCTTCATAGATTACCCTAAGAATAGTTGGGTGAACCTTCTATCTCAGATCCAAGCATAAAGTGTTTGTTGCTAAAACGGGTCTTTTCCTGAGAAAAAGTTTCTCTTGAAAGAATTGAGTGGGAGGAAGATAGAACTTGATGAGGTTGTTGAACCTTTGTTTCAACCAAAGAGTAGAGCAGCGCAGAAAGATGTTTCTATGGAACCTACGTCAGTTGCAGAGGAAGTAAATGATGATGATCATGAAGGTTCGGATCAAGTTACTATCAAACCTCGTAGGTCGACAAGGATGTGTACTGCTCCTGAGTGCTACGACAACCCTGTCTTGGAGGTCATGTTGTTGGACAACAATGAACCTACGAGATATGGAGAAGTGATGATGGGCTCGAATTCCGACAAATGGTTAGAGGCTATGAAATCCGAGAAAGGATCCATGTATGAAAACCAAGTATAGACTTTGGTAGACTTGCTCGTTGGCGGCAGGTCGTCGAGTACAAATGGACCTTTGAGATGAACACAGACGCTGATGGTAAATGTCACCATTTATAAAGCTCGAATTGTCACAAAGAAGTTTCTGACAAGTTCAAAGAGTTGAATGCAATGAGACTTTCTCACTCGTAGCGATGCTAAAGTTTGTTGGAATTATGTTAGCAGTTGCTGCATTTTTCAACTACGAAATCTGGCAGATGGATGGCAAAACATCGTTTCCTTAATAGTTTACTTGAGGAAAAGTTGTATGTGATACAACCAGAAGGTTTTGTCAGTCCTAAGGATGCTAAAAGGTGAGCAAGCTTCAGTGATCCTTCTATGGATTGAAGCAAGCATCTCGGAGTTGGAATATACACTTTGATGAGGTGATCAAAGTTTTTGAGCCTATACAAAGTTTATGAGAAACTTGTATTTACAATAAAGTGAGTGGGAGCACTATAGAGTTTTTGATAAGCATATGTGGTTGACATATTGTTGATCAAAAATGATGTAGAATTTCTGGAAAGCATAAAGGGTTGTTTGAAAGGAGTTTTTCAAAGGAAGACCTGGATAAAGCTAACCAATTGTTGAGCATCAAGATCTATAGAGATAGATCAAGATGCTTGATGAGACTTTGAATGAGTACATACCTCGACAAGATTTTGAAAGAGTTCAAAATGTATTAGTCGGAGAGAAGCGTTCTCGCCTGCTTTGTAAAGTGTGAAGTTGAGTGAGACTCAAAGCTCGACCACGGCAGAAGAAAGAGAAAGGATGAATGTCGTCCCCTATGCCTTATCCATAGGCTCTGTATAGTATGCCATGCTGTGTACCACACCTGTGTGTGCCTTGCCATGAGTCCGTCAAGGGGTACAAGAGTGATCCAGGAGTGGATCATTGGATAGCGGTCAAGAATATCCTTAGTAACTAAAAGACTAAGGAAATGTTTCTCGATTATGGAGGTAAGAAAGAGTTCGTCGTAAAGAGTTACGTCGATGCAAGCTTTGACACCAATTCAGATGACTCTTAGTAGCAATCCAGATACGTATAGTAGAGCAGCCATTTGGAATAGCTCCAAGTGGAGTGTGGTAGCAGTGTTTACAGTTGGACATACAGATTTGCAAAGTACACGCAGATCTAAATGTCGCAGACCCGTTGAATATAAGACCTCTCTCACATGCAAAGCATGATCGAGCCCAGAACTCATTGGGTGTTAGATTCATAACAATGCGAATCACATGGTCATGTGAACTAGATTATTGACTCTAGTTCAAGTGGGAGACTATTGGAAATATGCCCTAGAGGCAATAATAAATTGGTTATTATCGTATTTCCTTGTTCATGATAATTGTTTATTATCCATGCTATAATTGTGTTAATCGGAAACTCAGATACATGTGTGGATACATAGACAACACCATGTCCCTATTATGCCTCTAATAGACTAGCTCGTTGATCAAAGATTGCTATGGTTTCCTAGTCATGGACATGAGATGTCATTTTATAATGGGATCACGTCATTAGGAGAATGATGTGATGGACAAGACCCAAACTACAAATGTAGCAAATGATCATGTCAGTTTATTGCTATTGTTTTCTGCATGTCAAGTATTTGTTCCTATGACCATGAGATCATGCAACTCACTGACACCGGCGGAGTACCTTGTGTGTATCAAACGTCGCAACGTAACTGGGTGACTATAAAGGTGCTCTACAGGTATCTCCAAGGGTGTCTGTTGGGTTGGCATGGATCAAGACTGGGATTTGTTACTCCGTGTGACGGAGAGGTATAGGGCCCACTCGATAATACAACATCACAATAAGCCTTGCAAGCAATGTGACTAAGTGTTAGTCACGGGATCTTGTATTACAGAACAAGTAAAGAGACTTGCTGGTAATGAGGTTGAACTAGGTATGGAGATACCGACGATCGAATCTCGGGCAAGTAACATACCGAAGAACAAAGGGAACATCGTACGGGATTAAGCGAATCCTTGACATAGAGGTTCGACCGATAAAGATCTTCGTAGAATATGTAGGAACCAATATAGGCATCCAGGTCCCGCTATTGGTTATTGAGCATAGAGGTGTCTCGGTCATGTCTACATAGTTCTCGAACCCGCAGGGTCTGCACACTTAAGGTTTGGTGACGTTTCGGTAGTATAGAGTTATGTATGGTGGTGACCGAAGGTTGTTCGGAGTCTCGGATGAGATCTCGGATGTCACAAGGAGCTCCAGAATGGTCCGAAGGTAAAGATTGATATATAGGAAGTCCTGTTTTGGTCGCCAGAAAAGTTTCGGGCTCATCGGTAGTGTACCGGGAGTGCCGGTTGTGTACGGGGGGACCATCAGGAGAGGTATTTCGACCCAAGAGGCTACATGGGCTGTGGGAGGAGGTAAACCAGCCCCTGGTGGGCTGGCTGAAGCCTCCTCTAAGGGCCCATGCGGCTGGAGTGGTTTGAGAAGGAAAAATCCAAGGGTGGAGAGGTGGAAAGAGTTTCCAAGTGGAAAGGAGGAATCCTACTCCTAATAGGATTGGAGTAGGACTCCTCCACCTCCAATTTCGACCAAACCTTGAGGGTTTGAGGCTGCCTCCTCCCCTCCCTCTGTCCTATATATACTAGAGGATTTAGAGCAAAAATCTAACCCTAATAGCCACGTGCTACCTCTCCTCTTGATCGCAGTTTCTCCTCTAGATCGGTTTTCAGCGGTGCTTAGGCGAAGCCCTGCTGGAATTGCTCCACCACCATCGCCGTAATGCCATTGCACTGCCGGAGAAATCATCTACCTCTCCACTCCCTCTTTCTGGATCAATAAGGTAGAGATCGTCATCGAGTTGTACATGTGCTAAACGCGGAGGTGTCGTCCGTTCGGCGCTAGATCGGAAGAACCATGATCAAGATCGCGAGACGGATCGTGATGAGATCGTGCGACAGATCATGATGAGTTCGCGGGATGGATCGCGATTGGATCGCGGGATGGATCGTGATGAGATCATGGGATGCTCGGCGATTTGGATCGCAAAGACGTTCGACTACACCAACCGCGTTTCTTAACGCTTCCCGCTTAGCGATCTACAAGGGTATGTAGATCCACTCTCCCTCTCGTAGATGCTCATCACCTTGGATAGATCTTGCGTGTGCGTAGGAAATTTTTTGTTTCCCATGCAGTGTTCCCCAACAGTACATCGTGAGGGCTGGAAAGGCATTGTTTGGGTGCTTACCTCGGGTATGTTATATACCGCGAGTCGTGGATGATACGGAAGTTCCCCGAGTCTTGTGGGTAAAGTATGCAACCTCTGCAGTGTAAAACTATTCTAATAGTCTTTTCCACGGTCAAGGACAGTTGGATGACCGCTCTTGTGCTACGTCCAGATGTTTCCTAAAAACTTGTTGAGGGTGTGTGGTGACAAGGATGATACTTGAGTCGAGTCGGGTGACTTGGCATGATGATTGAACATGAGATGTTCAGACGGTACATGAGACAAGTATGAGGACTTGGTGTGATGTTTGAACATGAGATGTCCACCCCCTTGATTATGATGATGACTATGGCATGTTCTTATGAACACTTGTCTATGGTTGATGCATGCTCACTTAAGTTACTTGATCATGTCATTGCACTCGGAACTAGCTTTCTGCAAAAACTTACCTATTAGTGCTACATCATGCATTGTTATTGCCTTGATCCAAACATGGGTTGCCCACGAGTACATTCAAAGTACTCATTGTCTTGCCACTGGTTATTTTATTGGCCAGGCATGAAAGATCAGGTTATGATGAAGATTACCTTGGTGACAGACGTGTGAGCTAAGACGCTTCCCAGTCAGAATGCATGTAGGGTTAAGGCAGATGGCAATGGGTTCACTCTATCGTTGAAGATTTCCGCTGCAAGTTTATGAAGACTAGGCCTTAAAGGCCATATTCGAGTAAAACAGTATGTAATGGATGCAAGACTCTTGTTATTCAGTTTCTATGTGTTCTGTGAGCATTGATCTGTGGGATCACTATGCACGTACATTCGGTGATCACGACCTATGAGTCGGGGTCCCCACAGAGCTGGTATGAGAGCCATCCTGACTGTAGGAAGCCCTTAGTTAGCATGGATGTTAGTTAGGACAAAATTGTTTTCCCAGACCCTTCAAAACACTTGCAAAGGCTACCATATTTCTTAGCTCTTCTAAGCTTTCAAATAAACTGAAGGATTGTGCCTAGCACTTCCACCATTTTTGTTTTTGGCTCTCCTCGTCTACTTTTCAAAACTTTGCAAATGGTCGCTACTACCCTCGTGCCCCTGACCACGGGATTCCTTGCAATCCTCGTGGGTAACCTGGAAGGAAGCCACCTTGCTAGACGATTGCCAACATATCTTGGACCCAAGTTGGTGACACTAGACAAGGAGCTGCCAACGGAAGACACCTTCTCGAAGGTTGAGGATGTCAAGACTTAGATGATAGAGACACCCTCGACACAGCCCGAGGATGATGCCACCTTGGCCTTCGATGACCAGGGCACAAGACATGCAATGTCATGATATGCATCGCTAATAGAGCAACCGTGTCCTTTTGTTGTTATATCGGCAACCACTGGTGGATGAGAACCTCGCCATTTGGTTTGCCTCACCATAGTGAGCAGGAAAACGGTTCTCATCATTCCCTGCTCTTGGTGCCGATCATATCGTCAACATGACCGGCAGGATACAACTCTACCATGCCTTGCTAATGTCATTGCATAAAAGGTTGCCTACCTGGAACCCTCGACGTCTCAGAAGACAAGAAGGCATTGTCACGATTACGAAGACCCCGGAAGACCCTGCCTTCAACAGCTGTGAAGAATCACCTTCGTCGTCAACTCACCAGACCCAAAGTCGTCTAGGACTCTCCAGGCGCAACCAGGACCGTTTTGACAAACAACAACCGGAGACATAGCGACACCTGAAGAAGACCCAGAAGACTGAGCGGACTCCTCTCCAAGACACAAAGCAAGCACGACTAATGAGTCTGAGAACCCCTAGGGTAGGATAGATCGAGTGTCCTCCATGCGAAGTCGAGTCCGTATGATGGTTCACATGTAATCATGATGTGTGTTGATTGTTTTGCCTGTTTGTGCTTTGGTGTAAGTCACACTTTTGCCCTAGGCAACAAGTGTGCGACTATATCACCTACCTCACCTTGATGTTTGTGTTTGGCCTTCTCGACACTTGCTTGATTGCACTTGCACTATACCACCCCTTAGACATGCTACTCTATGCTACTTTCCCTCTCCCCAATCTCGTCAATTGAAGACCATTAAGACCGGATACACCAAGGATCCACCTCGACAAACAACTGACCCCGAAGATTTCGACTACAACGTACTCAACCAGATGCAACCTCGTAGAGTTATGCTTTTCCCTCAGGATTGGAAGACCCCTCCCTTGCCCAACGTATACCTCACAAGCTCCCCAGCACAAATCTCTGGTCACGTGTTTAATACACGGATTTACCAGAGCACTTATTGAGCTTCAATAACCCCTGCTTTGCACTGGGTTCATTATGGAGCTAGTGATCATAGTGAACAAACATCCTTCATTCTTACTCTAGCACAAGAACCTTGATGCCATAGGACGGATCATTCTAAGGGTATACTATTTGTGGACAATGATTGGATTTAGGCATAATAGATGTCTTGAGCAAGCAATTCAGACCCTTTGGTGGATTACGAGGCTTAATATTGGTAGACGAACTTGGTGGGTCTAGATTGATAGAGTAGCATAACTTGCTTGTACCTTGAGCAAATTGGATTTTATAGGACCATTGTGATCACAGGCTGAAATTCTTGGAGGATAATGACTTGACTTTGGCAATAATATTTATTTTGGATTGATGGTGATATGATAGCGTCTGGAGTAACTAGTAGGGAATTCTTACTAGATGTAAACCTTGGATTTAAATAGGTGATTCTAATAGGTGCTCAAGATCAATCAAACCACATGGTTTGGAATAATTTGGATTTAGTCCAATAACCTTGATACTGTGTTTCTCGGTGGATGATAGTAGGAGGAATCGGGTGATGCTAGGAATAATTTAGGGATCTGTATAAGCTCAACCTTGGGGTGTAGTTGGCCATGAGATTGGAAGTTCATGACAATAATCCTTGCAATGTTATGTGGATTATATGAACTCGGGGAGATTATGTTGGAGACCATCAATGATGGATTTGTAGCAGTAATGGATCAGGTAATAGTGGTTGATATTCGAGGATCGGTTAATTGGATTCGTGGGAAGGAAACAAGACCTTGGATTGGTTTATTACATGTTTCCTTAGCATAGTAATGCAGTACCTTAGGCCTTGGATGGGTCAGTAGGACACTTGGAGTGGTAATGTCATGATCAAGCTTAGCGGCTTGTAAATTATCCCGAGGATTTTTATATAGGGATATAGATGAGTTAGCTATAGTATACATATGAGATTTTCAGCATAGTCCTTCTCTCATGGAGATATGAGTAGCATATGCAATATTGGTTTTGAATTATATCAGATGATACCTTCGAGGATATAGAGTAATTTTGTTTGGAGTAATTGACTGTACTATTGGCATCTAAGAATTGTGCTCGAGGATAGGGTGGTAGACGTTCACTCACATCCTAAGTTCCTTGAAACCCAAAGCTTTACCGGACCATGACGTGGTCGGGCTAAGACCATAGGCTCTGGCTCTAAGTCAAAAGACCATGGTCGATACCCCATCGTGACCCCCCGCCCTTTCCAAAAGGAAGGTGGCCACGAAGACCTATATTAGGTTGGACCACAAACCCTAGATATCAATGACCATCCTGGACAAATGCCCGCTCCTCTCACATATCCCATGAGCAATGTATTTATGTGATGCTTTGGGAAATAGGTTTTTGTCCTCCAGGATGACATGCTTATTTACCCAATAAGAGGAGGAACACCTTACTCCTATTTGGACCAACCCCAAGAACACCCATAACCGTGCCTCTCGAGTATAAGGTCTCACCTAGAAGGAGGTGAATTCTACTAAGCACCCTCCCTACAGAAGAAGACTTTCTTGCCCAAGCAAGATGAAGAACCACTGCGATTGTAGAGCCATGACAATGACGAAGAAGAAGTCAATCACCACTCCTCTATCGGCCACCTCAACTAGACTATATCTAGAAGCACCAACGTTCAAGCTTGAGAAGCCCTTGGACATCAAGAGGATTAAAGAGCCCCTCGCTTTAAATGGTCATCTATCAGTTCCTGACTAGGATGGAACCAAGAAGTTGACGGCACCCTCACTCCACCACCTCGACGGTGTACGTTGAGCATGACGTCCCTACTCCCTTCAGATGTCTGGAATGGGGTGGAACGACTATTATGACCTCAATACTAGCCCCCTTTTTTGGTCCAATCAGAGACGTGAACCTGGCTCGATCATGGCATACCCCTTTCAAAGATAGTTCACCCCTCTTGCCAAGCCTCGGACCCTGGGGATTGGATGGCTGGATTATAATTTTGGGTAGCTAGCTCATCTAGGACCCCCCCCTCAGGACCTTCCCATATAGTAGAAGCCGTTTTGACACCAAGTCTCTAAGCTCAGTCTTAGGGACGAGACTCAGCACAGACCTTGCCACGGAGAGATGAGTAGACCAAACACTCGAAGACCCTCCAGAAACGTGTGTCCATGACGATGAAGACAAACGACCAAAGAAGAATGAAGAATCTACCTGGGCAACTTACTCAAGCAGAAGATCTCAACGAGAAGCCCACAATGACGCACCTCAGCACTCTCAAAGATGGAGACCACCTACGGATGAAGACCCCTGCTTTAAGGAAGATAAGGACTTCCCCGTCAACGAGAAGCTACACCAAAACTCAACCCTTCTATTCTAACGCGAGACATCTAGATGTCACTAACCCACGTGAGTAGTCCCAGGACTAGCATAGGCACACTACTTGGCCAGGTATTCCGACTTTGGGATACACACGCAAGCCAGGCCCTTGCTGGAACTCTGTTCACCCAGAGACGAAGTCAACGATGCACTCGGAGACATATCATCAAGCACTTCAAGATCCAGAAGGACAACCACGCAGGAGCAGAAGCCACATGGGAACGTGAAGACTACCTCACCTCTGAATTTCCGCATCCTTCCCACGCCTAGCCTAGGATTCTCGGGGATTAGATTCTTGTAAGGGGGGTAGGTCTGTCACACCCTGTGATTTGCCTCATGACTAAGTTATCATGACTCAAAAATTAGGGCCAATTAAAACTTTTTGAGTGCACTTGAATGTTTGAAGTGTGTGCTATTTGCTTGCTTGTTTGATTGCTTCCTAAGTGCTCTATTATTCATAAAATCCCTCCTACTCTCAAAACTATTTTCCTTGAAACACACTCTTGTACAAAGATCATGCCATGTGAATAGGAATTAATTATATTTTTTACAAAATATTATTTGGCCAAAAAGATTTATTCAAATTAGGTTTTTCAAAAACCCCTGATTTGAGGTTTGCACTGCAAGTCCCCAAATTGGGTGGATCCTTTTTCCCCAAATGCCTTACTTGGAACTTACTATGTATATGACTTCCCAAAACCATAAAATATTAATTTTAAAAGATTAATTTACTATTTTATTTAAAGGCTTTTTCTTAAGGCCAGAAATGGTCTTTTATAGGGAAAAATTATTTAAATGCTTTAACAATATTCAGGAAAAATTAGGAAAGCTCAGTGGACATATATTGTTCATATACAAGAGTTTCAAGGCATGGTCATGTTTAAAGTATTGGAAAAAAACCTTCAAAACCATTTCTGCCTATTCCAAGCGTTTGAAATATTTCTGTAAGAAATATTCTCAAATAAATCCAGTAAAATTCTAGCATGTCACATATGATATATGTGGTCATATTGCAAGTTTCATCTCAATCCCAAATGTTTTGGTTCACCAAAATATCCTAAAGCCATTCATGTCCAGAGCCAAATTTGATTAACTTTACATTGTGAAGTATCTCCTATTGATCCCAAACTTTGTGGGCATTCTCTATTACCCAAATGATGATGCTACATCAAGTGGTGCATCAAGGGGAATAGAATTTCATGATCAGATATATAGAAATCCATTTCTGTCCATTTTTGGGGTTTACCAAGTTTACATTATCAACTTTCTTCAAATCATCTCAAAACTTGTGTTCAAGACCAAATGGACTTACCATTTACCCCTGGTAAATCTCAAGGTCATAGGATTCCCCTGCGTATCCCAACCACATCACAAACACCTTCTGCCATAAACAAGTGGACAAGCAAAGTGGGCCCAAAAAGATTCCCCTTGCCCCTAAATTTTTACCACAACATATTATATCCCTCTTATACCTCCAGTAACTTTGCCTTGGCCTCTGGTCAAATATTTGGGGGGTAACTATCTCTTATTCCCTCTCTTTTTAGCATGGAAGCACCTCTCCTTCCCTTCTGATCATGCTAATGACCCCAAACTTTTCCACAACCTCACTTGCATACCTATGCATCAATCCAAACCCAAATATGGCATGCTCATGTGGAAAATATGAGCAAATCAACTAAACTTAGTTTATGGCAGCAAAAACAGCTTTGAACTGCAAGTACCTTGTAGACTTGTCTCCCTGATCTCAAACTTGGTGTACTTGAGTTCATCCATACCTAAGGCTACTAGACAAAGTATTTGCCATATTTACCTACCGTAAAATGCCTTTAGCCAAGCCCCAAGTCAGCTGCTTCAAACTTAACCTTAGTGGTAAACTGTCGTAACATGCTCCATATGCAGTGAAACTCCACCAATGCTCTAACGGATGAGTGCCTCATACTCTGGACAACACTTCCCAACCAAAATGATGCCTTATACATACATTAGCGTGGTGACCACGAAACCGACAGGCAAAACCGGCGCTCTGTCGCTTGTCTTCGTCGGGTAGCTCACGTCCGGCAGCGGAAGGATGCCCACGCGCACCAGGGTGTCCCTCTAAGTCTCCCACACCTCTCCCCGACACTCAGAAACCTCCAAGGTGCCTCTGGCGTGGGTGCTCACCGCACCCTAGGCGCGTTCGAGGCCACCCGAGCTCCCCCCGGTCGCACCCGCCTATAGGACTGCTCCCGAGCCACCCTCTCGTCCCTATTGGCTCTCCCATCCTCCCTGGACCCCCCCCCCCAAAGGCCCCTCCCCTCGGTCAAGCCATGCCCCCGAGCGACGTCGCGCCGCTGCCCGCCCTTGCCGATGGGCCGCTTGCTCCGGGCGCGCCTGCGGCCCGTGCGACCGTTCCCAAGCGCGGCGTGGAGCGGGTAATTCCCCCGGACCGTCGGCTTGGCACCCTCTGCACCCGGGCGGCCGGGACCGCGACGGCCGGCGCCCTTCCCTCCCCTCGTCATGAGGTAGAAGAAGGGGGTGAGAGAGAAGGGAAGGGACCGGTGGGGCCCACCTGTAAGCGGCACACAGGACGGGCCCACGCGGGGTAGCTGGAGACGGCCCCAGGGAATGGCGCCTTCTCCGACCGAAGGCGCATTCCGAAGATTGCGCCATCGACGTGGCACCTGGTGTGCGCGTCTGGGCCGGCCCAGTGCACCTAGTGGCTATCGTGCACCCGGTGCGTAAATGGCCCATTGGGTAAAATCCCTTTTTCCCAATTTCTATTTTTCCAGAATTTATTAAATCCATATTAAATTCATTTTAGCTCCAAATTTGATGATTCAAAATTTTGCATCCTTCTAAAAATGCCACCTATTTACTAGTACCACGTCCATATTTTTTTACCACAAAGTTTTGTCCTGTTCAAATTTAAATTCAAATTTGAACTATTAGAGGCCACATTGTAAAATCTTTAGGGCATTCATCATATCTCCAAAGGGAGTGAATGAAATTCCTAAGTGTGTCTAAATTCATGCTCTAATTAATGAGCATTTTTTTAGCAATCCCTCTGCAAGCTAGATTATTGAGATAATTCCTCATAAATGGACCGGTTGTTAAATCTCTAGAATATTCCTAACAACTCCAAATCCAGTAAAACCACTTCCCACATGTTTCTAGAATCATGCCCTAATTGTTGGGACCATCCAGTCCTTTTTACAAAAATATTTTCTGTTGACATCTTAATGGATCATCATTTCCATCATTCCCACCATCCAAGACTCCCCCTTGACCCACATCCATTAAAACCTCCTTGGTCATTCTTATCATGACCAGAGATGTCCAATAAAAATAAAACTCCTATTTAAAGAGCCCTTTTATTTTCTGCTTGTTGTGTTGCTTATTGTGGTTGTTTATCGATGGTAGTTGACGAGATAAATGGAGTGCTCGGAGTTGGATGAAAGGCGTGTGAAGACCTCAAAGACTTTGCGAAGTCGGGCAAGCAGCCCTTTGACCATGTTAAGAAACCATTTTCATTGCATGTCATATAGCACTTTACTTTCGTTATGCTTGATCATGTGGAGTAGTGACCACTTTGGTGGGTTGCCTCCGATACTCTTACCATTGACACTTGAATCATGCATAACCCTACCACCTTATGAGGGTTATGTGGGTGGGTGTAGTTAGGATGCTAGTAGATGATACGCAAGTCGGTTGGGGACTTATGCATAGTGATGGAAATAAAGAAATGATTTCAAAGACTTTTCGAAAACCCCATCGGGTGCCACTAATGCCCGAGGGAGATGATGATGAGCTAGGTAACCACTTGAGAAAGAAGTGGGGTACCGGAGCAAGTGAGTGTGTGTGGTTTTCAAAAACGGATTGGTGTAAGTTGCGACCGTTATTCCAACCGTACATGTACAACCACTCTACCCCTATATGGGATGGGACTTTGTTGATTACCTTGGTGGGTACTAGCATAGAGCACGCATTACTAGTGGTGGGAGTGGCGTGGTCACTCTTGATATGGGGTCGTACCGGAATGGACGATCATGCGCTGTCTTTGCACGCACCGGGCACACCGTTGGTCCCCTCATGGATGGTATGATCTGGAGCGAGGCTCGTGTGATGTACATCGTGAGGGCTGGGTACCAATCGAGTGGGACTCTTTGTTTAGTATCGCTAGGGGAAAGGCATTGTTCGGGTGCTTACCTCGGGTATGTTATATACCGCGAGTCGTGGATGACACGGAAGTTCCCCGAGTCTTGTGGGTAAAGTGTGTAACCTCTGTAGAGTGTAAAACTATTCGAATAGCCGTGTCCACGGTCAAGGACAGTTGGATGACTGCTCTTCTGCTGGATGACTGCTCTTGTGCTACGTCCAAATGTTTCCTCAAAATTTGTTGAGGGTGTTTGGTGACAAGGATGATACTTGAGTCGAGTCGGGTGATTATTGAACATGAGATGTTCATACGGTACATGAGACAAGTCTGAGGACTTGGTGTGATGGTTGAACATGAGATGTCCAACCCCCTGCTTATGATGATGACTATGGCGTGTTCTTATGAACACCTATCTATGGTTGATGCATGCTCACTTAAGTTACTTGATCATGTCATTGCACTCAAAACTAGCTTTCTGCAAAAACTTACCTATTGGTGCTACATCATGCATTGTTATTGCCTTGCTCCAAACATCGGTTGCTTGCGAGTACATTCAAAGTACTCACTGTCTTGCCAGTGGTTATTTTATTGGCCAGGCATGGAAGATCAGGTTATTATGAAGATTACCTTGGTGACGGACGTGCAAGCTAAGACGCTTCCCAGTCAGAATGCCTGTAGGGTTAAGGCAGATGGCAATGGGTTCATTCTATCGTTGAAGATTTCCATTGCATGTTTATGAAGACTAGGCCTTAAATGCCATATTCGAGTAAAACGATATGTAATGGATGCAAGACTCTTGTTATTCGGTTTTTGTGTGTTCAGTGAGCATTGATCTCTGGGATCACTGTGCATGTACATTCGGTGATCACGACCTATGAGTCGGGGTCCCCACACCTTTGTAACACATGAGCTTTCGTGCGAAACCCTGATACTTCGAAAGAGATTGTCCATTTTGTACACGAAATGCATCCAGTTTTTGCCATCACCCTCTCAACTTTCTAGCACATGCTATGTGGGTGAAATTATGATACCATGCCAACTTTGAACCTTTTCAGAGTTCATTTGTAGTGCTTTTCAATTTCAGGGTCATTTAGCACAAAGAATGAACTAATAGGAAAAAGAATGAACTAGAAAACTTTTATGAAACTCTAATAGAAAAAATAATGAAATAAAAATAATCAATTAAAATATTATAGTATGATCAACTAAACCAAAAGTATAATATTCTTCAATAGCAAAAAGAATCAACTAAAAAACTTTTATAAAACTCTAATAGCAAACGGAATAAACTAAAAAGCTTTTATAAACCTCTAGTATTTTTGAAACTAAAATTATATAAAATTTATGCAACTAAAATTATCAAAGTATTTTTTGTTCAAAACATTAATAGCAAAAAAAATCATAAAGAATTTTTTTGTTAGAAGCTTTCATAGCAAACTAAAATAACCAAATCTGTTTTTGATTAAAACAGACATTTAAAATAACCTAAAACTTACCAAATTGAATATAATGATAGAACATAGTAATATTAAATAGCAGGAAAGAGAATCACTCGAAAATCTATTTTTTTAGTAAAGTTATTCACAAACTATTGATTCACACAAATTTCAAAAAATTCAAATTTAAACTATTCAAATTTGAAAACTAATGGCACTAAGAGAAAGTTTATAATTTTTGTGACCTAAAAGAAAAAAGGATCACTGAAAAACAGTATGTAGGAACAAAATAAAATAAATAAAGCAAAATACAAAACAAAAAACTAGATTTTTAAAACAATGCCACCTACTGGGCCACCACGACCTGAATACGACTAGAAACCCAACCAGCTTGTTGGGCCAGGATTCAGACCCGCAGAAGGCCCAATAGGCCCACAGGCAATGACAGATTAGGCCCGAAAGCGTATAATTGAGAGGAGCTCGAGAGGGTGTGCGCAACAGCACTTATAAACCACTCCCGAGATCTCTCGGCTAGCGAGGTGGGACTAAAAATTTGGCCCCGGGAAGCACCAACCTTTAGTCCCAATTGGTGCCACCAACCGGGACCAAAGGTCCCTGTTTCCCGCCCTTTGGGCTGCTGAAAACTAACCTTTGGTCCCGGTTAGTGGCACCAACCGGGACCAATGCTCTGGCTATATAAGCCAACACTTAGGAATTTTTAGTTCTCATCTGACCCTCGCCCCCCGACGATGCCGGCGACATCGACGCCGCCAGGCTGCCCCGATGCCGCCCCATCCATCTTCGTCGTCGGCGCCATCACCGTCGCCCATCGTCGCCCCCGTCGTACCAAGATCATCGTCTTATTCAACCTCCAGTTGTCAGACATCACTGTCAAATTCGTCATCTTTGGGTCATCAGCGAGCACGTTGAGCCTCTCCACGGCCTCCCGGTGAGCTTGTGTTGTATTCCCCTAGCCCTCGGTCGATTTCGCCCGAGCTCCGTCCAAACTCCGACCGCCGCGGGAGAGGACGCCGTCGTTGAACTAGGCATTCCCCGACGAGGCCAACTGCTCCATTCGACGCATGGGATCACCAGCTTCGAGTAGATGCTCTTGACCGCCCAAATGGTCGCCGAAGGTGGAGTTTCGACCACCTTCGCCGTGTCTGGTGACGCCGGCGGCTCAACGCCGGCAAAGCCGACCCCTTTGACCATGGTTTGACCCACTGGGACACTTACAGGTGGGACCTAGCCCCTGCTCAAATCTGGGTCAAGCACTTAGTTAATTAATATAGATGCCTCAAGCTCTTTTTTGTGTAAAGAATAATCAGGAAATTCCAGAAAATGTATAAAACTTCTAAAATTCATAGAAATTCAACCGTAACTCAGATGAAAATAATTTATATATGAAAAATGATCAGAAAAATCCAATAAATCTGTTTATGCCATTTTCATGTATGTTTGAGAAAGTTAACATCCCCAAGTAGGACATTTCATGATTAGGATAAAGTAATAAATAGTGTTGAAGCTGGAATTTAGCATATATTTGAACTCCACTTCACTTAATATGACTATCAATTGCACTAGGTCAATTCAATGCTTTAACATGTCATAGCATACATCGTGTTTGTTGAATTACATTGAATGTGTTCATTTATCTGTTTGTCGGTGTTGCTCCTTCTCGGTAGACGATGATTCTGACGTTGAGATCATTGCATTACATTGAATTAGTTAAAATGAGGGGGGCACGTAGGACATGAAATGAGGGGTGACGCCATTCGTAGGACATGAGGAGTGAGCATCGTTGTCGTCTACCCCCTCCATGATAACTTCGACATGATGAGGGCGTCGGACATGACATGAGGGGGGACATCGGACATCGGACATGAGGGGGGACCGTCGTTGTTGTCTACCCCCTCCCCGATAACTTCGACATGAGGGGGGACATCGGACGTCGGACATGAGGGGTGAGCGTCGTTGTCGTCTACCCCCCTCCCCGATAACTTGTTCATATAGAAAACTCCGGTAGCATAGATTTATCAAGAATGCCCCCATTATGGATGTGCACAAGTTGATCCAATTTTTTTCTGATCTCATATATATATATAAATATATATATATATATTCTTCTATATGTCATGTTGTCTGTCAAAGTATTGAAGAAATCCATGGCTTCATCATTAGCCGGAAGTAACAGGCGTATGATGCTACGAAGCTCTTCAAAGTTGTTTTGGAATGGAGTCCCGGATAAAATAATTCGCTTTTTGGTACGAATTTTAGCAAAGGCCTTCCAAATAGCGATATTCGGAAGGATCTTGCTGAACTTCGTACCAAAAAGCTAATTATCCTATCCGGGACTCCATTCCAAAACAATTTTGGAGAGCTACGTACCATTATGCCCCTCTTACTTCCGGCTAATGATGAAGCCATGGTTTTCTGCACATCCAGAATGGTGCCATTTTGTTAAATCCCTTAAAGGTTAAGAGAATCCCTTGTTTGACATTCATGAGAGAGGCGGTTCGGACGTCGGACATTCATGAGAGAGGCGGTCCGGACATCGGACATTCATGTTTATATATTAATTGCCATGTTGTAATATTTGCAGAAACTATGGATCAAAGAGACTTGGAACAAGAACAACTGTTGGGGGAGATAATCCTCGCCGGATGTGATGTCTTGTCGTTTCTCAACGACACCGATGGTCTAGAAGGAGAGGATGACGGCTCCGGTGATCGAACAATGGAGGAGGAAGGACATGATCATGATGGCTCCGGTGACCGAATGCCAGAGGAAGAAGGAGACCATGGTGACGGCTCTGGTGACCGAACGGAGGAGGGAGCTATTACAAAGTCCGGCGAGGTATATATATTAATTAAGCCTGTGCTGACTAGCTAATGCATTAATTGTTTTGGTATGTACATATATTAACTCTTCTTTCTTCTTTTATAGCCCTCCAGATTGAGCCAAACCTTGGTAACGAGACGAGGCCCGAAGAAAAGGTTGCGCAAGGATAAAAGGTTCACGATCACAGCACTCGCGGACGATGGCCTACCGATTGAACCAAAGTAGACCAAGGACGCGTTTGCTACTCAGTGCGGAGCTATTGTTAGGGACAGCACCCCGATCATCATCAACCAATGGAATAAGCCTAAGGACGACGACCCTGAAGTTTCTTATGTCACCGATAGACAGAAAGATGATCTTTAGACCTTGCTGAAGGAAAATTTCACCCTACCGCCAGAGGAGGATCTGCATAACCTAGTTATAGAGCCACTGGTCAAGGTGTGTGCCCTTAAGAAGATGGCAAATCTATTCAGGAGGTGGAAGAATGAGTTGAAATCAAAGTTTGTCGACAAAGGGAAGACTCCAGAATTCATCAGCCGATTTGAGAAGATACGATATTACTCGCCCGCATTTGTGGCCTACAAGACATCAAACAAGAGTAAGAAAATGTCAGAGACAAACAAGAACAGTCCTGCAAAGAAGAAGTATCACCATCACACGGGGTCAGGTGGCTACCTCAAAGCCCGACCGTTGTGGGACAAAGCTAAGAATGACCTGATTGCTAAAGGGGTCAAACCAGAGACATTGAACTGGCCAGACCGTTCAAGGACTTGGTTCTTCGGGGTTTGTGGAACTTTGGACCCTGAAACAGGGAAGTGTCATTTGACGGACAAGCAACTTGCAATACCTATCAAGAAGCTTCAGAAGTATATCACCGCAGCGCAGGAAGGGACGTTCATTCCCAATAGAGAGAAGGATGGGCTGACTGAGGCCCTCGAGAATCCTGAGCACCCTAGACGAACATGAGGCACACAAGGCTCCGTTTTATGGAAGGTTGGGTTTCTCGATGCAGGCAGTTACAGAAGCCGGGAGAGAAAGAGGAAAGCGGAGCTAAGCGACATGTAGAAGCTCAATGCAAGACTACAAAAGCTAGAGGAACTTGAGAGCCAGCGAGTTGCCTGCCAACCATCTCAGCGGCACAAAGCTACCCCAAAAGCTACCCCGCCATCTCAGCGGAGAAGCAGTGTGGCTTCCATGGAGCTCGTTTAGCCTGACTTCATGGCTCCTAGCTACCCCGTGGATACTATCACGGAGGCTCAACATTGACAGCTTATGACAAAATGCTGGAACCTCACTTTCAAGGTGGATGTCGGCTCTGTTGCACCTCCTCAACCCAACGGAACTTTTCACTGCCTTCCGATTCCACATGGCTATGTTGTTGTGACGGTGGATGAAGTAATGGAGGGATTTGAGGAGCTCGAGCTTGACCACCCTACAGGTGAAGGGAAGAATCAGCTGGTTCATGCTCTAAGGAGTATGTGTCTATGGAAGAAGGAGTACATCAAGCTTCCAAACCGAACGCCTCTGCCTCCTACTCCTCCTCTGGCGAGTCAGGGCACTTCGCCTCCTCCTGCTCCTCCTCCTCTGGCGAGTGATCAGGGAACTGCGCCTCCTTCTCCGGCTCCTGCAATGCGTGAGGGCACTCCGCCTCCTCCTTCGCCAACTCCGGCGCGTCGGAGCAGACCGCCTCCTCCTCTACCTCGTCAGCAATGGCGGAAGACAGACGTCGCCGCTCCGGCTCCTTCGGCGCGTCGGAGCACTCCTCCTCCGCCTGGTCAGCAACGACGGAAGAGAGACACTGCCGCTCCGGCGGCTAGCGGCACAAGCAGAGGCAGGAGGCAATTCAGATACGGTCCATCTCTCAAGGCTCCAGAAAAGTTACCATATGAGAGTACCGAGAAAGGAAATGAGAACATCTATCGTGCCGAAGTGAGGGACCATTTTGCAAAGAAAACTCCACCTCCGAAGGAGAAGCCAGATCCGGTGAAAGTGAAGCGCACTATCGATGGCCTAAAGCGACCACCACCACCTCCGCCGGATTCCAACTATGTCCGTTGTATTAAAAAGACATATCAAGATGCGTGGTGGTCGGGAAGTACTTCCAGTGATGCAAGGTCAGCAGAACGAAGAAGTGGAAAAAAATCCCCAGCCCGGCGAACAGGCGAACCAATCGTGCCCCCCGCTCAAGGTGTCTAGCGATATTGCTGTTGATCATCCATGGATGGTGCCCGGTACCAATCCTACTGATTACATGAGCGATGATGTTTGTTTGAAGCAATGGAGGTGGACGAATCCAGATACCGGTATGGGTAGCCTCTTGTCAAACCTGATCATCCTCTTCTTACAACGATGATGCAAAGATTGCATGAATGGTACATGAAAACCTGCCGTGAGTCTGGGAAGGATACTTTGACGCTGAGAATTAAAGAGGAGCACGACCTCGTTGGAATGAATCAGTTGTCTGTTGAATTTGACGAGATATTCCAGTTATACAATCAAAAGGCAATCGACAAAACAATCGTAACTTTCTATTGTCTGTAAGTACTACTTCTGTAATTAAGTCTCTATATATAGCTCAGCTCTTTCATTGCATGTATATATAATTATCATCACTATATTATGCAGATTGAAAATCGTCGAATGCAGAAAAGCACAAATCTATGACATGAATGGACGGTTAAACACAAAGTCACAGACACCGAGGAAACTTGCTACAATCGTTGCTTAAAAATCAAAACAAAGAGAGTACCAGTGAGTGTTACTATCTTGTGCATATTCGGTTTCCCTTATTACTCAAGGTTATAGTAATGTAATTGATGAGTTATGCATGCTTGCACAGCTTCCACTTTATTCTGCTAGAGATTAACCTTGAGCAGGGAGTAGTAATTGTCTTAGACTCGAGACAAAAAGATCCCTAGGAATATGCGGACATGACTGAAATGCTCTAGAAGTAAGTTCAGTCGGTCATTATCGCATCATATCGGCAACTTTGTTCATTTCCTGATATCAAGTAGTTATTTTCTTTGTCTATCGGGGTTTGGAAAGAGTTCACTGCAATTGTTCCGGCACTGCCGAGGGAGCTGCGATTTACACATCCGAAAGTAAGTACTACTAGCTAGTTCCGTGCATCTCCCATTGTTCTAGTTTCATCAATACCATTTATCATGCTTGGTTATCAGTTTGATTGAACTCTATTTCTCGTAAAGTGCTTGTGGCAGGAGGAAGGGACTGATTTTTGTGGATACTACGTTTGCGAGTTCATCTACAACGCAACGACCTCTAAGCGTTGTTACTCTGAAAAACAATATCAAGTGTGTAAGCAATAATATTCACAATTTTATTTTATTACCATGATTTGTGTTGAGTTTCATTCAGATATATGTATTCACCCCCTTCTTCAAATTAGATGTGGCAGATGTGGGATGAACTCCTACCACATGATCACATACGAGCAATTCAAGAGGAATTGGCGGGATTCTTCTTGACCGCGCCATAAATAAAGCTGGAGAATATCATCTGAAACTTGACATTAGATGTTAGGATTGTAAGAGACCTTATATTGTATATATGTAGCTAGTAGCGTCGGATAGATATACGAAAACTTGCTGTTCGACCAATCTCTCGCACAAAGAGAGGTCGATCACTTCTCTCTGTATATGTTCATGACAATCTTGTGTACTTAATGGTTCCTTCATTTGCTTACTAGCTAGCGTGTCGAGTTCTCTCTATAGTAGCTAGCGTCAACCAAGCACGGAGAAAGAAAGGACACTTTTCTTTATTAGCTAGCTAACACAATATAAAACCCATAAATTAACCCTCCAAAAACCCCTAACCCCCCCTTTAAAAAAACCCAGCTCCTGCCAGATGTTGATGCGTGGATGCCTTTTGGTCCCGGTTGGTGTTACTAATCGGGGCTAAAGGTCCTCCTGCCTAGGCTCCCCGTAGCGGCCACGTGGAGCCCCTTCTGTCCCGGTTCGTAAGCAAACCGGGACTAAAGGTTTTGGGCTTTAGTCTCGACCCTTTAGTCCCGGTTCTAGAACCGGGGCTAATGGGCCTTTGGAACCGGAACAAATGGGCCATTTTCTACTAGTGATATCATAGTCGAGCGCATGTGTAAACAAAAGGAAATAGTCATTCTTTTTACAACACAACTTAGCCACCAACCTATGGTTGGATGGTTTGGAAGATAATGGTCAATGATGGCATTATGGGTCTTTCTGGAACTTCCATGGAATACCAAAGAATTGATGGTCCGTTGTATATTGTTGCTAGCTTGTTGCATATTTGTTGTCATATTGCTATTACATTGCACAAATGAATACCAAGGACGAAATTGTCGGCTCCGTGATTGATAGTGGTATTCCTGCCCACCAGAGTTCAAGTCGTAGATTGATATTGGTGCTCACATTTTTCTTGATTTATTCCGGACTTTTCGGCGATGTGAGTTCAGTGAAGTTGACGCCCCCGTTAAATACGAAGGCGTCCGTGGCTACTTCCTCAATCTCAAGATGATGTGTCAGCTCGATCTTTCATAGATGTTTGTGTGTACGTTCATAGAGATGAATGTATGCTCGTGTATGAAAATGACTTCGATTATACTGTGTTCACAGAAAAAACTTAGCCACCAGTTTTGCCTCGGGATCTGCTTCTTCTTTTCATCTCGTGTACATCACTTTAACCGCTCCATGAAAGATCAAACGGTCCGTCCGTGTGACTGATGCCTAGCCAGGCCTAATAATTACCTAAATATAATGCCATAGACAGAAATTAAATTATGGTAAAGATAACATAATAAACCATTCACTGAACGCCAGCTTTTCACCAAATCATTCCCTGTCAGTCGTCGGCCCTGAGTCCCTACGAGACACATCAGTATATCACCACAAGTCCACAACTTAAGCAAACGCTCAAACACAACAAAGCTAGAAAGATAAAGAGATCGACATGATGTTCCCATCACCGGGGGGAGCGGCGATGGCGCTGGCCCATGGCCAAGCAGCCTCCACGGGCGCAACGGCGGCCGGCGGCACCGCGACCGCCATAACCTTCAGCTTCCAACCCTCTGATCCTCCTCTCAACCGCGGCCTCTCCCACCACCATGGTCTCCTAGGTTACAGCCCCCTCGTATTAGACCACCCAACCACCACCACTTCGTCCTCCTCCTCCACTATCCCCGCCGCTCCCACCCTTCACCACCTCCATGCACTTGCCGGAGCCATCCACCCCGCGATGTCATCACCTCCACATCCATGGTAGTAATCGATCTCCCTCCCTCCCTCCCTCTCTCTCTCTCTCTGCAATCCACATGTTTGATATGCTAATATTTTTATTTGTCAATTAGGTCTTGCGAGGAAGGTGATCGAGAAAGGCAGATGGGCAAGGGCACGGTTACGGGTATGGCGGTTAACAGCGCGCCGGCGGGTGGAAGTGGAGGCGGTGGACGGTCACATGGGCCAGCAGCGACGGCGGGGATGGGGGTCGGTGCGGTGAGGATGAAGAAGCTTGCGGGGGGAGGAGGGACGAAGGCGCGGCGAAAGGTGCAGGAGCCGAGGTTCTGCTTCAAGACCATGAGCGACGTCGACGTGCTCGACGACGGCTACAAGAGGCGCAAGTACGGCCAGAAGGTCGTCAAGAACACGCAACACCCAAGGTACATATTGTACATCTAGCTCCTCCCCCAACCCTCGACGTGACGCACATATAGATACGCTACGTACGCTACATATGTGCATGCGTCCGTGTGTGTACGATTTTATGAGGCAACTGCCTCATCAAACTAAAATTTTGTGATATTTTGTTTTGGATGTCCAATTAGGTGTTAGACTCGTCACAAGTGACAACTTGATTAATTTGGGTTATCAGTTATAAATACTATGGATTTTGTTTCCATTTAACAAAACATGGATTGCAGTTTTTTGGGGGGTTATTTCCACTTGTAAAATTCTATAATCAATCCAAAACACTATGTAATCTAGATACACCAAAGTAATTTATGCTCAAAAAATCATCCGGAATGTCAAGCATGAATAGGTTTAGTGCATGCACAGTAGATATATATGAACTAATTTATTCTTGAACGTACTGTTTTTTGGCAGGTTTTAAACTTTAAACCCCGTATAATTTCCAAACATGTCTCCTTAAAGCACATTTTTAAACTGTTTCTTTATTAGAAAATTTCATGTATTAATGTATTATTACATCTAAGATGCTAGAAAATGATGAGATGCTAAAAAAATATTGGAAAAATATTATGACCTCTCTTTCTCTTGCTATTATGGAGAGGCAAGTCACTTGCTAAGGTTATCCCGATGCATATGAAGTAGACTTTCTTCATGGATAATTATATTATTTTAATTATATATAGGCATTCCTGTGTTGTTGACTGCTGATCTCCCCATGTTAGTAAGTATATATTCATGCATGCTTTACCAGAAGCGTACTAAAGGTATTTTGAAGCAATAACTAAGTGACACTATTTAACTTGATTATCGGCAACATATTGTGATCATTTCAGTGAAGCTAATTAGTTTGAATACTCGATCATCATTAGTTAAGGCCTTGTTTTGAACACATGTATCCAAAATGTAAGAATATATAATTGATTCATAAAGTGAACAAAAACCATAGGAAAAATGCAAAACTGCCATTACGATGTCACACATGAGAATCTCAGGAACCATAGACACAAAGAGAAGAAAACATGAGGTTGGACCACGTATTTGGTTACTTCCCAAATTGATAGCAATTACTTTGTTCCAAACAACACCGAAGGAAATTTTCCTACAGGAGTTACTAACCTCAAAAATCCTTTGTTTTTCCTTCGGCCAAAAGAGACATAAAATTTGCTTTGAGATGCACACCTAATGTTTTTGAGACTATATCATCCTCTTTACGAACCTTTTTATGCATCATTTAGTTTAGAGGAATTTTGTAGGAATTGTAATGGATAAGAATTTTATAGGAAAAATTCCTTTGAAGCCCTTTTGTTTGTAGGAATGGATTTCTATTCCTATACAGGATAGGGACCAATCCTTCATATTTCAAAAAAAAATATTGGCCAAGACCCAATTTAAAAAAAAAACATATCCTATGAATCAAATGACATCTCTCTCCCTATAGGAAATGAGATACATGTCATCTCTCTTTGTATGGGTTTTCTATTCCCATGATATTCCTATCCTATTGAGTTAATGACGTTCATTTTTTTTAAACAGATGAAGTTCATGTTTGATTTCTTGACAAGCATTTCATAAGGTTTTAGAAGGCAAAACATATATAATAGTACATTAGTTTCATTTTTTATAGTGAACCCATGGGTGAAAATAAATAAAGGTGTTTTAGTACAATTTTGGGTAACGTGTATTTAATACGCTTGATGGTCTCGATACAAATAAGGCTTACATTATCTTAGCATATTGATTGAAATGCAGCCCTTGCATCATGTATTACATTTACTATCCAATTGAGTTTGTGTAAGTACACCCACAAAAAAAGAGTATGTGTGAGTTATCAAATTGGCCTAGAGCAGAACTGAATGATATTCACCATAAGTAAATTAATTATCTTGGTACAGTTTGAATTTTGTGTAATTTAGTGAATATTATTGAAATTTTAATATAAAAAAAAGCATGAAGTAAGAGACATTCTCACATGGAGAAACTAAAAACTCACTTTACATGTAGCTCGTGTTCCTCTGCTAGCAGGGAACCAGAGGGCCAATTCCCACACAAACTTTTGTACACTCGTACAGTATTTAACTTTTCCTAAAGCTCCAGTCATTGAATGACAAAAGCTAAGGAAAAAAGTGTTTGCAAAAGCTAGCTGGTCCTAAGATGGCTTTGCTATGTACGGTCCCCTTGCTGTCTCTCTACACCTCCTAAACTGAACCCTAAATGCATATCAACACAACTTAATTAACACACGTATATGTGTCTATCTATCTATCTAGCTAGCTAGCTAGCTAGTTATAGCTTGCCCATACACAAAGGTACGAAACATGCGCCTATTCCATTTGTTCATCTTCTAGGTCGTGCTAGCTATATTCTAAGCTAGTAGCTCTTTATTCACATGTCATCTGGATTAGGTTAGATGATAACCTAGCTTCTTCTTTGCTTAATTTCCTTGATGGACTTGTCCATTTCATGTTGTGGGGGCGTGTAGAGAAAACGGCCATCGATCGAGTCGTCGCATCGTACGTAACTACAAGTAGGTCAGATGCTCATTGCACCGTCCAATAGCTCCACTAACGTCCACTCATCCATGTATTTCCATTATTGTTAGCTAGAAGAAAATGTTACGTGCTGGTATACTCTGAATAAGATTTCTAATATAAAAAATTGTGCATGTTCTTACCAGTATGTTCTAAAATCAGCCACCTTATTAGATTGTATAGATGCGATTAGCCACCTTATTAGATTGTAACTGTGGCATATGATACCCCCACTATATCTCCTCTCCGTGTGTAGATGAAAACCATACGTGCGTACGCTGTTTGTGTAGCGCGCGCGTGTGAATCTACTGATCGACCAGTCGATGCGTGTGTGGTGGTGATCATGGCACGGGCGGTATGTGTGAAAAAGCATTGACCCACAGCTAGCACAGGACAAGCATCCAGTCCAATCTGATTAGGCCTGCCGTGCAATGATGCCATTCAGAGACCCAACCCAACCCAACCCTCTGGCCTGATCGATCTCTAGCTCACACACCACCGCAGCATCATGGCCTTTCCAATCAACCGACGAATCCTTCCTGGCAATCATCCCTCCTCATTCTCAGGGAATCTCCCGAGCTATAGTAGTTTCTTCTTGTATATCCACGGACCACCCCGAGCCACGAAGTTGTAGTCACCTTCTGAGAAGAACATCACCGCATACCAATTGTTCTTGATCCTAGCAATGTTCAGACCTGTCCTGATTTTCCAAACCTTGCTGAAGTGCACCGTCATATCATCCACGTTTGGCCGCCACTGATTTACGTAGAGACTGAGCAACCTCCAGCGCGTCGGCGCCGCTGCCGGCTCCACCGCGGGTTTCTCTTCCACCACCACATCATCATCCAGGTTCACTTCCCCATCAACCCTAACAGCCAGTCTAGGCCCACACTTTCCCTCTCATCCCAGTTGCTAGAGTTGTCGATGACTTCCGCGCTTGCCACGATCTGACCTCGCTGCACCTGCGCTGACACGATCGCGTCGTCGTCGAACGACTTCGGGTGGGTAGGGATCTCATCGATCCCTCCTTTTCACCCCCATCGCCGGCAGCCGACATCGAGCGAGAGCGCACGTGGATAGCAGCGGAATCTGCAGGGGAGAACAACGGATTGTTGTAGGACGCGGCTTGACCTGAAACAAGCGTCTAAACTGCTAGGGTTATATGAGACCCAAATCCGCCGGTTTCCTTGTCGCAGACGGACATACAGGAGTCCTCCTTCCTTCCGAGACCAGACGTAGACATCTTAGATTCCCTCCGTGATCCGGAGGATGAAAATTCACGTAGACGGCGGCCTCTCCCACCACCATGGCCTCCTAGGTTACAGCCCCCTCGTACTAGACCACCCAACCACCACCACTTCGTCCTCCTCCTCCACTATCCCCGCCGCTCCCACCCTTCACCACCTCCATGCACCTGCCGGAGCCATCCACCCCCCGAGGTCATCACCTCCACATCCATGGTAGTAATCGATCTCCCTCCCTCCCTCCCTCCCTCTCTCCCTCTCTCCCTCTCTCTCCCTCTCTCTCTCTCTGCAATCCACATGTTTGATATGCTAATACTTTTATTTGTCAATTAGGTCTTGCGAGGAAGGTGATCGAGAAAGGCAGATGGGCAAGGGCACGGTTACGGGTATGGCGGTTAACAGCGCGCCGGCGGGTGGAAGTGGAGGCGGTGGACGGTCACATGGGCTAGCAGCGGCGGCGGGGATGGGGGTCGGTGCGGTGAGGATGAAGAAGCTTGCGGGAGGAGGAGGGACGAAGGCGCGGCGAAAGGTGCGAGAGCCGAGGTTCTGCTTCAAGACCATGAGCGACGTCGACGTGCTCGATGACGGCTACAAGTGGCGCAAATACGGCCAGAAGGTCGTCAAGAACACGCAACACCCAAGGTACATACTGTACATCTAGCTCCTCCCCCAACCCTCGACGTGACGCACATATAGATACGCTACGTACGCTACATATGTGCATGCGTCCGTGTGTGTACGATTTTATGAGGCAACTGCCTCATCAAACTAAAATCTCGTGATATTTTGTTTTGGATGTCCAATTCGGTGTTAGACTCATCACAAGTGACAACTTGATTAATTAGGGTTATCAGTTATAAGTACTATGGATTTTGTTTCCATTTAACAAAACATGGATTGCAGTTTTTTGGGGGGTTATTTCCACTTGTAAAATTCTATAATCAATCCAAAACACTATGTAATCTAGATACACCAAAGTAATTTATGCTCAAAAAATCATCCAGAATGTCAAGCATGAATAGGTTTAGTGCATGCACAGTAGATATATATGAACTAATTTATTCTTGAACGTACTGTTTTTTGGCAGTTTTTAAACTTTAAACCCCGTATAATTTCCAAACATGTCTCCTTAAAGCACATTTTTAACTGTTTCTTTATTAGAAAATTTCATGTATTAATGTATTATTACATCTAAGATGCTAGAAAATGATGAGATGCTAAAAAAAATATTGGAAAAATATTATGACCTCTCTTTCTCTTGCTATTATGGAGAGGCAAGTCACTTGCTAAGGTTATCCCGATGCATATGAAGTAGGCTTTCTTCATGGATAATTATATTATTTTAATTATATATAGGCATTCCTGTGTTGTTGACTGCTCATCTCCCCATGTTAGTAAGTATATATTCATGCATGCTTTACCAGAAGCGTACTAAAGTTATTTTGAAGCAATAACTAACTAAGTGACACTATTTAACTTGATTATCGGCAACATATTGTGATCATTTCAGTGAAGCTAATTAGTTTGAATACTCGATCATCACTAGTTAAGGCCTTGTTTTGAACACATGTATCCAAAATGTAAGAATATATAATTGATTCATAAAGTGAACAAAAACCACAGGAAAAATGCAAAACTGCCATTACGATGTCACACATGAGAATCTCAGGAACCGTAGACACAAAGAGAAGAAAACATGAGGTTGGACCTCGTATTTGGTTACTTCCCAAATTGATAGCAATTACTTTGTTCCAAACAACACCAAAGGAAATTTTCCTACAGGAGTTACTAACCTCAAAAATCCTTTGTTTTTCCTTCGGCCAAAAGAGACATAAAATTTGCTTTGAGATGCACACCTAATGTTTTTGAGACTATATCATCCTCTTTACGAACCTTTTTGTGCATCATTTAGTTTAGAGGAATTTTGTAGGAATTGTAATGGATAAGAATTTTAAAGGAAAAATTCCTTTAAAGCCCTTTTGTTTGTATGAATGGATTTCTATTCCTATGCAGGATAGGGACCAATCCTTCATATTTCAAAAAAAATATTGGCCAAGACCCAATTTAAAAAAAAGCATATCCTATGAATCAAATGACATCTCTCTCCCTATAGGAAATGAGATACATGTCATCTCTCTTTGTATGGGTTTTCTATTCCCATGATATTCCTATCCTATTGAGTTAATGACGTTCATTTTTTTTAAACAGATGAAGTTCATGTTTGATTTCTTGACAAGCATTTCATAAGGTTTTAGAAGGCAAAACATATATAATAGTACATTAGTTTCATTTTTTATAGCGAACCCATGGGTGAAAATAAATAAAGGTGTTTTAGTACAATTTTGGGTAACGTGTATTTAATACGCTTGATGGTCTCGATACAAATAAGGCTTACATTATCTTAGCATATTGATTGAAATGCATCCCTTGCATCATGTATTACATTTACTATCCAATTGAGTTTGTGTAAGTACACCCACAAAAAAAGAGTATGTGTGAGTTATCAAATTGGCCTAGAGCAGAACTGAATGATATTCACCATAAGTAAATTAATTATCTTTAATTTTGTGTAATTTAGTGAATATTATTGAAATTTTAATATGAAAAAAAAGCATGAAGTAAGAGACATTCTTACATGGAGAAACTAAAAACTCACTTTACATGTAGCTCGTGTTCCTCTGCTAGCAGGGAACCAGAGGGCCAATTCCCACACAAACTTTTGTACACTCGTACAGTATTTAACTTTTCCTAAAGTTCCAGTCATTGAATGACAAAAGCTAAGGAAAAAAGTGTTTGCAAAAGCTAGCTGGTCCTAAGATGGCTTTGCTATGTACGGTCCCCTTGCTGTCTCTCTACACCTCCTAAACTGAACCCTAAATGCATATCAACACAACTTAATTAACACACGTATATGTGTCTATCTATCTATCTATCTAGCTAGCTAGCTAGTTATAGCTTGCCCATACACAAAGGTACGAAACATGCGCCTATTCCATTTGTTCATCTTCTAGGTCGTGCTAGCTATATTCTAAGCTAGTAGCTCTTTATTCACATGTCATCTGGATTAGGTTAGATGATAACCTAGCTTCTTCTTTGCTTAATTTCCTTGATGGACTTGTCCATTTCATGTTGTGGGGGCGTGTAGAGAAAACGGCCATCGATCGAGTCGTCGCATCGTACGTAACTACAAGTAGGTCAGATGCTCATTGCACCGTCCAATAGCTCCACTAACGTCCACTCATCCATGTATTTCCATTATTGTTAGCTAGAAGAAAATGTTACGTGCTGGTATACTCTGAATAAGATTTCTAATATAAAAAAGTGTGCATGTTCTTACCAGTATGTTCTAAAATCAGCCACCTTATTAGATTGTATAGATGCGATTAGCCACCTTATTAGATTGTAACTGTGGCATATGATACCCCCAGTATATCTCCTCTCCGTGTGTAGATGAAAACCATACGTGCGTGCGTGTTTGTGTAGCGTGCGCGTGTGAATCTACTGATCGACCAGTCGATGCGTGTGTGGTGGTGATCATGGCACGGGCGATAGGCCCGCCGTGCAATGATGCCATTCAGAGACCCAACCCAACCCAACCCTTGGCCTGATCGATCTCTAGCTCACACACCACAGCAGCATCATGGCTTTTCCAATCAACCGGCGAATCCTTCCTGGCAATCATCCCTCCTCATTCTCAGGGAATCTCCCGTGCTTGTAGTTTCTAACCTAGCAGTCTTTTTTTTCTTTGAAGCTTTTGAAGATAGTATTTCTTTTAAACGAGATACAAGATTTGTTATTTTCATTGATTAAGAGAGAAATTTTAGAGGTTTAAGGCCCATGACCGAATTACAATAAACACTTTCGGCATAACATTACTTACTCAAGTGCTTGGTACAAGTTAGAACAATGCTCTCTCTGTTCACAAATATAAGATGTTCTAATTTATTTATTTTTGAATCAGACGTTTTAGTGTGTGTTCACTCATTTTCGTCCGCATATACTTCATATTAAAATGTTCAAAACATCTAATATCTGCAAACGGAGGTAGTATTATCTAATTTGCTTGATCGGACAGCTCCGACCGCGAATGGCCACATCCTACTGTTAATTAACTAATTATTAAAAGAGGTTGATGTGCCTAGACACCTGGATTGATCTGTCCCTTGCTGATTATTTCTATATTCAACTAATAAAATGTTTTGAATGTTTATTTTGTGTGTGTTAATTCATTTGATTTTAACTACGTGCTTTGATCTGGCTGGTTGTGGGAGGGTGGGAATCTCTACTGTTTGGTAAAGGGGGCCGGCCCCTGAGACGACGATGATGATGAAAGGGTGGATTTAAGCCTTTGCAAAGGGCCCAAGATATTTTGTACTCGGCGATTATTACCACATCTTTGTCAATCTATGCCCCTTGCCCTCGGGGTGAGACGAGGAATGATAGCTGCAGAGTAGCAGCTGGCCTGGAATTTTGATCATCTCTTTCTTTCAGTGTGTTGTATTGTCAGGCCATGATTGAGAGCCTCTTCCGGCATCGCTACTTCACCTACTACTACGTGTCCACAGCTCTCTGAATATTCAGTGGCAAATGAAAACCCGGTACAACATGCAGGATATATATGGACAAACAGTATAGTACCATGAGTGCATGACCGCTTGTACTACCATGAGTGAACAAACACGACGAGTCTTATAAATTTAAAGAGATATGTACTCAGAAGATTAAGCTGATGATGAAGATGGTGTGTGTTGTGGACGCAGGAGCTATTACCGGTGCACGCAGGACAAGTGTCGGGTGAAGAAGCGGGTGGAGCGGCTGGCGGAGGACCCGCGCATGGTGATCACCACCTACGAGGGCCGGCACGTCCACTCCCCCTCCCGCGACGACGACGAGGCCGCGCGCGCCAACGCCAAGATGAGCTTCATCTGGTAGCGATGTGCACTGTGCAGTGTCCAGCCGTTTGCCGGCGTGCGGCTAGGGCCAGAACAAGCACCCACGAACGCTCGATCCATGCATCTGTGCTTTACTGCTACTGTACTGTTTTAGTGTGATGTTATTGTTGTTGTATAGTGAGGCTGGTCTTGTGAGATACGTATAGTGGTGGCAGCTAGCAGTTGGTACGTACGCTGATTATAAGATGTAGCTAGCGGCAATAAGACGTACGTACGTTACGTACGCCAGGTTATAGGCTGGTGTTGGGGCTCTAGTGGTGGTGATGGTGCTGCTGGTGGTGGTGGTGGGTGAAGCCTCAAGCTAGCAACCTGCGAGTTACCTGGGATCTGGTGAAGAAAAAGTGGAAAGGTGGACATGGCAGCCAGCGTAACTTGCGGCGTCTCTCTTTTGTGTGTGCTGTATGTATACTGCATGGTGTAGGTTCCTGCTGAAATCATTATTCCACCTGTTCCCTCTCCTCCCCTTTGGGAAGGGAGAGGTGTTTTGTTTTCTTCCCTAGATTCTTGTGGGTTCTGAATTGCTTTGTGAGAATTTATTATTCCAGAATTTGCTTCAAAACTTTTGTAGAAGAATGTACATGCATGCAGTAGCAAACAAAATGTTTGTTTGCAAGCCCCGATTTCTCATTTGCCCACTTTTGGAGCCTTATGTTGTTCATTTAACTGGACAAAACCATCTTTCCATTAATTACTCAACGGAAATACAAAAAATCATATTGCAGCAAATTGAAGGAGACAGAAAAGGATGAACAAGCTGGGGAATTAGCAGTCAACCCGCTGTTGCGAGAGTGATTGATGTCGCAACACTCGCTATGGAGCGAAAATCTACCATCACCCAGTTTATTACACACAAAAAGAACACACATAACAAGACTAGGATCAAGTTTCAAAACCAACACCAACTGGCAACGAGCGTAACCGATACATGCGGTTTTTCTTTCCGGTGGTTAGTGGCAACGGCGATTTTTGGCGTATGAGATGGTACATGCGGTACTGGGAGTTTTTCACTGATTTGTTATACCATATTTATGTTCTATAGTTTCTACTTTTTCTCTTTTCATTCTATTTTTTTATTTTTCACATTTTATGGATTTTTCTTTTGTTTTTTATTATCTGTTTAATACTGTCATGTGTTTATTTTAAAATTTTCAAATATATTTGAAACAACATTAACATTTTCTAAAACATGTGGTTTTTCAGATTCACTGACATTTTTAAATTTCACGTTCATTTCTTCGATCTGTAGACATTTTTCAAAATTCACGACTTTGGTTAAATTCCTCATTTTGTAAAACATGATTTTGTTTGAATTTATGAACATTTTCCATATTCATGAATATTTGTATGCTCAAAAACATTTTAAAATTCATGGATATTTCTTTAAATCAAATAAAATTTCATTTTTAAGGAAGGGTTGCATATTTCTAACTGGTTCTCTAATTGGGGAGTGAATTAACATCCAACGGTTTTTTTGGAAGCAAAGGGAAGCACACCTTTTCTCTAGAGAGCGATGAACGTCTACTAGGATGGCCCAAGTAGTTGTTTTAGCGACTATTCATCACATAAGGATTTTTGGCACCTTCAGGGAGAAGGAGGTGATCTATCGCCAGGGCTATTTCACCCCTCCTTTTTAGTGGGTTGGCCCCTTAAAAGGAAGGTTCACCGGTTTTAGGAAGGTCTGTAGACCAGATTTAGATTCTACAGACCACTTTTAGAACCTTCCAACATTTTGTGTTTTCTTTTATCCTTTATTTTCCTTTTTTTTTCTTCTTCATTTCCTTTCCTCAGTTCTCTGTCTCGGTTTTCAACGGGGTTTATGGGTTTCGGATTTCTATGTTTCTTTACCTGTTTTTTCGGGACTTTCTCTTTTTTATTTTTTATTTTTAACACATGTCTATTTTTCATACGCATTGTACATTTTTGTATACGTCCAAAAAAATATACATCCATAACATTTTTCAAATATATGATTAACATTTTCCAAATAGACGACTAACATTCTTAAAAATATACTCTCTCCGTCTCAAAATAAGTGATTTAAAAATGACTCAACTTTACACCAACTGTAGTATAAAGTTGAGTCACTTTTGAGTCACTAATTTTGCAACGGGACGAATATGTTTTTATGTTGATGTTTTTCGTACACATTGTACAATATTTTTGTTACGTCAAGAATAGTTTTTATACACATTTAACGGATGTAAAATACAGTATTAAAATTTTAATAATATATGTTACTTTTTTCCTACATATTGTACATTTTTCGCATACATCAGGAACATTTTTTTACACATTTATAAATTTTAGAATACATGAGTAACATTTTTTCAAATATATTTTCTGGACTTTATTTAAAATAGTTGATATTTCTACAAAATACTAAACGGCGATTTCCTTAATAATACAAAAGATGTTTTCCAAATACATATTTTTTGGAATTGTACAAACATTTTATAAAAAAATAAGAATTCGAAATGTGTGATTTTTAAAAATATGTCACCAGATTTTTTATGAACGGTATAAATATATTTTTTAAATTACGGGAACCTATTTTTACATTGTATAAACATTTCCTGGAAATGTCAAGTACATTTTTTGGAAACGCAGAGATAGTTTTTAGATGTCATGAATATTTTTTAGATAGTTTTTATACATGCGATTTTTCTTCCGGGTGGTTAGTGGCAACGCCGATTTTTTGCGTATGAGATGGTGCATGTGGTTCTGCTGGGCGTTTTTCACTGATTTTGTTTTGCGGGGGTAAAAAGGAGTATATTACTCATGAACAAAGAAGTTCATCCCTACACATGCTAGGGATGTTAGCAGGACGGACCGGATCGAGACCACAGTACGGTCCTCCGTCCTCTTGAAGTTCGCTAATGAATGGCTTACGATATTCTGCTCTCTACATATATGAGTAATACGACACTCCCTAAGACCCATAAGATGTTTCACCTCCGATATTACCATGGCATACTGAGACCAGTCCTGGCCATGGGCATTGATCATCTGCACCGCTTGGAGGCTGTCACACTCGACGATGATGGGCAAGTCCGTCCATTGGTGAGCAAGGGCTAAACCCTCCATGCACCCAGCGAGCTCCACGTGCAAGGGATCCGGGCACGACCACAATGATCTGCATGCGCAGAAAAGGATGGCTCCACCATTGTCGCGAAGCACCATACCCGATCCTGCACTTCCGTCCTCATGTGAATATGATCCATCCACGTTGAGTTTAGTCCAGACGGCCGGTGGGGGACTCCATCTACGTGCAGGTTCCATGCTCTTCTTCGCATGCGATATAGGCTGCTCCGCTCCTTCCAATTGCACCACCATCTTCCCTTTGTCCCAATCCCCCGACAGAAACTGCTCGATACCCAGTAGTGAGGAGACGTAGCTTTGTAAAAACCTCCAAGGGACCTCTAGTGGTGGAGCTGGCTTTAGGTATTGGATTTCATTGCGCACGAACCAGCACCTCCACAACAACATGAGAACACGAAGCCGGTATCCTTAATTACACTCTGCCATGAGGTTGAGGAACCATTCTGGTCCGGTGTTGCAGACTGACTCAATGTTCGGGATTCGCCAAACTTGCACCATAGCTCGCCATAGATCCACCACCCTGGGACACCTACAAAACACATGGAATGTGTCCTTGCGCTCGAGACCACACAACGGAAATATGTTAGTTACCTCCATATGATGCTCAGACTTATTGGCCCATGTCGCTAGCGAATTCGTAGCCAACTGTCATCCGAAAATACGCACCTTTGGGGGAGCAGGGCACCTCCGTAATAATGCCCAGCCGACACGTCGCCCATCCGGTGCCCTGCTCGCTGCGACTGAAGAGGGACGCATCTTGTCCTCGAGCGCCAGCCGGTACGTGTTACGTACGGTGAAGATACCTGTACGTTCAGGCCCCCATGCAAGGAAATCATCGCCAAGCCGTGGGGAGGCCTTAATCTTCATGATCTCCTGCACGTCGACGGGCAGGAAATGCTGACACAGCAGGCCCACCTTCCACGCCCCGTGTTCATTGAGGAGTTCACTGACTCAGCGGAGCCGGCATCTTCCCTGCTGCAAAATGGGAGGCCGGACTGTAGGATGCGGTATCCAGGAGTCTCGCCATATCCTGACTGAGTGTCCATTCCCTATGCGCCATACAAGACCTTTCTTAAGCAGCTCCAGGCCATGCACTATGGATTGCCAAGTCTATGATGCATTGGAGCAAAATATTGTGTCCTCCAGACGACCATTTGGGAAGTAGCGAGCCTTCAAAACACGCACACACAAGGTCTCAGGATTCGCTAGATACGCCAAGCTTGTCTCGCCAACATAGGTTGGTTGAACATTCGGAAGTCCCTAACACCCATGCCACCATGAGATTTTGGTTTGAGCAAGTAATCCCAAGCCTTTCAGTGCGTCTTCCGCTTCCCCCTATAGGCTCCCCACCAGTAGCTCCGGATCATGCGCGCGAGATCATCACAAGTGCTTCTTGGGAACTTGAAGATACTCATAAGGAAGGTTGGAAGAGCCTGCGCAATTGCTTTGATAAGGACCTCCCTTCCAGCTTGGGACATCAGCTCCCCCCACCGAACAATTCTCTTAGTTAGTTGTTGTTGTCGATTTTGCAGTTTCCCTCTCGAAAACCGACCACTAGGGGTCGGAAATCCAAGATACTTTTCTTCAAAGCTCACATTTGCCACCTCCGGACTGTGCACCACATCATGTTTATTGGCCTCAGAGCATCGTGGGCCAAAAAGAATTGAGCATTTGGTTGGATTAATAAGTTGTCCAGTAGTTCTAGCATACCTTCCTAGTGCAAGCTTCACTTGGTTCGCTTCAGCTGCATTAGCACGAAAGAAAAGCAGATTATCATCTGCGAACAAGAGGTGTGAAATGCTTGGTGCCTTAGCACACACACGAAGAGGGGAGATCCGATGCGCCGCAATGTCCTGTCTCAAGATAGCATCCAAACCATCAACGACAAAAGGAACAAAAAATGTGAAAGGGGGTCTCCCTGTCGTAGCCCGCGGGACGGAGCGAAAGAATCCGAGAGGGTTCCATTAAGTTTGATGTTATATCTCACCGAGGTGACACACCTTATTATCCAATTCACCCATCGATGAGATAAACCCAACTGTTGCATCACTCGCTCCAAAAACACCCAGTCCACCCTATCATAGGCCTTCGAGAGATCCAGCTTATAAGCACAAAAACTCAACTCAGGATCCTTCTCTTGTTTAATAGCATGAAAGCACTCGAATGCAATTAGGGCGTTATCAGTTATCAACCTTCCTGGCACAAACGCACTCTGAAACGGGGATACTAGCTCATCGAGGATGGGTCGAAGCCTGTTCACTAGGCATTTGGCAATTACCTTATAGATGATGTTGCAGAGGCTGATGGGACAAAAATCAGTGAGACGAGTCGGTGTGTCAATCTTAGGAATTAACACGATCGTGGTGTTGTTCACTCCTTCTAGCATCTCCCCCGTACCAAAGTATAATTTAACTGCATTTATAATGTCAACTTTTAGCACTGACCGGTGTCTTTGGAAGAACCTCGCCGGAAACCCATCAGGTCCAGCCTCCTTCAAAGGTCCTATTTGGACCATGGCGTTGGAAATCTCCTCCTCGATGAACTCCTTACATAGCTCAACATTCATATCCGAAGAAACCTTAGGTTGGATCAGCTGTAACACCTCTCCTGGATCAAGAAGCGGGTCAACTATAAATATATTCTGGAAATAAGTGTTAACCACTTGCATCATCAAGGAATGTTCCGTGTAGAAAATCCCCTGCTCATCAGTCAAACTCTTTATTCTGTTTTTCCTAGCCCTCCAAACAGCCTTGCGGTGGAACATTTTGGTATTCCGATCCCTTTCTTTGAGCCAGTCAATTCTCGACCTTTGCAACCAGAGCATCTCCTCCCTGTACAGCAACTCATTCATTTTATCCATCTCCAAGCGTATCTCCCTTCTGTCCACATTCATATTTGTCAACTCCTCCAGTCGAGTACGAGATTTTTCCAATTCTCGTGTAACATTGCCGAATGTTTTGTTGCTCCAAGTATGCAGATCCGTCATCACAGTAGCTAAAGCCTCCCGAACATCACCTAGATTTCTTTTTGTACCTTGGCTGGTCCAGGAATTGGCAATGATGGCCTCTAGCGCCGGCGACCTTTCCCACATCAGTTCATATCTTCGGTAGCTTGGAAGGCGCCGATCTTGATCCAGCGAGCACTTAAGAAAAGGGGGGTAATGGTCTGATGCCGGTGAGACCAAGTGAGTCACCGAGGCGTGAATGAACATGTCCCTCCACTCATTAGAGGCCACCGCTCAGTCCAGGCGCACTTGGACATTAGCTCGCCCGCTCCGCCTGTTATTGTATGTAAACGGATGACCTGAAAAGCCAAGATCAGTGAGACCACATGCTTCTAAAGAATCTCGAAAATTCAGCATCTGCCCAAGAGGTCTAGGAGTTTCAGTTTGATGCTGAAAATCCCACATGGCCTCATTAAAATCACCCATAATAATTCATGGCAAGGTACTCTTTGCGTGCAAACTTGTGAGCTTGTCCCACATGAGATGCCTATTTTTCACCCGGGGTTCTCCATATACGAATGTAGCTCGCCATAGTGTTGCAACCGTTGAGACACGTAAGTACACATCAATCAATCTTTCATTTGCATCATGGACACCTACGTACGTAGACTTATGCCAAAATAAAGCTAAACCACCACTACGACCATTGCTACTGACGCCTTCATAACCAGATAACCCTAGCCTATTTCTTAACCGATACATTTTCTCTTTATTTTGCCTAGTTTCACAAAGAAAAACAAGACTCGAGGAATGCATCCTGACCAACGACGCAAGATCACGAACTGTCGAGGGGTTCCCCGCCCCCCGGCAGTTCCAGCTTATCCAATTCATTGCTCCTGATGGGGCGACACCGCCTTCCCCGTCAGTTTACCGGCGGCCCCATGGCCTGTCGCCTCCAAGCTTGCCGCACCGAAAAGGACCACCATGTCCTCATCCTGATCCATGTCCTCCTCACTATTCAGGACCTTCCCTCTCTTCTGTGAGTTGCCTTCAGTATCCTTGGAATGCAGCACGATGGCTCCTTGGTCGACTTCAGAATCATCCTCAACAAGTGTTGTGGCGAGTCTCTTCCCAAGCACCGAGTCTGCCTCCTGCATGTGATGGTCCGACTCTGCGGACGAAAAAACAGAAGTAGCAGACAAGTTACGCAGCGCTGGAATCATCTATGATCTACAGAAGGTGAAGCTGCAGCCTTGAGTTGGCGCAGGGGCCTTGACTGAAAATGGGATGGGAGCAGCCACCCTCCCTCCGGCGAACCCAAAGGATAGGGGCTCAGAAGTGGCCCGTATAGCTCGGGACCTACTAGCCTCTCCCGTCTGATCTGCTAGGTGCATGCGCATGGCCAAGACACGTGAAGATAGTTCTGCATCGTCCCCTGAAGCGCCAGTACGTTCCCGATCCTCAAAGCCATCGCGAGCATCGACACTCTCCGGGATGTCCCTAGAATGCTGCTGCGTTTGGTTCCATTTGCCCCGCCGGTTGTCCCGAGGCTGTCCAAGCACCTCTGATGGCGCATTACTCTCAAAATTGAGGCCCCGTCTTGCCGCTGGTTGTGCTCCAGGTGCAACAAAGGCAGACATGTTCTCATATTTCCTATACGGCGAGCAACGCAGGCCCTCATCATATGCTCTTGTGGGAACTCCGAGCCTCTTTTTTTCACATTGTCTATCATCATGCCCAATGAAGCCGCACCAGAAACAGTAGTGAGGGACTCTCTCGTACCGTAGCGGGAACACCACCTGTTCTTTTGGATCCCTACCAATAGTGATCTTAGTCTGTAGCCGACGGTTCAGCGGCAGCTCAACTCGGATGTGCAGGAACTCACAGACCCTGCTAGCATCTACCTCGGCGTCAACTTCCTTGATCACACCCAGCAAGCCACCCAAAAAATTACCATATGCCACAGTTCGCTTATCCCATGGAACGTTGAAGACACGGACCCATACAGGAACATGGTTCAAAGAAGCTTCACGGGGTTGGGCCTCACCATCGAAGGGTCCAACAATGAGTGTGTTCCCCTTGTATATCCACGGACCACCCCGAGCCACGAAGTTGTAGTCACCTTCTGAGAAGAACATCACCGCATACCAATTGTTCTTGATTCTAGCAATGTTCAGACCTGTCCTGATTTTCCAAACCTTGCTGAAGTGCACCGTCATATCATCCACGTTTGGCCGTCACTGATTTACGTAGCGACCGAGCAACCTCCAGCGCGGCGGCGCCGCTGCCGGCTCCACCGCGGGTTCCTCTTCCACCACCACATCATCATCCAGGTTCACTTTCCCATCAACCCTAACAGCCGGCCCATCCAGGCCCACACTTTCTCTCTCATCCCAGTTGCTGGAGTTGTCGATGACTTCCGTGCTTGCCACGATCTGACCTCGCTGCACCTGCGCTGACACGATCGCGTCGTCGTCGGACGACTTCGGGTGGGTAGGGATCTCACCGATCCCCCCTTTTCACCCCCATCGCCGGCAGCCGACATCAAGCGAGAGTGCACGTGGATAGCAGCGGAATCTGCAGGGGCGAACAACGGATTGTTGTAGGACGCGGCTTAACCTGAAACAAGCGTCCGAACTGCTAGGGTTATATGAGACCCAAATCCGCCGGTTTCCTTGTCGCAGACGGACATACAGGAGTCCTCCTTCCTTTCGAGACCAGACGTAGACATCTTAGACTCCCTCCGTGGAGGATGAAAATTCACGTAGACTCATGATTGCCAGAGACGAGTTTTTCACTGATTTGTTATACCATCTTTATGTTCCATAGTTTCTACTTTTCTCTTTTCGTTCTTTTTTTCTCGCATTTGATGGATTTTGTTTTATTTTTATTATCTTTTTAATATTGTCATGTGTGTATTTTAAATTTCCAAATATATTTAAAAAATAACATTTTCTAAAACATGTGGTTTTCCAAATTCACTGACATTTCTTAATTTCATGTTCATTTCTTCGATCTATAGACATTTTTCAAAATTCACGACTTTGGTCAAATTTCTCATTTTGTAAAACATGGTTTTATTTTAAATTATGAACATTTTTCAAATTCATGAATATTTTTAAGTTCAAAAACATTTTTTAATTCATGAATTTAATTTGAAAACATGTATATTTTTTAAAATGTAACAAAATATCGTTTTTTAAGGAAGGTTTGCTTGTTTCTAACTGGTCCTCTATTTGGGGAGAGAATAAACATCCACCGGTCTTTTGGGGAAGCAAAGGAAGCACACCTTTTCTCTAGGGAGCCATGGAGGTCTACTAGGATGGCCCAAATGTTGGGAGACGTAGTAGTAAATCAAAAAAATTCTACGTGTTCACCAAGATTCATCTATGGAGAACCAGCAACGAGTAAGGGGAGAGTGCATCTTCATACATTTGAAGATCGCTAAGCGGAAGCGTTACTAGAACGCGGTTGGTGGAGTCGAACTCGCAGCGATTCAGATCGCGGTGGATTCTGATCTAAGCGTCGAACAACAGCGCCTCCGCGTTCAACACACGTGCAGCCCGATGACATCTCCTATGCCTTGATCCAGCAAGGAGGAAGGAGAGGTTGAAGGAGAGCTCCGGTAGCACGACGGCGTGGTGGCGGTGGAGCTACGTGGACTCCGGCAGGGCTTCGCCAAGCGCTACGAAAAACGAGGAAGAGGAAGGGTAGGGCTGCGCCGAGAAAGAGAGAGAACTCATGTCTCAAATCAGCCCCAATACCTCGGGTATATATAGGAGGAGGGAGAGGGAGGGCTGCCTTGGCCCCTCCTCCAAGGAGGAGAGGTTCGGGCGAGATAAGGGAGGAGTCCACCTCCCACAAGGGAGGTGGATCTCTTCCTTTTGAATCTCCTTTTGCCTTATCTCTTTTTCCCTAGCCACATGGGCCTTTAGGGAAAGACTTGGCCAGCCCAATACGGGCTGGTCCACCTCCTCTAACAGCCCACGAAGTCCTTTGGTCGTCACACCCCTCCCGGGGGTCCTTCGGCACCCTCCCGACACTCCTGCTACACTACCAATGAGCCCAAAAACTTTCCGGTGATCAAAACTGGACTTCCTATATATCAATCTTTACCTCCGGACCATTCCGGAGCTCCTCATGACGTCCGGGATCTCATCCGGGACTCCGAACGACCTTCGGTAACCATGTACAACATTTCCCTATAACCCTAGCGTCATTGAACCTTAAGTGTGTAGACCCTACGGGTTCGGGAGGCACGTAGACATGACCGAGACACCTCTCCGGTCAATAACCAACAGCCGGATCTGGATACCCATGTTGGCTCCCACATTCTCCATGATGATCTCATCGGATGAACCACGATGTCGGGAATTCAATCAATCCCGTATACAATTCCCTTTGTCTACCGGTATGACACTTACCCGAGATTCGATCGTCGGTATCCCTATACCTTGTTCAATTTCGTTACCGGCAAGTCTCTTTACTCGTTCTGTAACACATCATCCCGTGGCTAACTCCTTAGTCACATTGAGCTCATTATGATGATGTCTTACCGAGTGGGCCCAGAGATACCTCTCCGTCACACGGAGTGACAAATTTCAGCCTCGATTCGTGCCAACCCAACAAACACTTTCGGAGATACCTGTAGCGTACCTTTATAGCCACCCAGTTACATTGTAACGTTTGGCACACCCAAAGTATTCCTACGGTATCCGGGAGTTGCACGATCTCATGGTCTAAGGAAACGATACTTGACATTGGAAAAGCTTTAGCAGACGAACTACACGATCTTGTGCTATGCTTAGGATCGGGTCTTGTCCATCACATCATTCTCCTAATGATGTGATCCCGTTATCAACGACATCCAATGTCCATGGTCATGAAACCGTGATCATCTATTGATCAATGAGCTAGCCAACTAGAGGCTCACTAGGGACACGTTGTGGTCTATGTATTCACACATGCATTATGGTTTCCGGTTAATACAATTATAGCATAAACAATAGACAATTATCATGAACAAGAAAATACAATAATAACAATTTTATTATTGCCTCTAGGGCATATTTCCAACACCAAGTATCCGTTTAGCGACTATTAGTAGCATAAGGAGTTTTGGCAGCTTCAGGGAGTACCCTTTTAGTGGGTTGGCCCCTTAAGAGAGTCTTAGGAAGGTTCTATAGACCGGTTTTAAAAAGGGTTTTTTAACACAATACAGAAGCAAGCGTTCATATACACGCGCATACACTCATCCCTATGAACATCTCCTCCCACTGAAAGTGCATTGCCGGAAATCCTAAGATAAATCAAGGAATATTACAAACATCAAGACTTGACGCCTGGTGGGCTAGAAATATCATTATCCCTCTAACCATCCGACCACAAATTGGTGTGCAGTTTTAGAAAGGTTCCTTTGAAGACGTTATGAGCGCTTTTCTAAATGAAGTAGTACCTCTTGCACTTCAGAAATATAATGAAAACTAAGCAAAAATACAATAAAGACACATGTGGTAGAGACCAGCGCTTCTCCCACAATGGACCGGCCCTTTCATGGGGCGCCTGAGGCAGACGGACGGTCATGGAATGGGCATTTCCTATTTGGCGCCAAAGGCGCCAGTTAACGTGTATTTTTGTTAACTAGCGCCCGTGGTATTCGTAAATGGACCGGCCCATCTAGGCGCCTATTGACGATTTTAGTTTTTTTTAATTCTATGAGCTTTTTTGAATATCGTTAAACTTTTTAAAAATTTCAACGAATATATTTTAAGATCGATAAACTTTTCTCTGAAAATCGATGACCGTTTTATAAAATATTAAAATTATATGAACTTTTTTTGAATATCGATGAACTTTTTGAATTTTGATAAACATCTTTTTGATAATGGATGAATTTGTTTCAAAATTGATGCACTTTTTAAAATTTTATGAAGTTTTTTTCAGGTCAATGATTTGTTTTTGAAAATACATGAACTTTTTTGAATTTTTATGAACTTTCTTCAAATTTAATGAATTTTTTCCAGATTGGACGAACTCTGTTTTCAATTTCAATGAACATTTTTTCAAATTGATGAACTTTTCTAAAAATTGATGAACATTCTAAAGATATGAAAAAAATTCAAATGGACAAACTTTTTTCTTTAAATCTGTAAAACTTTTTTATTTTTTATTTTTATTTTGATTACAAATAGTAAATCTGGGCGTTTTTTTCTACTGGATTGACAGAAAAAAAACAGATCAAAAAAACTGGGCAGACGCTAGTTGGCCGACCTATGCCAGTGGCGCTGCAGGCGCCAGATCATTAACGGGTGCCTGCAGCGTTGTATACCATGGAATGTGGTTTGGCCCGACCGATTTCTTTTTGCGGGGGGCCGCAACTTTTTTTTTTCCAATTGCCTGAATGTTTGGCTCTTCCTCCTTTTTTGTCATCTAATAGAAAAAAGGTTGGTTCTTTCCTCTCTTTTTTGTGAGAGAATGGTTGGTTCTTCCTGTAATCCGTTCATTTTGGCCGAACCTGCTCATACCCTCGAGTTCTCTTTTTTTTTCATTCAGCTTTTTTCCGTTCAGTTTGTTTTACTTACGCACACGCTGACGGCCGTCGGCACACACGGGTACGTATCCAAGCGAGCGCACCATGCATGCAAATGCAATCACGCCCATTCGCAGCTCGTACCGAAGCAGGAATTGACGAGGGACAATTTTCTAGTCGCGGACATATCCATGCGTCGTGAGCAGCCTGGTTGTGAGTATACTATCCTTTCTTGTTTCCTCGTCCCCTGGACTTGGAGGCTGAGAGCTGGTCACGCACACGGCCTAGCAGCTAGCCGCGGCTGTGGCCATCCACGGCGAACCGTGGCACGCGCCGCAGCCTCACACTCACACACACGACGAGGCAAAACCCGACACGACTCGTGGTTTCGGGCCGCGCACGGCGCCGTCGTTTCGGGCTCGGCCGCTTCGACCAGCGTCGGTCGAGCCCAAAGCGGCTTATCCACTGGTCCATTCCGCATACATCTTGTACGTGTCTGTAACGACGAACTCCCCCGCCACGAAGCGTGCGCGTGCGTGCGATGGCCCATGCCCCATGCTCCGACTTGTCACTCCCTGACCGGCTGAGCCAGCAGAACAGGCTAATCATCTGGGTGTGGCCGCCGTAGACGGATGGTTGCCCATCCGATCTGATCCAGTAGTACCACACGGTCTGCGTGGAGAAATTTGATCGGCCTTTCTTCTTTCTCGTGCGAGAAATCTGATCGGGAGCACCCCTTGGCTGGCATATGATCGACTTGTGTCTTTCAACGGCCGGGCCGATGATATTTTCGCGCCAGGATATTACTCCATCATTTTTCTACTTTTGGGACTAGTAGTCAGGCAAGTAGACGCAGATCCTCACACACATGCATGAGTGCGACGTCGCCGTGTCGCACGATGTGGTTCGCGTTAAAGCCTTGCTTTGCTGATCATGACGTGCAATTGCTATTTTTGGGACGAACCGTCGCTTCGTCTCTGCGCTGCATATTCAGTCTGTTCATGCAACTCGCCCACACCCCTGGGCCGCTCTGCCATCTATCTCTGGTTATTTCGCATCCATAACGTACTGAAGGTAGCTTTGGTAACAAGGGGAAACGGACCCAACTAAGTCAACTCCACGACGATCGTAGTAAAGCTAACACTGCCATCGATCTCACAGGGGCAAAAAGCTAGCATTGCCATCCCAATAGTCAATATGCACATTCCTAAGCATGCTCGTGAGATGCAGCTAGCTGTCGAGATAGTTACATTCACTATCATGGACCGACCGCAGCTTAACTAGTTTCTTAATGCATGCTCCCTCCAAAGTTTTCCTAACACATGTCCGATTAGTGGCCTGTACAGTACCCTTAATTATTGTTTTTGGCGATGATTTAGCTTTACTTTGCTTAATGGCAGCGATCCCTGGCTTTACCATGCTAGTGGATCGGCACTTTCGCAAAGCACTCTGGTGCATAAGTTTGGCGACGGCGACGTCAAGGCAGCAGCATTACCATCTTTTCTACTCTCGCCGTTGACTTGGGTGGGTAAAAAAACATTCCGTCTTATATTTTGTCATGTCACGTCAACTTTTCCATAACCCTCCCGCCAAAAAATAAATCAAGGAGGCGTAGCGTAGTAGCTTCGCAGACTCTTCCGGTACTTTGGTGGGCAAAACCAGCGGGAGCCCACGGCCACCTTCCGCCCGCGGTCCCATCCACGCTCGTCGCGGCCCGGCCACTGGAGCCCACCATGGCCCGACGCCGCAGGAGATGCGCAAATATCCTTTGCTCCTCCGCCATTGGCCGGACCGATCGCCACTCACTACCACTTGCGTTTCGCCGAGCCGTGCAGTGCCGCTGCGCACCCGCCGTGTCCGTGTGGCTGGCGCCCGAGATACTTGTCGCGCGGAGATAGTTTTGCTTGGCTGAGATACTTTCCAGCGCCGCGTGGCTGGAGGGGAGATCGTTTGCTTGGCTGGGAGGATGCTTTGCGCGCCGCGTGGCCGGGCGGGGAGATCGTTTGCTTGGCTGGGATGGCTCCCGCCGATCGACCGAGCGAGAGATCGTTTGCTTGGCTCACAGGCGCCGTATCGTATCAGCTCGTGCCGGCTCACGGACGGGCGCTGGGCGGCTCACGGCCACGGGATCGACCGATCTCCTGTTACGGTGGTGCGTTCGTGTCATAGGACGGGCAGGATGTTCCATGTTCCTTCGGATAGGTAGATGCGCCTGTGGCATGCACGCCCAGAGGATAGATAGATACGCAGTAGATAGATCACTCTCACGGCGATGTCTCTGCCCACGTGTAACAGTGCACTGGTTATGGTCAGCCTCACGCGTGGATGACCTCACTTGGAGATCAACACTGTAGCGACGCTGGGTGACCAGTAATTAGCGTGTTAGGTCATCTCCAACACGACCCTCAAAATATCCGGACACTGCAAGTCATTCGACACAGTATCTTACTTGTCCACATACGTGTTTGCTCCCTTGAAATTCCATAAGCTGCACGAAAAATCAGGGGGGTTGCGGCCGCCCACATCGCTGCCACGTACATGTCAAACCGTCGCGTCCCATCTAAAACTCTCTTCGCGCGAAGCGGTTGTCATGTATTCATGCTGGTGAGGCCACTCCAGAGCGGCTCTCACTCACGACATTGATAGCGGTCAGAGATACGCGGTCAGACAAGCAGGCAAAACCTCTTCAATGTTGTTGCAGCGGCCTAGAAGCCTACTCCCGCTAGTGTGTCGCATTGTAGTTGATTGTTCGTCCGTTCGCCTTGCCGCGCCTACTTAAGCACGGCTCACACCCGTTTACACCACATATCACATATTTTCCTCTCTGTTCATCGTCGATCCACTCTTCACCATTTTCGTTCACCGCCATCGACGATGTTCAAGTCATGATTATCCGCTTCGACAGGTGGCGGCTCCGGATATGCTTCCAAATCTAGACCTAGGTGTCGGTGTCAAATCCGGCATATCTCGTAATAGGGGTCCTAAGCTAGGCGTCTTGGAGCAATGGTAACATGGCACTAGTAGAAAAAGGCTCATTTGTCCCGGTTCGTAAGGCCCATTTGTCCCGGTTCTAGAACCGGGACTAAAGGACTAAAGCCCAAAACCTTTAGTCTCGGTTCCCTTACAAATCGGGACAGAAGGGGCTCCACGTGGCCTCTACGGGGAGCCTAGGCAGGAGGACCTTTAGTCCCGGTTGGTAATACAAACCGGGACCAAAAGTCATCCACGCGTCAGCATCTAGCAGTTGCTGGGTTTTTTTTGAAAGGGAGGGGGTTTAGAGGGTTTTGGACGGTTAATTTAGGGGTTTTATATTATTTTAGCTAGCTAATTAATAGAGAGAAGTGTCCTCTCTTTCTTCGTGCTTGATCGATGCTAGCTACTATAGAGAGAACTCGACACGCTAGCTAGTAAGCAAATGAAGGAACCATTAAGTACAGAAGATCGTCATGAACATATAGAGATAGAAGTAATCGACCTCTCTTTCTCCGAGAGATTGGTCGTATAACAAGTTTTCGTATATATATCCGACGCTACTAGCTACATATATACAATATAAGATCTCTTACAATCCCTAACATCTAATGTCAACTTCCAGATGGTATTCTCCGGTTTTATTTATGACGTGGTAAAGAAAGAATCCCGTCAATTCTTCTTCAATTGCTTGTATGCGATCATGTGGTAGGAGTTCATCCCGCATCTACCACATCTAATTTGAAGAAGGGGGTCAATACATATATATGGTAATAAAATAAAATTGTGAATATTATTGCTTACGCACTTGAAATTGTTTTTCAGAGTAGCCCCGCTTAGGGGTCATCGCGTTGTAGATGAACTCGCAAACGTAGTATCCACATAAATTATTCCCGGTTTCCTGCCACAAGCACTTTATGAGAAACAGAGTTCAATCAAACTGATAATCAAGCATGATAAATGGTATTGATGAAACTAGAATCAATGGGAGATGCGCGGAGCTAGCTAGTAGTACCTACTTTCGGGTGTGTAAATCGTAGCTCCCCCGGCAGTGCCGGAACAATTGTTGTGAACTCTTTCCAAACCCTGCCAGACAAAGAAAATAATTCCTTGATATCAGGAAATGAACAAAGTTGCCGATATGATGCGATAATGATCGATTGAACTTACTTCTAGAGAATTTTAGTCATGTCCACATATTCATGTGGATCTTTTCGTTTCGAGTCTAAGACGGTTACTACTCCCCGCTCAAGCTGAATCTTTAGCAGAATATAGTGGAAACTGCGCACGCATGCATAACTCATCAATTACATTACTATAAACCTCGAGTAATAAGGAAAACCGAATATGCACAAGACAGTAACACTCACTTGAAGTTGTAAGGAAAGAGTGTTGTCCATTTGTTCTGATTTTTAAGCAACGATTGTAGCAAGTTTTCCTCGGTTTGTGTGGGATACTTTTGGAAATTATACTCATGTATGACATTTGAGTTAATGAACCCAATGTCATAGATTTGTGCTTTTCTGCATTTGACGATCTTCAATCTGCATAATATAGTAGTGAGGATAATTATATATACATGCAATGAAAGAGCTGAGCTATATACATAGAGAGACTTAATTACAGAAGTAGTACTTACAGACAGTAGCAAGTCACGATTTTTTTGTCGAGGGCCTTTTGATTGAATAACTGGAATATCTCCTCAAATTCAATATTCAACAGTTCCATTCCAACGAGGTCGTGATGCTCTTTAACTGACAGTATCAAAGAATCCGTCCCAGACTCGTGGCAGGTTTTCATGTACCATTCATGGAATTTTTGCATCATCGTTGTTAGAGGAGGATGATCAGGTTTGATGAGAGACCAGCCGTGTCGGTAACAGAATTCGTCCACCTCCAACGGCTTAAACTGTACATCATCGCTCAAGTAATCACCAGGTTTGGTACCGGGCACCATCCCCGGATGATTAGCGACAATATCGCTAGACACCTTGAGCGGGGGGCACGATTGGTTCGCCTGTTCGCCGAGCTGGGGAATTTTTTCCCACTTCTTCATTTTGCTAACCTTGCATGACTGGAAGTACTTCCCGACCAGCACGCAACTTGATATGTCTTTTTAATACAGCGGTCAAAGTTGGAATCCGGCGGAGGTGGTGGTGGTCGCTTCAGGGCATCGATAGTGCGCATCGCTTTCACCGGATCTATCTTCTCCTTCGGAGGTGGAGTTTTCTTTGCAAAATGGGTCCTCAATTTGGCCTGACATATCTCCTCGTTTTCAGACTCGGTCCTCTCATATGGTAACTTTTCCAAAGGCTTGAGTGATGGACCGTATCTATATCCCCTACTGCCTATGCTTGTACTGCTAGCCGCCGGAGCAGCGGCGGCTCCCTTCCGTCGTTGCTTACTAGGCACTGGAGGAGCCGGAGGGGCGGCGGCTGTCTTCCGCCATTGCCGACGAGGATGAGGAGGAGGCGTACTGCTCCAACGTGCCGGAGTAGGCGAAGGAGGAGGCGGAGTTCCCCCACGCGTCGAAGGAGGCGGTGTGCCCTGATCACTCGTCGGAGGAGGAGGAGGAGCCGGAGTGCCCTGATTCGCTTGAGGAGAAGAAGGAGGCGGAGGCGTCCAGTTTGGAAGCTTGATGTACTCCTTCTACCATAGACATGTACTCCTCAGGGCACGAACCAACTTATTCTCTCCTTCACCTGTATAGTGGTCAAGCTCGAGATCCTCAAATTCCTTCATTACTTCATCCACCATCACAACAGCATAGCCATGTGGAATCAGACGGCAGTGAAAAGTTCCGTTGGGTTGAGGAGGTGCAACAGAGCCGATAGCCGCCTTGAAAGTAAGGTTCCGGCATTTCGTCATAAGCTCGCATTGTTGAGCCTCCATGATAGTATCCACGGGGTAGCTAGGAGACGTGAAGTCAGGCTGAACGGGCTCCGTGGAAGCGACGCTGCTTCTCCTTTGAGATGGCGGGGTAGCTTCGTGCCGCTGAGATGGTTGGCCGGCAGCTCGCTGGCTCTCAGCTTCCTCTAGCTTTTGTAGTCTTGCATTGAGCTTCTGAATTTCGCTCAGCTCCGCTTTCCTCTTTCTCTCCCGGCTTCTATAACCGCCTACGTCGGGAAACCCAACCTTCCACGGAACGGAGCCTGGTGTGCCTCGTGTTCGTCCAGGGTGCTCAGCATTCCATAGGGCCTCAGTCAGCTCATCCTTCTCTCTGTCGGGAATGAACGTCCCTTCCTGCGCTGCGGTGATATACTTCTGAAGCTTGTTCATGGGTATAGCAAGTTGCTCGTCCATCCAACGGCAGTTCCCTATTTCAGGGTCCAAAGTTCCCCCAACCCCGAAGAACCAAGTCCTTGAACGGTCTGGCCACTTATATGTCTGTGGTACGATGTTTTTAGCAATCAGGTCATTCTCAGCTTTGTCCCACAACGGCCGGGCTTTGAGGTAGCCACCTGACCCCGTGTGATGGTGATACTGCTTCTTTGCAGCATTGACCTTGTTTGTCTCTGACGTTTTCTTAATCTTGTATGATGTCTTGTAGTCCACAAATGCGGGCCAGTAATCTCTTATCTTCTCAAATCGGCCGGTGAATTCTGGAGTCTTCCCTTTGTCGACAAACTTTGACTTCAACTCATTCTTCCACCTCCTGAATAGATCTGCCATCTTCTTAAGAGCACACGCCTTGACCAGTGGCTCTATAACTGGCTTATTGGGATCCTCCTCTAGCGGTAGGGTGAAATTTGCCTTCAGCGCGGTCCAAAGATCATCTTTCTGTCTATCGGTGACATAATCACCTTCAGGGGCGCCGTCCTTAGGCTTATTCCATTGCTTGATGCTGATCGGGATGTTCTCCCTAACAATAGCTCAGCACTGAGCAGAAAATGTGTTCTTGGTCCGCTTGGGTTCAATCGGATGGCCATCGTTTGTGAGTGTTGCGATCGTGAACTTTTGTTCCGTAAGCAACCTCTTCTTCAGGCCTCGTCTCGTTACCGAAGTTTGGCTCGATCCGGAGGGCTATAAAAGAAGAAAGAAGAGTTAATTAATATATGTACATACCAAAATAATTAATGCATCAATTAGCTAGTCATCGGAGCCAAGACTTAATTAATATATATACCTTGTCGGACTTTGCAACAGCTCCCTCCTCCGATCGGTCACCGGAGCCATCATCATGGTCTCCTTCTTCCTCCGGCATCCGGTCACCGGAGCCATCATGATCATGTCCTTCCTCCTCCATTGTTCGATCACTGGAGCCGTCATAATCCCCTTCCAAACCATCGGTGTCGTTGAGAAATGACAAGATATCACATCCGCCGTGGATTATGTCCCCCAACAACTGTTCTTGTTCTTCGTCTCTTGGATCCATAGTTTCTGCAAATATTACAACATGGCAATTAATATACAAACATGAATGTCCGACGTCCGGACCGCCTCTCTCATGAATGTCCGATGGCGTCCCCGATAGAATAATTAATTAGCTTTTTGGTACGAAGTTCAACAAGAGTCTTCCGAATATCGCTAGTTGGTCGAGTAGGTATGGGGTAGATCGACAACGACACTCTTTCTTCTAGGGTTTGGATGGCCTCGATAGTTGGTCGGGTGAGAGGACCGCCTCTCTATCATGCATATGTCTGACATCCCCTCTCATGTCGAAGTTATCGGGGAGGGGGTAGATCGACAACGATGCTCTTTATTCTAGGGTTTGGATGGCCTCGATAGTTGGTTAGGCGAGCGGACCGCCTCTCTCACTCATGCATGCCCGACGTCCCCCTCATGTCGAAGTTATTGGGGAGGGGGTAGATCGACAACGGCGCTCTTTCTTCTAGGGTTTGGGTGGCCTCGATAGTTGGTCGAGTGAGCGGACCGCCTCTCTCTCATGCATGTCCCTCCTCATGTTGAAGTTATCAGGGAGGGGTAAATTTGAACTTAGAGTTACATCCATCCATTCATCCATCCATACATACACATACATATATACATGGACAAAAAATGATATGAACAAAAAAAATATTCTATGAACAAAAAAAACATCATATGAACATGACTAAAAAATTCATCATATCCAAAATAAGCATAGCATTTTGGTATGACAATGATCACATCTATTTTTTTGACCAAAAAATACTATGAACATGAACATAAACATAAAAAAAGGCCGGGCGGCGCGGCGGCTCACAGCGGGGCTCGGGCAACGACGGGGCAAGGGCACGCCCGGCGATGATGGGGCAGGGGTGCGGCCAGCGATGGCGGGGATGGGCCAGGGCAGGGGCACGGCCGGGCTGATCGGGGGCGGGGCAGGGGTGCGTGGGCAACGGTGACGGCGGGGGAGGGCAAGGGCACACGGGCGACAGTGACGGCGACGGTGAGGGAGGGGCAGGGGCGCACGGCGATGGTGACGACAGTGATGACGGCGACGGCGACGGCAGTGACGAACGGTGTCGGGGAAGAAGGGCATCGGGGCATGGTGCGGTGAGGGCGGGGTGACGGCGACGGCAGTGACGAACGGCGCGGCGACGGCAACAGCGACGGCAGGGCGCGGCGTCGGGGAAGAAGGGTGACGACGACGGTAATGACGAACGGCGTCGGGACAGGGCACGGCGAGGGCGTCGACGGCGACGGCGACAAGGAGGCAGGGCGCGGCGATGGGAGAAATTAGGGGGAAAACCTAAGTGCTGGCTTATATACAAGAAGCATTGGTCTCGGTTGGTGCCACCAACCGGGACCAATGGTTTGTATTGGTCCCGGTTGTAGCCACCGACCAGGACTAAATGGTTGGTCCTGGATATGGTGGGAGTTTAGTCCCACCTCGCCAAGCGAGGGGCGCTCGCACCGGTTTATAAGCCCACCCCTCCCTGCCTTATTGAGTTCCTCTCAAATTGAAAATAGATGCCCTTATGTGGGAAAATTTGACCTGAAATCAAACTGAATTTCAGTCTGATTTCCGGTCGAATTTACTTACATAAGTGCATCTATGTTCATCTATGTTATTTTTTATGTTATCTAAAGGGATTTCATTTTTAACTTATTTGAACTCCATACTTTTTGTATGTTCAAAATGCACCATTCAAAGCCACATCATCAATTTTCAACCCTTTCTGACTTCATTTGGTATTTTTCATGCACTTATTGATTTTTTTGAGCTAAAAAACCCTGAAATTGAAAATCACTTCAAATGAACTCTAAAAAGATTGAAAGTTGGCATGGTATCATTATTTCACCCACATAGAATGTGCTAAAAAGTTGAGATGGTTACGGCAAAAACTGGATGCACTTCGTGTACAAAATGGACAATCTCTTTCGAAGTATCACGGTTTCGGACGAAAACTCATCTTTTACAGAGAGATTTCATTTTTTGAAATTATTTGAACTCCATACTTTTTGTGTGTTCAAAATGCACAATTCAAAGCCACATTATCAATTTTCAACCCTTTTCTGACTTCATTTGGTATTTTTCATGCACATACTGATTTTTTTGAGCTAAATAACCCTGAAATTGAAAAGCACTTCAAATGAACTCTGAAAAGGTTAAAAGTTGGCATGGTATCATCATTTCACCCACATAGCATGTGCTAAAAAGTTGAGAGGGTTACGGCAAAAACTGGATGCACTTCGTGTACAAAATGGATAATCTCTTTCGAAGTATCACGATTTTGGACGAAAACTCATCTGTTACAAAGGGATTCCATTTTTTGAACCTATTTGAACTCCATACTTTTTGTGTGTTCAAAATGCACCATTCAAAGCTACATCATCAATTTTCAACCCTTTCTGACTTCAGTTGGTATCTTTCATGCACATAGTGATTTTTTTGAGCTAAATGACCCCGAAATTGAAAAGCACTTCAAATGAACTCTAAAAAGGTTAAAAGTTGGCATGGTATCATCATTTCACCCACATAGCATGTCATATAAAGTTGAGAGGGTTACAGCAAAAACTGGATGCACTTCGTGTACAAAACGGACAATCTCTTTTGAAGTATCACGGTTTTGGACGAAAACTCATCTGTTACAAAGGGATTTCATTTTTTAAACTTATTTGAACTCCATACTTTTTGTGTGTTCAAAATGCACCATTCAAAGCCACATCATCGATTTTCAACCCTTTCTGACTTCATTTGGTATTTTCATGCACATATTAATTTTTTGAGCTAAATGACCCTGAAATTGAAAAGCACTTGAAATAAACTCTGAAAAGGTTAAAAGTTGGCATGGTATCATCATTTCACCCACATAGCATGTCATAAAAAGTTGAGAGGGTTACGGCAAAAACTGGATGCACTTCGTGTACAAAACGGAGAATCTCTTTCGAAGTATTAGGGTTTCGGACGAAAACTCATGTGTTACAAAAGGCATTTCATTTCTTCACATGTCACTGCAATGATATAGTTGTGGAGAGAAAGTCTTCACTTTTTCTTCGCTTGTGTCCTTTGCTTATTGTGCCGTAACCATGGATAATCTTCATCGTTTAACAGGGTGCTTGGGTCAGCCTTGACTTTGAAGGGAGGAATTTCATGAAACTTTTCATAATCTTTAGACATGTCTGTCTTGCCCTCCAATCCCACGATGTCTCTTTTTCCTGAAAGAACTATGTGGCGCTTTGGCTCATCGTATGATGTATTCGCTTCCTTATCTTTTCTTTTTCTCGGTATGGTAGACATGTCCTTCACATAGAAAATCTGCGCCACATCAATGGCTAGGACGAATGGTTTGTCTGTGTACCCAAGATTGTTCAGACCAACTGTTGTCATTCCGTACTGTGGGTCTTCCTATACCCCACCTCTTGACAGATTGACCCATTTGCACTAAAACAAAGGGACCTTGAAATCATGTCCATAGTCAAGTTCCCATATGTCCACTATGTAACCATAATATGTGTCTTTTCCCCTCTTGGTTGCTGTATCAAAGCGGACACCGCTGTTTTGGTTGGTGCTCTTTTCATCTTGGGCGATCATGTAAAATGTATTCCCATTTATCTCGTACCATTTGTAAGTCAATACAGTCAAAGATGGTCCCCTGGCCAATGAGTACAACTCATCAGAAACAGTGTTGTCACCCATGAGACGTGTTTGCAACCAACTGCCGAAAGTCCTGATGTGTTCATATGTAATCCAGTCGTCACATTGCTCCAGGTGTTTGGAGCGTAGAATATTCTTGTGTTCATCGACATACGGGGTCACCAAGGTGGAATTCTGTAGAACTGTGTAGTGTGCTTGAGACCAAGAATGCCCGTCCCTACATATTATTGAGTCCGCTCCTAGCGTGCCTTTCCCAGTCAGTCTCCCCTCATACCGCGATTGAGGGAGACCAATCTTCTTAAGGTCAGGAATGAAGTCAACACAAAACCCAATGACATCCTTTGTTTGATGGCCCATGGAGATGCTTGCTTCTGGCCTAGTGCGGTTACGAACATATTTCTTTAAGACTCCCATGAACTTGTGAAAGGGGAACATATTGTGTAGAAATACAGGGCCCAAAACGACAATCTCGTCGACTAGATGAGCTAGGACGTGCGTCATTATATTGAAGAAGGACAGTGGGAACACCAGCTCGAAACTAACAAGACATTGCACCAAATCACTCCTTAACCTTGGCAGAATTTCTGGATCGATCACCTTATGAGAGATTGCATTGAGGAATGCACATAGCTTCACAATGGCTAATCAAACGTTTTCTGATAGAAGCCCCCTCAATGCAACCGACAGCAGTTGCGTCATAATCACGTGGCAGTCATGAGACTTTAGGTTTTGGAACTTTTTCCCTGCCATATTTATTATTCCCTTTATATTCGACGAGAAGCCAGACGGGACCTTTATACTGAGCAGGCATTCAAAGAAGATTTCCTTCTCTTCTTTGGTAAGAGTGTAGCTAGCAGGACCTTCATACTGCTTTGGATGCATGCCTTCTTTTTCATGCACACGTTGCTGTTCCTCCCGTGCCTTCGGTGTATCTTTTGTCTTCCCATACACTCCCAAGAAGCCTAGCGGGTTCACACGAACATTCTTCGTCACGTGCATCACGTCGATTGCAGAGCGGACCTCTAGGTCTTTCCAATAGGGCAGGTTCCAAAATATAGATTTCTTCTTCCACATGGGTGCGCGTTTGTCAGCGTCATTCGGAACAGATAGTCCACCAGGACCCTTTCCAAATATTACTTGTAAATCATTGACCATATCAAGTATGTGATCACTAGTATGGAGGGCGGGCTTCTTCCGGTGATCTGCCTCACCTTTGAAATGCTTTCCTTTCTTTCGACATTGATGGTTGGTCGGAAGAAATCGACGATGCCCCGGGTACACATTCTTCCTGCATTTGTCCAAATATATACTGTCAGTGTCATCTAAACAGTGTGTGCATGCGTGGTATACCTTGTTTGTCTGTCCTGAAAGGTTATTGAGAGCAGGCCAATCGTTGATGGTTACCAACAGCAACACATGTAGGTCAAATTCCTCCTGTTCATTCTCATCCCACACACGCACACTTCTTCCATTCCATAGCTGTAAAAGTTCATCAACTAATGGCCTTAGGTACACATCAATGTCATTGTCGGGTTGCTTAGGGCCTTGGATGAGCACTGGCATCATAATGAACTTCCACTTCATGCACAACCAAGGAGGAAGGTTATACATACATAGAGTCACAGGCCATGTGCTATGCTGGCTGCTCTGCTCCCCAAAAGGATTAACGCCATCTGCACTTAAACCAAACCATACGTTCCTCGGGTCACCTGTAAAGTCGCTCCACTTTCTCTCGATCTTTCTCCACTGCGACCCATCAGCGGGTGCTCTCAACTTCCTGTCTTTCTTATGGTCTTTTTTGTGCCATTGCATCAACTCGGCATGCTTTTTGTTTCTGAACAGACGTTTCAACTATGGTATTATAGGAGCATACCATATCACCTTGGCAGGAACCCTCTTCCCGGTGCGCTGGCCCTCAACATCACCAGGGTCATCTCTTCTGATCTTATACCGCAATGCACCACATACCGGGCATGCATTCCGTTCATCGTACTCACCGTGGTAGAGGATGCAATTATTAGGGCATGCATGTATATTCCGCACCTCCAATTGTAGAGGGCATACAACCTTCTTTTCTGCGTACGTACTGTCAGGCAATTCGTTATCCATTGGAAGCTTCTTCTTCATTATTTTCAGTAGCGAACTAAATCCCTTGTTACATACACCATTGTCTACCTTCCATTGCAGCAATTCCAGTGTGGTAGCGAGCTTTTTGTTGTCATCTTTGCAATATGGGTACAACCCTTTTTTGTGATCCTCTAACATGCGATCGAACTTCAACTTCTCCCTTTCACTTTCGCATTCTCTCTATGCATCAACAATGACCCGGCGAAGATCATCATCGGGCACATCGTCTAGTTCCTCTTGATCTTCAGCTTCCCCCATTGCAGCATCACCGTATTCAGGGGGAGGGTAGTTGTCGTCATCCTCTTCTTCTTTGTTGTCTTCCATCATAACCCCTCTTTCTCCGTGCTTGGTCCAAACATTATAGTGTGGCATAAAACTCTTCTAAGGCGGGTGGAAGTGAAGGGTTTTAGAGTTGGAGAAAGACTTCATATTCTCACAAACAGTACATGGACAAGGCATAAAACCATTTTGCTTGTTTGCCTCATCTGCTTCGAGAAAATTATGCAGGCCCTTAATATACTCAGAGGTGCGTGCGTTATATAATAAAGTGTATTAAAAACCATTACAACATATCATGAATAGAGAAGTGAACAATAATAAAAGTAAGAAAATCATACGGGTAAGTATATTTTATTTTAGCAAGAAGATAAGATCAAGAAGCTCACCACGCGCGGGCGATCAACGGTGGTTTCTAGACGGGGACGGGACAGGACGGACCGCCAAACCTAGAAAAATCTTGACAAAAATGGAGTTTGGACAAGCAGCTTCGAGAGGAGAAAGCTTAAGTTTGGCTTAGGCATTTCATCAAACACCTCATGTGCATAGGAGGTGAGCTAGAGCACCACAAAGCTCTCCCCTTGCCCGCCAAAAAAACAGAGCAGTGTGGAGTGCTCTGCTCGCTGGCGAGGGGGTATATATAGGCATTTCATTGGTCCTGGTTCGTGGTTGGAACCGGGACTAAAGGACCCCCTTTGGTCCCGGATCCATCCATGAACCGGGACCAATGGTTGTGGGCCAGGAGCGAGGCACATTGGTCCCGGTTCGTGTCTAGACCCGGGACCAAAGGTTCCAGACGAACCGGGACCAATGCCCCACGTCGCCCGCCCGGCCCCCTGGCCTCACGAATCGGGACCGTTGCCCCCATTGGTCCTAGTTCGTGACTGAACCGAGACTAATGGGCTGGCCCGGCCCGAACCAATGCCCTGTTTTCTACTAGTGTGGACACAGGATTTTACCAAGGTTCGGGCTCTCTTAAGGAGATAATACCCTGCGTCCTTCTTTTGATTGTATTGATATGGGGATAGTACATAGTACATGTATCTACCACGAGATTGTAGTAATGAATATGAGATTGTCTATTGACTAGCCTGGCCTCGGTTTATATAATGTACCATAGGCCTAGGGTTTAAAGGAGTCCTTGTCTTGTGCATCAAGTCTTGTGGAATCTCCCTTGTATGCGACATGGGCTACCCGAAGTGGCCCATTAGTGAATCGCCCTGGGGGTCCTCGTCCCGACCCACTGGCCGGGAGATGACATGGTGAGTACCCCCTAGTCGAGGACACCATCAGTAGCCCCCTAAACCGGTCTTCAAGTTGGGGATGCTCCTCGGTTCTTCCGAATAATTCTTCGTCTTCAATAGTCGGTCTTGAAAATTGGTTCAACAAATCTTCCCATGTCCGATCTTGAGGATCGCCGAGCTGAATCCGAAGAGTTTACATGTTGGGCATCCGAGGAGCCCCTTTAAGTTATCGGCTTTATCAATGCCTAGTAAATTTTTACGCCACACCTGGGGTTCGAAGTGTTTCTCATGCGGCGGTGTCCTCTTGCGTGCGAGCTCCAACGTCGAACTACATCTGAGGCGTCTTTTCATAACTGAGCTCCAACACTATTCGACATTCAAGGTATCCTCTTGCGTCTGAGCTTCAACGCCGGACTGCATCCGAGGTGTCTTTTTACAGCCGAGATCCAACTCTGGTCGGCATCCGAGGTATCATAGATTACCTTGGCCTCTGAAAATTTGAGTGAGTCCATCCGAGCTTACATGCCGGAATAGTCTTCTATGGATGAGCCATTCGAATCCGAGCTTTATGCAAGGTTACTTCCGAGCTCCAACGTCGGACTGCATCCGAGCTCTAACGATGGTCAGCATCCGGGGTATCATAAACTAACTTGGACCTTAAAAAATTGAAGGAATTCATCTGAGTTTAATGCCAAAAATGCTCTCTATGGAGCCAGCCACTTGCGCTCGAGCTTTATGCCGGACTGCTTTTGAGGTGGTGCACCACCCCGACCGCGGGCTGGTTTTTTGTCGATATTTTCGATTGGTGCAATTTATTCTCTGTCGAGATATATTGCCAGTAGCCCTTAAGGTGTGTGTCACTCTATAACCCGAGATGCGCCTAAACGAAAAGATAATAATCAAAATAAAACCACTAATCCCAGTAGCCCCTGAGACTTAGGTCGATTTGTAAAATCGGCCTGAGGATCAAGTTCTTGCTCGGTGGCATACGTTAGGGATGTAAATGCGGTACGTAGTAGTTTCCGAGACTTGGGTTGGGTGCGGCTGACCAACCTAAGGATCAAATCTCCTCGGATACCATATTGCACTTTGGATTTGCTACATTGAATAGGTAACACGGTAGCCCCCGAGCCTTAATCTAGGCACGGGTGGTCGAATTAAGGATCGATATTTGCTTGACACAAACTTTGTTATGGTCGACACAATTTATGTGTAATGATTCTATGTATCCAAGTACTTTACATCATTAATGCTCGGATCCGCATTGTACAAGACTTTGTTAACTGACCATCGGCTTCAACCTCCTCGGCCAGTAGCCGAGGAGTGTTTGTCCAACTTTATAAAGCCTTTATAAGGGCAAAGATTTACGGCAAACAAAGCAATTTGGCCATACGGTTTTATAAACAAAGGTACGCGAAGAGATATGTTATATTACTTATTTAACGTAAGAAACATCTTTTGGAAAAAATAGTTCCTTTATAAGTTCCTTTTCCCAGGATATAATGTTGACCATGATCGTGAAACCTCAATTCCGATCAATGTGGAAGGAAAATATTGAGGATTTAGTTCGGGAAATGTTCCCGAACTCTATGGTCGTTAATGAACCAAAATTTTCACTTCCATCGTTGCCGACCAATTATTTTTCTTAAGATGTCTAGCTTTCGGCTTCACCTAGTCTGAGGTACTAACTAGGATGACCTAGAAGTAACAATCACAGATGTGCTCCCTTTACCCCCTAGCCGAACAATCGGGAACGTAGGGGGTAAGCACATGAGCCAGGCAACCCAGCTTGGCCAAAATCTTAAGTCAAATTGATGCATATTTATGGCTTTATAACGATGATTACGGAAGGCGGCACTAGCACATTGAGTACAAATGCTTTAATGTTATATGCTATTTTGACTCCTTTGTGACCGTTTATCATTTGAGAGTTTCCCATCGTCGGCTTCTACCCCTTTGTAGATGCTAAAAAGGGTGTTTCCGCAATAACAAAACAACCCTTAGCCGACGTCTCGGTGCCCGGAGGCGGTTGTGTTAGCGGAAAATGAGGCTATCAGATATCTAGGCTTTATAACTTTCACTTAGTCATAGGAGCATAAAGTTTGGGAGGCCAGTTACTAGCCCCCAGTTAGTGTTCGGCATCAGTCAAGGTCAAGCTGTTAACACTTCTGCCAAATTTATGGAAGGCCCATGGGGTAACCTCTATCGGTCTATAGTTTGACAGAGTCATCGGACCGCTGACCAGTTTACTCATTGTGACAGTCAGTTTTCGGCTTTCTCCAATGAGGTACTTAATTAGTTAAATGGGTATTTCAATCGCAGTGGTTCATCCTCTGCTCACCTAGCCGAACAAAGCAGAATGTAGGAGTCAATCACAGGAGAAGGGCAACCCAACTATTGACCAAAGACACAATTCAAAACCGATGCATATAAAGCAATATCCGAGAATGTTTTGTCGAGGACGGCTCAGAGTACCTTGGCTTTTGGTAGGTTCGGCTCTAGCCGGAGTCCCCCATTGATATTGCCGATAGTTTAAAGGCATCCAACGTTTTACTACGAGAGCTATGCTGGAGACACAAAGTATCTCCTGAGGCTCAGGTTGGATGCGGCCGACCAACCTGAGGATCAAATCTCCTCGGGAACTAGTCCAGATGCCATGTGCATCTCGCCAGCGCCGAGGTATAAGTCGGCAGGAAAGGTACCGAGCTGTGGGTCGGAAGAGATTTCTCGAGATGAATTATTACACAGGGCAGCTCGATCACGAGGATGTCCCGACTCCTAAAACAAAAACATATAAATAGCTTAAAAGTGCCATAAGCTTGAAAAGCCAAAAAACTTATGTAAAAAAACTTTGACATCTGAACTAAATCAAGTTTCTTGGTGCCAATCCGAAAATTGGTCTTCTAATTAATATATGCTTCGGTCATGCTTTAACATGATACATTCGATCTCTAGACTTCAAGCGGGTCGGCCTTCGGCTTCAACCTCCTATCCCGAAGGCAGAGTGCTTCTCCGGCCAGTTTAGCAAACTATACTCGAACGGCTCTAGAGAGAAACCAGGCTACCTGGCTAGTGACCAAACACTTGCATTGGAAAAAGGAGTAGTAGATAAAGACTTTGCAACGACCAAGAAGAAAACACATATATTAAAAAAGCAGCTCATAATAATTTAAGAGCCCCCATGAAACATGAGAAAAGAGGGTTGTTTTTTGAGCAAACAACGTTTTTAACAAAGAAAGCTTTTGTTTTGAGACAAAAACATAACGCTTGGTTGAACCGAGCAAAAAGTAAAATTTCAAAGAGAGCTGAGCACGGGCGACTTAGCTAGTTAATGTGCTCGGTGCGGTCCGGGATTGTGACGGGATGGAGACGTAGTCCTCGGCCTGGCCAATGTCCCATCCCCCAAGCCCGAGGTAATCGAGCGAGGAGCTTGGGTCGAGAAGTGGCAACACAACACAGTTGCTGCGGTGAGGCGAAGCCCCTGGTCCATCCGAGGAGGCAGAGTAGTTCGGTAGCGTGACGGCAAAGCCACCGGTTATCATAGGAAAAGGAAGTGTTTTTTACAAACAATTTTTTTTATTTAACATAAATATAATGCTTGGTCCAACCGAACAAAAAAATTTAAAAAAAGTTGAGCATGAAAGTGACTTAGCTGATTAATGTGCTCGATGTTGATGAGGTGGTCCGAGCTTGCGGCGGGTTGTCGTCCCAGCCCCCAAGTCAATCCCGAGGTGCCCGGGCGGAGAGATCGGCTTGATGAAGTGGTGATGCAACATAGTCGATGTGATGACGCAAAGCCCCAGGTCCAACCGAGGAGACGAAAGTAGTCGTTTGGTGACGCCAAAGTCCCTAGAGCACCTTGATGAAGAGATGGAGAAGCTCCCAGTCTAGCCGGGGTGTTGGAGAAGATCGGTGAAGAGATGTTGGAGCCTCCATGTCAGCTGACGTGTTAAAGAAGATCGTCGTGGTGGTTATTAGCTCGAAGAAAAGGCGACACGTCGGTGCTAGCGCAGGTCAAAATTTGTGACGCGATGGATGGCAGCTTGATGAAGTGACCGCGCGGCGATTCCGATGTGCTAGCCCCGTGCAATCCATGGGGCGTCTATGCCGAACTCTTGGTTGTTGAGGGAGTCCTGGATTAAGGGGTCCTCGGGAGGCCGTCCTGTTTCTTATGGGCCGGACTATATGGGCTGCTTGCTGAACATTGATCGATCGAAGGCCTTATCTCTAGGAAGGAAGCTTCGGGAATCGTGGCTTGTCCTCCATGTTTGATGTAGCAAATAGGCATGTTTATCTCTTCGGCATGTAACCGACCATGTGTAAACCCTAGGTAACCCCGCGTCTATATAAGCCAGAGGGTTTTAGGTTGTAGAGATAGAACAACTCATCTAGGGTTTAGCTCTTTGATCTCGAGGTAGATTGAGTTTGTAACCTACCCATCATCAATATAGTAAAGTAGGATGTAGGGTATTACCTCCATAGGAGGGCCTGAACCTAGGTAAAACCTTGTCCCCTTCGTCTCCTGTTACCACCAATTCTAGTCTCACAGCTCGGGACCCCCTACCCGAGATCCGCTAGTTTTGACACCGACATTGGTGCTTTCATTGAGAGTTCCGCTATGATCTCCCAAGGAATCGATGTCTTGCCTTGTCATCAACGGAGAGGTCCACAACATGGGCACTTTCATCCCTAGAAAGATCTTCGCCTTTGGTAGCGTTGTGCTACATGCCGACTACCGGCCATCTAGACCGTGTCGGAAGCTTCGCCCCTGGTGAAGAGATCAGATTCGGGAACCTAGATTTCTCCGTGGATCCTAGGGGTGACTTGTCACTAAACAGGCTCGCAGTCTCGCCTGCCATGCCCGAAGACTCTGAGGCTTTAACCTCGAGCTCCATTTTTGGTCACACCCACGAGGTTAACTCCGACGATGGCCCGAGTTTTAGTCCGGGTCCGGTCATAGTGCCAGAGGACGGAATATTTGTTCTTGCCAAACACTCCACTCGTCTGGACACATCGGGGATCAACTCCGATAGCTCCATGCCGTTTGACCCGATCGAGCTCTCGACATTGAACAAGGCCTTAGATAGGATCTCGTCGATGAAAATTACCAACAATCCAAACCCGATCTGTGTTCGGATCGGCCACAAAGAGGGTCAGGACAAATTTTTGACCCACCCACCACCCACTTCATAGCCACAGTCAAAGACTTAACCGACATGTTGGACTATGCCTCTGACGAGGCAGAATACATGGATGAAGAGGACTACGCTCCAACCCTTGTTAATACCGGGCGATGGGCCGCCACTTCTACATATGACGTCTACCTGGTGGACACACGTGCCGCTAATGGCGACAAAACGCCTAATAATGATGGCGACAAGTCGGGCGACACACCGTCAAGGCGCCGAAAACCGCATAAGCGGTCCAAAGGCAAAAAGGGAAGGAAAGCCATTATCGGCAGCGGGGATGGAGATATCCCTGAGGACCGTGGCGATCCTGATATCCCCGAACACCCTTTAGAGGGTCAGGAGAGGCCTGAAGACCAGAGCAACCCCCACGACTTCAACAATTCCGAGTATGACAACTATCTCCCTCCTGTCGAGGAGGAGGACATCCCGGAAGCCGATGACCTAGACATTCCTGATAACTCTGAGGATCAGGAACTGTTTAGACAACAACTCATAGAAACGGCCCGCAGCATGAAAGCGAAGGAAGGGCAACTTAAAGCCGAACAAGATGACCTCAACGATCGATGGACGAGAGCCCTCTTAGCTGAGGAGGGATACAATATCGGTCTGTCGGACCAATCCAAGAGTTAACCACACAGAAGGCTGCTACCACAATTTGACGACGAGCTCACTGATACCCCGTCTCCCAAACATACCTCGTATGACAAGCCGGACCACCCTCCTCACGGGCGTGACAGGACGACTGACGACACCGGTTATAGACCGGCTATGCCCCGAACACGAGGAAAGGAGCCGCTAGAGCCCAATGACAGGTTCGACATGCAAGACGGCCTAGACTACAGAGCAGGTCGCACAAGATCCATCTATGGATCCAGAGGCTACTCACCCTATAGACGGGATGGGTACAGACCATGGCTTGACTGAAGCAATAATAGAGACCAGGAACGCAACCAGGCTAGAATAGACGCCGAATACAGGCGCGATATAGCTCGGTTTTGAGGCGCCGCTCACCCTCTGTGCTTCACAGATGAGGTGATGCAGCATCAGTTCCTAGAGGGGTTTAAACCCATGAACATCGAACAATACGATGGGACAACTGATCCAACCGTATGGATTGAGGACTTCCTCCTTCACATCCACATGGCACAAGAAGATGATCTCCACACCATCAAATATCTCCCCCTAAATCTCAAGGGGCCAGCTCGGCACTAGTTAAACTCCCTCCCCGAAAACTCTATCGAATGCTGGGAAGACTTAGACGATGCATTCCGATCTAACTTCCAGGTCACCTATGTTGGGCCGTCGGATTCCTCCGACTTAATCAACATCGTACAGAAGCCCGGAGAGTCGGCGCGGCAATTCTAGAATCGGTTCTTTACCAAGAAGAACCAGATTATCGACTGCCCGAATGCTGAGGCAATAGCCTCCTTCTGGCATAATATTCCGGATAAACGGCTGGCTCGCCAGCTCGGCCAGCATAAACCTCGGACTATGTCCGCCCTTACTTCCCTCATGACCTGCTTTTGCACAGGCAAAGATAATTGGCTAGCACGACACAACCACAACTCTGAAGACCCCGGAACCTCCGAAGTTCGGGACAGCAAGGGGAAACCCAGGCGCAACAAGAACAAGCGCCAACACAATAACAGTGATGCCGATGATACGATGTTAACACTGGCTTCCGCAATCCCCTACCTGGGCAGCAGAAGAAGCCTCCTGAAGGCAATCGCGATGGAGCAACCCCGCTGGAGAAGATCATGGAAAGGCCTTGCCAAATCCACGGGACCCATAAGAAGCCTGCCAACCACACACACCATAACTGTTGGGTGTTTAAACAGGTCGGCAAGCTCCCCCCCGAGGATCAAGGCAAGAGCCCTTGCAGCGACGACGAGGATGAGCCTCGAGGTCCGATTGGTGGCGGACAAAAGAAATTCCCTCCAGAGGTCAAAACAGTAAACATGATATACGCCACCCATATACCCAAGAAGGAGAGGAAGCGTGCCCTTCGTGTCGTCTATGCTTTAGAGCTTGTAGCTCCGAAGTATAACCCCTGGTCGGCATATCCGATCACCTTTGATTGACGTGATCACCCGACCAGTATCCGTCATGGGGGTTCGGCCGCACTCGTCCTAGATCCCATCATAGATGGGTATCACCTCACAAAGGTCCTAATGGACAGAGGAAGTAGCCTTAACCTGATTTACTCAAACACGATGAAAAAGATGGGCATAGATCCGTCAAGGATCAAACCCAGTAACACTACCTTTAAAGGAGTGATCCCATGTGTCGAGGCCTGATGCACGGGCTTTGTAACCCTGGAAGTTGTGTTCGGCTCGCCCAATATCTTTCGCAGCGAAGACTTGATCTTCGACATTGTGCCCTTCCGCAACGGCTATCATGCCCTACCCAGCTGGACAGCGTTCGCTCGCTTCAACGTCGTCCCACATTATGCATACCTCAAGTTCAAGATGCTTGTCCCCAAGGGGGTTATCACTGTTAATGGCAACACGGAGCACTCTCTACGAACTGAGGAACATGTGCTAGCCCTGGCGACCAAATTTATCTACAAAGATGATCAGTAAGCTCCGACATCTGCCGCAAAGGCACGCAAGATTGGAAAGTGAGCTCGGCTTCAGTCCGAACTCTTGGAGCCTTACTCTCCCCTTAAATAGGGACCCGCCCCCCATCGCACAACCCTAGGACCAGCAAAGTACGTGCCAAGGAGGCACAACTTACACAAAGGTGGGTGTCCGGCTGGACCGAACCACTATCATTAACATGTCTTCGGACACAATGCAGGTACAATTGAAAGGTCTGCCAATGGCGTAAATCTCATCCATAATTCGACGACTTCTCAAGATCTTGTTTGCAAGATCCGTTCGCTGAACAATATCACCTATTAAGGTGCACCAAGACGCAGGAGTACAAAAGCGGCGAGGCACACCGAAGACTTAAGGTCACAAATTGAAGACCCCTGGTACAACCACTCCTGTAAAACTTCTTTTTCTTCACATACCTGTAAGCAGTTGCTTCGGCACTCCGAGTAATAAGAGTTGTTGAGGAAAAATATAGCATCATTATACATGTTTGTCTTGTTGTCCTTTTTGGCACATATTTTCCTTTTCTCCCTCTTCTCATGAAACAGTTCGGTATGTTACGACGCAACCGGGTAATTGATGTCTACTACACAACCTTCTTATTGTAGACTCATGTTGGGCCTCCAAGCGCAGAGTTTTGTAGGACAGTGGCAATTTTCCCTCAAGTGGATGACCTAAGGTTTATCAATCCGTCGGAGGTGTAGGATGAAGATGGTCTCTCTCAAACAGCCCTGCAACCAAATAACAAAGAGTCTCTTGTGTCCCCAACATACCCAATAAATGGTAAATTGTATAGGTGCACTAGTTCGGCGAAGACATGGTGATACAAGTGCAATATGGATAGGTTTTTGTAATATGAAAATATAAAAAAAGCAAGGTAACAAATAGTAAACAACGAGCAAAACATTGTATAAATGCTTGGAAACAAGCCCTAGGGTCCATACTTCCACTAGTGCAATTTCTCTCAACAATATTGATATAGTTGAATCATATGTAAGTACCTCTCGTGCGACAAAGAGTTTACTCCAAAGTCACAAGTAGCGGAGAACTAACGAAGAAATTATTGTAGGGTATGAAACCACCTCAAAGTTATATTTTCTGATCAATCTTATGAGCTATCCCTATAAGTGTCATGGACAGCCCTAGAGTTCATACAAAAATAACACCTTGAGATACACATCAACCAAAATCCTAATGTCACCTAGATACTCCAATGTCACCACAAGTACCCATGGGCTTGATTATATGATATGTATCACATAATTTTAGATTCATCATGTTCAATCCAACACAAAGTACTTCAAAGAGTGCCCCAAAGTTTCTACCGGAAAGTCAAGACAAAAATGTGTGCAAACCCCTATGAATAGATTCCCAAGGTCACGAAAACCGCAAGTTGATCACCAAAACATACATCAAGTGGATCAATAGAACATCCCATTGTCACCATGGATATCCCATCGCAAGACATACATCAAGTGTTCTCAAATCCTTAAAGACTCAATCCGATAAGAAAACTTCAAAGGGAAAACTTAATTCATCACAAGAAGATAGAGAGGGAAAACTCCATATGATTCATCTATATCAATAATGCTCGCGGTACATCAAGATCGTGCCATCTCAAGAACATGAGAGAGAGATATCAAACACATAGCTACTGGTACATACCCTCAACCCCGAGGGTGAACTACTCCCTCCTCGTCATGGAGACCGCCGGGATGATAAAGATGGCCTCCGGTGATGGTTTCCCCCTCCGACAGGGTGCCGGAACGGGCTCCCGATTGGTTTTTCCTGGCTCTAGAGGCTTGCAACGGCGGAACTCCCAATCTAGGTTTCTTTTTGGAGGTTTCTATATTTATAGGAATTTTTGGCGTTGGAATCATGTCAAGGGGTACCACGAGGTGGTGACAAGCCTGCTAGGCACGGCCAGGGGTGGTCGTGCCTGGTAGGCTTTGTGACCTTTGCGTGGCTCTTCTGGCCCAACTCCAATGCTTCAGGGGTCTCTTTTGGTCCAGAAAAAAACATACTAAATTTTCAGCCCATTCTGAGAACTTTTATTTCTGCAAAAAAACGATAGCATGGTAGTTTTGCTGAAAACAGCGTCAGTCCGGGTTAGTTCTAACAAAATCTTACCAAAATCATACAGAATTATTCTGAACATGGCATGAATACTTCATAAATTATGGAAACGTTGGAGGCGTATCAGCATCCCCAAGCTTAATTCATGCTCGTCCTCGAGTAGGTAAATGATAAAAGAAATAATTTATGAAGTGTGAATGCTAGCAAGTGCACAAGTTTGATCAATGATAGTTCCAAACACTTTTTCTAGTATCATTACATATCATAAATAGTAGCTCATCTCATAAAACTTCTCATGATAATATAACAAGCTATCCACATGTTAAAGTATAGACTAACAAACTATGCTTTCAGTCACCAAACAATTGCAATTCATCTTATTTTCAGGAAGCGTCTATGTAAGAGATTTTATTTAGCAAATTCCACATACTCGACTATCATATATTATCTCATGATTGCTAACAATGAAAGCATATTTTTAGAGCAAATGGCATCCATCGAACACAAAGAAAGATAGGGGCTTAAATTTTCGCCTCCCAACTTATTTATCATATAGATAATTGTCAACAATAATAATTCATGATCAAATATATTTGAATGGACATATATGCTTGGATCTTTCGCCAACAAAGTCTCTTTCATAAAGGTAAGTACTAGAAAGTAAAATATAGCCCTTTCGCAGAGGGAAGCATTGATTTGCACAGGTGCTAGAGCTCGAGCTTTTAAAATAGAGATGAATAATAATTTTGGGCGGTATGCTTTCATTGTCACCATAACAACCGAGAGATCTCAGTATCTTCCATGTTAGATACATTATAGGCGGTTCCCAAACACAATGGTAAAGTTTTTACTCTCCCTCCACCAATCAATCACACTCCACGGCGAGCCAAATCCACGGGTACTGTCCATAGCAACAACTTTCCTAGGGGAGTTTTGTTTAATTATTTGCATTTTTTCCTTTGATTTCGGGAGTGGGAATCCCTATTACCAGCCACTTTCTTGTGAATGATAGCGAATCAACACATATCGTGAGAAGAAACCACCTAGCATGGAAGATACTGACAACCCCTAGTCATTATATGAGCGATTAGGGCATACAAAACATAATATTATTTGAAGGTTTAGAGTTTGGCACATGCAAATTTACTTGGAACGACAGGTAAATACCGCATATAGGTAGGTATGGTGGACTCGTATGGAACAAATTTGGGTTTAAGGGTGTTTAGATGCACAAGTAGTATTTCTACTTGGTGCTGAAGTTTTGCCTAGTATGAGTAGGAAGCAAGCACCACATGTTGCAGGATCCATAAACATATAACTTGTATGCAAATATACACAACCATAACTCATTATGTTGTCTTCCTTGTCCAACTTCAACTAATTTGCTCAGGTTTGAAAATAATTAATGGGTAATCACAATCATAGAAGATGTCCAAGATAGTATATTTATATGTGAAATCTCTCTTCCTTCAATATTCTATCATGAATGGTTCAATTGACCAATGCGGTGTTGGCTAACTTTCAATAAATTTCACCACTTATACTTATTATGTGTGAAGTCATTACTCCCCATGGGATAAGTATATGAAGAATATATAATTTCAGATTTATGATATTAAATCCATTCAACCATTTACTCATAGGATATAAGTGAAGCACGAGAGTAAATGACAAAACTACTCCAAAAGATATAAGTGAAGATCAATGAGTAGTCAAACAATTAAGTAGATATGTGAGGACTCTCTCTCTCTCCCTCTATCAATAAATATTTTCAGATCTGAGTATTTTATTTAAACATCAATCAAAACAAAAATAGCACTCCAAGAATAGCACACATCATGTGAATTAATAAAAATTTAGGCTCAACATAGGCTAACAGATAATTGTTGATGAAGAGAGATGGGATGCATAGCATCCCCAAGCTTAGGTTCTTGAGACTTCTTGAAATATTTAGTTGGGGTGCCTTGGGCATCCCCAAGATTGAGATTTTGCACCTCGTTCAATCCTCTCACATCATGGTTTCACCTATTCTCAAAATCTTCATCCACACAAAACTCAAAAAGAACTCATGAGATAGGTTAGTACGCATTTGAATAAATCAACACTTTATGTACTGCCAAGACAAGTTTCACAATAATTTTCAAACATTAGGTACTGTATACTATCATTTCCACAATTTATATCTACCAATATAGGCTATGGAAACTATAGGATAAGTAGGTAACAAAACTATGACAGCAATCTGTCCAAACAGAACAGTCTGTAGAAATTTATTAAAACAGTGTACTTAAGTAACTCAAACAATTCTAAAAATTTAGGAAATGCTATAAAATTTACATTAAAACACCGTGTAAAAATTTCAGAAACTTTACATGTTCCAGTAAAATATGGAAATTCAAACACTACAGAAGAAGTTTCTGCTTTTACACAGCACACATCAAACATGCAATTCAAGCATCCTAAAGGCAATTCTAGGAAATTTTTATTGAAAAACAATATTATAAATAACATCAAACAGAGAACACCAAAATAAAATGACTCTCCAAGAAAAACTCATATTATGTGACGAATAAAGTGAGATATACCGATAGTGTTGAAGACGAAAGAGGGGATGCCTTCCGGGGCATCCCCAACCTTAGATGCTTGAGTCTTCCTTGAATATTACCTTAGGGTGCCTTGGTAACCCCCAATATTAGGTTCTTGTCACTCCTTATTTTTCTCATATTGGTGTCTCACCCAAAACTTGAAAACTTCAATCAGACAAAACTTAACGGAACTTTGTGAGAAGGGTTAGTGTAATGAAGATAGATCATTCACTTAGGTACTGTCAAGACGAGATTCATAATTGTTACCAACTAATACCTAATATATTCCATCATTACCACAATTTATATTACTCAATATAAGTTATAGGAACACTTGAAACAAGCAAACTATGCATGCAAAACAGAATCTGTCAAAAACAGAACAGTTTGTAAAGATCTCGATGATCACCTTACTTCACTGACTCTAAAAATTCTTAAAAATTAGGTAAACTCAAAGAATTTGCATATACATTTTTTGTAAAAAAAATCAGAATTTTTGGACGCCCCAGTAAAATAATATAATTCATATACTGGATGCAAAACTTTCTGTTTTTGAACAGAATCAAACAAGCAAGTATCAACACTATCCCAAAGGCTTTACTTTGCACTTTATTGAAACAAAAGAGACAAAACATGATTACTACAGTATATTAATAATGTGAACACACAAAAACAGAAAGTACAAGTGTTGGGTTCTCTCCCAACAAGCGCTTTTCTTTAATGCCTTTTAGCTAGGCATGATGATTTCAATGATGCTCACATAGGAATAATAATTGAAACATGCAAAAGAGCATAATGAATCTCATGACAAGAACATTTAATTCTAACACACTTCACATGCATAGGGATTTTGTGAGCAAACAATTTATGGGAGCAAGAATCATCTAGCATAGGAAGGCAAAACAAGCATAACTTCAAAACTTTCAACACATAAAGAAGAAACTTGATATTATTGCAATTCCTACAAGCATATGTTCCTACCTCAGCATGAAGGAATTACACAATATAACCAGAACATAAAGCATTCTTTTCATGATCCACAAGAATACAAATTTTGTCACTCTTCCCATAAGCAATTTTCTTTTCATTCATAATAGTGGGAGCAAACTCAACAAAATAACTATCATGAGATACTTGATTGACATAACCACATTTAGTATTAAAATCATGATAATAGGTTTCATGGTTGTCATTACTCTTTATAGCATACGTGTCATCACAATAATCATCATATATAGGAGGCATGCTATCATCATAATAGTTTTGCTCATCAAAACAAGGTGGACAAAAAATATCGTCCTCATCAAACATAGCATCCCAAAGCTTGTGACAAACATTAATTGCAGCAAATAAATTCTCAAACATGTCATTTTCATCAAACATAGCATCCCCAAGCTTGTGGCTTTGTATATCATAAACATAATCACTCTCATCATTAATAGTATGAATATCACCAATAGTATAGCAATTATTATCATCATCCTCCAAGTTGGTGCCATAAATATTTTCAATATTATAAGAAGTATAATTATCTTCCCAATCATAATTATCACAACAAGCAATAGGTATAACGAAATCATCCTCAAGTGTACCATCTTCCACAACTATTTTTGATTCATTCTCATGAGGCCTATCAATAATGGGAGCAACATTATTTGGGCTAGATACCTCTTTACCTTTACTTTTCCATTTTTTTCTTATTCGCCACATTATGTGTGGGTTTATTTAATTCCTCCAAGTTTCTTTTTGAAGAGGTTGGTCGAAGCTCCTCTTCGTTACCTGATTCATCATAAGAAAAAACATGAGGATATTGGGAAACCTCTTCCCCTTCATTAGTATTCTCTTAATCTTCTATATGTTTTCTTGTCTTTAAGTAATTGGCAATATAAGGATTCTCAATGTAATTTACCACGCAATACATAAAGATTTCATTTAGATCAAAATCAATCAATTTCATGAGAACCTAAGATGGAACATCCTTAGTTTAATGTTCCATTTCTTCATACCCCAAAAATAGACTAAGTTTATTATGATGCACAAGGGTAATTATGTTATCACAGTTTTTGGACACAATTCGATCATGAAATAATTCACATTGGAAGTTAAAATGACCACTTTCATTGCAAAGTTCACAAGGACGGTGAGAAATATTAAGTCTTTCAGCACAAACATATAGCCTCTCTTACAACCATTTAGTTTCTAAATACTTGTGACTCTTACAAAATCTATCTTCCCTTTTAGGCATGTCTTGACAAACTCTATGCACTCCACAAAAATTGACATGCTTATAAGAAGTCTTTTTATCATGACTAGTGCAATCATCAATAGTACTACGGATATTCAAAGAATTCATACTAACAACATTGAAATCATGCTCATCACTCAAAGATTTAGTGCCAAACATTTTAATAACTTCTTCTTCTAACACTTGAGCACAATTTTCCTTTCCATCATTTTTACAAAAGACATTAAAAAGATGAAGCATATGCGCCAATCTCAATTCCATTTTTTTGTAGTTTTATTTTACAAAACCAAACTAGTGAAAAAGAAGAAACTAAAAGATTCAATTGCAAGATATAAAGATGTACCTTCAAGAACTCACCTCCCCAGCAATGACGCCAGAAAAGAGCTTGATGTCTACTACACAACCTTCTTCTTGTACACTCGTGTTGGGCCTCCAAGCGCAGAGTTTTGTAGGATAGCGGCAATTTTCCCTCAAGTGGATGACCTAAGATTTATCAATCTGTAAGAGGGGTAGGATGAAGGTGGTCTCCCTCAAACAGCCCTGCAACCAAATAACAAAGAGTCTCTTGTGTCCCCAACACACCCAATACAATGGTAAATTGTATAGGTGCACTAGTTCGGCGAAGAGATGGTGATACAAGTGCAATATGGATGGTAGATATAGGTTTTTGTAATATGAAAATATAAAAATAGCAAGGTAACAAATAGTAAACAACGAGCAAAATGTTGTATAAATGCTTGGAAACAAGGCCTAGGGTCCGTACTTTCACTAGTGCAATTTCTCTCAACAATATTGACATAGTTGAATCATATGTAAGTACCGCTTGTGCGACAAAGAGTTCACTCCAAAGTCACAAGTAGCGAAGAACTAACGAAGAAATTATTGTAGGGTACGAAACCACCTCAAAGTTATCTTTTCTGATCAATCTTATGAGCTATCCCTATAAGTGTCATGGACAACCCTAGAGTTCGTACTAAAATAACACCTTAATATACACATCAACCAAAACCCTAATGTCACCTAGATACTCCAATGTCACCACAAGTACCCATGGGCTTGATTATACGATATGCATCACATAATTTTAGATTCATCATATTCAATCCAACACAAAGAACTTCAAAGAGTGCCCCAAAGTTTCTACCAGAAAGTCAAGACAAAAACGTGTGCCAACCCCTATGCATATATTCCCAAGGTCACGGAACCCGCAAGTTGATCACCAAAACATATATCAAGTGGATCAATAGAACATCCCATTGTCAACATGGATATCCCATCGCAAGACATACATCAAGTGTTCTCAAATCCTTAAAGACTTAATCCGATAAGAAAACTTCAATAGGAAAACTTAATTCATCACAAGAAGATAGAGAGGGGAAAACTCCATATGATTCATTTATATCAATAATGCTTGCGGTACACCAAGATCATGCCATCTCAAGAACACGAGAGAGAGAGAGAGATCAAACACATAGCTACTAGTACATACCCTCAGCCCCGAGGGTGAACTACTCCCTCCTCATCATGGAGACCGCCGGTATGATGAAGATGGCCTTCGGTGATGGTTTCCCCCTGCGGTAGAGTGCCGAAATAGGCTCCCGATTGGTTTTTCATGGATCTAGAGGCTTGTGGTGGAGGAACTCTCGATATAGGTTTCTTTTCGGAGGTTTCTATATTTATAGGAATTTTTGGCATTTGAATCACGTCAAGGGGTGCCACAAGGCGGTGCAAGTTGGCTCTGCGCGGCCAGGGGAGGTGGCCGCGCCTGGCAAGCCTGTGACCTCCTCGTGGATCTTCTGGCCCAACAACAATGCTTCAGGGGTCTCTTTTGGTCCAGAAAAAATCATACTAAATTTTCAGCCCATTTTGAGAACTTTTATTTCTGCACAAAAAATGACACCCTGTTAGTTCTGCTGAAAACAACGTCACTCCAGGTTAGTTCTAATAAAATCATACCAAAATCATATAGAATTATGGTAAACATGGCATGAATACTTCATAAATTATAGATACATTGGAGACGTATCAGTAATACACCGGGGGCTCCAACTTACAAACAAATCGCATTACGTAGCTTATTATGTGTTCAACGTCTTGGAATTCACTTTATATGCATTGGTTCCGAACTATGTCTTGGGCCAATAGTTGGGTTGCCCAGCTCCTGTGCTTTCCCCTTTATGTTCCGCTCGTTCAGCTAAAAGGGCAAAGGGAGACCCCCTGCGATTGTGTTTCTGGAGAGTCTGGTCAAGCACCTTAGGTGAGAAAGCCAAAAACTGACTATCATAGCATGCGAGAGCCGGTCTGTGAATCCGAGCTTAAAGTGTTATACTTAAATCCTCGTTAGAGGATATTCCGCTTTATGTAAGGGGTTTGCTCTCCACGCAAACCATGTGATGCTGGCCTTAGCCGCGGTTCATCCAATCATCACAACACTTCGGGGGCTAGTCATCAGCCCCCCGTAGTCCTTTTCGCGCCACTACGGCTAAGTGAAATAAATAAAGCACTATAGTCTAATTGCCTAGTCCGCCGCACTCTACTGCCTTCGGCTTCCGATCACTCGTCTAAGGGACATAGTGCATTGGCAGAGACACACCATGTAGTATCTACATGGGGGCTGAAGCCGGCCACTCACATCTTTCAGTTTCAAACGGCCACACGGGAGTTATAAAGGAATGCAAAACATTGGAGCAATGATAACATTAAAGTTTTAAAAATGTCTTCAGACACGTTACAACTTATTCATGCATGTTATCGTTCTAACATTGTGACGCTATCACCCGAGCACCTTCCATCACTTCGATGAAGTACAGCTCAGGGCGCCTATGTTCCTTCCGAGGAGGTGACGGGGCGGTAGCTATCTTCATTGGATCCAGCCCCTGCCAATGCACCTTGGCCTTTGCAAGGGCCATCCGAGGTCCCTCGATGCAGGAGGAGCGCTTTATAGCGTCAAGGCAGGGCGTAGTGTCGATCAGCCTCTGCACCAGGCCAATGTAGCTGTCGGGCAATGGCTCGTTGGGCCATAACCAGATTGTAGTTCCGAAACGGTTCCATGATTGACCCCAAAACTTACCTAGGGCTCGGGGGCTGCCATGTATATAATCATAAAAATAAATAAACATTTTTGCAGACAAGAGTGTCGCGTGACTTACTTGAAAACCCATCAGGAGAACCTTGAAGGCCTCCTTCAGTCCGTTGTCGACGGATTGAATGCTCTGCAATACCACACCCATAAGGGTGTGGTGCTCCTCAGCGATGGAGGCGCTCGACAAAGTCTCCTTCATGACCGTCCACCCATTGGTTGGTGGCGCCAGTGCTGATCGAATAACCCGATCACCAACTGGGTTTGAATTGTTGCCTCCGGAGGCGTGGTGTGCTCCGGAGATGCCCTTAGAGGGGACTGAGTGGACGCTCGTCCGGTCTCCTCAGTATCCGGGCAGGGAACCTCCACCCGGTCATCGGCGATCGAGGCATTTGTTGGGTAATGCAGCAGAAAACAAAAAAAATCCGACCTACGCACCAGCCCAGGACCACTATGGAGACTGCATACAAGGTTTGATCTATTTCGTTACCGACTCGTAGCGCAGCGGAAGTAGAGTCGATGACGATCGGCGGTGCAGGTCCCCGCAGCTAGGATTTACAACCTCCCAATTGCGAGGATGTATACCCTCATCTGCCCCGCGGACAGCCCTCCGGGAGGCGGTTGGATAGTCCCCCGGACGGTGCCACGGACAGCCCTTCAGGAGGACCTCCAAAACTCGGACTGTCACTCGGACAGCCCTTCAGGAGGACCTCCAGAACTCGGACGGTCACACGGACAGCCCTTCGGGAGGCACTCTCAAACTAAGACCAAAACTGCGATCTCTCTACAGAGTTGCACACATATGGTGTCATCTATCTGGCAGGGCTTCGCCGTCCAGAACTAGTTCCTGCCGGAACCCAGACAGCCTTTCGGCTCTACGAAACTATTTCGCTGGGAGGGAGAGAGAGAGCCAGATCATGCATGGCATTTGTATGAGAGTAAGAGTCAGTTTTTGGGCTGCCTCCTCACCCCTATTTTATAGGGTGAGAGACTATGGTAAAAATACCAAAATGCCCTCGGATATTTTCACTATTCACAACAGTGATTCCACTGTTCATAAATAGTGTTTTCCCACTATTCACAATAGTGTTTTCCACTATTTCGTAATAGTGTTTTCACTAGTCATGAGATATTTTCTCCCAATAGTATTTCCCACAATTCATAATAGTGTTCCACTATTCACGAGATATTTTCTCCCAAAAAGCACTTTCACTATTCATGACGACATTTTTCAGCGTCCGGTCGAACTGAAAATATTTATGTGTGCTTAGAACATTTCCAGTATCCCACTAAAATAATTTTCAATGCGCTCCGGAACAATTCCGAATTAGTGATTTTCATCTGCGAAAAACATCTGAAGCGGTTCCGGCAGCTCCGGAACATTTCCGGTTTTTCTTCCGAAAAATTCCCAGAAGTTTCCAGAATGATTCTCGCACCCTCCAAGAATTATTAGGAATGTGCCGAAACCAATTTGACTTAATGGTATCCCCTGAAACAACTTTTCAGTTTTATCGAAACTGTTCCGGTATTCTCTCTGCGGAACTTTTCCGCTGTCCGAAACTTTTCCGGTGTCCAGAACTTTTTTGGTGATTTTCTCTCAGACTCCCTGTCTAGTATTCAGCAGATAGATGACCCTTAAGCGTGTGACCCTATAGGTTCGGTGAAGCATAGACATGACCTGGAACCCCTTCCGATCAATGATCAACATTGGAGCCATGGACACCCATATTGACCCCTATACCCACACGAATGAATATTCGAGTGAACCTCCAGTTGTCGTGTGCTATTCCTGTTGCTTCGCGATATGTTACAAATACCCGAGGTGAGCAATGTTGGCATCCCCGTGGATCAACAACTTGTCCACTATACCAGTTACCTCGTTACCGGTATTGTTCTCTTTTCTCGTTCCTTTGTTTCGGCATCCCCGTGATCAAATCACAAAATATCTGGCCAGACGATGATGGATACCGTAACACCGAGAGGGCCCAGAGATCTCTCTCCATCGTCGGAGGAGCAAATCCTAATCTTAAGCTATCAAGTTACTTGACATACTTTTCCATGAACCCGTAAGCCGCCGTAATAGACACCCATTTACGAATGACGTCTAACAAACCCCAAAGTTCATGAATCAAGCATGAAGAAACTCGATACTCTCATGGTATAAGGAATTATGCAAACATTAACTTCTCTGTGTTATTAACCATTAACTTATGACAAATGTATCTCATAGCATAACATCAATTCGGGTCGATTCAACACAAATGTTCTTCTAACATTGTGCCCTCAAAATAGCCGGCATAGCCATGCCCATGATCAGGAAAATAGGATCGTCATGCAATACTTGAGCCAGTCTTAGAGGCCAGACTAGGAATACATTTTACCGTTTATTATTCCACACGTGCATATGAGTCTTCCTTCAAGCCTCGTGGTAATTGCAGACTCGAGAACCATAGCAGTTATAGCATGGAACATAAACCTAATTATGAACATGGAGATAATAAATAACATTTATTATTGCCTCTAGGGCATATCTCCTACAGACTCCCACTTGCACTAGAGTCGGTAATCTAGTCAATGCTAATGCACTTTACACCTATGGCATACTGGTGTAAAATATGATTCGCTTGAGGTATAGCCTGATGTCCAACGGATCTGACAACTTCAGCTTCGTGTGTAACTTTGCATATCCTCGCGTTTTCACGCTACCACAAAATTCATATTTTGTGTGAACTTGGCTTTGCATATGTGTGAATCATTGGTCGAAACTTGATTCCTTAGACTAAGCTATGGAGCAACTATCTGCAATAGTGTCTCATAGTCCAAAGCCATCTTGGAACCATACTAAGTTCATGAATGAACTATATGATTCAACAACTTCTTTATCGCTTCTAAAGCATCAGCATACTTAGCCTTTGTTATATAATTCGCCACAGTATCTTGTTTGGAACAATTTCTGACTACCGTGCCACCATATTGTGTATCACACAAAACCCTCAATTAAATCGAAAATCGCATGGAGAAATGGTGAAGACTGTATTGATGTAACATATTCCAACAAACTCTTCATGATTTCTACTTGCGAGAAAACATGTCATCAGTACTACTCTAGTACTTAATGACATCTTTCACTGTTGTCCCATGATCAGTACTTTGATCACTTTGGTATCTATACTCGCAACAACTTTGGAGTATTGGACATATCTGGTTGCTTTACATACCATGGAATACATGATTAATCCAAACACAAGAGTGTGTGGAATCTCCATCATGTATTTTACTCATCAGTGTTTTGGGACACCGAGTCTTGCAAAAACTCTTTCCATGTGACTTCGGCAAGAATCACTCCTTGGCGTTTTAAATGCTAAAAATTTTAGCATCTTGTCAATATGTATTCATAGCTTAGCCCCATTAGGTAAATCTATCTCCATAGATCATCATGCCTAACATTGAGGCTATTTAGCCTAAGCACTTCATCGAAAAACTATTTGCAAATGAAGTCCTAATTCATGTCAAGAAATTTATTTCCAATTAACAATGTGTCAAGTACACAAGGTTTTTAGAAATATTATTATGCTCCCACTTACTTTCTGGAATCACAAGCATCTTCGATACCCATTTGATGAAGTCAAACCCCTTTGACCATTCCATCAAAAACGAAGATTCCAACTCCACTATGCTCTCTTCTGTTCATTGCTGGAACTCTGAAGTTTGCATACTTACTAGCATCCTCTGGACTGACAAAATACCTTGGACTGTAACACATGCAAGTCCTTGGTTACGTTTCCATCAGATGGAAATCATTTCGTCATCCATGTTTCATATCTCATGATTGAAATATGTATTAATTGCTAGTTCAACCCGAACCGACTTCAAGCATCGCTACAGTGAGACAATCTCATCGTAGTCAACTCCTTGAACTTGTTATTGCAACAAGTCGAGATTTATGGATAAACATTTTATCCATATCAGTTTTTAGTTCCATAAATATTCGTTAGACTCTAAGTCTTCCGAAAGGTGTATCAAGATTTTAATCTTGAATCACTTATATGGAAACTATCTCGGATTGTATTGGTATTTAGCCAATTCCGGAGTCAGGGCTCATCAACGCTTCCTTGTGTATTGTAGGTATATTGTTGTCTAACAACAATATCTCGTTTGCGCACCTGATAGGTTTGCACGAGCTTTGCCTACGTGGTTCAGCTGCACGTTCGACCGATCTCCATACATTTTATTGTAGAGACTTCTGTATCAGTCGTAGTAGGAAACTCCGGAATCACTTTCAAGGTTTCTTTCCTTTGATCTGATGATGAAGATACTGGTTATCTTGTTGAGTTGCACTGTCCTCCCACTCACCTTTTGTAAGAACTATTCTCTTTAAAAGCATACTTTTTTGTGGCAAAACCCTTTCCCTCGGTATAGTGGTTGGAAAATACCCAATGACTTGGGATAACCTTACAAAGTAGCACTTGTCTGATTTGGAATAGGTTCGTAACCTTTTACATAAGTCCCATATTCCAAATGTTAAGAAAACATATAACATGGTTGGGCATACCATACCGTGACGTCATTTCAACAGATCTGACGGAGCTCTTTTCAGTGTAAAAGCCACAGTCTCTAAAGCATAATCTTAAAAGGGATAATGGCAAATTTATTTATGTCATCTTTGATCTTACCATGTATAAATGGTTTGACTACATCTTCACAGACTTTCCACTTGAAGTGGTGTTCCGGGAGGTGCAAGTTATGAAACTCTTTTAACAACTCATCAGACATTCGCTAAACTTGTAACTCAAATATTCCTTTTTGCAATCAAATTGTAGAAACATAATTTTCTTGTTACAACAACTTCTACTTCATTTTTGAAAGTAGACAAATCCACTGTTTGTAACAATATGTATCGGACTACATACATCAAAATGTATGATCACCAATAAGTTCTTTGCTCGTTCCTTATGGCATGTGAACGGTATTTTAGTCACTTCACTTTTCAGAGGAAAGTTGTAAGTGTCAGATGATTCAAAATCAAACAACTTCAAAATCCATCATAATGTAATTTTCCATGCGGGTTTCTCCAATGTGACCAAATGCAGTGCCACACATATGTGGATTTCTTTTAGTCTTGCGACATTTAGCGTCAGTGTTATGGATGTATCATATTACCATCAATATTCACAAAATACATCCCATCCTTGATGGAAGCATGGCCCTTCATGTTATTCATAACACCGAACATCAAAAGTTCTCTTATGAACAACCATCTTGCAATATACCTTATGCAAAGGGCTAGAGTATATGAAACTCTAAATGAATTATAAAAGTAAATATAGAGGTAATGTATTATTTATCAATATTCATAACATACATCTCATTCATAATGAAAGTATGGCCCTTATGTTATTCATAACACCGAACATCAAAAGTTCTCTTATGAACAACCTTGTTGCAAGATACCTTATGCAAAGGGCTAGAGTGTGAAACTCTAAAATGAATTATGAAAGTAAATACATAGGGAATACATCGATGGAAGGCATAGTAACATTTACTACGTTCCCAGCATGTATCTAAACCACATTCCTGGCTAGTCTTTCAGGTCATAGTAGTTCTTACATCGAGTTGCAACGGAAGGCAATCGAGCGGGTATCTTTGTGATTAACTCACAATACCCAAGAATAAGTGATTAACATGTTTAACCATAATTCCCAAGAACTATATCTTTGACCAGCCTTCTATACATCAAAAAGCTGTATGACATTCATACATGAGTTGGATATTCTAGTCTTCTTTTCTATTGCTATTATACTTCTAACAGTTTAACTTTCAGTATTTCTCCTACTCACAGAAGAAGCACCCAACTTAAGAGTGGCGATAGCCCCGGACTTCCTAGGCATGAAAAATTCACTAGCACCCTTCGGACATTTCCTTTCTCTTTAAGTTGTTGTTTTATTCACCATCATCATATGACAGGCGTTCTTCTGGATCCCTTTCTTATCAGTCTAATGCATAGTAAACTCCTTTATTAATAGTTTGCAAACAAACATTTCTTTGGATATCTCATATCTTTTAGCCTTTGTCTGTCTCTGAAAATGATTTTCAGATTCCATGAATATCACATAACTATCTATACTTTCGAAGTTCGGGTCTCATGGAAGCAAACATATTGCACTTTGAATAAAAAAGGAATTCTAGCTTTTGGATCGCAGGACAAGGGTCATATCATCCATAGCATTAGCGGGAGAATACCAAAAGCATGCGATAGGACAAAGTCCTTCTCGACACTCTTGAGGACAGTGTTGGGGAACGTTACATGGGAAACAAAAAATTTCCTACCCACACGCAAACCTATCCATGGTGATGAGCATCTATGAGAGGGGGAGTTGATCTATGTACCCTTGTAGATCGCTAAGCGGGAAGCGTTAAGAAACGTGGTTGGTGTAGTCGAACGTCTTCGCGATTCCAATCGCCGAGCGTCCAGCGATCCAATCACGATCCGTCCCGCGATCTCGTCACGATCCGTCCCGCGATCACGTCACGAACCGTCCGTGATCCAATCACAAACCGTCCCGTGGCCTTGATCACGGTCCTTCCGATCTAGTACCGAATGGATGGCACCTCCGCGTTCAGCACACGTGCAACTTGATGATGATCTCCACCGTCTTGATCCAGCAAGAAGAAGTGGAGAGGAGGAAGAGTTCGCCGGCAGCGTGATGGCGCTCCGGCGATGGTGGTGGAGCAATGCCGGCAGGGCTTTGCCTAAGCACTACGGAAATACGATCTAGAGGAGAAACTATGCACCGATGGAACGGGTAGCACGTGGCCGGAAAAACTAGTGCAAAAACCCTCAATTACAACAATATATATAGGAGGAGAGGAGAGGCTGGCCGCAAGGGCTTGCCCTCTTTGGATTCGGCCAAGGCAAGGAGGGAGAGGAGGACTCTCCTCCTCCAATCCTAGTAGGACTAGGATTGCTCCTTTTTGGCCTTTTTCCACCTTTTTCCTTTGGGTCTCTTTCTTCCAGCCGCATGGGCCTTATGTGGAGGTTACACCAGCCCACTAAGGGCTGGTTAATACTTTCCCACAGCCCATGAAGCCTCTTGGGTCGAAATACCCCTCCCGGAGGTCTCCCGGTACACTACCGGCACTCCCGGTACACTACCGATGAGCCCGAAACTTTTCCGGTGACCAAACCGGGACTTCCTATATATGAATCTTTACCTCCGGACCATTCTGGAGCTCCTCGTGACGTCCAGGATCTCATCCGGGACTCCGAACAACCTTCGGTCACCACCATACATAACTCTATACTATCGAAACGTCACCAAACCTTAAGTGTGCAGACCCTGCAGGTTCGAGAACTATGCAGACATGACCGAGAGACCTCTACGGTCAATAACCAATGGGGGGACCTAGATGTCCACATTGGTTCCTACATATTCTACGGAGATCTTTATCGGTCGAACCTCTATGTCAAGGATTCAGTTAATCCCGTATGATGTTCCCTTTGTTCTTCGGTATGTTACTTGCCCGAGATTCGATCGTCGGTATCTCCATACCTAGTTCAATCTCGTTACCGGCAAGTCTCTTTACTCGTTCCGTAATACAAGATCCCGCAACTAACAATTAGTCACATTGCTTGCAAGGCTCATTGTGATGTTGTATTACCGAGTGGGCCCTAAGATACCTCTCCATCACACGGAGTAACAAATCCCAGTCTCGATCCATGCCAACTCAACAGACACCCTCGGAGACACCTGTAGAGCACCTTTATAATCACCCAGTTATGTTGCGATGTTTGATACACACAAGGTACTCCTCCGATATCTTTGAGTTACATGATAGAGCCTATGGCTGAAGCATAGGGGATGACACTCATCTTTTCTCTATCTTCTGCAGTTACTGGGCATTGAGTCTTACTCAACTTCACACCTTGTAAGACAGGCAAGAACCCCTTCTTGGACTATTCCAGTTTGAACTTCTTCAAAACTTTATCAAGGTATGTGCTCTGTGAAAGTGCTATTAAGCGTCTCGATCTATCTCTATAGATCTTAATGCCTAATATGAAAGCAGCTTCTCCTAGGTCCTTCATTGAAAAACTCTTGTTCAAATATTCCTTCACGCTTTCCAGCATTTCTATATTGTTTCCAATCAGCAATATGTCATCCACATATAATACTAGAAACGCTATAGAGCTCCCACTCACTTTCTTGTAAATACAAGCTTCTCCGTAAACTTGTATAAACTCAAACGCTTTGATCACCTCATCAGAGCGCTTCTTCCAACTCTGAGATGCTTGCACCAGTCCATAAATGGATCGCTGGAGTTTGCAAACTTTGTCAGCATTCTCTGGATCGACAAAACCTTCGGGTTGCATCATATACAACTCTTCCTCAAGGAAACCGTTGAGGAACGTTGTTTTTACATCCATCTGCCAAATTTCATAGTTGAAATAGGCAGCTATTACCAACATGATTCTGACAGACTTAAGCATCGCTACGGGCGAGAAAGTCTCATCGTAGTCAACTCCTTGAACTTGTGAAAAATCCTTTGCCACAAGTCGAGCTTTATAGACGGTGACATTACCGTTCGTGTCTGTTTTCTTCTTAAAGATCCATTTGTTCTGAATGGCCTTTCGCCCTTCAGGTAACACTTCCAAAGTCCATACTTTGTTTTCATACATGGATCCCATCTCGGATTTCATGGCCTCTAACCATTTCTCGGAATCCGGGCCCATCACTGCTCCTCCATAGCTCGTAGGTTCATTGTTGTCCAAAAACATGACCTCCAAGACAGGGTTGCCGTACCACTCAGGGGTAGTACGCAGCCTTGTCGACCTACGAGGTTCAATAGCTGCTTGATCCGAAGCTTCATGATCATCATCATTAACTTCCTCTTCTATCGTCGTAGGTTCCACAGAAACATCTTTCTGCGCTGCGCTACTTTCTGGTTGTAGTAGAGGTTCAATAACCTCATCAAGCTCTATTTTCCTCCCACTCAATTCTTTCGAGAGAAACTCTTTCTCAAGAAATGTTCCGTTTTTAGCGACAAACACTTTGCCTTCGGATCTGAGATAGAAGGTATACCCGACTGTCTCTTTCGGGTATCCTATGAAGACGCATTTCTCCGCTTTGGGTTCCAGCTTTTTAGGCCGAAGCTTTTTGACATAAGCATCACATCCCCAAATTTTAAGAAACGATAACTTCGGCTTCTTGCCAAACCACAGTTCATGTGGCGTCGTCTCAACGGATTTTGATGGTGCCCTATTTAAAGTGAATGCAGCTGTCTCTAATGCATAACCCCAAAACGATAGTGGCAAATCAGCAAAAGACATCATAGAACGCACCATATCTAATAAGGTTCGATTACGACATTCGGACACACCATTACGATGTGGTGTTCCGGGCGGTGTCAACTGTGAAACAATTCCACATTGTCTTAAGTGACTGCCAAACTCATAACTCAGATATTCACCTCCTCGATCAGATCGTAGGAACTTAATCTTCTTGTTACGATGATTCTCAACTTCACTTTGAAATTGCTTGAACTTTTCAAATGTTTCAGACGTGTGTTTCATTAAGTAAATATACCCATATATACTTAAGTCATCAGTGAAGGTGAGAAAATAACGATATCCACCATGCGCTGTAACATTCATTGGACCGCACACATCAGTGTGTATGATTTCCAATAAGTCACTCGCCCGTTCCATTGTTCTAGAGAACGGCGTTTTAGTCATCTTGCCCATGAGGCATGGTTCACATGTGTCAAGTGATTCAAAATCAAGTGACTCCAAAAGTCCATCAGCATGGAGCTTCCTCATGCGTTTTACACCAATATGACCTAAACGGCAGTGCCACAAGAAAGTGGTACTATCATTATCAATTCTACATCTATTGGCATCAATGTTATGAACATGAGTGTCATTACTATCAAGATTCAATATGAATAAACCCCTAACATTGGGTGCATGACCATAAAAGATATTACTCATATAAATAGAACAACCTTTATTCTCTGATTTAAATGAGTAACTGTCTTGCAATAAACAAGATCCAGATATAATGTTCATGCTTAACGCAGGCACTAAATAACAATTATTCAGGTTCATCACTAATCCCGATGGTAATCGAAGAGAGAGCGTGCCGACGGCGATCACATCAACCTTGGAACCATTTCCCATGCGCATCGTCACTTCGTCCATTGCCAGTCTTTGTTTATTCCGTAGTTCCTGCTTTGAGTTGCAAATGTGAGCAACCGAACTGGTATCAAATACCCAGGCACTACTACGAGAGCCAATAAGGTACACATCAATAACATGTATATCATATATACCTTGTTTGTCGTTGGCCGCCTTCTTGTCAGCCAGGTACTTGGGGCAGTTCCGCTTCCAGTGACCAGTTCCTTTGCAATGAAAGCACTCAGTTTCTGGCTTGGGTCCATGCTTGGGCTTCTTTGCGGGAGTAGCAACTGCTTTGCCATCCTTCTTGGTTTTACCCTTCTTGCCCTTGCCCTTGACTTTGCCATTTTTCTTGAAACTAGTGGTTTTATTGACCATCAACACTTGATGTTCTTTCTGGATTTCAGACTCAGCGACTTTTAGCATCGCAAAATGCTCGGCGACTCACTTGTTCATCCCGTGCATGTTATAGTTCATTACAAAGCTCTTGTAACTAGGTGGCGGTGATTGAAGAACTCTGCCAGTGATCGCCTCTGGCGGAAGGGAAATTCCCAACTCCGCTAGACGAGTTGAATACCCAGACATTCTGAGTATATGTTCACTTATAGACCCGTTCTCCTTCATCTTGCAAGCATAGAACTTATCGGAGGTTTCATACCTCTCGATCCGGGCGTTCTTCTGAAAGATAAACTTTAACTCCTGGAACATCTCATATGCTCCATGACGTTCAAAATGTCTTTGAAGTCCCGGTTGTAAGCCATACAATATTGCACACTGAACTATTGAGTAATCTCCAGTACGTGCCTCCCAAGCGTTCTTAATGTCTTCGAAGGTCATGTCTTCTGGTTGGTCACCAAGCGGTGCATCAAGGACATATGATTTCTGGGAAGCCGTGAGGATAATCCTCAGATTACGGGCTCAGTCAACAAAGTTACTTCCATCATCTTTCAGTTTAGCTTTCTCTAGGAACGCATTAAATTCAGGGGTGCTACTGCGCGAGCCATTGATCTACAACATAAATATGCAAAGTTCATTTAGACTATTGTTCAAGATAATGAGTTTAGTTAATCAAATTACTAAAACTCCCACTCAAATTGACATCCCTCAGGTCATCTGAGTGTCACATGATCCAAATCCACCAACTCAAGTCCGATCATCACGTGAGTTGAGGTGGCTTCAATGGTGAACATCATTATGTTGATCATATCTACTATATGATTCATGTTCGACCTTTCGGTCTCTTGTGTTCCGAGGCCATGTCTGTACATGCTAGGCTCGTCAAGTTTAACCCGAGTGTTCTGCGCGTACAAAACTGGCTTGCACCCGTTGTATGCGAACGTAGAGTCTATCACACCCGATCATCACGTGGTGTCTCAACACGACAAACTTTCGCAACGGTGCACACTCGGGGAGAACACAATTTTATCTTGAAATTTAAGTGAGGGATCACCTTATAATGGTACCGCCGTACTAAGCATAACAAGGTGCATAAAAGGATTAACATCACATGCAATTCATAAGTGACATGATATGGCCATGAACTTGTGCTTTAGATCTCCATCTTGAAAGCACCGACATGATATTCATCGTCATCGTCACAACACCATGATCTCCATCATCTTGATCTCCATCAACGGGTCGCCATAGAGGTTGTCACGCCCTGCATGCTTCTACTACTATTGCTACCATTTAGCGATAAAGTAAAGCATTACATAGCGCTTAATGATTGACACGCAGGTCATACAATAATTAAAGACAACCCTATGGCTCCTGCCGGTTGTCGTACTCACCGACATGCAAGTCGTGAAATTCTATACATCACATGATCATCTCATACATCACATATATCACATCATGTAATTGGCCATATCACATCACAACATACCCTGCAAAAACAAGTTAGACGTCCTCTAATTGTTGTTGCATGTTTTACGTGGCTGCTACGGGTTTCTAGCAAGAACGATTCTCACCTACGCATAAACCACAATGGTGATACATAATTTCCTTTTCAACCTTCTCAAGGACCGCCTTTGTCGAATCCGATCCAACTAAAGTGAGAGAAACTGCCACCCGCAAGCCATCTAGGCAACAAGTTGCGTCGAGGGAACCGGTCTCTCATAAGCATACGAGTAATGTTGGTCCGGGCCACTTCATCTCACAATACCGCTGAACCAAAATACGACCAAGGGAGGAAACAATCTAAGCATCAACGCGAGCAACCTTTTGTGTTCTACTCGAGATCTCATCGAACCATCAACCTAGCTCTGATGCCACTGTTGGGGAATGTTGCATGGGAAACAAAAAATTTCCTACGCACACACAAACCTATCCATGGTGATGAGCATCTACGAGAGGGGGAGTTGATCTACATACCCTTGTAGATCGCTAAGCGGGAAGCGTTAAGAAACGCGGTTGGTGTAGTCGAACGTCTTCGCGATCCAAATCGCCGAGCGTCCCGCGGTCCAATCACGATCCTTCCCACGATCTTTTCACGATATGTCCCGCGATCACGTCAAGAACCGTCCGTGATCCAATCATGAACCGTCCCGTGGCCTTGATCACGGTCCTTCCGATCTAGTACCGAACGGACGGCACCTCCGCATTCAGCACACATGCGGCTTGATGACGATCTCCACCGTCTTGATCCAGCAAGAAGAAGTGGAGAGCAGGAAGAGTTCTCCGGCAGCGTGACGGCGCTCCGGCGATGGTGGTGGAGCAATTCCGGCAGGGCTTCGCCTAAGCACTACGGAAATACGATCTAGAGGAGAAACTATGCACCGATGGAACGGGTAGCACGTGGCCGGAAAAACTAGTGCAAAAACCCTCTATTCCACCAATATATATAGGAGGAGAGGAGAGGCTGGCCGCAAGGGCTGTCCCTCTTTGGATTCGGCCAAGGCAAGGAGGGAGAGGAGGACTCTCCTCCTCCAATCCTAGTAGGACTAGGATTGCTCCTTTTTGGCCTTTTTCCACCTTTTTCCTTTGGGTCTCTTTCTTCCAGCTGCATGGGCCTTATGTGGAGGTTCCACCAGCCCACTAAGGGCTGGTTAATACTTTCCCACAGCCCATGAAGACTCTTGGGTCGAAATACCCCTCCCGGAGGTCTCCCGGTACACTACCGGCACTCCCGGTACACTACCGATGAGCCCGAAACTTTTCCGGCGATCAAACTGGGACTTCCTATATATGAATCTTTACCTACGGACCATTCCGGAGCTCCTCGTGACATCTGGGATCTCATCCGGGACTCCGAACAACCTTCGGTCACCACCATACATAACTCTATACTATCGAAACGTCATCAAACCTTAAGTGTGCAGACCCTACGGGTTCGAGAACTATGTAGACATGACCGAGACACCTCTACGGTCAATAACCAATGGCGGGACCTAGATGTCCACATTGGTTCCTACATATTCTACGAAGATCTTTATCGGTCGAACCTCTATGTCAAGGATTCAGTTAATCCCGTATGATGTTCCCTTTGTTCTTCGGTATGTTACTTGCCCGAGATTCGATCGTCGGTATCTCCATACCTAGTTCAATCTCGTTACCGGCAAGTCTCTTTACTTGTTCCGTAATACAAGATCCCGCAACTAACAATTAATCACATTGCTTGCAAGGCTCATTGTGATGTTGTATTACCGAGTGGTCCCTGAGATACCTCTCCGTCACACGGAGTAACAAATCCCAGTCTCGATCCATGCCAACTCAACAGACACCCTCGAAGACACCTTTAGAGCATCTTTATAGTCATCTAGTTACGTTGCGATGTTTGATACACACAAGGTACTCCTCCGATATCTGTGAGTTGCATGATCTCATGGTCATAGGAACATATGCTTGACATGCAGAAAACAGTAGCAATAAACTGACATGATCATAAGCTACGTTTGTAGTTTGGGTCTTGTCCATCACATCATTCTCCTAATGATGTGATCCCGTTATCAAATGACATCTCATGTCCATGGCTAGCAAACCTTAACCATCTTTGAATCGACGAGCTAGTTCACTAGAGGCATACTAGGGACATTGTGTTTGTCTATGTATCCACACATGTATCCACGTTTCCAATTAATACAATTATAGCATGGATAATAAACGATTATCATGAACAAGGAAATACAATAATAAACACTTTATTTATTGCCTCTAGGGCATATTTCCAACAGACAGTCCTCACATTACGTTACCAACCATAAAGTTTTAACCAGATATTAAACAGCTTATTCAATTTTAACAAGGAAGGTGGAAATGCGAGCCATTTATTCTATAACTATTATGCAAACCACAATTGGACAGTGTTCAAAATTAATTTCACTGACAATTAAACAAGTTAATTCTATAGTGCACTCCCACTCAAATCAATATCTATCATAATTGATATTGAGTGATACAAGATCCAGACTTCAATTCTTTGCCATAGAATCATCATCTCATGACGGGAATTTTAATCGGTAGGCCAACTTGCCGATCACATCTCCATGTGACTCTTGTTCATCTTTCGATGCGTGTGTTCCGAGCTCATGACTTTCATGCCTGAACGTCAAGACAACCAAGTGATCTCGCTGCGAGGTCTTTACTCACCCGCCTCACACATCCCTAATCGTTTGTACCCATGCATCCATGGCGCACCCCGAAAAGTTAGGTGTCGTGACGGTGCTACACTTGGGAGAACACTATCTACTTGATATTTTTGTGAGAGATCACCCTAATAAAAGAGACTACCGCGCAATCAAGAAGGGTGCAACATAAGGGATAAACATCTCAGGCAATTTATAATAGCATGATATGGTATAGCCCTTTCCGATGGAGAAGTCTTGTATTTCTTCGTCTTCGACATTCGCGTCGGTGTTTACCTTCACGAAGATTGCCACCACCTTGTCGATGCACCAAATAATATTGCTATCTCTATAGCTAATAAAATAAGTGCATTACATAAGGTTGACACGCAGGTCATTAAAGTGCAATCATATGGCTCCAGCCATCATGCTGAATCATGACACGCAGGTCATGTTAATTTACATCATATAGTCATCTCATACATAATCAAATTATTATGAACACTGCTATACCACATCACATGCACATGCAAACTATCCTGTAAAACCAAGTTAGACGCCTTTAATCGGTTCATGCAAAAATTTATTTTACGTGGCTTCTAAGGTTTCGAAACAAACCAAAGCTACCAATGTCCATCATCAAGCATGATAATCCAAGTCGCTAGATTAACCTTCTAGGGTGTATGAAACACGAGATAATAAAATCTTGAGCCCCATACTAAACTTCGTCATATGTGTGACCCCCATGCAGATCACATCTGCATTGCCCTTTCGTCTGCGAAACATCCATCTTTCTCAACTATGGTGGAACCCAAAGAACTGTTAGCACTTCATTGATCTGTCAATCAGCATACTTAGGAGCAGCATGAAAGGATCGAAGATCGCCAGAACTTTGTGAGATTCCACCATGCCATCAAGATCAGGACTACGCAAATTCAGGGGAAGCAAAAGGAACATCGGGTAACAGATTTCATCTGCTACCCGCACAAATAATTTTTAGCAATAGATCTCATCTACTACCTAATTATGTTGTGCAACACCCATACATCTCTATGTATTCTAGATCGCAACCTGCATCTACGCATAGCATGGCTTTGATACCACTATTGGGTAATGCAACAGAAAACAAAAAACATCTGACCTACGCACCAGCCCAGGACCACTATGGAGACTGCATACAAGGTTTGATCTATTTCGTTACCAACTCGTAGCGTAGCGGAAGTAGAGTCGATGACGATCGGCGGTGTAGATCCCCATAGCTAGGATTTACAACCTCCCAACCGCGAGGATGTGTACCCTCATCTGTCCCCCGGACACACTGCAATAAGTATGGCTTACCATCCATTATGTCCTTCGCTTGGCGGACCTACTCCTCGAAGAACCGCCTATCCACTCGCTCCTTTTGGAGATCGGCTTTTAGGGTGGATAGTTCAGCCGCGTGCTCCTTGCATTTTTGCTCAAGGACCTCACACTTATGGCTGGCGTCCTTGAGCTCCTGCTGGATCTCCTGCACCTCCGCCTCGTGTTTGTCGCTGGTGGCTCTCAAAGCTGAAAGTGTGGTGGTCGCTCGTCCGGCCGCCGCCCTCTCAACCGCCGCCTCATCCTTGGCCTACTGCAGCTCGGCCTTGAGCTTTTCCACCTCCTTCGCCGAGGTTGTTTGTTCATTAATACTATGAAAAACTGGATTGATAGTATTCCGACATAGGTGTCCGGATGTTGATTTTGATTTACCTTGTGCCTTGTCGAATCTTTTGTTGAGGGCATCAAGCTCATCTTCGAAGATTTTGAGCTTCCGATTCAGCTCGTCTAGCTCGGCGCCATTCACAGCTGCCACCGATGACGAATCCTGGAATACACAAATCCTTGTCAGGTTACATGGGTTCAATACTTCTCAACTGTCGTCAGTCCGATCACATGTCCGGTCCTCTTAGGGGTTATTCGAACGTTCCGAACACACATTTTTGTATGTAGTTTGGAAATGGTTCCATGATTGACCCCAAAACTTACCTAGGGCTCAGGGGTTGCCATGTATATAATCATAAAAATAAACAAACATTTTTGTAGACAAGAGTGTCGCGTGACTTACTTGAAAACCCGTCAGGAGACCCTTGAAGGCCTCCTTCAGTCTCTTGTCGACGGACTGAATGCTCTGCAATACCACACCCATAAGGGTGCGGTGCTCCTCAGCGATGGAGGCGCTCGACAAAGACTCCTCCATGACCGGCCATCCATTGGTTGGTGGCGCCGGTGCTGATCGGATTACCCGATCACTAACTGGGTTTGAATTGTTGCCTTCGAAGGCGTGGTGCGCTCCGGAGATGCCCTTAGAGGGGACTGAGCTGACGCTCGTCCGGTCTCCTCAGTATCCGGGCGGGGAACCTCCCCCGATCATCGGCGATCAAGGCATTTGTTGGTAACGCAGTAGAAAACAAAAAAATTCTGACCTACACACCAGCCCAGGACCACTATGGAGACTGCATACAAGGTTTGATCTATTTCATTACCGACTCGTAGAGCAGCGGAAGTAGAGTCGATGACGATCAGCGGTGCAGATCCCCGCAGCTAGGATTTACAACCTCCCAACTACGAGGATGTATACCCTCATCTGCCCCGCGAACAGCCCTCCGGGAGGCGGTCGAACAGTCCCCCGGACGGTGTCGTAGACAGCCCTTCGGGAGGACCTCCGAAACTCGGACTGCCACTCGGACAGCCCTTCGGGAGGACCTCCAAAACTCGGACGGTCACACGGTCAGCCCTTCGGGAGGCACTCTTGAACTAAGACCGAAACTACGATCTCTCTACAGAGTTGCACACATATGGTGTCATTTATCCGACAGGGCTTCGCCGTCCAGAACTAGTTCCTGCCGGAACCCACACAGCCTTTCGGCTCTACGAAACTATTTCGCTGGGAGGGAGAGAGAGAGCCAGATCATGCACGGCATTTGTATGAGAGTAAGAGTCAGTTTTTGGGCTGCCTCCTCACCCATATTTATAGGGTGAGAGACTATGGTAAAAATACCAAAATACCCTCAGACATTTTCACTATTCATAATAGTGATCCCACTATTCATAAATAGTGTTTCCACTGTTTCACAATAGTGTTTTCCACTATTTGGTAATAGTGTTTTCACTAGTCATGAGATATTTTCTCCCAATAGTGTTTCCCACTATTCATAATAGTGTTCCACTATTCACGAGATATTTTCTCCCAAAAAGCACTTTCACTATTCATGACGACATTTTTCAGCGTCCGGTCGAACTAAAAAATATTTATGTGGGCTTAGAACATTTCTTGTATCCCACTAAAATAATTTTCAATGCGATCCGGAACAATTCCGTATTAGTGATTTTCATCTGCGAAAAGCATCTGAAGCGGTTCCGGAAGCTCCGGAACATTTCCATTTTTTCTTCCAGAAAATTCCTAGAAGTTTCCAGAATGATTCTGGCACCCTCCAAGAATTATTAGGCATGTGCCGAAACCAATTTGACATAATGGTATCCCCTGAAACAACTTTCAGTTTTACCGAAATTGTTCCGGTGTTCTCTGTGCGAAACTTTTCCGCTGTCCGAAACATTAGAGCCGTGGACACCCATATTGACCCCTATACCCACACGAATGAATATTCGAGTGAACCTCCAGTTGTCGTGTGCTATTCCTGTTGCTTCGTGATATGTTACAAATACCCGAGGTGAGACATGTTGGCATCCCCGTGGATCAAAAACTTGTCCACTATGCCAGTTACCTCATTACCGGTATTGTTCTCTTTTCTCGTTCCTGTGTTTCGGCATCCCCGTGATCAAATCACAAAATGTCTAGCCAGACGATGATGGATACCGTAACAATGAGAGGGCCCAGAGATATCTCTCCATCGTCGGAGGAGCAAATCCCAATCTTGAGCTATCAAGTTACTTGACATACTTTTCCATGAACCCGTAAGTCGCCGTAATAGACACCCATTTACGGATGACGTTTAACAAACCCCAAATTTCATGAAGCAAGCATGAAGAAACTTGATACTCTCATGGTATAAGGAATTATGCAAACATTAACTTCTCTGTGTTATTAACCATTAACTTATGACAAATGTATCTCATAGCATAACATCAATTCGGGTCGATTCAACACAAATGTTCTTCTAACATAGTGCCCTCAAAATTGTCGGCATAGCCATGCCCATGATCAGGAAAACATGATCATCATGCAATACTTGAGCCAGTCTTAGAGGCCAGACAATGAATACATTTTACCTTTTATTATTCCACACGTGCATATGAGTCTTCCTTCAAGCCTCGTGGTAATTTCAGACTCGAGAACCATAGCAGTTATAGCATGGAACATAAACCTAATTATGAACAGGGAGATAATCAATAACATTTATTATTGCCTCTAGGGCATATCTCCTACAGCATTAGCCTCGGCCATGATGTCGTCTCCCCCGCCGCTAGTGCCCAGCTCCAAGGGAGTATGCTGGGACGACACCTCCGCGGAGTCCTTTGCGATGCCTGGAGGGGTGGGATGCGACGGATTCCCGCTCTCTGCTAGTTCGGCGGACGGAGTCTCCCTGTCCGACACTTGGTCGGTGGGGAGCACGCGTGAGGGGCTACAAAGTTAATAAATGCCCGCACGTTATTAAACTATAAACTCATCCATGACAAATAAAAGAGTCCTCGGATTCTCACCTTCGAGCAGGGGGCTTGACCCTTAAGCTTCTTCGTGGAGGCCTCTCAAAGTCATCGGACTCTGTATCCGAGTCCGAACTATCATCGGATAGGATTACCTGTGACCGACGCGCCCTCTTCGAGGCAGGAGAGGGTACCACCTCCACAGCGTCCGATGACGGTGTTCTCTTTCTTGCGAGGGGGGAATCGCCCTCCCCCTCGTCTTCGTCCTCATCCTCATGCTCCTCTTGATTCGAGGAGGCATGGGTTTCTTCGTACGTGGCGCCTGGCTGGTCCCTGATGCGCAGGCCCTCTCGGCCTGGTTTCTTCTTCTTCTCTTTGTTCGCAGGCGCCTCGTAAGGCGCCTCCACGAGCATCTCCGCTAACAGCCCGGACCTGGGGTCTTCGGGCTTAGGCACCGGGCAGTCAATGCCTGTGGCTTTGCTCAGCCATTTCTGTGAAGTGATCGGAAAAGATGTTATAGATCTTTCTCTATGAAGGACAAAGTCGATCAAGCAAAATTATACCGTACCTTGGAAACGGGCTTGGCGGTGTGCAGATCCCAATCTTCCTCTTCGGATGGCCAATCCTCTTGCGACATGAAAAGCGCCTTCCACAGCTTCTCTAGCGTAGTGCAGAAGAGGTGGAGAATTATGGGCGCGTCATCAAGCTGACGAGCCCACAAGGGAGTCACCTTGTGCTGGCAGGGGAGGATGCGCCGCCGGAGCATGACCTGGACCACGTTGGTCAGCGCAATGTTGTTGTCGATTATAGAGCCGATGCACTTCTATAGGTTGCTCACTTCCTTGTTCGGTCCCCAGCTGAGGCCCTTATGGAGCCATGAAGTTAATCTGGTGGGGGACCGGATCTGAATTCTGCGAGGGCAATCTGGCCTTCCTCCTGTGGCTTAGTGATGTAAAACCACTCCTTCTGCCATACCTTGATGGTGTCGATGAAGGTGCCGGATGGCCATACAACGCGAGTGAGCTTGCCGATGATAGCTCCGCCTGTTGGGGAACGTAGTAGTAACTCAAAAAAATTCCTACGATCACCCAGATCCATCTATGGAGAAACCAGCAACGAGTATGGGGAGAGTGCATATTCATACGTTTGGAGATCGCAAAGCGGAAGCGTTACAAGAACGCGGTTGGTCTAGATCGCAAAGCGGAAGTTGAGGGTGACATTAGCATTGGCCATTGCATCTACAATATAGATTGTAAAGACAATTTTAGACCAAGTTCATGATAATTAAGTTCACATAATCAAATTATTTAATGATCTCCCACTTAGATAGACATCTCTCTAGTCATCCAAGTGACAGATGATCCACATCAACTAGCCTGTGTCCGGTCATCACGTGAGATGGACTAGTCATCCATGGTGAACATCTCTATGTTGATCATATCTTCTACATGACTCATGTTCGACCTTTCGATCTACTGTGTACCGAGGCCATGTCTGTACATGCTAGGCTCGTCAAGTCAACCTAAGTGTATTGCGTGTGTAAATCTGGCTTACACCCGTTGTCGTAGTTTTGTCACGGCAGATGTCCGGGTAAACGGACTTCGGTTCAAGGCCATTGCTAACGTGATGGACTCAAAGAGGTTGATGGGGACGAGAGACACAGATTTACCCAGGTTCGGCCCCTCAACTCGAGGTAATAGCCTACATCCTGCTTGTGTTTATATTGCTTGATGTATCGATTACAAGGGAGCTGAAGCTTGACCTAGTATTCGACAACCTGACCTCTAAGTCGCCTCGGGTCTTCCTTTATATAGGAGATCGAGATCACGGGTCATACAATTGGTAACCGACTCTCATTGTTTATCCGAGTCTTCCTCTATCTTCCTGTCCAAGTTGTCCTCGAGCGGCTTAGACACCCGGGTCTTCTGGGCCACTGTCCAGCCCACTTTATGAGCCGCCAAGCTTCCCGGGCTTTAGGACCACCGGCTCACCTTGGGCCAATGTATGAACCATCAAGCATAACCCGGAGCCCTTAAGGCGGGTCATACCGCGGGATTATATCTCCAACATTAGGCCCCAGGTTGATTTGAGCTTTCTCACTTCATCCTTTTGTCTTGCTCTTTTGTCAAGTCGCCCGGAATGACCCGCCATGACGTCACGTTAACCCTGCAGAAAAGATTCGCTGACGTACTCACCAAATCTTTGTATTAAGTGACCATCCCAAAAATTGAGGCATCCGCCTCAGCCGAAACGTTTCCGTCGCCTAGATTTTCGCGCTCATTCTTCCTTGTCCATTTAAATAGGACCGCCCCAGGCAGTCTACTACTTATCCCGCTCGCTTCCTCGTTTTCCTCCTCTGATGCAACCGCTTCCATCACTTCCAGTTCTGGCGCTGCCTCCGCTCCGTCGACGCCCGGCCGCTGCATCAACCTGTGCGAACCAGAGCTTCACCCTCGCTTCACTATGCCGTGGCCGGTAAGCCCGTGCTACTCATTAGATCAATTACCGCACCGGTAGGGTTTGTAGGAAGCCCGTCGCCTTCACACGGGTTCTTCTGACGCCGTTTCTCGGGGTCCTCCGATGTCGGCCATACCCTTGACGCGCATCCCGGCCCCGCCGCCGTGCACGGGGCAGCCGTGCACAATGCACGGTCCCCTCGCGGATCCTTCTTGCCTTTTTAGTTTTCCTCTGCTGCGCCTGTTCTTCGCTAGGTCTAAAAATAAGAACCTTTTTCCTACTTTTGTAGATCCATTAATATGGCGGTAGTCCGTGAAATCTGTTTTCTAGGACTTAGCCAAATCCCCCCCCTCTACGTCGGCTCTCATCAGCCGGAGTACAGCATCTTATACGGAGAATCTTTAAGCTCGTAAGTCGTCATAGATTTCAGTCTCCTCTTAACCTGCCATGTTTTAATTTTCACAATCATTGAACCGGCAGAATGTCTCGTGCCTCGAACTCCTGTAATTGGGTCGGATCGTGCGTTACGAAAGAGTTTTTGATGGACTTTGTTCACGCTGGCACTCTCCCTTCCAAAGATGCCATCCACTGGCGGCTCCTGGGTGATGAATTGAAGCCCGTTCCCCAAGAAGGAGAGATGGTCATTTTCTCGGACCATATTGAGTGGGGTTTTGTGCCTCCCGGCTCAAAATTCTTCCGTGATGTCCTTCATTTTTACAAACTCCATCCTCAAGACCTCGCCCCCAATTCCGTCTCAAACATCTGCAACTTTGAAGTATTGTGTGAAGTCTATCTGCAAGCCAAGCCATCGGTAGGCCTGTTTCGGGAGTTCTTCTATGCCAACCGTCAAACTGAAGTGAAGGCTGGTCCGAGTCTCGAGTTGGGCGGAATTTCTATCCAGAGGCGCCGAGACATTACCTTTCCGGCTATGCAGCTGTCGAGTCACCCAAAGGACTGGAATAAAACGTGGTTCTATTGCAAAGATACTTCTCCAGAGGGTGAACTTCCACTGCTGGGTTACCGTCCTTCCCGGCTCAAGACAACTTCAGAGCTTCCTGGCCGGCTGTCAGTTTCAGAGCGCGCAAGATACGAGCCGGCTCATGCCAAGATTAGGGCCCTCATGGATAACGGTTTAACCGGACTGTACCTGATCCGCTGCTGGATCTCTTGGCGGCTCATGCCGGTAAGCCACACAAGCTGCCTTATGTGCGAGTATAAGGGCGAATATGACAGCTCACTCTGCTTCAGCAGGTCAACCTTGACAGAGGACGACATCACCACTGCTATCAGGAGTCT